>BNCR01000018.1:14560995-15160995 GCA_014656515.1 Oryzias celebensis | reverse complement strand
ATTCAAACCAGCTAATCAACACAAAAGCCACCCAGGGAAACACAAACTCTCTCCAATTAGTACAAACTGCTTCCAAAGATGAGGTGAATCATAACAAAGCAGATTATCTGTCAATAATCTAAAGACACCAATACACACCAACTAAATTGTAAAAACACTTTTTCTATGTTATGTTCTAAAACACTCAAAATCCTGTAAAATGACGCTTCTTTGGACCTCTTCAGAGGAACAAGATGGTTGAGGAACAAGCGATCAACAGAAGGCTGCAGCAGGAGCTCCTGGACAGAGAGTCTCAGCAAATGTAAGAGAAGACAAAAGCAAAGTTTACATAAAAGAAACTTTGAAATTATCCAACTTTTACTTTGAATGAGAATGTCAAAACGTTCATTTATTTCATTGCTGAAGGATTTTGATTTGAGATTATTCCATTTTTGTGCCGTGGTGCATGTAAATACAAACAAAGATCCTCTTCAAATCAGCCTTTTCTGAATGCAGGCGCTTCTTAAAAAACAGTTTGTTTGTTTGTTTGTTTGTTTTGACAGAATGAAAGATCACAAAATCAACCCCATTTCTCTGTGTTTTGTGGACGAGAAGCTAGAGGAGCACTACTCGTCGGAGAAGGAGAAGCGAAGTGGAGCGGCCTTCTTCTGCTGCATCATAGTGCTCTTTTTCATCACAGCAATGGAGGTGTTTATAGATCCACTGTGAGTGAACTCTTTATCTTTACTTGAACAGCACCAAGAGGATTTTGTTTTCATAGCATTCCATGATCCTGGATCTATTTAAGCAAAACAATTGTTTACTTCTGCTGTTTGTGCTGTTGCAGACTTGTAGTGAATTATGTGACTCTTGCTATTGGAGGGGTGTTGTTACTGACCCTCACACTGTGCTCCCTGGCTGCCATCTTCCCAAGGGTGAGTGCATGGTAGAAAAAAACTGATTGAATTTACTGGGATTAATTTTTCTGTGCTCAGTTTGTGTTGTTATCTCATGCTTGTAAATGTAAGAAGATTTTTGACTTTTTTTTTTTAATCAAATGACTGTTTACAGTAACTAACCAGAAAGATCTTCTTTTTGTCACAGATGTTCTCCAAACGACTGGTTTCCTTCTCCATGTGGATTGATCGCACCAGGTGGGCGAGAAACACGTGGGCCATGGCAGCCATATTTGTTTTAACCATGGCTGTGATCGCTGACATGGTAAGACTTCAAACATAAAGCGTGTTTGGTTAACTTTTCCCATCCTACACATGTTTATGTCAAACAAAAAAAATACAGCTTTCTGGAAAATCAGGTTGGAGTGATGCACATCATTTTAGATTTTTTTTCTTGGTTTTTACAGTGACTTTCCTTTAGTGTGTTTCCTCTTTGTGTGCGTCAGACTGTTGCTGCCTTTTATGTGTTTGACTCCATGCTCCCAGCGGGGTCCATTAGTCTACCTCGATGGCGCTCTCAGAACCTCTCAGGAGCAACCTGCTACACACATTGATGGCTTTGAGGCGTTTGAGGATAACACAGTGAATGTTAATGTCATTTAAACAAGACTGTCATATATGCTCAAAATAAATAAATATAACATAAAAAATGAATGCTGATATATCAAATGTGAAATCTACAGTGTCTGATAAACTCTTGAATAATTTGATTCTTAGTCCGTGACAGTCTGTGTATTGATATCAATAAAGCTGTAAAAATTAAATTGTTATTATTGTTAGAAAAAATGAATATTCTCAAATGCACGTGGAGATTTATCCAGACCTCTTGGCATCAGTTCACAACTGTTACAAACCAGGTAATCAAATGAATCCTTTTTAATGCCAAACAAAGTTCACAAAGTCCAACTGAACAAGCAAAATGTCAACGTGACAAACACCAAATAACTTGTAACTTAGAAATGTACTCAAATTAACAAGGTGCTGAAAATAGAAGATTAGGCAGGACAAATTTAAGGCTTTATTTTTGGGGGTCATTTCAGCTCCCAGACAGAGGGAATGCCTCACATGATGCTAAAACTTAAACTCTTATTAAATCAAAACATCTGAATGGAAAATATCATTTCTCCAAAATTTGTCACAATTAGGAAAGGAAGTACTGGTTATGACTGCTAATTTTATTTTTTATTATTCTTTTTCTAGCTTTACTTCTTTGCTGTTAAATCTGACGAACTCTAGAGAGTTGCTCTCTTGTGCTGCCTGCCTCCAGGGGTATTTGAAGGAACTGCAACATTTGAGCAACAAACATTTATCTGCTGACTGTGATCATTTTAAAATCATCACCAATGACATTGTGGGCTAACTTTTTTTGACTCTTAATCAATCCATTTATCAATCTAAAGAACAAGACTGTAAACCTTATGCCGGAATAAATTTGTTCTTACTAGCCTGCATGTTTAAAGTTAAACTTTAAAACAATGTGGTTTGCTTAGCAAAAAAGACAAAAATCACAACCAAATTTCACTTTTGTTGTGCAGTGGTAGTAACGAAAAGCATTTCTTGAGCCATTTTCAGAAAAATGAAATCCTGGGGGTGTTTTGGCTGTGATAGTGACACAATGTCATGGATGTAGTCATTGATTGTATGAAAACTATTTACCACTATTTTACAGGTGCAGGCCAATTCAGGGCAATTCTTTTTGTTTGTTTGTTTTAAGGAGTGGGATTTTACTGAAAGGGAATGCTTTGTGCAATAGTATCCAATTTTTAGGAGTTTTGTGCCTCAAAAAACCTAAAAAGAGATGTTTCTAAACCAACTCTCAACAATCTGACCAGAACACATAGATTGTGTTTATGACCATATAACTGATGTGTTTTTCCCCCACTTACTACTTGATATTGCAGTTAAGCTGTGTGCCGTCATCACTCCGGGTCTTCAACACTACCATGGGCCTTATGCTGGAGTCACTTGGTGACAACGGATGTGCCGAAAATCCAAAATATTACAGCTTCATGGCTGTGATGTCACTCATTGCAACAGCCATGCTGGTACAGGTCAGCCACATAATCAAACTGGGTCTCATGATGCTTGTGGTCACAGCAGCTGGGGCTGTTAACATCTACAGCTGGAAGGACATATATGATCTCTATGACTACATACAGTTTGCTTCTTACAGGTAAGACTTGGTTTAAGGTGAACAATTAATTGTATCTTGAGCTCATTGTTGTTTTATTTTGAGAACGCTGCTTTGTGTTCCAGAACATCCATGGTGCCGTCCAAATACTTAATGACTGTAATGATTATTGTTATGATGCTCAGCTTTTACTTCTTTGCTCGTCACGTAAGTGAATTTAACATTCAACTGACCTGCAGCTAAAGACAAGAAAGGCAACCTTCTTTTTGACTCTGTGTCTGCAGCTGGAGCATCAGTTCAGGAAACTGTTTCTGTGGAAGATTGGCGTCCATGACCAGAAGGAGAAAGTGCTCGAGATGAGGCGCTGGAATGAAGCGCTGGTCACCAACATGCTGCCAGAGCATGTGGCCAAACATTTCCTGGGAACAAAAAAGAGAGATGAGGTATTTTTGAAGTTTGTGACAAGTTCATCTCTATTTTGACGTGCATCATTTTAAAAGTAGAGCTGGGGGCCACATTTTGACGTGTCTTGCCCTTTGAGGGCCACATCACTGTTGGAAATAAAAAGTAAAACAGGTATAACAAATTCCAAGATAACTGACATCTTTTAGGAACTCGGAATTAGTCAAACTGATTTTTTTTTTTGTTTTTGATGAGACAACTCTTATATTCTCTCTTTAATCAATTACAATTAAAAAGTGTTTTTGTTCAAAACAGTAATAATTTCAGCAACCTGGCAGAAAAACAGCAATTGCACTTGAATGTGATGCTTTTATTTTGTAAATAACATTAGAAAAGCAGTTTTCTTGAAAATGTCCCAAAGTTTCTCTTCTTTCAACTTTAATTCTTCTCTTGCACAATATTTGTGTCATTTGCTTTGTTGTTACAGCCCAGTGTGAGCTCACCCTGTTCTCGTAGAAAGCACTTTTTTGTTTTGTTTTTGTCACTGTCCAGCTGATCACATTAGCATTTAGAATTTTTGGTAATTATGCTATAGGTTCAAAAATGTAAAGAAATAAATGAGTAAAAACAATAAGTAACCTCAAGGGTTAAAATGTGTCTTTATTTTTAAATCAAGTTGCAGTCCCAGTGCAAAGAAAGTGGGGTTAAAAATGGGTTTGAGACTCCTGCGATTTATTTACTTTTATTTTCCTTTAAATTCTTTAATATCTTTCTAAATATGAATCTAGATATATTAACTAGATATTAATATTAATATCTATCTTAATAAAACGTTAATTAAAATAAAATTTTGCCTGATATAACCTTAAAAAGTAAACCTTGCACTACTGAATTTGTGATTATTTTATATTATCATTATCAATTCTTCTGTGTTTGTTTCTTCCGGCTGTAATTTCAAATTTGTCTAATTCTTTACATAACGGTGCCACCTTGTGGTTCTTGTTTGATTAACACAACTTAAGCATTTCTTGATCTTGATCCAAAAAAAAGTACTAAATATGCCTTTTTTCATTTGCAGGAGCTGTACAGTCAGTCCTATGATGAAATAGGTGTTATGTTTGCTTCTATCCCCAACTTCTCTGATTTCTACACCGAGGAGAGCATCAATAATGGAGGCATTGAGTGTCTTCGTATTCTTAATGAGATCATCTCAGATTTTGACAGTGTGGGTTCAGATGCCTCAGTTTGTGAAATGTCACAACTTAAATTGTCAGCAGGTGAGTTTGTAAAAGTAATCAGCATATTTTTTTTAGTTGTTGGACAGAGACGAGTTCCGGTGCATTACTAAGATCAAGACAATAGGAAGCACCTACATGGCTGCTTCTGGACTCACACCAGGGAGTAACACCAATGGATACAGCAACTGCAAGGTGAGAGTGGGAAAATTGTGCTGGTTTATATAGTCAGAACTTAATGAAATTTGAGCGTGTTTTTCCACAGTCAGAGGACCGGTCACTAACAGAACGTTGGCAGCATCTGGCTGACCTGGCAGACTTTGCCTTGGCAATGAAAGTCACCCTTGATAACCTCAACAAACAATCCTTCAACAACTTCATGCTTCGGATTGGTCAGCAAAAGCCGGCAAATATCTTGAGGCTTTTGTGTTTGTCTCTATTCATGTCCTTTTGTTTATCCCTTCAGGTATGAATAAAGGAGCAGTTCTTGCTGGAGTTATTGGAGCACGTAAACCTCATTATGACATCTGGGGCAACACTGTCAATGTGGCCAGCAGAATGGAGTCAACTGGAGTGATGGGAAACATCCAGGTGCTTATGCACTCATGCATAGTTTTGCTAACTCGACATTACTAAACACTTTATACCTTAAGACTCCGTACTCGGTTTTAGAATCTGTTTTTAAATGTTGTTTTCTTCTTTTTCCATGAGGTGGTGGAGGACTGCTTTGACATCTTGAAGGAGTACGGCTTCCGCTTTATCCGAAGAGGCCCCATATTTGTTAAAGGCAAAGGAGAACTACTTACCTTTTTTATGAAAGGAAAAGACAAGCCCAGCGGTCTCGCAAGTTCTGTGACAACTGCTCTTCCACACCAAGTTGAAACCTTTTCCTGACTATTGGAGGCATGATTAAAACACATAAATACATGAGGAAAACACAGTTTTTATCATTCATTATCCATTTTTGAGACTTTGTTTTTCTAACTTTGCTAAACATGTGAAAGAGAGCTAACTTATCAAAAATAATGCTATTTGATTAAAAAGCTAAATTAAAGCATCTAAGAACACATTATTAGGCTAAATCAAGCTATATATCATTAAGAATAAGCTAATGTTGCTCTTCTCCTGATGATGTCTATTTGTTGACTTTTTCATGTATTTTTTCAACAATTAAATCTTATGGAATAAAACATTTCCAAATATCTTTAAAAAAATCGTGTGTCACATGGGAAAAAAAATGATAGTTCTGTTAAATTTACAATTTCTCAAACCTTTAATCTAAAACTCTGCCTGCTTCTATTTAATATTTTTTACTGTTTTGCTTCGCGAGATAAAAAATAAAATTGATGTATGGTGATATAGAACTTCATTGTGTTAATTAAAAAAATGTAACAATATTTTTGCATAGTATTATTTTCATGTACAATTATTTTCCTGATTTAGACATATTTTTAGCTTAAAGGAGATTTGAAGGACATCAAGTATGACCATTCGAGAAATTGACAACATTATTTTAGTAGAAGTTAAAACAAAAAGACTGGTCTTGGATTAGTCTTCTTAGTCTTCATTTTTGTAGGTTTTTTCATATAAATATTTTTGCAAACAAATTTTTGCAAGAAACAAACAAATATAATGGATGAAGGGTCTACAAAAAATAATGTGCATTTACTCTTTGATTTAATGGCTGTACAGATTGTTTTGTTAGTTGCAATGAAATTGCATGAAATTATGATTATGATTTCAATGTGTGTGTGTGTGTGTGTGTGTGTCGGTGTGTGTGTGTGTTTTTATCAATTAAAAACATTAAAAATGTGTATATATATATATGTATATATATATATACATATATATATACATATATATATACACATATATACACACACATTTTTAATGTTTGTTTTTTTTAAGTAGAATATGGTTCCCATACGCCACCCACGGATTATAGATCTACCCGGAAGCTTGATAGTGTAGGAATTTCCGGTTACGTCAGAGCGTCAGGACTCCATTAGACTTGCAGCTGTTTGTAGAGAAACATCAACAAAACACGCCAATTGACAGGTCGCTCCGAGCTCAACAACAAGGCCTCAAGTCTGGAAGATTAACATTCATTTCCCACCCGGAGCTCCGCCGGATTCTAACCACGGCCGCTCTCGGTGAGGAAACTCTGGCCTCCGCTTCCTCCTCCTCCGACTCGGACACCGGCGGAGCGTCGCCGCCCCCGCGGAAGAAGCACCGAGCCTCGGCGGCGGAGGGAGTAGGAGAGCCCGGGGCTTCAACAATTTTAACAGGCCTTTCTGGAGTTGTCTTGGGACTTGCTACACACTCTCAAACCACCTCGGCCATTCAGTTTAACCGAAGTGTTGTCAATAATTTCAGCAGCATGCAGTCAAACGGGGCAGGACAAGGACAAGAATCTTCAGAACTACCCTGCCTCAATAGCGCACAAAACGGGGAGTCATCCTCGGCTGGTGGAACTCACTCCAATGGGCTTCTGTCCAGCACAGACAACGGCAATAGCGTCGGTACCAGTAACGGCACTTCAGTAGGGCCCTGTGTCGGGACTTCGGCTGCCTCGATGGCTTTAAACTCGGAGATTGGTTCGTTAAAAAAGAAGAAACGACTGTCGCAGGCGGAGGAAGATGTCATTCGATTAATAGGACAACATCTCCACGGACTGGGACTGAAGTAAGTTTATCCGGTGTGCCAATTGACAAAATTATTCTGTACACATTTAATGTCAAGGTTAGATAAATTAACTACAGCAGTTTTTAATAGTTCGAGAAACTGCAAGCGCACTTAGTAAGAAAAAAAAGCTATTATAGCGCTTGACAGACACAAACATGGGGGATGGGGTTGTAAGTTAGCCTGTCAGCTCGGCAGTTGGTAAAAAGAAGGGGTCCATCTTGCACAATAACAGTTAGCCAGAGAGCTAACGGCACTAGCCTGCGCCGAGTTGTTGTGTTCTGACATGAAACGTTTATGCTCGCATTGAACAACATTCTGAGTGTTCTTGTTATGCTAATTTATCATCAAATAAAGTTTGTTTTGGGAGCGAAACGCCATGTTGTGTTAGCAAAGATCCACATTTTGCCCTGAATAAAAGCATTACATCATCTAGATTTAGCAGCGTTTATTCACACAGGACATGATCTATTAACTTGTTAGGGTTATGTAGCTATATAAAGTAAAAACCATTTCAATTAAAATACTCTGTTTGCGTGCTTGGACGGTAAACCATAATCAGTTTGATGGTTGTTGCACTAAAAAAGCATTCGGAGGTTTATTTTGGGCTACAACAATTGTTCAAGCAAATTAATGTTTTGCTTGTTTTTTTTATTCCAGTTTCCCCCCTTTTTAATAATAAACAGTTTGTTGGAACGTCTTTTAAACTAGTCTATAGTGTATAAAAATACAACAGTACTGTGTAACAGCAATAATGAAGATGCTAACACAAACGAGTCAAGTTATTCCGATGTTTTCTTTTTTTGCAAAAGCGACTGAATTCGTCAAACATTTAGGTTGGTGCTTGAACTAGATTAGTATGTTTATGTGTGATGTCTTTACGTCTGTGTCGCGGTTTGAAAGCGACCTGACAACACACAATGACGACCTGTGGGGATGTTGGTTTCTTTCTTTTTTTGATGGTGTTTGTTGCAAGACTCCCGTCGGTGCTCCGAGCAGCATTTGTTCCTGAATTGAGCAGAATCGCTCGGTTTTCATGGCGGCTGAGGAATGCTCTCTCACCAGCTGTTTTAGAAGGAAGGCTGTGCTGGAATCTAATTATAGCATAGTGGGGTTTGTGTCCTCTTTAAAACGGATGTGGTAGTTTATCTAACTGTAGTCATGATCAGGTTCTCCCACCAAGGAAAGCGGATAAATCAGCAGAATGACGCTCTTTACAGTAGGGGGTTGCTTACAAATTGCGTTGACTGAAGCTTAGGGAACGCAAGATAAGCCTGTGTAAGTAACAGTCAGCTGGATGAGAGGCTCAACACAGAGCTGCTGCGCCACTTCATTGATACCTGAACATGATGTCATCATGCTGAAGGTGTCACCCCCACCCCCATCTGCAGACTTGTTTTCATTATCTTGCACACACATGCGCATCTCAGCAGGCATATTTGTGGTGAAATATGTTTAGCTGAGAAGATATTTGGCATGCCTTTGCTTTATGCACAGACTGAGTGGGTGATGTCAACTGCAGAGAAAAAAATAAACCTCTTCTGGGGGTCCAATCCTTCTAGATTTAGCAGATCATGTCATATTTTCAGTGTTGTTGTTTAGTCATTTAAAGGTTTTAGAAATCCCTAACTTCCTTTCCTGTAGCCCTAAGGATATTATTTTGCACATTTGATTAAGTATGTGATGTAATTTAAAAATATACCCTTAAATATAATTATATCCTGATCAACAATCCTTCACATTAGATTAAGGGAGGGTGCTAGCTGGTCAAGTCTTTTATTTCTTTTTAAGTTGTCTTATGTTTGAACATCTTCACAGTTTGACATTGTTTGGCTCCCTGTCTGTATTTCCACAGTCAGACGGTTGATCTGCTGATGCAGGAATCAGGCTGCAGACTGGAACATCCGTCCGCTACCAAGTTTCGCAACCATGTCATGGAGGGGGAGTGGGAAAAGGTTGGTCTGGTTTAGCACAGGCAGACACTTCCAAAGTCTTTTTTAACACAATCATATCAAATGATAAAATTCACTTTGCCCAGTTAAACCAAACAAAAAAAACTTCTGCTAACCAAAGATTTTATTGATCAGATGAGACCTGCAAGAACATAAGCATATTCATGAAGTTCCATTGTCTTTCTTTGTAAATGTTGTCTCTGTGTGCATTTTGTCAATCTCTGTCTGTGGTTATAAATATCAATTTTAAGATGCTGGCTATTTTGTTAATGTCCTCTTTTTTTCAGAATTTTGTTTTTGACTTTTTTCAAAAATGCATCTTCTAACGTGAAGAATCAACCAGACATGTCTTTCTAGTGATTCTTGAGGTCATTTTGGATTGAATCACTAATTGTTGATAAAGGGTCAGAACATTTTCACCTGGCTCATGTCAATATTTGCTGGTGTTTCTAAAATTTTCACCGCTTCTAAATCAGGAGGATTTTGATTTCTAATGTTGTTTTCCTGTTCTTTTTCCTTTATCTGCAGCTACATGCCAACTTTATAAAAACATGTCATTTTTATCAGTCTGCATTCCATCTTCTCACAAAACAATTTTGCAGCTCCAAATGGAGTAATTGGGGACTTAACAATCCCAATTAATTTCCAGTGGCGTCTAATTCTTTCATTTTTGCCTGCAACAACAAATAAAATCAGGGTTTAGTCTCAGAACTTTTACAATTTGAGGTCAAGTGGAAATTTTTCTAAATATTTGCTGCAGTTTTATGTGTGTTTTCATGTTTTTTTTTTCCTTTAGTCTTTATTGAACCATTTATTCAACCATCTTGGTTGACAAATATAGACCTTAATGTTGTTTTTGTATAATGATTGTATTATTCCTGAATGATCAATTCTAATGTTTTTCTCCCCTTGTTTGCATGCATGAACAGTGCTGAGCTCTCACATCATGTCCCTTTTGTTTCTGTCCAGGCTGAGAATGATCTCAACGAGCTGAGAGCATTGATGCATTCTCCCAACGCTATTGTGGTGAGCTCACTTTGCTGTATCCTGAACTGGACTGAATGACGGTCACTTTGTAGGTTCAGCTGCTGCTTCCAGAAGTTTGATGTTTTAAAGCAAGCTCATCGAATGCTGAGCTATTCTAGAATCAAACATTCTGAAGCCCTGTTTCTAATAAATAATACTCAAGCTTAAACACAAAACATGTTTGACGGAATTTGCAGTTATTTAAAATGATTTTATATTAATGTCATTTTTAGCTTATAATAACTGCAATTACTTTATAAAATGCTTTATGAAGTGCCCAGCAAGATTCTTAGTTATTGGTTTACTTTCAGCTGGATTTAACCCAGAACTATTTTGGTAGTTACTTTACCGGTTACTACTGTATGATGACTAAACAGTTGACCTTTATCCCACATGGTGGAAGCCTTTGAATCTGGCTGTATGAGTGTTTTCTTTGTGTGTGCGGGTGGTGACTTCTGGAATCATTATGTTACCATTGAGACAGTTTTTGGGCTCTTACTGGGTTTGTGCTGCATGGCTGAGACAAGACTCTCTTTTTCAAGCTTCTTCTTCAATACACAACTTTACTCCTCAGTAATATTGAGAAAAGCAGTGGCTTTGACTGTTCTTTAAGTAAAATTTGAGTACTGGTTATAGAATCTTATTCCATTATTTTTCAGAGCTGATCCTTTGTCAAATTGGAACACAGATAATAATCTAGGTTTTATTTAAAACCTTGTGTATTAGAAAGTAACCATTAATGAATTATTACCTCTTTTTGTCTTTCTTCTTCCTTTTTCCACATAGCGTATGAAGTTCCTGTTGTTGCAGCAGAAGTACCTAGAGTATCTGGAGGATGGTAAAGTCCTGGAGGCTTTGCAGGTTCTCAGGGGAGAGCTGACTCCACTCAAGTACAACACAGATCGCATCCATGTACTCAGCGGGTATTTTTTATTTATTTATTTAAATTCTGTTTTTTGTTTGTTTTTAACCACACCTATTTGGTGACAAACATCAGATCCTCCAGTCAACTGCCTGATACTCCTTTGATCACCTAAGATTACGTCCTGTTTTGTGACAACCAGCTTCAGGGGCATAATTGTCTGTGTAAATAACAGTCTTACTGCATGATTGATGTGAAAACAAACTTCTATGACATTTATTTGATATAAAATGTAAATATAAGGAAGATTGACACTTTTTAATATACATTTTCTTTAATTGTCTCCTTTTTTTACCTTATTGTCCTTGTTCCCTGCAGATATCTGATGTGCAGCCATGCTGAGGATCTTAGAGCCAAGGCAGAGTGGGAGGGAAAGGGTACAGCCTCACGCTGTCGGCTGTTGGACAAGCTCCAGAGTAAGTTTCACCACTTTGTAGAGCGAGCATCCTCTGCAGGGCAACCGGAAGCACATGTTAACATGCAGGCATGAACTTGTTCATATTGGGGGTATTTTTCTGTTTCTTCCTTTTTTTTTTTATGGCAGCATACCTGCCGCCCTCTGTGATGTTGCCCCCAAGGCGACTTCACACCCTGTTAAAGCAAGCCGTGGAGCTCCAGAGGGACCGCTGCCTTTACCACAACACCAAGATGGATAACAACCTGGACTCTGTGTCTCTTCTTCTTGATCATGTCTGCAGCAGGTGATGAGAAACACTGAATCTTCTGTCTTGATGAAGCATTTTTGACTTTTTAAATCATTGGTTCCTTTGGTTCTGTTAGTTGTAGTGCTTCACAAGTGTCTCTTTACATCTGGTTTTGCTGATGTCATGCAGCTTCTAGATTCTACAAGGATCCTCAATTAAGTTTTTTTGTTGTTTGTTTTTTGTTACAGAAAACAGTTCCCCTGTTACACCCAACAGATTCTGACAGAGCACTGTAACGAAGTGTGGTTCTGCAAATTCTCAAACGACGGCACCAAACTAGCAACAGGCTCCAAAGACACCACGGTCATAATCTGGCAAGTTGAAATGGTGAGTATAGATCAAAGCTGCACAGTTAGATTTCTGTTTGAATGTGCAGCTGGACATGAGGAGGACGAGTTTAAAAAGTGCAAAAGTTAACCTTTAGAAACGATGGCAGCAGCCGATACAAAAATGTTGAAGATTAACATGTCTTTTAACAATACAAAAGAAAGATGTTTGTCTTCAATTTTTAACACAAAGGAATCTGACATCAGGTTAGATGTGTGCAGCAGTAAAATAAACTTAACCAGATACACACATGTAAATAGGACATTTAAAAAGATCATCTTGGAAGGCTGTAAAAATGGAACTCTTCAAAGGTAAATGTTTCATTCAGAAAACAAAAATGTCAGGGTTTGTTTTCTTGTGTTATGTGGGAAAACCTTTTTTTTTTTTTAATAAAAATGAAACTATCTTTCAAAGTGTGTGTTGCAAGGCTGACAGCACATACTGAGCTAATGAAACACAACAGAAGAATGCTATAGATCACACCTTTACCTGCTGTTCACTCATGCAAACCTAAATTATATATATTTTTTAATCAAAGGCTGAAAAACATCCAAACCTATAAATACTAGTTAAAAAAATTCAGCAAAGTTTGTAAATACAATCTACTAACATTTTTCCAAAAATACAAAGATTCCAGTTTAACTGGTAACACTTTAAATTGGTAACAGAGAGGCTTTTGACACTCATGACAAAGTTAATCCCTTTTCATTTTCTCATTTTTAAGAAAATACAACCACATACATTCATTTTTCTTCTAGAGTTGCTTTAAGAAAGTCAGATATTCTTTTGTCATTTTGCTTTTTTGCTCCGTAATTTTATCCAAACACTCCCGAAAGATTGCCGAAAATGTGTTCAGTTATAGTAAGATAACATGTACAAATTAGATAGGAACATTTTCCTGGCTGACACTCATTGCTGGAACCAAATTGAGTATTTTAATCGTTCACTGACTGTTTAGAATATTCTGAGAAGGAGAATGTTTTTGATCCTACAGAAATAAATGAAAGCTAAATGATAGTTTCAAAGAAAAATAAATCCATATATTAAAATAAACAACACTGGACTTGCTGAGAAAAGAAAAACATTTTCAGAGTCTGCCTGATATTTGATGCTCAGTCAAGAGTATAGAAACAGCATTTTTTTTTAAATCTTCTATTATTTTCTACTTTGAATTTCATATTTTTGAGGCATACTCAATTTTTTTGAGCTACCCAAAGCAAGTCAATATAGTTTTAGCATCTTGACACATGGTTCGATTCTAAGCAGGTCTTTGTCATGGATTGATTCAATTTTTTCTTATTTTGTGCAGGAAAGCCACCAGCTGAAGCTGCTGCGAACTCTGGAAGGCCACGCTTACGGAGTCTCCTACTTGGCCTGGAGTCCAGACGACACATACCTGATAGCCTGTGGACCGGATGACTGCTCTGAGCTCTGGCTCTGGAATAGTCAGGTACCATGAAAGCAGGAGAACCTCTGAGGACACGAGGGCTTTCTTTTCTGTAGCAATATTTTCCAAATATTTTGTACCAACGGATAGAATGGAAAGTTCAGTTTTGTGTTGAGTGCGTTTTACACCTTTAATACGGCTGCATCTGAAATTGAAGGTTGTAAGATGGACTGTGTCTGCATGAATGAACTTCTATCACTTTAACTGAACTCCTCTTAATATAAAATTACATCATTACATTCAAAATGGTTGTTTAATGTGTTTCACGGTATCCTATCCCCCTGTTCTTGTTTGCTCATGTGTTTTTCTGCTGCCTTCTTCAATGCCTTTGTTTGCCAGACGGGGGAGCTGCGGACCAAAATGTCGCAGTCCCATGAAGACAGTCTGACCAGCGTGGCCTGGAATCCAGACGGCAAACGCTTTGTCACTGGAGGACAAAGAGGACAGTTTTATCAGTGTGTAAGTGGATTTATTTATTGCATCTAGATATGTTATTTTCCTTTAAGTTGTATGTTTATTTTAAGATTAATATTTAGTTTTATCTTTGTTTGATATTTAACTAAGCAGATCTCTTCTGCAAACAAGAACCTAAGCAAATAATGCTGTTTCTATTTCAAAACAGCAAAGATAATTTTTTTATCTGTCTGTGTCGTCAGGATCTGGATGGGAACTTGTTAGACTCCTGGGAGGGGGTGAGGGTGCAGTGTCTGTGGTGCCTGAGCGATGGCAGGACAGTGTTGGCCTCAGACACCCACCAGCGAATCCGAGGGTACAACTTTGAGGACCTCACAGACAGAAACATGTACGTGTCCGGTCACCAAGCTTTTGTGTAACAAGATAAAATGTTTTGCATGATTTCTTCTCAAAAACGAATTTAAGTACTCTTTCTGGTCATCTTTTGATCTATTTTTAAAGTGTTCCCAGTGGTCTTTTAATTATCAATATGTCGTTTTTAGCCATAATGAATAAAAAAAAAAACAGTGTGGTTTTCTAGGATGTAGTTTCTGCAGTAGTTCATTAGAAATTTGCCTCAGGGTTGTGGGTGGGACCATTGCTGTTGTGTAAGCCTGCCCCTGCTTCCTGTCATCAAATCTGTTTAGCCTCTCTCCCGCTAGCCGAAAGCCCCTCACACCCCTAATTTAACATTAGCAGCCAACAAAAGTGGCAAGTAATATTGGAGTTATACAGCAGTTTCTAGCCAGACTCGGGCTCAGACAAGGAAAAGGAAGATGTACATGGATGTATTTGTCTACAAGTGGATGCAAGAGCAGGAAGCTTATGGCTTGCCACTGTTGGTTCTACGTCACACCTACAAGCCCTAAGGCGTTTTATTGTCTGTTCTTGGGTCACAACATTTTCTTTTTAGTTCTCAGAAATGCAGTTTTTAGCTTAATGTTCTTTGACCTCCATCGTGGGAAAAATGCCATAATAACATGTTAAAAGCAGAATTTTTATCAAAGTGGGTCTTAAATGGTTTTATTCTCTGCTGTTTTAGATCACAACTGAAGTGAAGAAAAATAAATCCTTTTTTTTTTCCTGACAAAATCTAGAATGTTTCCCAACTATTTTTCTGCTAACATTCATATTTTTCTTCACAGTTAAATTCTCATCAGCTTCCATACTTTGGAATAAAATGCATTAATTCCTGATGGCCTGTTTTGTTTCTATCTCACTTGCAGAGTTCAAGAGGACCACCCTATCATGTCCTTTACTGTTTCAAAGAACGGTAGATTAGCTTTGTTAAATGTAGCAACTCAGGTAAGACTTGGTTTTTTTCCCTTATCAACAATGCCTTTTATTATTTCAACAGTACGTTTGAGTAGATATGGATCATTTTATTGTGACATCTTGTAGGGAGTGCACCTATGGGATCTTCAAGACCGGGTGCTGTTGAGAAAGTACCAGGGTGTGACCCAGGGCTTCTACACCATCCACTCCTGCTTTGGAGGACACAACGAAGACTTCATCGCCAGTGGAAGTGAAGGTAAGACCCCAGTGGAACAAAAACAAACATCTTTGTGGTGCTAGCACACCAAAAATGATTTTTCTTTGAATGGAGGCACCTTTACTGAATTAAAAGAACATTTTGCATCTAACCTGATACATTTGTGTTACATTCACATTCACATTCACATTCTGTCTTCCTCAGACCACAAAGTGTATATCTGGCATAGGCGCGGAGAACTCCCTATTGCTGAGCTCACAGGTCATACGCGTACAGTTAACTGCGTGAGCTGGAACCCAGCCGTCCCAGGACTAATGGCTTCAGCCTCAGATGACGGCACTGTGCGGATCTGGGGTCCCGCCCCTTTCAAGACACACAAGAGGCAGACGAACGCCACGGTAAATTTCTCAGATCTTCAACTAGTTAAGAAGTTTTATTTATTATTATCTTTGGATGTCCCAATTCAATCACATGAGCAGAAAATGGACCCGATCACTTAGTCTCAAACTTAAAATCAGATGTTCCATCCCGGTCAGTTATCAAATATTGATTTCATTTTCATTATTATAATCAGTACTTTATATTTCAAGCTTATATTACAGATAAATATTCTACTAGAAGTCTGTATATCATGAACGGATCACAACATTTTATTGATGTAAAGTGCAGCAGCATACAGCCCTAGTTTAAGCAGGAGGCCCACAAAAACAGTTCTGTAAGTTTGTAAAGATATTCCGATTTCCCAACTTCTGTGCTCAATAAACATTGTTTAAAACATTTTAAACTGATGGCAAGTGTCTATCGGTTTGTCTTAGTGAAAAAAATAACCCTACAGGTCATTTACAAAAAAAAAAAACAACAAAGGATCATAATTTTTTGTTTTTAAATTAGAATTTAGTAGAAACACAGCAGTGAGACAGCTGCCATATGACCATCTACAAAGTTCAACCTTTAAGAAAAAGTGACAAAAAAAATCAATAGTCTATCAAAAACAACTGAAGCAGATAAAAAAAATACCAAAGCTACAGTTACCAAACTTGCTCACACAACGTAAGTATTTCTTTTTAGTGCTGTCAGTCGATTCAAAAAAATAATCAGATTAATCACACTTTTGGATTGTGATTAATCAGGATTAATCATTATGTTTTATTAGGAAAATTTTATACGACAATATATGTCGTATAAAAAATAAAGACAAGGAGAACATTTTTCCTTCATATTTATTGTCTATAATGTTTTAATTTGTAAAGTGTTAACTCAGACATCTCAGAAATGTCATTTGTGTCCACAAAACACATCAACGGTAAGCAGAACTCTAAAGACTTTTGTGTCAGCAGTTTTACTCCAAGAAAACAAAGATGCCGATATACAGTCATAAGAAACAAACATTGTGTTTCTACAGTTTAAATAGTGTGGGTGAATACTCAAATCTTATTGACACACACTTAAAAAAGAAGTTCCAGTTACATAGCCCAAATGCTCTGTATCACTGTGGAGGCGTTAAGATTAACAGCCCTAAAATTTTTCAGTATTCATTATCTCTGTAGTTTTTTCTAGTTTATGTTGCACTATTTTTGCTTGATTGTTCAAACTACTTCACAGAAGTGATCTATTTAAAAGTTAAATAATGAAAAAAGGGTGAATAAAATAAAAATAGGGGAAAACCAGGATCTCTTTATTTAGCATTTGTCATTTCTTTTTTAATGTGTTACAAATGTATTGGATCAGGACTCTGTATCAGCGGATACTCAGAATCAAATCACTCTGAATCAGATGGAAACCCAAAAACCTGATCAGGACTGCTCTTTTAGAGACTAAAATTTAACTAACAATGTATGAGAATAAGCGTTTTGTGTTTATTTAGAGAGAAAATCTCATTGTTTCATTTTTTTTTAGTGACACAGTTTGCCGTGTCTTGTTTTTTTTCTCCATAGAAAATTGCAGTAACATGGACAGTTGATGGTCAGTAACAGCCGGCATCTTTCTTTGACAACAATCCAAGAATCCCAAGACGAAATTTACAAAGGAATCAGAAGTGAAGAAAAGCTAGCAGTGGCCACCTACAACACAAAAGAGCAATCAAAAGCAAGATGAAAGTGGCCGAGTGCGGGGGAAATGGCAACTTGCAAACTCTGAGAGGGACATCCTGGATATTTCAAGTCCTTTTCAAAAACAACAAAAAAAACAGTGCGTACCGTTGGGATCCTCCAGCGGTGAGCTGTACGGCTGCTCTTTTCTTCCAACTGCTCCGTCCTCCTCCATTTCACTGCATGGTCACCAGCCATGACAGGTCCTCGCATGTTTCCCAGGAAGCCCGCTTCCACCTTGAGCATGGAGCACGTGGAAGTTCCTGTGAAGCATCCAGACAGACAGTGCAGACCAGCCATCTTCTCATTGGACTAAATCTGTCTGCCCGACTCTCAAGCCGCGCGTCTGGTGTCTCCATGGACGTGGGTGGGCTGTTGGAGGAGGATGGTGCATAGGGAGATATAGCAACTCTTTTGTATGTATGTTTTCCACTTCCCCCTCGTTTCTTGCTATATCCTTCATAGTCGTTTGGACAAAGGCTGAAAAGTCCACCTCAACAACATTGACCGACCAGCTGACAATGAATAGAAAAAAAGAGGCTATGCTAAATGTGTGAATTTTTTTATGATAGTTATAGCATTTATTCTCAATTAAGAGGGGAATCTTAGCTCAAGAAGTGCCCGCGGAAAGCTTTAGCGTGAAGATTCAGCATTTTGTTTCTCGACATTAGAAAGAGAGCCTTTTTATTCCTTAATTTAACAGACACGGTCGCTCTAAGATTTCGAGGGGACGGAGATCCCTGTCGCGCTAATTGCAGCACAACTTCCATTACATCTGCTCTAAGAGGAGGACAGAGAGATTCACGGACCACCTAACAGCCGAGACGGGGGGGTGTGCACACGTTGTCAGCAAAAATCTCCACCATCGAGACGTACAGTTTGTTCAAACTTCAAATGCACATTGCTGTCCCCGTTGTGTGAGTGGGTGTGAGCATGTTTGCTTGAGTGAGCTGATGTTGTTTGGTGCAGATTCAGTTGGCGTGTTTTTCTTTTTTCTTTGGTATGCGTGGGTTAAATTCACACCAGCAGAAAATGCCCCCCTCTCCTTTACCCATAAATTACCCAAAATTTATAATCAACTTGAACATGTAAAGAGGATTTTAAAGCAATTTTGAGTCATCCAAAGCCCCAAAGGGACCTCCCTCTGTGGAACAAAGAATACTTGATAGCCATTTTTCCTTTTTTTTTTTTTTTTTTTTTTAATTCGGGGCTTTAATTTTACATGAGAATGTTTTTTTTTTTCTGTCTTTAACCATTCAGCATTTAAATGGCTCTGGATTACTGGCACAAGATTCTTGAACTAGAAAAAATATATAGAAAAGCAAACAAATTGACTGAGGCATATTTTGTTAAAGAAGGACCTGTGAAGTGTTATTAGCAAAAGGTCATTTCATAAGAAAAATGAATGATTGTAATTAATATTGGAAAAAAGGTTCAAATGAAAACCGCGCTCTGATCGCACAATTAAGAAGTGTTGCAATCCTCAAACAGAAGAGAACATAAACTGCCTTCCTTTTTTATTTTAAATATATATAGATTTACATATATATCGTTGCACACAAACCCTCAGTATCCAATCTGCACTTTGAGTAGACCTATCTGGCGCACACAGCAATGGCATAATACCTAATGGTCCTCTCCCCCCCCCATTTAGAAAAACACTTACATCAGGTTGCATAAGAAGCCTTAACCAGGCTTCTGTGTTAACAGGGTGACCGACCTCAGCCTCACATTTTTAAGGCTTCATCTTGAGGGAACCACATTTGGAGGCTAGAGAGAGAATTCAGCATTAATGCCTCCTTTGCTCTCCAGCCAAGTTACCCAGTGGTCACTGCACCATTCAGAGCTCTCTTCCTCCCTCTTTCTGGGCTTGCCACAGACCAATTTACAGTAAAATGTTTCAAAACAGTGCTTTTCTGTCTATTTTTATTGCTTTTTTTTTTGTTACTTAATTTTTTTGTTCACATTATATCTTTTTTTTTCTTTTTTGAACTCTGTCCCTGTACGATCATATTAAAATATAACCAGACATTTGGAGTCCTCTTTTTTTTTGTAAGTATAGTAACCATAGCTTTCTTTTACATATATTTATATATTTTGTTTGTGATTAATATTCTGTTTCATTTATCTGCCGCCACCAAACAAAAACAAATATGCACAGTAACACCCATAACCAGTGAGAAAGAGGAGCGTCAAAGGAAGTGTGTTACATACAATCAATTCAGGTTCTAGTATCCAGCCCTCGCCTATAAAGAGTTTCCTTCTTGTGAAAATCTGCTTGATTGCATGTCTGTGTGATTAACTGGTATTCTGTTTGGTGTGCCATTGTAAACTGGCAGTTGCTACTTCTGTAACCCTTAGAAATGCCAAATCACTCGAGGCACGCAGTGGTGTTTTATGTAGATTTTTTTTTTTTATGTCACAGTCCGATCTTCACATTTTGGAAACCTCTTAATTCCTGGACCGTAGAATGGACTCCTTCCATGCCATGCAAAAAACAAAACTACTACTACAAAAAAAAAAAAAAAAAAAAAAAAAAAAAAAACACCTAAGAGGGAGAAAAACATGCACACTAAAAACCCAGAAAATTGTTTCAGTGAAACCCATCACTTGATGGTGGCAAATGCTATGTCTGTATGCAACCTGTTGTCTTCTCTGTTCTGAGTTTACCGAGGGATTTGTTTCTGATTTAACTATGTCTTATTTCTCTGAGGTCACATGCTGGGTAGGTATTTGGAGGGGAATACTAAGAGCTTACTGTAGCATCTTTAGGTTCCTTGGGGTTGGGGGGGTCAGGGATGATGTTTGGGTTTGCGTTTAATGTCTTATTTGCAAAAGTGATTGTACTGTTTTGTATTGTCATGTAGGAAAAAGTGTTATGTATGCATATTTTCAATAAAGCATTCAGGGTTTTAAAAAAAATGCTCAAAAAAGATTGTGATGAGGTGGGATTCTGCAGGTCCAGGTTTTGGAAAACTTTGGGAACTTCAAAAAACAAAAAAAACACTTTAACTCTTAAACTTTGAAAATGTCTCCAATCCTCTGAATTGATCCTGACTCACTAACGTGACAAAACAAGACAAGTTGTCTTCTAAAAACCTTTATTCTAAATATTTCTTATTTCAACCAAAGTGATTAGAGTGAAGAAAATGCAGACATTTTATCTAAAAATTGTGTGCAATTTATTTTTATTTTCTTGTTTATTAGAAATGTAAATTTCAATGGTTCTAAGTACAGAAGACATACCCCTCCCCTCCAAAAAAATGAAAGAATAAAAAAATCTGGTTTATTTTTGTTAAAAAAAATCTATAAAATCCTTCTCGAAAAAAGCAGCAAATTTTACAAAAACCTTTTAAAGGCAAAGTACTATATATTAAATACTCAAATTGTACATGTTTTAATATTTTCTTCTATAAATGTGCTCCCATGCTAAATGTAACTTACTACTTACAATGAGGAGGCTTTTTCAAATTGTATCAATAACTTTAAATTAATATATATCTACAGTACATACATACGTCTAGTAGAGCATATCTTACTAAGTTAAATGAATGAAGACTTACATGTTCAGACAGCAATAGTGTCAACACTACGGGAAATCTGCTTTTCCACAAGCTGTTTATTAAAGTCAAATAGAACGATAATATGTAGAGTTTATTTATGTGGCATTATTCTTACAAAAACCTCAAAGTGCTTAACAAAACAGATCAAAGATGGATGAAACAAGAAATAAAAGGCATTGAAAATAAAATAGATATAAAATTATCTAACATTGCAAGAATAAAACTCACATTTGGAGAAAAGCAGGCTGAAATACAAAGATTATAAGGTATTGGGTGGTCTTTCATGTTCCATAACATTTTACATGATGGTTATAACTAAAAATGACTTATACTTATCTACTGAGATCATTGTAAAGCAATAAAAAAGAATAACAAATATTACTTTCCTTTACTTTACAGTGAATTATGTTTACAATATGTTTGAAATTAATAAACTAAGCTAAACTAATTACTTAAAATATGGTAAATGCTGTAGTGAATGGTGCTTTTTCTACCTTGCGTTAGGGCCCCTAAAAATAACATTTTTAAAATATCAAAATGAAACTTTTAGACTTCATATTTTTACTTTTTTTAATGTAATTTTCATTAAATCAAAAACTAGACATCAAATCATGAAACGTTAAGAAATACCATTGCAAACATTTACACCCACTGATATTAGATTGCTCCCCCTAAAAAGATAATCTTACTAATTCAAATGCAGCCATAGTGATCTAATAAAGCTAAAATTTGCATAGATTAAATTGTTTGTCAAAACAAACAACTTCTATTAATCTTTTTTGTTTTGTTTTTGTTTTTTTACTCTTTTGTAATAGGGGTATATTATTTCAGTGAGATATAAGATATAAAAAAGAAAAACAAAAATTACTCGAACTTTTTTGTTTTGATTCTCCTCAAATGGGAGGAGCGACGCAGTGACGTAGCGTCATCGCTCTTTCGTTCTGCCCCGCCCTCGCCTGCTTTTACTCACCGAGAGTCGTCGTTCCCCATAGCCGGCCACAGAGCTCCGTCGACGGCTGTGACCGACCGCTGGCCGAGATCAAACGGCAATCATGGCGGCGCCCTTAGCCCATTTCGACGAAGACTGGCAGGACTTCAACGAATTCCAGCCTTCGTTGGACTCCAACGAACAGCTGGACAAGCTGAATTCAAATGTTGGCGACCCGTCGGGCCTCGACGATTTCTCGGACTTGGACAACAGTTTCTCCGGAGAGATCTGCAGCTTCAAGTCGATGGAGGACCTCGTTCACGACTTCGACGAAAAGCTGACAGTTTGCTTCCGAAACTATAACACCGCGACGGAAAACATAGCTCCAGTCAAACCTATCACAGAGGACAACTTCTTGAAAGACGACGAGTGAGTTTTGGTTTTATGCGGCTTTTATTTATGCTAACTTTTAATCGCTCCGCTGCCTTGGTTCAAGGCGGTTTAGCCTCCGGTGCTAACATTCCCTTCATCTATGTTAGCTTAGCTAGCTTCAATCACTGTTATGCAAAGCTTGATGAGTAGAAAACGTTGATTCTTCCCAAGAAATCTGCTGCGGAGCTTTCGAAAACTTTAATAGAAGATTTTGTTTTATACGTTTTCGTTACAAGTTGCCAACTATCGTCTTGTCGTGTTTAATATATAGATAAGTTGCCACGTAACAGATATATACATATATTTTTTGTTTGTCATTAACTCACAAGTTTTGCACGAAGATTTCTGACTATCAAATCGCAAAACATGTTTTTTTTATTTGTTTGTTTTGTTTGTTTGTTTTTGTTTTTGAAGTATTTCTTTTAACATGCCACGTTTTAGCATAATGTTCTGGCATCTCAGCTGGAGATCAGAGCAGGAGCCACGTGTCTGTTTCAGCCAATCAGAACTGACTTTTTTTTAACATTCCACTTTTTTGCATTTGCAAAGCAGCTTTTGATCTCGTCACGTGGTCTCTGGAAGCTGTCATTAAATATCCAAACATTTTACAAAATGCAATTCTTAAACTTTTTAACTACATATTTAACTAGCAAATATAATAATATAAAATAAAAATAATAATTTTCATTGTTGTTATTTGAATAACAAATTTAAAATTCACTAATAAATGATTTTAGAGAATATATGAAGATAACAAATTCTCATCTTTTCAATCTTTTATGTGTTTTGTGCCACCTCAGATGGCTTCAACTTTAAAGTCCCACTCCAATCATATTTTGTTATTATGTAGTCTTATCCTATTATTTCTTTATTAACTAACATGGCCAGCAATATCTGAGCTATTCGCTGTACAGTTTTGAGCCAGATGCCAGCTCAGATGAGGGAAAAAAAAGATGTTAATGTATATACTTATCTTATATAAGTGGGTGCATCAGAATGTATTGGAACAGGGAGAGCCATTTCAGTTGCTGTGTCACAACAGAGCTATTTCAAACGGTGGGTTTTCATCTGCTCCTGATCCACCACGATTTGAATAAAGAAATACGTTTTAATCCTAAATTCTTTTTATACATCTTCCATCATGAGAAAAATGCTACCAGAATGTGATAAAAACACCTAAAACACAATTTAAATCAGAGTGGGTCTTCAGATATTCATGCACATCTTCTGATTATCGTAATGCTTAAATAACAATTGTTTGACTTCATCTTCTGTCGCCCAAAAACATTCTCCTAAGAATAAGAAGGTTGGCTAGACATGATGAAGGCTCCTGAAAAAACAAAGGGAGTACAGAGGGAAATAATTGGATAGTCGCCTGGTGAAGCCAGAAGAACTGTACCAGGCTCAGGGAAACGCTTTCCTTTGGGGGGCTGCACTTTTTTTTTGCAGGACGTGTCTCGCCTTCTAACAAGTCGTCAAGTAAGATCAGAGCTGAGAGTCACTGCAGGATGACATGGGATGAAACCAGGATGCAACTTGAGTGGGTTCCAGTCATAGTTAGTCAGAAAGAGGAAGAAGAGGTCTAATCATGCGTGCAATTTGTAGATAAACACAAAAACGCAAACCAAACTGCAGGGGGACAAGTGAATGTGAAGATAGGGTCTTGCTGCAATCACGTGGCTGAGACACTGTTGAAGCTCGGGGCACAAAAAGCCTTTGCTCTATTTTAAAGCGGCCTTACTGAACGTGACGACTTCAGGGAGAAACATGCATGTTATATAAACCCTTGCCCGTACATGTGTGTGTATGGGAACAAGAGAAGTGCTATGATCATTTGGGGCCATCTTGACACATGAGTTCACAGCACCCACCCTGTCACAGCCAAGAGTACAACTACTGATTTTGGCTGGAGTTAAAATCCGCTAAGCAGACATGAGTATTGTTGGTGAGTTATTAACAACAAGCAAAACTCCCACAGAAACATAAAATGTAAATGTGGCAGCAAATATAATAACTTGATGTCAAAAAATGTTTACAATTAACAGTTTGTAAATCCATAAACGTGTACACAGGAACTTTTTAGCAGCGCACATCTCTGAAGAGAAGTGAAGTGCAGCTCATGCTGTGTCACCGTGGAAAGAGAAGGAAACGTCTCTTTTATTGTTTGTTTGTTTGTTTGTGTATTTACTCTGTTGCGTCCACGCTGTGTGTTTCAGGGTGTGGAACGCTCTGACCAACAACTATGGCAATGTGATGCCCGTGGACTGGAAGACTTCCTACACTCGCACTCTACACCTTCCATCGCTCAAGCTCACAGAGAATGAGGTATTGTTGACACCTGCATGTTCTTGCATTTCAAATAGCTCCACAAAAGTTATGGAAACAGAGATATTTCTTTTCTTTTCATTTTTTTAGCTTAGATTTGGCATTAGAAAAAATAATACCAAATCAGAAAATGCTGTTTTTATTTTGGCATTCACCTTTACATATTTTTTCCGTTTCATGCAGGAAAAAAAAAGTGTGTTTTGCAAAAACTTCTGTAAAATGATCCCTTGAATCTTTTTTCTGTGTTTTTCGTCATCTCAAAAATCTCTCCATTGTTTTTGGTCAGAAGTTGGATAATCAGTCGTTGGATTTGTCGGATGACGATGAGGAGCTGAGGGAACAACTGGACATGCACTCCATCATTGTCTCCTGCATCAACGACGAGCCGCTCCTAACTGCAGACCAGGTTAGCCATTCCCTCACAGGTTCTAGTTTGGTGCTGATCATCTGAAGTAGATTCAAGTGTTGCACAGTTGTAGTCTTTGGGGATATTTTTGAACCTTTTAAATGCTATCTTTGAAATGTATGCACAAATTATGCTTTCTATCAACATTTTCTGAAGGAATAAAAACTACATTTTTACTGTAACTCACAAACTTAAAAAAATATGTATCTTTTTATTGAAATAGCAAAATGTCACATTAACATGAACACGAGCGAGCCAAACTTCCTGTGAACACATGAAAACCTTTTCTGGCTGTTGGAACCAGTGGAGAATAGACAGCACAGCAGTGAACTTTTTTTGTTTTGTGTTTCAGGTGATACAGGAGATAGAAGAGATGATGCAGGAATCTCCAGACCCTGATGATGAGAGCCCCTCGCAGTCCGACTTGTCCATGCTCTCACAGAACCTCCAGGGTTTGAAGCGGTCCGGCTCCAACACGAGCGACGAGGAACGTCAGTAATCCAGCATCCTATTGAAATTCTGCTTCCGTTTCACTTTTATCTCTGTAAAATGTGTGAATTTTACAGGAACTGTGCACGTGCAGGCATGTGAGGAGATTATGTAACACAAGATATAAATGGCTCCAGAGCGATTTGTGCACTGAAGCCATTCATGTGTGCTAAATGTGTATTGGTGAATCATTTTAAAACTATTATCTGAACCATATCAGCACTCGTGGTAAACTTTAAAGCTTTTAACATCATTAGATCTTCTAAAGATGTCCTGAAAAACACGTGGTTCTGTGGTTGCAGGGCTGCGGCAGATGTCCATGTCAGAGCTCTCCCAGAGTCTGGAGGAAGTGGAGACGGCCATTCGTCGCTACAGCGAGGAGCTGATCCAGGCTCTGGCACTGAGGGACGAGCTGGACTTTGAGAAGGAGGTACTTTATTTTGTAACTTTTTTTCCCCTTCTGACAGCTCTATATATATATATATATATATATTTTATCATAATTAGCTTCGCTGTGATGATTTTGTGGAGTGTCAAAAACCAGATTCCCACTTGGACTTAAATGGCGTTTTCTGCACTTGCAGGTAAAAAACAGCTTTATTTCGCTGCTGATTGACGTGCAGAACAGGCAGAAGGAGCATCGCGAGCTGCTGCGAAAAAAGAAGAAAATCAAAAGTGCATCTCTGACGGGGCCCAACGGCCAGAGAGCAGCCAGCACGCATGTTCCCGGCACGGTTAGTCGATAGTCACACTGTGAAAAGCTCTCTGCATATGTGTTTTTATTTTCCTTCATTGTAATGCTTCGTGAAAAAGTTAAGGAACCGCTCCACACAGCTCCAAGGAAAGTTTGATCGTTCAAACTGGTGCATTTGGGTTCCACAAAGCTATTTTTCTTTTACAGAAAGCTCTTCAACTGTCGCCAAACTTTTTCTGCTCCTTCCTTTCACTCTTTGTAGCTCCTCACTCTGGAGGGCCTTTCCAATGTCATTCAAAATGGCTTCCGTCAAACTTTTGGCTACACAGGAGGGGACAAACAGGTGCCCCTTCTCTTTCCTTCACCACTGATTCTTTCCTTGTTTTTTCCCGTCATGTTTCCATTGGCATGTTTATTTGCACTTCTACTGCTATCACTGAGATCTGGTGTCATTTTTCTTTTGCCCTATTTTCTTTTTGTTCTCTTGTGGTATCATTCTGCTTTTCCTTCTTTTATTTTAAAAGTTTTACTGACTTGTGTTTTTTTTTTTTTTTTTTTTTTTTTTTTTTTTTTTTTTTTTTACAGCAAGGCATTTCACGGCTGTGGCTTTTATTTTGAAGCATTGTTTTTTTTTATTTCAAAGTGATGTTTGATTTCTAATTTCACATATAAAAATGTTATTCATTAAACAACCAGCAGGGGGAAACAAACATGCTCACCTTAAGTGCTGCTTAGCTTCAACATTTTGTATGTTTTTCTACGGGAACTTAGTTTTTTGTGCGTCTTTTCTTTTCAGTACCTGACAACTGTAATCCCTTATGAAAAGAAAGCTGGCTCTCCTTGTGTAGAAGACCTTCAGATCCTCACAAAAAGTAAGTAAATCTATTGAAAATGAAGAAAATGTTTCCATTTGCTCATTTATTTGTTTTTTTCTCTTTTCTACAGTCCTCCATGCCATGAGGGATGACAGTGACAAAGTTCCTGCTCTGCTAACAGACTACATCCTCAAAGGTAAACATTCCCACTTTTGTTGACCTCTTTGACTTCAGGATGGCTTAATGTTGGCATGCTGCCTCTGTTAATGTAATTACTTACTCCCAAAACTGTTGATTTATTTAAGTTTATGAACTATCATCACAAAATCTCAGACTATTTTGAGTTTTTTTTTCTGAAAGGGTGAGTGTGGACTCTTTGTTAACTTGTGCCTCCCTTGTCTTTTGCCCGTGCTGCACTGTCCTTTGGGTAGCTCTGGTATGAGAGCAGTGGAACCTGGAGGTTTGTGAGATTAACACGGATCCTTCACCTTCAGCTCTGTACTCCCACCCTCTGCTCTTTTCTTCCTGTTTCAAGCAGCTCCCCTCCGTACTAGTGCCACATTCACGCCCTAAACGTGCTTAGAAGTCTCAGTCCCTCCCACAGTGTTGTAGCAGCTACTGGTGTGTTGCTTCCCACCTGTAGCTCCAGTTTCCTTCTCATTCACTAGACTTTATCCGTCTTTTAGTCGCTCTTTCATCGGCCACGGCACATTTCCAAGCTCCACAAGTCGTCAAAACTTCGTTTATCTCCAACCGCTGTGTTTTTTTTTTTGTCTCCACAGTTCTCTGTCCAACGTAAAGTGGAAGTCCAGTGTTTCTAGAGTCGTCCATCCTGAAGAGGATGATTCAAGTCCTTCCTCTCTTCCTCCTCATTGACTGTTTTTCTTGAACGGTTTATACTCTGCAATCTTTTGTTCTCAATTTTTATATTGTTCCTTTTTACGTGTTAGCTTAATTTTTGTTTTTTTCTTAACCCTTAGCTGCAGGGTGACTTGCCAATAATCAGTGTTAGTCCAAACACCTTACTTCCTGATTTCAGGTGCTTTTGTATGTGAAGGATCAAGGAAACAACAAGGTGTTTTCCTTTTCCAACCAGGAAGATGTCGTCCAATCTCACTGTTTTCTTCAATTAGCATTCATTCGCACACATTTTTTAAAAAAGTTTCCTTTACCTAAAAAAACCCAAATCCTGGCAAACTCAGAATCTCAAGGCACCGTGGCATTATTTCAGATTTTCATTTTCTGTCTTGAAATCCTGCTTGATTGCACATTTTCAGTCTGAAATCTTTTAAGGATGTAACCGTAACCTAATTTTGTCTGTCTTTTCTGTTTTTTGTTAGGTTTAGCGACTTTGGCTTTAACTGGTTTGTTTGAAAATGAAATATTTCCGACTCGATTGAGAGAAATTGCACAACTGTGAAAACTTTTAGTTTTTTTTGCTACTTTTAAAATAAAGGGACAGAAAATTGAGCGCATATTTAAAAAAAAAAGGGTTTATAGAAACTTAAGAAACTTTGTAGGTATTTTGTAATTGCTGTTTATAGTCCCGAGCCCTCTTGTAGTTACCCCAACATCTTTTATTTTTTTTTTGTAGTAGCCAAAAATTTGGTTGTGTTGTTGACTTAATGAGGTACTTTAGGTCTGGATTAAAAGCTCGATCATAGGTTTTAGATTGTTGTGGTTTTAAACATATGGTAGCACTTTACTCTGTCAGTGATCTGGTTTTGTGGTTGTGAGAAAATCCCGTTTCCCGAGCCTCAGCAAGCGGGGTATCATGCAGGGGTTTTCCTTATTAGTGTAAGCGGCTGTGAGCATTTGCACCACCATAAAGGGGCACTCCACCCGTTGTACTTGCACATCAGGTTTTCGTTTTTACTAAAAAATAAAACAAGGAGTTCAGTTTAGATTATGCTGCAGTGATCTAACATTTTGTATCTCCATAGTTTGAAAAAAAAAGTTTTTTATATTTTTGAGAAATTCAAAATGTCACAATTTGAATAAATACTCAGAATGCAGTTTTTAGCTTAACTTTCTTTTATATATGTCCTACATCATCAGAAAAATGCCATAAGAACACGTTAAAAACCAGATTTTCATTGGAGTGGGTCTTTAAACCTTTGTTTCTTAGTCAGGGCTTTTTTTGGTCTTTTTTTTGGTGTGTTTGTGAGGCATTTATCTATATTTACAGAACTAACCACCACTAGATACAAACATTTCAGCCAAGCCCGAACTTTGTTTTTAAAATAGACTGTCTTTTCTTTTAAAAGGCAGTGGTAAATGGAAGGAGTGTCCCTTTATGACTGTGTTCGTCCACACAATGAAACCTTCAGATCACTAGCTGCTTCAGATGAAACACGACCATCAGGTCCGATGTAGCTCTCAGGTACCGACAGCAGATCCATGACTCATTTCTGAAGTTGCTTCATCCTTGCAAAGAATTTTTGTCCATCACCATGACTGCAGTTCTAAAAATTGTAATTTTTAAAAATGATTTGTAGTTGGTGTAGCTCTCAGCTGAATGGGTGAGGCTGCAGCATCTGCGCAATAAAGGGAACTAATGTTGAAAATGAGACTATTCAAACAAAAATTATAAATATATTATATTTTTAAGAACAAAAATCAACTTTTTAAAAAAAAAAAGTTGTTCTAAAAGTAGTGGATGTTGGGGATGGACTGCACAGAGCGATGCCAACATATCAGAGGTCCATTTTTTGTCTCCAAATGAAAACGACGGCTCACAGTGCTATGTTTAACTATCTATATGTAGTTTTTAAAATTGTCGCCAGCTATGAAAACATTTAAAACCCAGCATGGGCCGCATGCACTTTACTGCTGCGATAAGTCTTGATTTTGTTTGTTTACAGACATATTGTGATTACACTAAGGAAAGAGGGCACCGAAACACAAACAAGATTCAGCTTAGTTTGGTTTAAATCTGATGATGCTGCAGACTTCTATGGCAATACTGGTTGTGATTGTTTCTAAACAGCAGCCGGGATCTTATTCGCCTCTCTAGGCAAACATATCAGTGCGACTCAAATTACAGATTTATATTTATATGTCTTCAAAAGAAACGAACCAACGAGAAGAAGAGGCTGCCTTTATAAATGTGTACATTCATGAACTCTTAATGCAAAAATAATCCCTCAGTCTGAGGGTTTATGTTTACTGTTTCATGTGCAGTATATTAATTTATTATGTCAATGTTTTGTAGCCATGGCTGGAAAAGTGTTTTACATTGCGACTCATTTCAAATAAAAACAGTACATATACAAATATGTGTGTGACATCTTTATTTTATAAATGCATTTGGTTTAGGAGTTTAACTAATAAACTAAGAGAGGAAGAGACTTAAATCTGTGAAAAAAATGTTTCAGTGATACAAAGCTGAGCTTCAAGTTTGGTTTTAGTTTCTGAATTTCCATTTTTCCCTCTAATTCCGCCTACGAAAACCGTTTTCTGTTCAAACAAATTTAATCTGAAGTACTGTACATAAGGATACAATTACTGAGGATTAAATGACATTGGCATGGATTTGATTCATGTTTCAGGTCAGTTATACAAAGTAATTTACAGGTGACTCTTGTACATGCCAGAACGTCGCCTTTTTACAATCCAGTGAAACAGTAAAAAAATGCTGCTTCTAAAAACTTTTACACTTAGATTTAATATTTACTGAAAATTCATAGGGCTACTTTGGGGAAAACAGATGAGTTTCTTTAAATAAATCTGACTTTAATATCAGAATATTGATGATGTTCCCAGAAAAGTCTAAGAAGTTTCAACTAGAAGTAAATTCGGAGAATAATATAAAATTCAGAGACAAAATAAAAATGAAAAATAACTTTTTTTTTCTTGATAAAAGCGTTCTGTCACAATCCCATTAACACACACTGATGCTGGCGTCCACCATGAGCAATGTGGGGTTCTGTGTCTCTGTGTTCTGTGCTCAAGGACACTTTGACACGTGGGCAGATAGGGTCCCATTAAAGTTAAGTTAAGATATCGGAATCTGTAAATTTGTAAATTCTGTATATGCTGCCATTTTTAGAAAGGTCATGAACTTTGACATCCATTACAATGACCACGACTCAGTAAAAAACGAACTACGCTACATCTGGATAACAGCTTTTTTTTGTTTTGTGACAGTGAACCTAATACTTACAGAAATGTTCAATGGTAAAACCATCAGAGGTTGAGTTTCTTAAGTTTTTCAAAAAATTTTTTGACTTTTTCTTGACTTTACAAAAAAAGTCAACTGTTTTTCCTGGAATGATCCTTTTTCACATGTTGATGATCCCATTTTCCTGTCGATCTTTGCATCCGTTTCAGTGTCTGGTATGCATTCCGTCTTTTCTCTTTCATTAATCCTGCCCTTCAGCCGTTGCCCCTGGCAACCCTGGTCCAGCTGCAGGGATGCTATAGAAGCCAACACCTGTAAGAGGATGTTCAGGCTGTTGAAAATCCAGGTGTGCTGTCGGGGGTCACAGGTTGGTGTCGTTGAACATGGTATGCTCCTTTCTCACAGTGCTAAAACCCTTGATGGTGTCAACGAATTCCTCATCGTCCATGAACTGAGAAGCAGCACAAAGATCAGTGCCGGAGTCGACATTATGATGTTCAGCATGGGTTACGTGGAGCTCACCATGCCGCTGTCGTGACCTGAAATGTTTGGGTCCCACACATCGTCCTCCAGCGACTTCCCGTCCATCAGCTGACTGATGCTGCGTCTGAGGGAGGTCCCGCTGAGAATGCTCAGTTGCTGAGGAACCTCGTCTTCGGGCTCACACTTGGCTTCCAGGACTTCCTGCAGGCAGGAGAGAACACACAAAGGAAGCATCACAGTCCCACTCCGCAAAGAACGCAATGCTCTATGACTTTTGTTTACCTCTATCTTCATGGTGAAGCCTTTGAGAGTCACACTGTTGGAGAAGCCTGTTGTGTCAGGGACGGTGTCAAACTGAGGAAAATTTGCAGGACTAGTTATGCAAAAACATATAATTTTTTATTACTTGAAGTGGACTTTAAAGCTCTTAAAATATGAACAATCTGTAGTCATTAAGAGAATTAAACATACAGTTGCTGCAGTTCTAGAGCAAAGAACAGCCCTCCTTACCAAGACAGAGTTGCTGGGTGGATAAACAGCCATCGGGCTCCTCTTCTGCATGGGGACGGCCACCAGAGGAGGCCTTTCACGAGGCAGGTGAGGTTTGCTTAGAGCCTGGAAAGACAAAAACCTCAATTTTTAGGTTTCTCTCGTGTCTTCCATATGTCCTGTAGAAAACAGTGCTGACTTCATGGTTGCAGACAGACTTTTTATCTCTTTCAATCACACCTACATGAACGTTGGTGTCAGCAATGGAACTGTGATTGCAGAAAAAAGATGTGCTGGGAGGGCAAATGGGGAAAACCTTTTTGGAAAACCACACAGCAGATGTTTAAGCTATTTTGTGTTTGTGGTTCACTCTCAGTGCATAGTGCGATTGGAGGCTGCCTGTAGAACATGGGTGAGCAAACATTTTGATTTGTTGGCCATAAATGGTTGTAAAATTTGACAGTAGGGCCAGACCAGGGGCAGATGGGTGGAGTGTTTTGGTAATGCATCTTTTTAGAGAAAGGACTGGCATGGAATCTGGAAAAACTATGCTTTAATTTCAGTTAAAAGCAAATACATTTATTTAAGTACTGTCAATTTCATAGTTGAAACTACTTTTAAAGGCACAAAATAAAATTTCCAAAATTTGCACATATATCTACAAATTTTAATGTTTTGATTTTTTCAAACAGTGTAACTTTTTATGATTTTATTTGATATTTCACTGTAAAATTGTGAGTTAATGTTATTTAACTTAATATTTGTAACCCTTTTTGGGTCGTGCAAGACAATTCTTTCAAATTTGCACAACCTAAACTGCAGTAGAATGGAGCTATAAACACAATTTGTTCCACCACCTAGTGGTTGAAATGTGTTTGAAGTTTATTTGGCTCCTAAAACGTCACATTTTCACTATTTTTATACAAGAATTAACATTATCCAAACAAAAAAGATACAGTTCTAAAGAAACAAAACTTAACATCAAGTTGACAAAAATGCTACAAATATAAAATCAAAATGGGTAACCAAACACATATTCACATGTATATGCAAAGATCTACACATACGTATACACATGCAAAGGTGATTTGGGAGAGATTTTAACGTCTATTGACCTTCCTGACCCATCCCTGTATCTTATACGGGCTGAGGGCCGGCACAGGGAGACCTAAACCGGGGCCCTCATTTCACTTTCACCAGGATCAATTCGTTTTTTGACATTTCAACTGCTTATATACCAAAAACCAGAACTGTTTGTTTTTGTTGTCTTTTAAAAATGACTTGATGGTTTTAAACTGTTTTTTACATTTTACTAACTTCCTTTCTATTTCTAAAATTAATTGAAAATGTTTTCACCTGAACAGTATATGCAAAAACTATATATTTTTTAATCACTGTGCCCTTATAGTAATCACAGAACAGTTACAGTAGATTTCGGTGGTTGATTTTGATTTAACTTTCATACATTTCACTTTGAGAAAGAATACATTTTTAGATGGTGTAAGAGCATTTTTCCTCACCTTATGGAGCACCATGCCCAACACAACAGCCAGCAGCAGCAGGGCGATGCCTGCCATAACGACGATGAACCACAGTTCCTGCACCAGCTGCCCGTCTTCCTGTCCTCCTTCAGCCTGGTCAACTCCACCTCCTCCGCCGGGAGGGGTGGGGCTCACCGAATCTGGATGAAACATTGGTTTTAAACCGACGATCATCATGGAGAGAAATTAGTATCAGTCCGATTTGTGCGTGCGTAATTTTGATTTGTGTACGTGTAATTTTGATTCTTGCATAACTTTGGATTTGTGCATGCATAATTCTTGATTTGTGCGTAACTTTGGATTTGTGCATGCATAATTCTTGATTTGTGCGTAACTTTGGATTTGTGCATGCATAATTCTTGATTTGTGCGTAACTTTGGATTTGTGCGTGCATAATTCTTGATTTGTGCGTAACTTTGGATTTGTGCATGCATAATTCTTGATTTGTGCGTAACTTTGGATTTGTGCATGCATAATTCTTGATTTGTGCGTAACTTTGGATTTGTGCATGCATAATTCTTGATTTGTGCGTAACTTTGGATTTGTGCGTGCATAATTCTTGATTTGTGCGTAACTTTGGATTTGTGCATGCATAATTCTTGATTTGTGCGTAACTTTGGATTTGTGCGTGCATAATTCTTGATTTGTGCGTAACTTTGGATTTGTGCATGCATAATTCTTGATTTGTGCGTAACTTTGGATTTGTGCATGCATAATTCTTGATTTGTGCGTAACTTTGGATTTGTGCATGCATAATTCTTGATTTGTGCGTAACTTTGGATTTGTGCATGCATAATTCTTGATTTGTGCGTAACTTTGGATTTGTGCGTGCATAATTCTTGATTTGTGCGTAACTTTGGATTTGTGCATGCATAATTCTTGATTTGTGCGTAACTTTGGATTTGTGCGTGCATAATTCTTGATTTGTGCGTAACTTTGGATTTGTGCGTGCATAATTCTTGATTTGTAACTCATAAAATACTTTTGTGCATGAGTTCAAAAATTACAACATATTAAAAAATACAAAGTACAACTTACACATGCACAACTTCAAATTACGACAGCTTGAAACTAACTACACGCACAAATAAAAAAATATGCACGAATCACTTGTTACGCACACACAAAACCACATTTACACATGAATCTGATTTGAGACTCTTTTCACGTTTTCTGATCAGCCGCTCTGAACTTAGATGGTGAAAACGATCTGGTGAAACGTGACATTTTCCATCTTTCTAAAACAGATGTGCCGGCTAATTAATATAAAAAATATGGGTTTTTATTACACTTGTCCTTTAAAAATAAAAACAGAATTAAACAGTTCATCTCTGCAGCCCCGCCCCCGACAGCGCCTCAGACACGGGGCTCGCTCCCGAGCAGGTAACCCTCCCCGCGGGGACACCTCCCCGCTCTGGTCTGGTTTCACGGCGGAGGTTCTCCGCGGCGAACGTGAGCCCACAGAGCGGTTGATCAGCCCACCGACCCGTTCCGATCTGCGACTTTATAGAATGGTCCAGCGGGCAGCGGCACCTGCTGTCCCCGTGACTGGTGACCAGCGGTCGGGAGAGAGCCCCGTGTCTGAGGCGCTGTAGAGATGAACTGTTTAATTCTGGAAAATGTTTTTATTTTTAAAGGACAAGTGTTTGAAGTTGTGCATGTGTAAATTGTACTTTGCATTTTTTAATATTTTGTAATTTTAGAACAAAAATGAATTTTATGAGTTACAAATCAAAATTACGCACGCACAAATTGGACTGATACTAATTTCTCTCTATAGATCACTTCCTTCAGCCCCAGCAGTCCTGCAAGTTTGTGATTGTAGCAGCAAATTTTTATTTGGAAGATTTATTAGGCAAGAAAATATCCAAATTATAATTGCAAGGGCCAATTGACTTGATGTGTAACATCAATTTTGACTTTATATTGTGTTCGGGTCAAAATGTGAAAATTTGTCAATTTTGGCCTGAACACAACATGTGGGATAAAATGACAACATAAAATAAAGAAACACAAACCCAACACATAAAGATGGAACAAGAAGTTAAAGATGTTTACATTTCTAACATGTTTTTATTATGAACATAAAATTGACCATAACACACTAAAACATTCACGTGTGTTAAAGTAAAAACACGTGGAATTTTGGACAGTTTAATGCTTACTTATTTTATCAAAATAAGGTCCTGAAACACTGGTTTAAAGCTGGTCAAATGATGCATGCATGGAAAAGAGAAGTTTCACTTTTGGCACCTCTTCCTTTTGATGTGCAGCTGGATGTGTGTGGATTATTAGAAAAGCAGCTTTTTGTTTGTTTTTTGGAGTGTCCACATAATTTGGTGATGTGTGACTGCAACTGAAAGATGATCACATGCAACTTTGGACGAGATGGCATTGCAACTGGACACTGTCTTCCGGGGCCTTGTCTCTCAGCTTCAGAAATGTCACTAGTGTCAACCTTTGGACACTTCTTAAATATACTCCTTAGTTTTGTTTGTAAATGTATAAGTGAGTCTAAAGATGCTAGACAGTTTAAAGTTGGTCCTAAAAGTTTCAAACAGAAGGAACTCACCAGTTCTGAGGTCCGTCTTTTGGCTTGCAGAGGCTCTTGGCAGCCCCCCCACCCACAGTCAAAAGACCCAAAAGGCCGAAAGCCCTCTGAGTGTTCAGTAGCCCTGCTGTCGATCCATCAGCCTGAAACCTTTACTAAGCGGTCAGCTTGTTTTGACATCACACAGGCGAGTTTAGGTGTGAAAAGTTCAAAAAAGGTTTGGAAATATGTCCTTTTCTCCATCTGCTGCTTCGGAAAGAAATTAATTTATGAAAGGGCCTCAATAACCTGCATGTGCAATCCTCTAAAACTCCCAACAGCCTTTGCTTTCCTCAGCAGCGCCATGGTAACAGTGGGGTGTTAGGTTTCGGTTACCAGGGGAGCCTTGGTTGTAGAGTTTCACCTCCCGACACTGCAGACTATTAACATCAGTGATGGAAATACTATGAATCCGGTTTTTTTGCACTTTGATACTTATTGTATTATTTAAAAGTGCACAGAAAGAGTTTTTGATGTAGATTTTGCAAATATGCGATGCTGTTGCAATAAAAGTGAATTCAACTCACAGGTTTTTTATGGAATTATTTCCTGGTGATGCCGTTTTGCCTTCATTGGCCAATTCTAGGGAAAGTGCAATTCCCCTCTCTGGTACTGTTTAATCTCTCAACCACATGGCGGCGCTAAGCTGCAGCTTTTTGTCACAGGTTCACATGGAATGTCCAGCTCAATGAGTCCGAGCCAGCAGACATGGGAAAGAAAAGCGGTCCTGCACTGCAACCCTCCAGGTTTCCTGGTTTCACGTTTAAAGTTCTTTATTGGGTGATTAGATTGAGATGCACAGGATGTGATAAATGAAAAGTTCACTCTCAGTTGACTGGTAGGGCAAGCTTGCCTATTTGCTATTTAATGAGCTGTAAAAGTAGAGAAAGTTTGTTTTTGTCAAATGCAAGCGCTGCACAAAGCCAATATCCCCCCTCAAAAATTCAAATTGAGCGTCCCTTTAGTCTGGATTAATCTTAATCTCAGTGTAAAATCCTTAAACACCATAATATATAGTTATACTGGCATATTTTAGCTTTTATTTTCTTTAATATATCTTAATTTATCTTTCATATTTTGTGCACTTTTAAAAGTTTATCCAATTTGCTGTCTCCATATTATTTTTTGTGACTAAAAATGTGTATTATCAAGAAAAATAAATTGATATGCCTTTCAAATTTTTGTGATTTCTTTTTAAAATGTGAAAAAAAAAGTATTTTAACTTGTTTTTTTCTTTAACCAGGAGAAATGGGTTTGCTGCAAGTAAAAATGATGATTGCTGATAATGACACAGCTGAAAAGTCAGATCACGACGTACCCTTTAAAACCCCTTTTTTGTTTTTATGCATAATTTAACTACACCACACATTATTATTAGTTTTTACCTTTACAGGTCTCAAAATAGTGACTCAAGCTCCACATGGCTCCATATTTTCTCAGACTGCTGCCCTCAAGTGGTAGCAGTCTGCTATTACAAAATAAAAGCAAAGGGTTAGAAAAAAAAAGTCCTTCTATGTTTGCAGCAGTTCTCAACATGAACATGTTCAGTTTTGATGCAATGCATAAACAATTACTTCCCCAAAATTTAGCTTTTTTAATACGTGTAAATATAAATCTGTGGTTTGAGTCGTACTATATTTTTGCCAAGAGAAGCAGAGAAGATCCTCACTGCAGATTTGTCGGCTGCACATCCATGATGCCGATCTCTGTTCTACCACATCCCAAAGGGGATCTATTGGGTTGAGATGTGGTGACTGAGGAGGCCGTCTGAGTCCAGTGAACTCATCGTCTTGTTCAAGAAACTATTCTGAGATGATTCCAGCTTTATGACATGGAGTCTTATCCTGCTGGAAGTGGCACCAGATGATGGAACACTGTGATCGTAAAGGGATGGACGCGGTCAGCAACAATACTCAGATAGGCTGTGGTGTGGTAACCATGATCAATTGGTACTTAGGGCTCTAAGTGTGCTAAGAAAATATCCCCCACACCATTACACCACCACCTCCAGCCTGAACAATTGATACAAGCCAGGATGGATCCATATTTTTATATTTTTGATGCCAAATTCTGACCCTACTGTCTGAATGTGGTGGCAGAAACAAAGACTCACCAGACCAGACAACGTTTTTCCAATCTTCTTTTGTCCAATTTTGGTGAGTCTGTGTGAATTGCAGCACCAGTTTCCTGTTCTCAGCCGACAGAGTTGGTTTCCGGTGTGTTCTTCTGCTGCTGTGGTCCATCTGCCTCAAGGTTGGACGTGTTTTGCATTCAGAGATGCTCTTCTGCAGACCTTGGTTATAATCAGTGGTTATTTGAGTTACTGTTGCCTTTCTATTTGCTGGAACCAGTCTGACCATTCTCCTCGGACCTCTAGCGTCAACAAAGCATTTCTGCACACAGAACTTCTGCTCACTGGATATTTTCTTTGATTCTGCTTCATTCTCTTAAACCCTAGAAACTCCCAGTAGAAATTATATATATATATATATATACATCAACTTTTTACTGAAGAAGCTTTTTTTTATTTGCCAAACCAACAGATGACAACTAAACTAAAAGGACTCAAGTGAAGCCGTTGGTCAACAATCACCCCCTCCCTCATTTAGCTCCCCCTTGTATAATTAAACATTTTCTTTTTAGAGAGGCTCTACTCCATTTAAAAGCCTAATCAGCATTCATACCTTGCCACGACGACTCTGGAAAATGCTTTTTTTATTGAGAAAGTGATCTCACCCTTGAGTGCCAGAATCAGCTTTTTTTACAGCTCATCTCTTTCAGGCCTCATCCATCATCGTGGTGTCTGAGCAGCACAGCCGCCAGACACACTAACTCATTTAAGGAGGCGGCGTATCACTCAACGATGCTTACTCGCTTACTGACGGCAGGTGTGAGGAAAATTCTCCAGCTTCCTCCAAACCCCTCTGCCTTCCCAGTTAGTTTGATCTGCAGATAAGGCTGTTTGGCTGTTGGTTTTTGTTGACAGTCATGTGCAGAGTTTCATTTCATCTTTTCACTTAAAAAGAACACAACTAATTCAGTTAAATGTGGTCTTTAGTATTTAGTAACTAGTACCATTGGTAACTATGTAACTTTTTTGTTATTAATTTTTTTATTCAACAATAACTTAAAAAACATGTGGGAGATACAAAGTTTCTGGAGTTAAGTCACATAGTCTCCTTTAGTGTCTTCTAAACACTTATTTTATTTTTCATAAATTTTTCTTTAGATTTTCATCCAAATTGACCTAATTTCAATCCCATGTTCAGAAGGATCACTTCATATTTGTTTCTGGAAAAAAAAAGAGATGGATCTGCACAGTATGGCAGGATCCCACACTATCACACTTCTACCGCCATGCTTGACAGGAGGACATCATTGTGCTGGAAAAGGTGCAGATTAACTAGTTCCACATGATCCCAGAAAATTTCAGAAAACCTCCATCTTGCTTTGATCTTCTTTGTAGTAGACGAGTCTCTCCTGGTGGTGGGACAGTGGTTCTCGAGAAGGCGCTGGTTCAAATCTTGGTTGGGTCCTTTTATGTGTAGAGTTTGCATGTTCTCCACGTGCATTAGTGGGGTTCCTCCTACAGTCCAAAAAACATGCTTCATAGGTGAACTCTAAATTGTCCCTAAGTGTCCATGTGCTTGAGTGTGTGACCCTGCAATAGGCTATTGGTTCGTTCAGAGCGTACTTTGACCAACTGACGGTTGGAGCCTCCTCTGGCAACATCGCCAAACAAACTATTGATGTTCGTTCTTTTGTTATTCTTTTTTTTAAAAAACTGGACCATCAAGGGTTTTAATATTTAACAAGCGAAGATCATGGAGCTTTAGATCTACCTCTCTGTGTTTTTTCCCCTAAAACACACCTTTTGATTGCTGCTTGAAACCACCAGTGTGACAAAGATTCTTAGATTTGCCCACATTTTCTTTTTATTTTGATTTTATTCTCTTTAACTATTTATTTCTTATTTTTACATCAACAAATGAACAAATAAAACTGTGTTTTTGCAGACAACAGAGAGTAAAGTGATAATAAAAGCCTCTTGGAATCACCTCTGCGCACCATTAGTCGGGAGATTTTAAAAACACAATTCCTTCCCCTGATTACGCAGCCATGACATGCAGGTTGCATTAAGAGCGGAGGACAAATCGATAAACACACAACGTACTCAGCTCCAAATAGAAAGTATCAAATGTTTCAGCAGCTTGTAGAGGAAGACAGAGTGCAGACTTTTGTCACTATAAATAGTGGACAGACGGGGAGTTTTGTTTCTCGCAAGATCACTGTGACGAAGCGATGAGTCGGACGCTTCCATCCAGCGCTCTCCGGGGCTACTGCTCCAATCTATTATATTATGGATGTTAATTAGAAATCTCCATTCAGCTGGACTCAAACGGCCTAAATGCACCATAATGGGCTCGGCGTTGTCCATTGTTGCCCTGTGCGGAGTCGGCTGCAACCACTTACAAGCTCTTAATGAATTTGCTGTGGACCAAACAGAGGAAGACACTTGGGTGTTATCAGCTTTGCATTAAGGGGATCATATTTATTGTCCAAAAACAAAAAAACAAATAAATCAACCTGAGACTAAAACAGAACAGCTCTTCCAGACGAAACACCTCTGTTGGCATAAGACATAATGCATATACTGTACAGCAACACTTACATATTTAAACTGCTGATGAATCTAAAATTTAAAAAAGCAGATTACACTGTCCGAGCACCTTAAAGGAGCAACGCACTCAGATTACCTCCACATTTAATCTCTTCGTGGAGGCAAAACTCAAGACTCGTCACACAAAAACACACCGACGGATCAACATCACCCGGTTCCCCCAAATGTTATGGCTAAAGAAAATGTGCACAGATTTGACCCTACACTGAGACTTCTACCATTAAAAAAAAAAAAAAAAATCAAAAAACAAGCACCTCCCTAATCCAAGATATACATATACATACTGTACAGTATATTGCAGCCTTTTTACATTAAGTCAGAAAAGTCCACTTCTTCTTCATTTCATGATATAATGTAGTGGGGACGATAGTGTAAAAATAAAAAAGTAAATTAAAACCTTATCACCCGTTAAAAATAAAAAAATAAAATCACTGCAATTTCTTAATTTTTAAAGTCAAACAGAGCCAGTTTTAAATAAATACCTGCTGTCACACATTTGCATCATAGTGATCCCTTTTCCCTGAAGTTCTCTTTAAATCTTAGATTTATAGCTTTAATTGTTGATTTAGTTACTAATCACAGCAAAGAAGGTTTCTTGAGATATTTTAGCAGACGTTTGCTGGTTTTATTCTACAAATTTCCTCTCTACTCTTTGGCAAAAAGAGCAAGCATTCATGTTTTCTGGACAGAAAAACGGCAAACCGGACCAAATCCTGATGCTTCTCTTAAAATTGCAGCTTTTGAGATGAGGATCTTCAAGTATCAGCGCCGTCCTTCTGAAAGCAGAAACTACGATTTGGCATTTGGGGGAGTATCTGTATCTCCTGGTCGTCTGTCTTCACCTCCACTACAGACGTTCACGGGAAGGCCGAGAGCTATAATCATAGTTCTGCCGTAATGTCGAAACGCTAGCTGAAAATGGACGAATTCTTTACCACCCTCATCCCCTCCCCCACGTCGTCACCTCTTAGGACAAAGCTGATTGGCTGTCTGTGTTCAGGCTTTGGCCTCCAGGAGTTCGAGAAATAGTTTGTGCATGGGCACACGGCCGTCCTGTTTAATGCTGCAGAAGTGCTGGACGGCACGGGCAGCCGTCTGACGCAAGAGAGGAAGGGTCATGATGACCTTGCCGGTGCGCCGCGGATCCTCCGGGTGGTGGGTGAGCTCGTAGTCTTGTAGAGCCCCGTGGAGATCATCCTGGAGTCTCTGGACCGCCTCGGTATCCTCGATTTGCATGGAGTCTGCGAAAAAAGTTGAATTAATTATGGAATATTTAATAAAAGTGTGTCGTCTGCGCAGGTACCTTACCTGAGTTGGCGAGCGCGATAGCTTTGAGGACCACAAATTCCTCCTTCTCCAGTCCTATGCTTTTGTATTTCTTCACCAGCTGCAGAATGGCGTTGTTGAGGTCCAGCAGCCCAGCCAGCTTGGACTGCTCCTCGTCCATGATGTAGTCCTCCGCGTACACCAGCTTGTCTTCGAGAACCAGCGAGCGAAACACCACCCGGAGGATCAAAATCTCCATCCAGCCACTCTGCAGGAGACTCATCTGGTCTGCGAGAGAAAGAGAGGCGAAGCCTGGAGAGGAAGGAGCACAGAAAAGCTCAGTAGAAGTTCCCACAACAGAAAAGACACATTTAAGTATTAAGATTATTTAAAAAAATGTAATTAAGTAATAAAGAATGTTCAGGAAGAAGGATTTAGTTTAGGAAATGGTGGTTGTCATTTCAAATTTAAAGGAGATTATTTTTTGCACTTGAAGCCACATTTCAGAACCCAGATAACCTTTTAAAAACATTTTATAGTCCATCATCTTTAGATCTTTTGTAAGGCATCCCCAGTGGTCTTTTAATTATTATGTTGCCATTTTTAGACAAAATTTAAAAGAGGTTTTGAATCTCAATGGGACCCTCTGGTTAAATAAAGGTTGAAAAAAAAAATTAAAGTTTTGGGCCAGACTGTTGGCACAGAGCAACTCCGCCCCCCTTCCCCTCCCCAATGCTGAGAGTTTGGAGAAGAGAGCTCGTCTTTTCTACATCACAAATTCAATCTCTTTCAAACGTTTCATCTGGTCCTGATTCACAACAGTTTGAAAACAAAATACTCAAATGAAATTTTAAGCAGAATTTTCTTTATACATGTCTTCCATCATCAGAAAACCCCACAAGATCATGTTAAAAACAGCAAAAACACAGTTGGAGTAGGTTTTTAATTGCCTGTTAAGTTTTTGACATCCTTATCAGAACAACCCCCCAAATTCTCTTGTATTTCTTTTGAATACATCCGCTATTTTAGCTGTAGGTTTTTGAATTTTATCAAACAAGGGATTCATCCGTAAGTAAGTTAGTGGAAACGTAATAACAGAGGAGTAGACAGTTGATTTAGAAATCTATGAAGCAAAATCCACACAGACTTTTTTTTATATTTTAAAATTCATGTTTTACCAAACTCAAAATTAAAACCTGACTGTATTTTTCTAATGGCAATAAAAGCAGAAAAATATTTTGCGTTTTATTCATTAAGTTTCGGCTCAAATAAACCTATAAAAATGAGTATACTATATAAATGAGGCTGCAGTTTGGGAAACGGCCTCCAACCAAAGGAATCGTCTCTAGAAGCCACATCTACTCTGATTGACAATTATACCCCACATGGGTATGATTAAACCCGCTAACTACGCCCCCACATCAACACTCTCACATTTCCTGTGATTAAACAGGCGGTATTCTATTTTTTATTTATTTTAGACCGTAAGCAATCGCCATCGAAATCCAGCATTTTTACAGCCTCCACAACGGCGCCAGTAGGCATTAATATTTTAACTCCTCCCGTTGATTATGAACGCCGTTTCATTGGCCGATTGAGATCGGTATTGGGAAGCAGGGCCATCGATCAGGAGTTTGATGACATCTAAAGCTATTTATTCCCAACGTTTTCAAACCAACACAATAAAAATCTTAAATGAAAGAAAGAAAATTTTCAAAAAAGGAGATGGACATGCTTTGATCCTGTAAATTGTGTGTTGTGTCTGATCATGCAATCTAATTCATATCAACCACATGATGAAAACTTGATTTTTTTTCCCTTCTAGTGACACGTTAAAAAAGGCTGCTGCACATTCACTTGACAAGTCTAGAGAAAACCAGCGCAGTTCATCCCGTGTCACCCTACAGTCGCCTTCAACACATACGTGACAGCCAAGTTGCAGCACAGATTTTAAAACAAATAACCATAACAAAGAGGGCAGTTGGTCTTTAGCCAGCTCATCTGCCAGTCTGCCTTTCAGACTTCAGAGCACATCACTGTCAATCAGCCTGATAGGAACCGGCAATGAGGAGGGGGCGCGGGCAGGACAGTAGCCCAGTCACACTCACCTCCCCTTGGGCAAAGAACTCAGATGGCCCGGGACATTTCGCCCAGGACCCTGGTTCTCGCTGCATTGGGGGCAGTGCGTTCTGCCACTCATCCAGAGCTGATGTGACATCGCCATTACGCTGCCAGGAAAGGCCACCATTTTTTAATGCCCCTTGTCCTGTGGCTGCCTGCTGTACTCTGCTTCCCCATTTGTTTCCCTGTCACAGCTTTGATGTCGTCTTCTTCTTCTATTTCTTCAAACAGCCAGAGACTCAAAAAGCCAGTTTCTTTAGCGCTCTCATTTTTATTATTTATGTTTTTGTATTCAACTTCTTTTTTTATTCATGAAAGAACAAAAAAAGAATATTTCTATGCAAAAATTGTAAGTGAACTAAACCTAAACAGAGAGTTAAGTTAGTTTTGGTATTGTTTTCTTATTCAAATATCAGTTTTGGTCAAATTACAGAAATTTAGGCAGTTTGTTGCATCTAAAGTTAGGTTTGTTACACTGAAAGGGCTGCCTTTTAGCAGAATATTAAATGGAGGAGGTTATTTTGGCATAAAAAAGTAAGAAATCCTTGTACTAAAGAAAAACTTTTTTAGGAAAAAAATGTAAACAAAATCATTTGTAATGAAGACGGTTCATATATAAAATTATTGTTTTATCTCTTAGCTTTGTTCTAGTTTGAGCTTGTAGTCAGTTTCTGACAAAATAATGATACCGGTAATAATGTTTTGTCCTTTTGTTCATCGTTTTTGCTTTGAACACAAATATTCTGGACAGAAGAGATATTTGAATTTTAAATCAACTTTCCTTGAAGGAATTTACTGTAAGTTGAGGATTAGTCTCTTTTTGAATTAGAAACATTTGGATGAAACCAAAAAACTGCCTTTTGAAAAATCTTTTTTTTCCCGTGAAGTAGAAAATACACTGGGCAGGGCCACAAGCTCCCTCCATTCTGATACATCCACCTGTAGATCCATGAACATTTTCCTTGTCCGAGCTGGCATCTGCCTCAAAGCTGTGTGGCTGGATAGCTGTAAGCCAGCGGGGGAAAGTGTGAAACAGATGGATGACGGGAAGTGAGGTAGGCTTACTCTACGCCAAAAGTTCAGAAGTGAATTTCTAATGAACTATTGCAGAAACAATGTCCTAGAAACGACACAGGTTTTTACTTTGGCTAAAAACAGCATCCTCATACTTAAACATTATATTGAAGGGTCTGAACTTGAAATGATAAAAATGTAGTATTTTGAGACTTTAAGACTGCCCCAAACCTGATCCATCTTCTAAAAGGTAGTCTGACATTTGATGAAATGTGCTGAATTACCGGCAGCTCTTTATAACTTTGAAATATGATAAAATACTTTATTTCCACTTGAATTTGCTGGAGTCCAAAAAAAACAAACAAAAAAACCCAGCAAGCTGCTTCAGCTTCTGGTTGGACTCGTTTGGTGATGAAGCAGATTTCCCCGAATGCACAGAACTGCTGACAAGCATTTCCAACCATGACCTCGACATCACTGTGGAGAAACTAGAGTGTGAAGCAGAAGAATGAACTATTTGTTCAAAGATTGCTATATTTCTGAGCATTCATTAACTTCATTACCGGATATGTTATAAAACACAAAAACTGATGAATAACAAATTCTCCATTTTTCCAAGAAGACCTCTTGGTTGCCAAACACGCCCAACATATCTTCCAGAGTTTCATGTATTTTGGGTGACATATGCGAGGCTTGAGTCAAATGCGTTTGACATCTAGATAAAAACATGGACGCCTCTTCCCCTCAGGTGGGTATCTGCTGCCGCCCTTCATCCCCCAGCTAAAGCCTCCGCTGGCTAAGGCCTACAAAAACACAGCCGTCAGTCGCGCTCCATCTGTCCTGACAGTAAAGAGCCAGAATCCGGGGAAAAGGGAACAACAGCAGCGGCCCCAGGGTGTGGAGGGGAGGAGGAGGCTTTTCTTATAAAAACAGAGCAACAGAAATGCTGATGAGGGACAAAAAAACAACATTACACATGGGTCCACTCTGTAGGAAAAAACAACAGGCCCTATGAAGCAGGAAGATACGAGAACATGCACCCATTCTTTCTTTGTTTTGTAAGCAGATCAGAAGCAAGACATCAACAAAAAGCCCAGGTGTTTCCCAGGTGATGTTTTGGGTGTGAATAATAACTGATAAAGCAGTCAGAAGAAAAGAGATGACAAGAAGAATGGAAACCAAGGGAGGGAGGGAGATGTTGTCTTAACTGCGCAGGCCATGGCTCCAGACAGTAAGTGATTATTGGGCTTAATGGTTTATTTACTGTTTTCCTGCAGCTTTGGAAACAAAGGAGAATCTAAAAGAATCTAAACTTAGGCTGGACTTAAATGTTTATCTTTAAGCTAAACATTTTTATAAAGGAGATATATATGGAAAATTAAGCTCAAAATTGCATTTCTAAGTTTTTTTTATTCAAATTGTTGTGAATCAAGAGCAGACAAAAAATGCAGATGGAAAAAGAGTTTATTTGTGAGTTGGGTGTGCCACAAGCTCCCTGCTCTGCTCTATTCTGATGCATTCTGTTGCAAACGACTCGATCCAAGTACATCTTTGGCATCTGACTGAAAGCAGTATGACTCGATAGCTCCAATATTGCTCCCTATTTTTGTTGCACCCATAATGTTAACTTTGGGTTGTGAGGGGCTGAAAGCTAGCAGAAGGGCATGTAAACAGAGAGCTCTCAGCAACGGAAAGGGAAAGGGTTGCTCCAGGCTAACTGCAACAATTCTGAGTCATATTTCAAATCACCCGCTGCTCTGCAGAAACGACATCCTAAAAAACGACATGGATTTTTACATTTTGGCAAAAACCCCATAATCGTAATTAAAAGACCACTTTTAAAAAAGCTCAAAATATGATGGCAGTGGGACTTTAATGAGTCAGTTCCATGTAGAACAAACAGTGATGGAGAATCACCCAAAAAAGGGCACAATAATTACCTAATTTTTAGCTTTAAAAACATTAAAATCAAATTTAAATAATAAGCATGGTGGGGTTTGACTGAACAGGAGATGGAGAACAGGTCACAAAGTTAAAGGAAAACGTCATCTGTTATGATTATAATAATCTTGACTTCTGAAGTTCATATTTTATAATTAAAAAAACAGATTAGGTAATGAGGCAAATAGGATTTTGTTTTCCCCTTAACACATCTACTCAGCAATAGTCATTGATGAATGTATAAAATTTCTAGGAAAAGTCCTTAAAGACAAATTTGTTTTGGGTGTTTTTAACATGTTCTTGCATTTTTCTCATGATGGAGGACAAATTCAGAGAAAATTAAGATTAAAATGGCATTTCTGAGTATATTTTTCTCCAAGTCATTGAGAATCAAGAGCAGAAGAAAAAGTGCTGATTAAAAATGAGCCTATTTGTGCTGTAAAAAATACACTGGTCGGGCTACAAGCTCCTTCCTCAATGCATTTAGCAATGGGAAAGGGGCGAGGTTGCTACACACCAACAGCCCCGCCCACAACTCAGAGGGAATTTCTAATGAACTCCTGCTGCTCAGAAACCATGACCCCCACCCCCCCACCCCCACCAAAAAAAAAAAAAAAAAAACACAAGCTTTTGATTTTGGCTAAATCACAGTTAAAAGACCATTTTATGATTGATCAAAAGTTGATCGGAGTGGGACTTTAACTTAAAGTTTATTATGCCAGGGTAGAAGTCTTGCTTCCAAAACATTTAAATCTAAATTATAATCAAAATATCTTTTAAAAAACACCTTTTCAAATAACCGGCCTGAGTTGCACATGCCGGCACATATCAACACAGCCACAAAGCATCTTAATAAGCTGCTCTCATTTTCCTCCTCATCTAAGGAGGAAGAAATCCTCTCAAGATCTGATCTGCACTCTGATCTCACAGCAGGATGGCTGCAGCCCAGAACACAAATGAACACCTCCACGAGGCTGCTGGTCCTCCAATAGACATGTGAGCGAGGGCGTGCCACACCGTTTAGGGCACACTCACAAATACTGAGAATGATTGATAGATAACACACAGTGAGCTTAATCGCTCCTACTCTCCCCGCTCCCTTCTGAGTTGGCAGAGTGCGCCCTGGCAGCCACATTTCAGAGCAATCCCTGTGATCTGATTAGAGACTTATCTAATGTGTGTGTAGTGACGTGTTTAAAGCTGAGTGAGCAAGAAAGAAGACGGAACCTTACCTGGGATGTGTTTGGCCCAGCCGATGTTGACCACCAGCTCCCTGTCGGCCAGGTCGCATAGCGTGGTCAGAGCCTTAATGTCGCTCTCCGGTACCGTAGGATCCGGCATGGCGAAGATGCCCTCCGGCTCGGCGACCAGCAGCAGAGATATCACTTTGTTCTCAAGCATACCACCAGCAGAGACTGAAGAGGAGTTTAATACAACAAAAATCCTTATACGATTGTTAAAAAAAAGATACAAAATAAAAAAATGAAGCAAAACCAAAATGAAAGCCATCTAAAATGAGGTCTGATATCAAAGATTAAAAAAACTTTTTAATCGAGATGTTCATAATACAAAAACTAGACCAAATAAACTGACTGAGACAGTCTAGCTCTAACATAGAGGCCTCTACAAGCAACAGAGAACAAATTACAAAATTTACGGATTAAAACTTCAACTCCCCAAAACTACTGTAATATCAGTAAAATTCAAACAGGTTTTTTAGAACTAACCCGGTTTGCTATTTCTGTAAATTTAGATTGACACTGAAGTTGTCAAGGCTTGTCAAGGAAGTAAGACTTCCCAGATGAGATTCTCTCACATGTTTTTTTCTGCGGGAGGGGGTTCTGGGAGTGCAGATACAGGCTGTTCTCAGCATCTATTCTTCTCTTGTATTTTTGTCGTCCTCCTCGAACCCGGTCCAGACGCACACCTGCAAAAAAGGAAAAAAATAAAAAGGGCCGATCAAGGAATTATTTTGAATTAGATTTGGTCATTTGGCAAATGCTTCTTTGTGCTGAAAACTTAAGGCCAATCGTTCTTGCATCTGTCTATGAGGATGGGTGGAAGAGATGGGTAATGAAATGAGAGACTGATTGTGACTGTGGGATTCAAAGACAAACTGGAAGTTGGTCTCTATCTGCAAAGGAGAAGCTTCATCCAGGAAGTGACTTAAGAAACCTCTAGTAGTGGTGTTGTGTTACTTAGTCTGTCCAGTGTAAATAGCCATTGTGGGCCTGAAATAGATCAATAATGGCATCTGCGAGAGCCACACTGAGGGTATTATTTCCCTTCTTGACACCTCCAAGTAACATGACATCCCTGTAAGTCTGAAGCATGCTCTTCTTCTGACTGATATTTATTTCCGAGAATTTATTTATTTATTTAACTCACAATACCTGAGAATGACAACATGACAATTAACAGACAGAAATTCATCTTGTGTGTCAAATGTCAGGTTTTATCAGTTCCCTGTTGTTAGTTTGCAAAGATGTTAATTTACTTTATGGCACGGACAAACAGCCACTATAACCTTATAGAAGATGTCCTTGATCGACTGATTTTTTTTCTTATCACAGAGCTAAAAAAGGGAGACAACATGAAGAATAAATAAACAAAGGGTTCACAGCTAAAACTACAACTTTTGACAATCTTCTTGGACATGTCACTAAAGAGTGTATGCTGGCTCAGAGTGAAAAGATTCTACAGGACAAAATTTAACTCATCCTTTTCCAACCTGTCATAGTTTGATATCTTTTTATTAGTCTTCGTGGGATTAAGTTAGTGGACCATACTGCTATATAATAACAGTATAAAGGCTAAATGTGACTTGAGAGTTTTCAGAATTGTTTTTATTTCTTTGTTATCTTAACTGATATCTCCAGTTATCTCAGTGTTAACTCTGTTTTCTTTGGACTATTATCGTTCTTCAATCTTTCCTGGAATACTATCAGATCTCACTTCCAAGAGGAACACAAAAAAAGTTATTTGACAGCATAATAAAAAAATAAAATTCAAATAAACAAAGGAATGTGAGGGCTGTTGCCTTCTTTAACATTTGTTCTTCAGAGCTTTAAATGTAAAAAGAACTATTTTTGGTATCCATAAAATTTGAAACAATTGAAAGAAGTCAAAGCAGATGTACCAGACTGACAAAATAAAATATGGAAATGCATTTTTTGTTCCAGATGCATTTGTTTGTGTTCACTTGGTTGACATCAGCACCAGGAGCGAGTGTAACGTTTCACAGTGGAATGTGCTAACAACCAAAAGGCCCAAAATAGCTTTGCTGGATAACAAAACAGATACCCACACTTCCTCACTCTTCTTCCACACAGTCCATCAAAATTCAATAAACACCAACAGCTCGGAGACAGATTTATTTTTTGCCTCCTTCGTAACTCCATCATCTTCTGAGGGATGTTTGCGCCAGGAGCTTTGAAGCTTCTCCGTTGATCTAGTTTATCCCGTTTTCAAGGCGCCGCGTTTTCATCCTTCTCTGTGTACACCGTGAACAGTCTCACACTTCTCAGATATTGCGATGAACGTACAGGAGGCTGTGCCTTTGGCTGCAACACAGTGGTTTGTAACTAATGCCCAAATAATGAAAAGGATGTGGAAAGTTGGCAGCGGGAAGTGCACGCGGTCATCATGTCCAGTTGCGATGCTTATTTCAGACCGCAGATTAAACCGTGTGATTAACACACAGGAGGACTAAGAACTTTAAGAAAGATAGCGTTTGAAAAGTGCTTTTGCAGAACATAAATAGGTTTATCTAGATTAAGAAATCTGCTTTTAGAATATTCTACACATTTTTTAAATGTATGTGTCTTACTCTAAAAAAGTGACATGAACTGTGGAAATGGCCCCTAAACAGGGCTTAATCAAATCCTTGCCTGGGGTCTATCTGTCTTTGGGCTATGCATTTAATATGACTGTGACTCTCCCCGTTAAACCTGACTTTACTGCAGCCTCTCCGAGGAAGAGGGGCATTACGAGGCACGATGAAGCGCGTTACGAGGGCGCTTACGACGGGAGTTATGAGGGGCAGTTCGTGTTTCATGGAGGTCCTGGAATCCCACCAGGCATCTGGAGGAATTTACAAGGGAGGATGCGAAGAAAAGACGGCTGAAAAAGAAGGGTGGTTGAAAGGCAGAATGGGATGATGTTGGTGCCTGTGTCCTATTAAAAGGCAGCCAATTTCGAAAGGACAAACACACGCACACATTCAGGGAAGACGTGAGGTGTAATGATTGACAGGTTTAAAACACCGATATATGCAAACATGTGTAAACAAGTTGTAATTCTGTGTACCTATAACACATGCGACTGGAGTAAGAAGAAACTGGAGGTGACATTAAAAGGTTATTACACATCATAACCACAGAGATCATATTTTGTTGCATTTTTCCATTGGTTCTTATAAATTGTACAAAAGATTCCTTTAGAGAAACACTCAAACATATAACAACAGGATCAATTTTGAAAGAAGAAAAAGGAAATAGTGATAGAAATTCAAAATAGGATGAATAGACACAGCAAACAGAGGTCACCTTTTTCATCAGAGCCTTCGTTTACCCTACAGAAGTTTTATCAATCAAGTCACGCACTCATTTAAAAGCAAAGGTTTTACGGCAAAATCAATAAAGCAATGAAGCCTTGGCGCTTCGTTCCAGAAGTTAGAGAAGATGCCTAAAATCACAAAGTCATGTGAAAACATTTAATAAATCCTTGGCTTTCAAAGATTTTTGTTTGAATAACAAGCACTTCCGAGAATTTGCCGAAATTTTGTGGCTGAAAAGTTTGACATTAGTCAGATTATTAGTAAATTGACTGATTTAAAACAAAAAAACAGTTATGTTTTAATAAATCTATTTATGCTCAGATTTGATTGAAGTCTGTAATTAGGCGATAAAAATACATTGAAAAAAATAGAATTTGATTGTGCTAATAATAGCTTTTAGTACTACTTCTACATTGAGAAGTGGTGGATTTGTTCTTCTATGCTTCAAATCTCTAAACATAAACTAGCAAAACAAAAAAATGCAAATGAAGCAATTTTAAGTGTCCTCAAGAAGAGTTGCTGCAATCAAACTTGAACTTTTGTTAGAGAACTGGACAAAGTGAGCGTGATGGCACCCATAAAAAATGGATTATTACTGGCACCAACCAAATAAAGTTCTAGTCAGTTCTGGTAAATGATACCTGATATTTTGCCTTTGTATTTGAAAACAACAAACTTCTATCCTGTAAACACATTTTCCTTCTTCAACTGACTGATGAGTTGTTTCTTGACACCATGACCTCTTAATGGCTTTTTTTCTTTTTAAAAAATACTCCTTTTGGATCCTAACCTGCACAAGTGAAGGAAGCATAAGCAAAGATGGCACACTGGTGAAATAAACTCTGTAACCTTTGACTCTGACTTAAAGCCAATCCTGAGAAAAAGTAAATGCTTAACCTTTAACAACTGCAGTTTTATCTGCTCAACCTTCTCGCTATCGTCAGTTGGCCACACGCGCACGCCATCAGTGGGCAGTACAGTAAGAAGGAGGTAATGCTTTCCTTTCATAGTCACTTCTAAATCTGGACAACAATATGTCAGCGGCAGCTGGCACGCGCATGGGACTAAAGCAGCACCTGACTACCATCTGTGGCACGTGCAGAATGGCCCTTCAAATATCTGACGGGTTTATTTCTTTAAAAATAAAATGTTGGAAAATGTAGTACTCATTCCTAATTTCTTTTAGCTTTTAATTGTAAAAACTGAATGCGAGACCAAGACATGGCTAAAAGCCAACTTAAAAAAAGTCTTTGTGTTTACACCATTACCTCACTTGCTGCTGAAGTGTTGCCAAGACCCCCTTCCCTGTATAAACTGGCAAATCACCAGAAAGTATTTTGAGGATCACCGGTGAAGCAGAGACCATCACGACTGAATGGTTATCAGCTCTGTTACCATTGTTCCGCCTCTGTTTACTGCCCATACATCACAGAGGTGCGACGGGCATGAAGTTTAACTGCCAGCCGTTTGCAGAGTTACAGTATGAGCCGTCACAGGTTTATTAAGCCAGACACGACAGCAGTAATTATTGCAATTTCACAACAAAGATTTACCCCAGAAGCTCAAAGCGAATATTTTACAAAGGTCTGGCCGAGATCTTCAGAGTAAAACTGACCTTCTCTGAGCATGCCTACTGCCAAACATTTCACAAATCGACAGGCCTGGCACGATTTCCTCCTCCTCTTGGTGATTTCACATTCATTAGATGCTGGGCAGCTGTATTCAATGTTACCTGGAAAAAGAAAAAAATAGGTTCTGAGAGACTGCTTTAGCGAAGGAATAATAAAGTTTACAGCTTTACTGTGAAAGAAATTATTTTTTTACTATCTTAAACATTATATTCAACTAAAGTCTGACTCATTAAAGTACATTTCTTATGCGAGATAGTCCCAGGAATCTTGAATCATCCTGCTGGCTGTTTTTCAGCAAAACTTTTCTAAAAGCGGATCGAGTTTAGAATCCTAATATTGGATGAACTGCCGGATCTAACGAGCTAAAGTTGCTGGGTAAGCCTAGTGGCAGTCAGCCAGTTCCAGGTGCTCTTAGCAGGCACCTTTGACCGGAAACGGGAAGAATCTGATGAGCCAGACATCAGATAGCCCTGTCCAATGTGAAAGCCGCTCAAGTCTGCCCTTTGAACCGATTCAGAGGCCAACTACTAGAGGTCTTAACAAGACGCAGTCCATCAGTTCTTGGGTTTGGAAAGAGAGCCGACAGGGAGCGAGCCAATCCATTTAAAACACCCACACTGGAAACTACCAGCTTTCAGGGCAGAAGTCAAAGTACATACAGTACATTCTTCACTAAGCGCCACATCTATTTAGTGGCTCTAAAACCTAAACTTTTACATGTTGAATGTATACAAGATGTGCTGTCAGATAAACTACCTATCAGCTGTTTGCCAACAGATCTTTATTTAAAGCCTGTCTGCAGCTTGGAAGGCAGGAGGCGGAAGCTCTGAACTAACCGATCAGGGCTTATTTATACCAAACATGTGCTCCGTGCCGCTTGCAAAACTGGTTTAAGTGAGGAAGGAAGGGGTTATCCATCATGCACGGTCAACTACAAAACCAAAAATCTTCTTGGCCTGACAGTGTGCGCTTGCATCTTTCTTACCCTGAATGGTCCTCTTGAAGAAGGCCTTGCAGGCCTCACAGGAGGCCACACCGTAGTGGTACCCTGAGGCCACGTCTCCACACACCAGACACAGCCGTTTGGCGACCGAGCCCAGCATGAACTCACACTTCACCTGGCCTTCTTCCTCTCCACACCTTCTGAACAGAAAAGCAGAAAAGTATTGGCACAGATAGCTTCACTAAAAAAGTAAAAAACAAAAACAAGTGCTGCATCCTTTCCAGTTACCTGGTGCTTCCCCCATTGCTGGTTAAGGCTGCGGCGTGACCCTGGAGGGCCGGCGAGTCCAAGCCATTGCTATGAGCAAGGTTCTTGAGGGGGCCATAGCTGGAGTTGGTGTCCGAGGAGGAACTCCCCGGACTCGGCTGAGGCGACTAACGTCACCCTGAGAGCTCGGGGTGGGGCTGGAAGGTTCCCGCTTTATAGAGGGGGACAGGTGGGTCCAGGCCCCTCACTGACATTCTGCCCAGATGCCTGAAGACAAAGGAGAGGAAACATGAAGTTAAAAGATCAATTTAGGGAAACTGAAAAAGCCTTCTGGCTTCATGCCAAATTACACTTAACACATGTGTCATTTCAGCATCATCAACCAGTACAAAAACCTCAAAAAATGACCATGTCCACATCGGTCTATTCGTCCATCAAACTCAGCAGACCCGCTGAATCAGCCGTTTGAGTCCTCCCAACATATGCAAACATTCATCCATTACTCTACTTTGTTTTCAAAGAAGGTGATTGCTTAAACAAACATAGGCAAATAGTCAAACTAGCGACCACTGCCACTATTAGCTTGTTGTTCTTGCCTGGTTTTTTTTTAGCCTTTGTTGTCTCTCCTAATCATTGCTCAGGAGCTGTCAAAACTGAAGGCCACAGCTGTTTTTAAACAACAGTTAGGTAGAAGTTGTTGGAAAAATGCAGACGAAAAAAGGTTTTTTCATAGTGTTCTGAAGGAAATACTGCTTCATGGCAAATGCAAGAGTAGAAAAAAGGCTCTGGTTTATACAAAAAGTGGAAAAAAATGGTTTCTTTTAGTTAAGCGTTGATCAAAAATTGTTTTGAAAGGACGCAGAACGATAACTGTATTTTATTTGGACGGCTTTTATGTTTGTGGGGAATGAGAAAATAATGATGCTCTTTTTGTGATGTTTAGTTTTTCTTTCTTCTCTAATAAAACAGATTTCAGGGTCTCTGAAAGACTAGATAAATCAAATGTTTTCTTGGTAAACAACTGGTTTTTAAGAGTGTTTCTAAGCCTGCATGCCCATTTAAGCTATCAAAATATCCTTTGTTTCCATATTGTGTTCAAGCTCCTCATTTACAGATATCGTGTGCTGCGATTTCCAGAATTATTAACTTTTTTAAAAATAAAAAAATACAAATATATCTGAACGCATTTCTGGAGGCTTATCTTTTTGGACAAGTTGCAAGATAGCATACTTTAAAGTAAGATGCTGATCTCTTAGCATTTATTTTTTGTCTCATTTTGACTTTTTTAAGACTAAATCTCTTGAGAAATAAAATTCTGTAACTGTTTTTTGGCATTTGAACACATTAGATTCAGAAAATAAAAGAAACATCAGCTTCATCTTTTATAACTTAATTGCAATTTTGTGCAAATATCTGAATAAAGATTACCTTGGTGAATAATAAGAAATCCACTCGGAGACTTTATTTAAACAAAAAGTGTTAAAAATTATGCGTTGCACAACACAATAAAATGTGGTTTTATTACTTAACAAATTCATAAAAATATGTAATAAATAATTCATGTATGTGCTTAATTATGTTTACTGTCTGTGTTTTTAATTGTTATTTTAGAAGAATTTCCATTGTTCCAAAATAATAAAAAGATTATTCAAAAGGGTAAATAAAAAGTTCAATAAATGGCTTAAGAAACAAAATTGTTGGGGTTTTTTGTGCTTTGATATTATAAAGAAACATCAGCTCAAATTTTTAACAAAAGAAAATAAAAGCAGGTAAAAGTGGATCCAGCAGACATATCGTCACCAAACTGAGGAGTAAAAACAAAAAGGAAGCGGCAGAGTCTTTGGCATGCGGCTGAAAACTTTCACATGCTTTGTGACATCAAACTTTCACGCACAGCTGAAAGAAGGAGAAGCTTAAATACCACCTCCCACTTCTCCACACACGCTACGCCAGACAAATACGCCAAAACTCCCCTGAACACGTGCTGACAGACCCATTTCATAGAACGCGTTGTCATAAACACTCCAACACATGCTTGCGTGCATCTGTGGCCAGGCCAAAACGGCTCGGCTGTTCTCTGTCCATCACATGCACACACAAGTGAACAGCATCCAGGCGTCTGTCTCGCTCCGCCCTTGTTCTGCTGGAGAAGGGGGTGGTTGATGTTCGACTCGGTTCGTTTCCTGCCATGTAAAGCAGTCTGCCCATCATAAGTTATTTGGTAGGCAAAAACACTGGTGTGGGTCTAACCACCCGCTGAGTAAACCATATCCACGCACTGATGACCCCTCTACAAAGCCACAAAGAAACATACAGGGATGCACATCATTTTACTTGTCCTATCCAACAGCTGAATACAGATATGAGCCGAGAGCCTCGTGTTAGACAGATTTTACTGTAACATATAAATCTTCAGACTCACAAGAGGTATATTTGTATAAACCTCTTTTGTAATTTAGGCTCAACTTTATTTATATTGTTCACATTATTTTCTTTTTTGTTGGACTGGACGGAAAAGAAGAAGGAGGAAGAGAGAGAGGATGTTAGAGAGGGGGAGTAATGGCAAAAAAGACAGGAGAATGAGAGTGGGTTAAAGAAATTTGAGGATGAGTACAGGGAATGGGGTATGTTACAAACATACCTGTTGGCTCCAAGAGTCTCCACATACCAACTAATAAACACAATACAACTACAGTTCACATGTACACTTATGCATACAAGCCAACACATGTAAAGCATTTCATTCTGACAAATACACCTTTTGTGAAAAGGTGGCTGACATCTGTGTTAAGGTGAGTGTTTATATTTTGAGGTGGATAATGGAATGTAAAAAAAGAAAAAAGGTGGAGAGTTCCCGGCCATCCCCGTACAAAGACCCCCGCCAAACCAGCAGCGGTGGCCAGGATGCTCCCACAATCGACTTGTAGGGCCGATGGAGGAAATCCGCCTGCTGGGCAATCCGGCCAAGCACCTAGACCAGCCCCCCCAGGACCGTCATATGGATCCTGAACTCCTGAAGCAGGGAGGCACGGGAACACTAACCCAACCAGAAGAGCGGGGATGAACTTTTTTAAAAACAAAAAACGTTCATGTGCAACCGCTTTGAGCTGAGCATTCACACCAAAAAAGATTTATGTCTGCCAATTTAAAGCTCGTCCAACAAATCTCACTCTGATCATCTTTTGTAAAAGGGTTCCTAGTGCTCTTGTAATTATGATTATGCTGTTTTTATTTGTTTTTATTCATCAAGTGTCGTTCATAGTTTCAGCAGAGTGGTTGAAGTTAATTAGAAATTTACCTCTGAGTTGTGAGCAAAACTCTTTCCCCTCCCTGTTGCTGAGAGCTCCTTGTTTTCACACTCTCCTGCTAGCTTACAGCCCCTCACACCCTCAACCTAACATTACCTCGAACTACAACTTAAATAGAGAGCAGTATCAGACATCCCCTTTTAAACCAGAAGTCAGCTCAGACGAGGAAAACAAAGATGTAAATGGGTTTATTTATCTACAAGTGGATGCAGAAAAGGGAGCTTGTGGCCGCCCGCAGATTTTCCAACGACACAAATTAGCTCTTTTTCAAAGCGAATTTTTACATCTGCTTCTGATTCACGATTTGAATGAAGAAATACTCAAATATGCAATTTTTAGCTTAATTTTCCAGAGCTTAATGTACTATATCATCAGAAAAATGCCACAAAAACATGCTTAAAACACAAAACAGACATTTTTAATCAGGTCGTTAGTATGCTTACATTTGTATTTTTTCATAAGTTGGAGACTATTGGCTGAACTGTGGGCAAAATGGGACTTATTTCTGCCTCTAGAGGCTAGTTTCCATCTGAAATCCCTCCACTCAGCCTGTTAATGTCATATCTGCTGCTCTCAGATGGCTAAACTGGACACCCCCAGATGAATAGAGCGACTCTCAAATTGCTCATTGTTAAAATCCTTTTTGGCTTCCCCTATCTGCAGAGAGGGAATGACATTTGCCTTTTAATTTATTTCTAAACAAGTAGCAGTCAGCATACATTTTTAGATTAAAGAGCTAGAACCAAATCCACCCCATGCATCTTCACTCAGACTAATGTGATCCCAAATGATTACTTTTACTGTAAAAATATTGCATGTTGAAATCATTATTGTGTCCTAACAGGTCGCGAGAACAAACAGATCCCATTTGGCCTACCATAACACGTCATAGCTCCCCTTTGAAGACAGTAAAAGCAGCCCTGCCGACAGACTTGAGTTTCCTCTTTAAAGTGACTCACTAGCTATCCATCACAGGTTTCTATATTACCCACTTCAGTCTCTGCCAGGTACAGGCTGAGTTGTAGTACACTTGCAATGTGGGGACCTATTTTCATTGTTTGGTTTTTTTTGTAGTCTTTTATGAATTGGGATTTGATTGATTACTGGAATCAGATTTGACGATGCTCTTCAACAACAACAGCGCATAAAAGCCCATCAAAAGACCGTCGGTTCAAGTTCATCCGACAACAGCACTTTGGCAACAAGTGAAAAAACGAGGAGACAAAAAAGGAAAGGAGCAAAAAATAAAAATAAAATAAAAAAATACATTAAAAGGGAGAGTGACAGAAGGAAAAGGGGCAGTCCTGTGGCTCATTAAACCTTGGAAGGGGTGGTGGGGTACTTTCTTCCTTTATGTGAGCAAAGTAGTAACATAGCATGCAAATAGAAAAGGGAGTCAAGGATAAAAGAAGAAAGAAACTAGCAAATCATCAAGAAGCTAAAGGTGAGCAGGGTCAGGCAGTCTTATTTTCTCTGCCAGTGATGAGCGTGGATGAGGATGGGGGCATTAGCCAGCTGTGAGAGGCAGACTTTCAACTGAATGTGGAAGATGAAATGCTCCCACCTCTGACCCGCAGGCTCTGCAGAGACATGGATGCCATGCCACACGTGGGGATGATCTGCAGCCTTCATCGCCCTCTCTCCAATTACTTATCTCCCTACTTGTGTCACAAGCAATCAGCCGACCAGCGTGTCCACACGTCTGCCCGTCTCCCTCAGTCTGTCTCCTAATTGTCTTTATCGTCTGCTGTTAGGAAAGGTTAATTTCAAACGTGAGATGCTCAGCGAGATGTCTTCTCCCACTGATTATGCCACAGCTGATAAAAGCACAGTGGTGATGATAATCGAAGGGACTTTTTTTTTCGCTACTTCTTGTTATGATTAAAGACAAGCGTTTAAAAAAGTGAGGGCTGCAAGCAATCAAACAGCTGCCCTGCACAGCATCTGAAGCCCAGCCACTCAGGCTTCCGTTGTTTGGGTTTTCTGGGTGGGAAATTACCAGCTTTGGATTAACCAGGCTCTTCTTCCCACCAGTATCGCTAATAAATAAACACACAAAAACCTGCTTTAAAAAACTTTATATTGTTTTATGCACAAAAATTATATTTCTGGAGGCAGATATGATGATATAATCTTATTTTAATATATTTTTAAAATAGATAAAATGAAAGAACTATGTTTAAAGCAATAATAGCTGAAATTGTTATAGATTGTTTTTTTCAATCAAATAAAAAGTCTGATAATTGTTGCAGAAAAGTGATTTTCTGAAGGAAATTGGGGATGCTCCATATACACCTAAACACGGTATTTAGCTCCACAACTTTCCTAACACTCGTTTGACTAAAAAAACATAAACTGTCAGAGAAAAACTTACTCTGTGTCAGAGTGGCAGCTGAAGCACTCTGGGAGGTACAGGTCGACTAAATCCATGAGTGCTATCCCAGCATGCCCCGAAGAGGCGGACCGGCTCCGTTTGTTTTTGTCCGTTCTTCTTTTTGACCACTTGTTCCACTCTCAGTTCTGACTAACAATGCTTATGCTTGTGCTTTTCAGTCTGCTGCTATACTTTAAGTCTCCATTTGTTCCTAGTTTCGCCGCTGCGCCATCGCGTTCATCGTCATCACCGATAGCGGACAGTCTCCCTGACGGATGTTAAGCGAACGAGCCGGGCCTCACTGGCGCGAGCCACACCATTTGAATGACCCTCCCTCCACCCTAGCAATCGCCTGGTCGCTGATTGGCCCGTCCTCCAACCAATGAGATTCGCTGGCGGACCAAAGACGGGATCATGCAGATTGACCAACAAGCAGAGCTGGAACCATAGAGTACAAAACCACAAGCGAGGCAATTTATGATTGACGGAGTATTGAGCGAAGAATACATAAAATGTACTCAAGCTGAAGCGTCATTATAAAGTTACACTTAAAACTTTAATTTATAGCAAATTTAACAAAATGTTTGGCTTTGAATCATCTTCTCCCATCATGCACCACCACAGCATTAAAAGCAAAAAAGAGGGTACAATTAAAAAAAAAAAAAAAAAAAAATATATATATATATATATATATATATATATATATATATATATATATATATTATATATATATATATATATATATATATATATATATATAAGCAGACCTTTTTGAGTACATGTAGCTTTCACCCACCTATCTTTGTTTCTTTGTTGTAAAAATCCCTTCTTAGCAATAAATCAAATTAAGTTAGAAAACCTGTGGTCTTTATTTGTGAGGAGCATGTATTTGTTAGGATGAAAAGAAATGCTGTTGTGGCTTAAGCAAATTACATTGTTTTCCCATCAAGTTGATGTAAGTTTATAGAAACAAGTCAAACTTGTATTTTGACCACTTGTTCATTTAGTAAACATGATAATTATTGCCAATATGCATTGCCACAACAGAAAATACGGGACCTGATACCATTTCTATTAATTCTTTAGTTAAAAGTTATTAATTTTTGGTCTACTAACAAAAAATGAAAGGTAAATGGCATATACATGTAATGCGCTTTTCTGCCTTCCTTGAAGGCCCAAAGACCTTTACAGCTACAGTCCCATTCACACACACATTCACACTCTGTTGGCGGCTCCCCTTCAATGTCTTACCCAAGGACACTTCGACACAGGGGCAGGCAAGGCAAATGAAAGTATGTCTTTCAGGAGGCTGAATTTATAGAAGAGTTCACAAATAAGGTGTTATTTACATGTAGGAGTCAGCTCTGAGCCCTTTTGCTTGTAACTAAAAAGACTTGTTGATATTAAATTATGCCGGTGATTTCTTATGGGTGGGCTTTTTTTTTCACTGTTGTGCTTTTGTCGTTTTTTGTGTGTGAAAAAAAGAATAGTTTTTAGAAAGTTCTCAACCAGCTTAATTTTTACTTTTACTCTTTAAAGAAATTGTAACTAAAAATATATATTTTATGAAAATATAGATTTTTACTGCTTATTGTCTTACGATAGTTAGTTAGTTCTTCAAACTTCATTCTGGTAATTAATTGGGGATTTTCTATTGAGTTAATTAGCCACCGTAACACCTTTAAACGCATGGTTTCTGTCACTGTGTTGAACTCCACATGTCTTTTTTCCTCCATTTGGTGAAGTTTAAGTACACTTTTTTTTATCTTATTACTTTTTTTTAATTACCTAAATCTCTTTTTTAGTTCGCTCTGATATACAGCATGAGGGACTTTAAAAATTCAAACTTAAAGCATCTTTTCAGACAACTTTAGGGTCTCTTGAACATGACAAAGAGTGTTTTTCTGTGCTTGTCATCGATTATTTAATTATCTGATCAAGTTGGAAAACAGCACGAATGACAAACACAGGCAACGCCATCACTGTGACCCCTCAAAAGTGAAAAAATACTGCATTAGTCCTGCTATGTGTTGTTTGCAACATGAACAGGGATTCCATGAGCTCCATGAGCAGACATATGGACATCCACACCATGATACACATTACCTCAAATTGTACTTAAGAATTAAGTGACTTAACTCCTGTGCTTTTATCTGAGATAATCAGCCTTGGCTATGAGCCTAATGTGATGCTTTCTGCTTTTCACTCACAAAGCTCACGTGCAAACAAAATACAGAGTGGAGTAAGGACCCAAAGGTTACCAGGTGCAGTAAGAAGTGACTGATCAAACTTAAGGAAGAGGAAAAAACATTCTGCCAAATAATAGGGAAGCAAGTGAAGATTTGTTTAAAAAAAAAAAAAAACCTCAACTTATTTGTGACGCTCTGCATCAAATTTAAATTCTGCTTGTTTACCCCAAAGTCCAAATCAAAGGAAAGGGATTGCGTGATTTTTCATGAATACATTTTTGACATAGTTATGGATTTGGTCCATTGAGATAAGTCCAAAACACAAGCTATACTATGAAGTTAATTGTAATGAAGATACTATCTTACTGTACAAAAAAGCCATGAATCCTGATATTCCTTCAAATTTTCTGGTTTCAGAATGTTCTCTTTAAGTAGTGAAGATATCTTGCAGAAGAACCCATATCATGATAATGCCGCCAGTAAAATTCCCATATGGAGACACGGCCTTTAAGCTTAAGTGTGTCTTCTCTTGTTTGTATCATCCCATCTCTACCTCTGATCATCCTGATGTCGTGCTCTGAGCTCACCCCTGCTGAACCAATCTCCACTGCAATGAAATTACCTGTGTTAATCTGCGGACGAGATAAAGGCCGGACTGCATGGAGTGTCCTTTATCTTGTTACGCACTGCATGAAAACTCTGCCAGCCGAAACTGTGACTACATTACGGCGGTTCTGTGACAGCAACAACTGTTACAAAATCAAAAACAATAAGGTGAAGTTTAAAAGAAAAAAAAAATCTATTTTGAAGTCAAGACACTTAACTGAACACAGACAGACTTTCACCACTAATCAGCATTTTTGATGCCAAACTGGTTAATGTGAAGGACCTGCATTAAACTTCAGGGAAAAAAACAGAATGATCACCATCCGGCTCATTTATCTTTTCTCAACATTTGACAGGAGTTAAATGCATTTCGGGCACAGAACTGCTTCGTCTGGAAACTCTTATATTTAATTAATTTCCCATCACTGGACTTAAGACAGAAGTATTTTGGCTCAGATTGCTCGATGGATTATAAAAATAAAGGACTGAATTAGTAAATAGTCATTTAGTACATAAATAATAATAGACTGCCAGCTTTGAAACTGTTTGTTGTTTTTGGTGTTTATCTCGATCAAAGTGCAACAAATAAATACACTTAAAAGAAACAAAAAAACCATAAAAACAATTTGCTTGATGCAAAAAATTGCTCATTTGCCACCTGAAATATAACAGTTTTTGTAAACAATAAAATGTAAAGTGCTGTAATTTCCTCTTTCTTACAATACAGCTAAAAAAAAATCCAGCAGTGTTGTGCATAATATTTTATAGAAAATACATCTGAAATTTAAGCTTACATTTCAAGTAATTGTATAATAATAAACCTTTGATTATTAAATTAAAAAAAAACCCATATAAAAATGTTTTTAAGGAAAAATCAAACAAGCAAAAATCAATAAAAATAATAGTTTGCTTTTTTTAAAGACTTGTCTGCCTTAAAAAAATAGCAAATCATAGCAGTTGAATGACATCCACACTCAACAGTTATTGGTTTGGTTGTTTTTATCCACATAACAAAAATTTTAAAAAATCCAGGACTGACAATAAAAAGACAAACAGAAATAAAACCAAACACAAGTGGCTGCAGTTAATTAATAAGAAAACTACTGCAAACTGAAGACAAGTCGCATTTTTATAGAGACTCTGGCTGGAACTGATGACCCAGCTCCCATCTATTCCCCCTTGCATACATTAAGAAGAAGAAGTAGGAGTATGAGGGAAATGAGCACAAAATAAGAGTTGTCCCTAAACTCAAAGCCACCAAATTTCAGCCTGAAGGGACATATGTCGTACTAACTTCCAGAACCGGACAGTCACTTGGCAACTCCAACCCCTCCACGCACATTAGCTTTAACGTCAGAACTTGTGAGTGTAATCTGCTTAGTTTATATCTGACCCTTGGCCATCCATCAATTATAAAGACAGTGAGAAAGACCATTGGCACTGTGTGCAAACATGATTGTCCCACTGCACCAACATAGCACTTCTCAGGCGTGCTTTATGAAAGGCAGGAGACGTGGAAATGACAAAAATAAATACATTTTTAAAATATGCGTTTTCATTCATATATTTATTTTCTGAGGGAATGTATAGATTATCTTACATCTATATGGACTGGATGAAAATGGAACACAAAACACTGACTGATGGCTACTCGGAGCGGGATCAGTTTCACATCGATCTGTGGCACACTGTATAGGGATCAGAGGTCACTCACAGATGCACACAAGCGCAACAGAAACCTTAGAAACCCCTCGGGTGATGCTTAAAGTGGCACATGCGTAGAAATATCACATAGGGCTGCCTGGATCTTCAGCTGCACCTCAATCGCTTCTGAAATCTCTTATCTCGAGATCCTGCAGTCCCACTTCGGAGGGAGTGCTGGGAAACAGGAAGGCTTTCAGTCATACCGAATTTCATTTGGACTAATTAAAGCCCCATCTGTGAATATTGGAGACTGGATGCAGCAAGAGAAGCTGACACTTGAGTGGATTGCCACCTAGTGGAGGAACGTCTTTCACTCTGACTCAAAAGACTCAAATGGAAACCTGTTTTATTCTTCCTCTACCATCAGGCCACTTTGGTGCTTGGCAGGTGCTGGTCTGCAAGTTCCTAAGGTGATTAGTCTATGTAACCAAGCTTTTGCTAACACTATTATATGGATTACCACAACAAATACCCTTCATATTCTCAACAAGCGCAATTGGATCAACTGGTCATGTCTTGGTCATCCTTTAGGCCCTAAACGCATTCTGCACTGCATGATGCGGCGACAAAAGAGGACATCTGTTGTCTCTGTTCATGTGGCCTTTAGCAGCCTGCAATGTAAACATCAAGATCAGAATATAAGCTGCTCATCCTCCCATTCTTCTACTAACAATAATTCTTCTTATCTTTCACTTCCAAGTTTATTAGATCGGTGGATAGTTGGAAATTGGGCCAATTGGGTTCTTACAGGCAAGCGTAAGAACATTTACATTAATATTGGACTTTTTAGTGAGGGGAGAAAATAGTTTCCGCCAGATTTGTGCAAGCGGGATGCTTGATTTGTAACTCATACAATACATTTTGTGCGTAAGTAAAAAAATACAATAGGCAATATACACAGGCACAACTTAAAATTACAACAGCCTGAAACTAACTACATGCACAAATGTTTAAAAATGACGCACGAATCGCTTCTTACATCCACACAAAACAGCATTTATGCACAAAACTGATGTGAGACTCTTCACTTTTTCATGATTCCTGTGTAAGTGATGCGTTTAAATGCTTCTAGAATGCTGGGCAATCAGAGTTTACTTATCAGCCGTTTTGAAATTAGGTTGTAAATAACTTCTAGTGAAACTTGACATTTTCCCACTTCCTTAAACAGATACGCTCTAATTAATACAACAACAAGAACAAAAAAAAAGCCTAAATAAGCATTTTTAATGATTATTGAATTCACCAGAACTGTGTTCTGGTCTTTCTTTTTGGGACATCTTTTGATGCACATCTGCCTCAAACAGACTGATTAAACATCAATCTTGAGAGAGAAGCTCTCTTCCTCTGCAAATAAGATGTAAACTGTTAGCTGTCTTCACATGGATTTGACGGCTGTAATATTTCACACTTCTGCTGTTTAGGAGGAAATGCGTTCCTTGCAATTTCCTCATACGAAACAGAAGCAGTGGCTCTTCAAAAAAAGGATTTCAACCCCTAAGAGTTTATGTTTGAACTGAAAAACATTACAGCAAATCATTGGAATTCCAAGAGTTTTCAGATTGCTTTCTTTTCTCGTCTTCTGCAAGACATTAGTCAACTCTTTTGTCTAGTTCTGTTTCTTCCTGTTATACAATCGATTTAAATTAATTCTGGATGTTTTGCTTTCTCCAAAATTCACTTTTTAATAAAGTTTTCTGGCTTTGTTTTAAAAAAAAACCCTAAGCCAAATAAGGCAAATTATTACAATATGTTTAAATATTTGTGTACATTGATTACTTACAAAAAGGATGAGAGCAAAAATTAAAGAAATAGTTTGATACATTTTGTTATTTGTAATATCAAACATTTAAACTAGGAATTTTATTTTGCTTTTCTTTTTTTTACTTTTCACATTGACTTTAGGGTTATTATGTGTTTTTTACTTTTTCCTTTGAGTGATCTTTGTCATAAACATTTATGTTATGTCAAAGTAAATTATTTGTGTCTCATAAGTCTGTTGATGCACTTCAAAAAACTTTAAAATCATGAATTGATGTAGTAATTGTTTTTGTCCTTGATATTTTAAATAAGTGTTTTGATGTTTTAAAAAAGTACCAGAAATTTTTAGTAAAATCAAGATTGAAAATTTTTAGCAAACAACAAAAAAGAAAATAAAATGGAAAAAGGTTTTTTTAAATAAAGACAAAAATGAACAATAAGAGTAACAAGCTTTATTGAAATAATGACTCAGTGAGAAAATACCATTTAATTCATAATTCATTTGTTCCAACTTAATGTAAAAAATATTAGATGTAATTTAAAAAAAAAAATCAAAGATAATTTGATGTTATTTTTTTCTTTTAGTTTTGCCTTTTTAATTATTTTCTGCCTCACATTGCTTATTTGCATTTTATTGCACAGCTTCATTCCTTGTACTTGAACAACTTCTTTTACGTGACACTTCTTTCTATGGTTTCCATTTCTATGGTTGGATTTGTGAAGCTTTCTTCCACCAGTGGGGCTTTTTCAGCCGCTGGTCCCCTTGCTCCTTCTTATAAACTGGCACCTGGTTCCCAGACTTGTCCCAGGTGAGGAGTCACTGATGCGGGATGTACACACACTGAACAGGCACTGCTTGGAGTCAGCACTGCACACACCCAACGCTGATGTCAGGCGCCATGAAAAGAAAATTGAACTCATATCAATTTTATCTCTGCAGGAAGCACATTTTGCCCATTGGTAAAACGTCAGCATGTCTGCTTTAAACAAGCACACAAAAAATATAAACAAAAGGGTTTTTTCCTGTTTTTTTGTATAAAAACATCCGCTATGGTCATACGTTTTAAGCTTTAAGGTTGATCTTTAATTGTGCATCTGACTTGGACTAGGAGTTTCTTTAGCAGCTCCACAGGTGAGCCACTCTTTACCCTGACTTTACATAGAAGAAACATCTTCCATGTAATGTATATCCCTTCTGTTTCATTCTTCACTAATGTGCTGCTAACTTATCCATCATTCTTCCTGCTGTCAATCACACAAATCTTTTGAAAGATTTAACCACCACCTTCAATTCTTCTCTTCTCTCCTGGGGAGTTTCTGCTTTATTTTTTATAGTGACCCCATCTTCTGGTCATCCCTACACCCAGTTAGCCTGCTCAGTACAGTCCACTGCTTCCCATGGCAGGGTACACCAGTCAAAATGTAATTTTCTGCCAGATTAAACCTGATAATGACCTACTTTGGAGAGCTGCCATAAATGAAAGCTTCCAATTATAAATGCAAGCCTATTGATTTGTCAACCGAGGTCGGGGCGGGGGATCTGGACAAATGTTAATTGATGCTTACTGACATTTTTATCTATACAGCACACAGATGTTAAGACATGAATTGAAAAGAATGGACTGCTTGTAAAGTATTTCATACGAGTGCTAAAGGAACACAAAGCCAGAAAAAAACAATTCACCTGGCATCAAAGTAGCCCCTCACCTGCAGACACACATACACACGCACTTCCCCTCGAACAGGACTGTTTCCAAGCAGACGGGTGCACAAAACACATATAGGTCCATTCGCTGCATTTGAAAAGAAAAGTCTACTTTAGTCCTATTGCTTTCGCTCAGTACTCACTGTCAGTTTCAGCCACTGACTGGCCGATCCTCCGCTCTACAGCTGCATTCAGTCAGTCTCAAGGACAAACGCTCCAGATCTGCTCCCCTCCGGTCTCTGTAGCTCAGCGATGCAGCAGCCCACACAAACTCACCAACACACACACACACACACCCCAACTGCCCTCTCCCTCTTTCTCTCCTCTCAGCATCTCACTCTGATCCAGTGCTGAGTTTACCTGCCTGGCCTGCTCACAGGGGAGTCCTGAGAGAGTGTGTCAGACAAAAAGTGCATCTAAGAGAATGAGTCTGTCTTGGGTTGGGGTTTGAAGAGGGGGAGGCGGCAAGCTGAGGACACAAAGCACTCCTGTATTCCCATAGATACAGGGGACGGTTTTCTATCACAGCTTTGAAAAAAAAAGATGTAGGAGAAGGAGGGAGAAGATCCACGCATCATATTTCAGCAACGTTGAGTCAGCATGTGAATGTGATGTATGTGTTGTGAGAATCGAAATAATTTTGCAGGCATGCTTTTATGAGCAGTTATTATGAAAACATGGTTTATCAAAACAGCTGAGAGCACAGATTCCCAGGCAACGGCATCGGGGGACTTCTGGCGTGAGATCGGGGTCAAATACCTGGAACAGGATACTGTCCCACCTCTGTTGTAGTTTTAAAACTAAACACAGACCTATGAAACCTGACAGAAGACCAAGAAAAGGTAAAAATCAAAGCTTCTGTTAAACACGGCAGAGGTACTTTTACGATGTGGGCATGTTTTTTTGGTCAAGGAGGTTTGAAGATTTAACAAAATCAGGAATCGAAACTTTTAATTGATTAAACTTAAAATTTGAAGGTCACATTGGAATAAAAAAAACAAGATTTACACACAAACAAAAAAACCTTTTTGTTAAAATATCAGAGGAAGCAACTAAACGTACACAGTCTGTCAGTGGGTCATTTCCGGTTTTATTTCAAAAGAGATTTACAAAAAAGTTTTTGGTTCAAAGTGGAGAATTGTGCACTGACTCAGGAGAAAAGGAAAACAAGAAATTTAAAATGAAAACATATTAACATTACATTAACCTTCATTTACCTCCCTTAATAAAAAAAAAACAACAACAAAAGTACCCATTATACAAAATATAATTTTAGGTGATGAATGGATGCTCTACTAAATGAAAAATAAAACCGATTAGTATTTAAATAAGCTCTTAGAATGGGAAAAATAGTAAGATTACAGTAAAATAGTCCTTGTTGCTTTTTAAAGTGATCTTTGGTTCAACAATATTTCCAAAGAAATAACATTTAGGGGGTTGAAATCCTGTTGTCATACAGAAAACCTCAGATTTTAGAGTTTCAAATGGACCTGGACAAAGCTGTTTCAAGACCAGAAATTAGTGACTTAGGTCCTGCAGAGTCAACTATTAGAAATGAGAAAACATCCAGTAATCACTAAGCAAACAGAGCTTTTAAAAGGAAGACTTTTTTAAAATTGGCATTTTTTTTAAATCTTCCATTAAAATACTTATAAAATCCACTAAAATGGAGTCATCTGCACTGACATGGATATTATAACTTTTACTGAGTAAAAATCTGAGCAGAAAAGTCAAAGTTGCTTTTGTGAACCTCAGCAGAAACCTGCAGCAGCTGCACATGCTTGTGTCGTGATGCCAAATGAAGAACAGACAGTAGTTTAGCTTTGTTTTTCTTTTTTTGAACTGGTAAAACAGTCCACTCTGATAATTTAAAACTAAAATACAACTAAGCAGAAAAACCCACACACATTTGTGCAGGGCAACCAAACCTCATTTCAAAGTTCAAATCACATGGCGGTCGAACCTTTGACGCCAAGACTGTTGTGCAATAACCATTTCTTGTGAACTAATAGATTCTAGCAAATTGTTCTGTCATCACAGGCCCACTCTATGGCACTGCTCGCACTCCAGTGTGCCGGTTTTCTGACCGGTAACACTTGCAAGTGAGGTAAGTGTTTTTTAGCAACAATTTCACAATTTTTTTCTCCAACATGGAGATCTAGCAAAAAGTAAAATAATTGAAGTAAAGTAATTTTTCAAAGTCAGTGTCCAATAACCACTTACTTAGGACCAGCAGTCTCTGTCTATCACAGGCTTTAATTTCTCAGTGTCCCCAATATGGGAAAGCTTGTCTTTGATATCAGAAGCTCTTGGAACACCAAGTCTTTTTTTCTACGGGGCCTGGAAACCCTTGTGAGAACTTGATTTGTGTCCTTTTTTTTTTTTATTAGATGATTTGTTCAAGCCATGCGCTGGAGTGTCATTTCGACCTGGGGGAGTGTCAGTTGAAACCTAAACCCGCCCTTTTGGGTCTCTGAGTGGCTCGGACAGGCTCTGTGATGCCGCCTCCCTCCGGACCGAGGCCCATTCCGGGGCTCCATCCCATGCTCTGCAACATACGGTTCCCCGTGTTTGTGTCTGGAATGGGAGGAGCATTCTCTCCGACAACACCTGGAAAAGAAGTGTGGCCTGTAAACATAAGTCTTATTGGGATTTCTAAAAGCTTAACAGAAGAAGGTTTAACAAAGAAGCAACACCAAAACACTATTTTTTTTCTTTTCAAAAATCACTTTTTTAAATTTTATTGTGATAGTAATAAAACAAGAGGGAGGAGGAGGATCATATTGATGTAAAATGTAATAATATTAAAAAAGTAAAAAACCTAAAAAAGCTCCCAGTATCTATGTTATCATGGCTCTTTTAGAGAAAACTACCACAAAGAAAATAAAAATATATTGCAAATCCTCTGACAAAACATTCCCCTTTCATACAGGTTTACAATTTAATTCATCATCAAAGAGGCAATGCATATAAGACAATGTTACCTAACATGTGGTTCTGTATTTTCTAAGTATAAGTGGCATTTTTTTGTTGCATTTGCCCAGGGGTGCCACTTATACTCAGGTGAGACTTACATATGATTTTATAAAACATTAATAAGTTCATATGTTTGTTATTTTCCAAATAACAACCACAAAAGGGCACTGCAGGTGTGTGTATCACAATTTGCTAGTGACAGCAAAGCAGAAGAAGCGCCACTCAGTTTGATCAGCGGGTGTGTCTAAAAGTCCTTTTTTCTGCATTATTTAACATTTGTATTTAATTTTTGCAATTAGTTAACTTCTTTCATTGCTAATTCTGCATTGTACTAGTAATAATTTTTTTATTATAGGAGCTTAAATTTGGTATTTATGTTAATTGTGGGTTACAGACAATAACCTGTGTTTCACTTTAAGTCTACTAGGTTCATTAAAGCTATAAAATGAATAATAAAGAAAGTAAAATACACTAAAGATAAGGCTGGAATATGGTCAGGAGTTTTAACTTCAGTCCTTAAAATCAGATGTCATGAAAAAAAGCTACAAACTCCTTTAAAAAAAAAAAAAAAAGAAAGCCAAGCTGATATGATTAATCTTTGTGAAACTGAAATAGGTCATAAATATTTCCTGGAACTCAAGGAAAGTGTGCTACCTTGCGGCAAAAGGATTAAGAAATTATTTTTGTTTTGGTTCTAGAAACTAAGAAGTCTCTGGAAACTTTGGGTAGATGTCGTTCATCCACACTGCATGATCATTCTAAGATTTTCAAAAAGGATAATAATTGAAGGATGTTTGAAAATTAAAAGACTTAATGTCGTTTTCCGTATTTGACATTCTGTCCGAGTCCAAATGAGACCATGAAAGCCACATTTGCAGTCCATTGACAGACGTCCACAGAAAGAGAGCATACTGGCGTCTGTCTGGAACAATGGTCATTTCATCCTCTCTGTTCCTGGAAGTTCCTGTTGGTCACAGAGCCCAACCAATTAGCGTTTTTAATCCGATCTTTTTTTGTAACTAGTGCGGGGAAAAGCTGCTCACTGCATGAGCTGTGACAGCTCAGGACTAAGATTTCCTGCCATCCGTGGCAGAGTATGGCAGCCGTGTTTCGAGTGACCCCTGGGTAAAGGAGAGTGTTTTGTTCTAACCCTTTAGGAACAATTTAAGTGCAACCCCAGATGTTTTTGTCACCGCTCTTTGTGTTTAGGAGACAGAAGGTGGGGAGGAAAGCAGGCCGTGGTAGCCACTGAACCACAGTGTGTGTGCGTGTGTGTGAGCTAAAAATACAATAAAAGGGTCAGTTTGCAAGAACTGCCAGATGGTGGTTAGATTTTGCAAGGTACGCATCCAATACCTGAGGGGGCAGTGGAACCGAGGGGGGCCGCCTTTCGCCTCCGTTTCACGTCTCCTGTGCAGAGGGAGCCCAGGTGCCCACTGGTCTGCCTGGAAGTCCAGCCGGCCAACACCAGAAAATAAAAAATGCACAACAAATGTAGTTGTTTTTGAGAAAATACAGCGTGGTTATACCTCATCCACTGTTTTCACCTGCTCGCCGTTTTTACCGAACAGCTCCTCCGATGGCCTCTGTCTGTGCGCGTGTCCCAGTGCAACTGAAGTGGCAGAGAGGGAAAGGGAGGACAACAACTTGATGCCTGAAGCACTTAAAAAACTACCCTTGTAAAAAAAAAAAAAAAAAGGGCGAGCATGCAGAGCCGTTGTAGGAGATCAATGCTTGAGCTCTGCATTAACGCTGTAAGAAGAAAAAAATTACAAAGAAAAGGGCTCACCTGGCCATGGTCTCTCCTGGAGGCAGAGCTAAACCAAGGCCTGTTAGGGAGAAAAATACATTTATTTATAGGTTCAAGCCAAACATAACTGCGTTCTGCAGAAATATATAAATGTTCTTCATTTGTCTTCTTTTGCAAGCAAGTCACTGCTCTGATTACACCATTTTACACAACTAATCACAAAATACCTAGACGATGTTTAATTATTATAGAATGGTAGGTGAGGTATATTTTGGGACATGAGAGGTGAACTCACTCGTGGGAGTCTTGTGCTAGTCTGCCAAGTCTTTCATTGAACCCATGGCTGGAGCTTCCCTGCAGCCCTGCCTCAGGCCCCTGCCGGTTTCCATGGAGACGGCTCAACCTCGCCTGAAATCCTAAAAACAAAGATGAAGTTACTTCTTTTGTGAAGTCGGAACAATCTGAGATAAAAAGATTCACCTGGAAAAAAAAAAAATCACATGTATTCAAAAGAAGTTGAAAGGGTGTAACTGTTTAACTGCAGAATTGATGCTTTGACATTTTCTCTGCATCATTCCTTTAAAATGTTGCTGAATAACAACCCTATAAGCAACTTTGAAAACTGTTGCCCCCTGCTGGTCCTGAGTGAAACTGCAAGTGAACGTTGACGTTCTAACAGTGCTTTTCCATTAGAAAGATCTCCACGTTTCTAGAAAATATACAGACATTTGAAGGCCAACGGTCCGATCTGTGTGTCTACAGCCTACCTCTCTGAGAACTGGGGGTCAAGAGTGGAAATGATCCGGTCAGAATGCTGTTAAAGACAGGGTCAGCGAGATCCAGCTCTTCCGACGCCGTCTCCCTTTCCCACCAGGGGACCACTCCGGCTATCCCACATGCGCCGACAGGACCAGAACCTGGCTCCCCTTCGTAGAACCAGTCACTCTGCTCATCATCCCCTACAATAAAATGCAAAGACAAATGTAATCCAAGAAGTTATTAAGAAAATATCATATATGATTGCCAGAAACGTGCTTTAAAACTTCCTAAAGCCTAAAAAGGCTTCTATAATGCAACATTTTCGAATTTTTCTACTGTAAATACATTAAAATGACTAACCTTGTCTTCCCTCATCATTAGTATAAAGGCCACCATCACTGCTGTTGCTGACACTGCTGGTCTCACTAAAAAAAAACAAGAAAATAAATTACAATTGAGCAAGAGGGCATTTTTTAAAAGAATAAAACTAATGAGCAATCAAAATACAGCAAATAAAGTTGGTAAAATAACATTATCTAATGATTAAAACAAAAAAATCTGCCAAAAAATGCTGATTAAAATAGATAAAAGGTGAATCCAAATTCAAGGTGAATCCACATTTTTTATAGAAAATGATCATAAAACATTTACCATATACACACACGTGGACAAAATTGTTGGTACCCCTCAGTTAAAGAAGGAAAAACCCACAATTCTCACTGAAATCACTTGAAACTTACAAAAGTAACAATAAACAAGTAACAATAAATAAAAATTTATTGAAAATTAAATAATCAAAATCAGCCATCACTTTTGAATTGCTGATTAACATTATTATTTAAAAAAAAACAAACTAATGAAACAGGCCTGGACAAAAATGATGGTACCTCTATAAAAGATTGAAAACTATTTGACCAGACTGACATGATCAACTCAGGTGTGGCCTTTAATTGACATCACAGGTGTTACCAAACTCATAATCAGTCAGTCTGCCTATTTAAAGGGAAACAAGTAGTCACTCTGCTGATTGGTGAAAAGGTGTGTACCACACTGAACATGGACAACAGAAAGCCAAGGAGAGAATTGTCCCAGGACATCCGAAAAAAAATGATAGATAAACATCTTAAAGGTAAAGGCTATAAGACCATCTCTAAGCAGCTTGAACTTCCTGTGACAACAGTGGCTCATATTATTCAGAAGTTCAAGACCCACGGGACAGTAGCCAACCTCTCTGGACGTGGCCGCAAGAGGAAAATTGATGACAAATTGAAGAGACGGATCGTTGGAATTGTATCCAAAGAGCCCAGAACAACCTCCAAAGAAATTAAAGGTGAACTCCAAGGCCAAGGTACATCAGTGTCAGATCGCACCATTCGTCGTTGTTTGAGCCAAAGTGGACTTCATGGGAGACGACCAAGGAGGACACCACTGCTGAAAAACAATCCTAAAAAAGCCAGACTGGAATTTGCAAAAATGCATGTTGACAAGCCCCAAAGCTTCTGGGAGAATGTCCTTTGGACAGATGAGACCAAACTGGAGCTTTTTGGTAAGGAACATCAACTCTATGTTCATAGACTCAAAAACCAAGCATACGAAGAAAAGAACACTGTCCCTACGGTGAAACATGGAGGCTCAGTCATGTTTTGGGGCTGCTTTGCTGCATCTGGCACAGGGTGTCCTGAATGTGTGCAAGGTACAATGAAATCTGTAGACTATCAAGGCATTCTGGAGAGAAATGTGCTGCCTTGTGTCAGAAAGCTTGGTCTCAGTCGCAGGTCATGGGTCTTCCAACAGGACAACGATCCAAAACACACAGCCAAAAACACCCAAGAATGGCTGAGAGAAAAGCGTTGGACTATTCTAAAGTGGCCTTCCATGAGCCCAGATCTGAATCCCATTGAACATCTGTGGAAGGAGCTGAAACATGCCATTTGGAGAAGACACCCATCAAACCTGAGACAACTGGAGCAGTTTGCTCATGAGGAGTGGGCCAAAATACCTGTTGACAGCTGCAGAACGCTCATTGACAAATACAGAAATGGCTTCATTGCAGTGATTGCCTCAAAAGGTTGTGCAACAAAATATTAAGTTATGGGTACCATCATTTTTGTCCAGGCCTGTTTCATTAGTTTTTTTTTTTTTTTAATAATTATGTTAATCAGCAATTCAAAAGTGATGGCTGATTTTGATTATTTAATTTTCAATCAATTTTTATTTATTGTTACTTTTGTAAGTTTCAAGTGATTTCAGTGAGAATTGTTGGTTTTTCCTTCTTTAACTGAGGGGTACCAACAATTTTGTCCACGTGTGTATGTATGCAGATTAACTGACAAACAAAAAAACTTGTTATTTCTGTGATACAGTCTTCCTCTTACTTGTATGTCTCACCTGTATCTGAACAATGAAGAGGAAAGACTTAAAAACTGAAAAGGAATCATAGAGATGAAGTCAAAACACTAACCACCTGTCACTCATGTCCTCATCTGAGCCTTTTTGCTCCTCAAGCTCCATCTTGTCCTTAGATCCTTCAGTTGGAGATGAGATTGGGTCTTCACTCTCAACCACCACCCCTTCATCAGCTGCATCCAGACCAAGTCTGTGTGCCACCAGTTTCCTTTTTTTAATATGGTTCTTCCCACCTCCTGACCCCATCAGGACACCTCCGCACAGCTCCATGGAGCCCCTCCCCTGACCTGAACCCAGCCGTTGCGACCTGCCACCAACGCATGCTTTCGGGACTGGCGGAGGACCCAGCACAATGGAAGAAGGGGGCTCCGGTTCAGCAGGTGGGTCAACGGACATTCGTTTGACCTTGCGCCGCCGCCTAAGGCTGCGCGTGCCCTCTGCTGAGCCCAGAACGGCGAGGTCGTCAGGCCAAAGCGGACGCTTGCTTCGACCCAGATCGGTCACGTGGGGCGGACGTCTCTTGGGACCGAGCTGCTCATCTGAATCGCTGTTGTCACGGCCATGGCTGTTGGCACCAGATACACCACCTGTGCTGGCACGGTAGTCCTGAAACAGATGGCGCCTGATCAACAATGTTCAAGTCCTTAACAGAGAAAGCCTGAGAGGGTTATAAAAATTGTTAGTGTTGTGGCTCCTGGAGCGTTTTTCATAGAGTTTTTCACTCTCACCTTATGTTCCTCCACACTGGACTCTGAACCTTCACTGAGGTGACCCGTCTCCCACGGTGGATGAGGGTTGTCAGACCGCCGCTTTCGGCCCCTGCGCTTCCGAGCCTGTCTCTTTAGCAGGCAGCCTACTGACAGGCCGTGATCGCCACCATCACCAAGACCGCCGCGTGCAGCTTGTTCTGAGCTCTCCTCCAGCGCTGACACCAGGTCATGGACCAGCTCATCCATTGTCCGGCGAAAGTGCCTAAAACAAATAAAAGGATAGTTAAGAAACATAGCATCTACTGTTTTTTTTAGTTTAGTTTTTTAATAAGATGAACTATGGAAAACTATGAACTATGGAAAGATTTTTAAATACATTAACATTTTACAAAAGTACATTGTTAATAAACTTTTCTACTGGATTATGAACCAGCAAATTTATGTTTAGGTTAACAGCAGTTAACAGCAGGATGACAGCTCACAAAGTAGACTCAAGGTATAACAAGAGAAAATGTTGTTTAGAACCTTTTGTAGGACTACATTAGTTGCATTGAAATTATCCTGTTTGGCACAGGAAGTCTTATTTTGAAAGGAAGTCATACAACCTTTTGTCAAAAGTAAATTTCACATTTTGAGAAAATGCTAGTTTCTTTATAAGTTTTTATTATTCATGCAAAAAAATATATACATAATTGATATTTTTAACACGGTGGCGCAGTGGTTAGCGCTCTTGCCTCACAGCAAGAAGGTTCCCGGTTCAAGTCCTGGCTGGGGGACTTGAAACAGTGTCACCTATAGGGAGACCTTTCTGTGTGGAGTTTGCATGTTCTCCCCGTGCATGCGTGGGTTTTCTCCAGGGACTCCGGCTTCCTCCCACCATCCAAAAACATGCTTCATAGGTTAATTGGTCACTCTAAATTGTCCCTAGGTGTGGATATGAGTGTGTGACTGTGGCCCCTGCGACAGACTGGCGACCAGTCCAGAGGACTGAATAGCCGGGTTAGGCTCCGGCAGCCCCGTGATCCCGAAAGGGATAAAGCGGTTCAGAAAATGAATGATATTTTTAATTTAAAAAACATAGGGGTGATACATTTTGCAAAACATAAATAAGACTTTGCAGATCCTAATAGGTTCTGATCACTGATAACAGGCCCGAATGGCTCTTTTACTGTTAAATGCTGAAGACCCCTGACATGGACCAAATTTATTACCACACCAAGTGCACAGCACTTGGTGTGGTAATAATATATATACATATATATACACATATATATATATATATATATATATATATATATATATATATATTTATGTAAACATACATGTATGTATATATATACATGGCATATGTACATATCAATAATCATATTTCTTTATTTGTTTGCATCATTTGCGAGGCTCACTGATATTTATGTCCAGAATAAAAAACAAAATTAATAATTTGTGAGTAGATTGTTTTGATAGCAAGTAATGGAAAGAATCTACAACCAGTAGCTTAACCCAGCAGAAGAGGCTGCTAAACACATGACAATTGTGACACTTTAGTACATTTCTGTACTGTATTGTCAAAGATTGGTCACTAAATAACACACAATATGCACATTGTTTAGTACTCACGGTGTCAAATCTACAAATAATTTAATTTTAAATCCAGAATAGTATTTTTCCAACCTCCTCTCGGCTTTTCTTCCATTTAGTTAGCTGATTAAGCAGGTAGCTTTGTATGCTAACATATCTTCCTTGCTCACTCCACTTACACAGCGAAACGCACAATCACTGCATCTTAAAAGCCACTTCTCCGCCAACCGTTTTCTGTATTTATGCTGTTTAAGCTCTCAGTAGTGTCACAGATATAATAATAATTTTTAAAAAACCACAACCGTCAGACATTCAAAACAGCTTAGCTATTAGCCTGTGAGCACTGCTAGCTTCCCCTCTCCTGTAGCCGGCTGTTTCACGGCAGTTCAGTGGACGTGACCAAGATGTTACATTTAAATCGTCCCAAAGACCACCTACCAGCCAGTTCCCGCTTTCTCGATGGATTTTAAGTTGGCTGCGCGGAACATTAAAGCCGCCAAATGCCGGGTATGTTCAACCAGAAACGAATAAACAGAAGGACGTCGACAGCGTCATCTTGACAGAAAAGCTAACTGTCAGTTGGCCGGATCAATATAATATACGAGAGGAAGAGCCAGGTTGTGTTCAGGCGCTGCAGGAAATGTTACTACTTACACGCGAGTTCTTGACCTTATTGCAAAAAAACGTACTGACTTGGGCACCAAATGCTAACTCGTGCGCATAAAATACTAATTTGAGGGAACAATTATTTTTTTTCAATGTCATGTTCAGGGCTCCATACATCTCTGAGAAACAGAATTGATGTTTGTTTCTAATTGAGTTACAATGAAAGTATTTGAACCATTTATATTTTATAAGTTGATTACACTATATAAACCAAGCAAGTTTCAAAGTGAACAAAAAGACATTTTAAAAAATTAATTTAATTCAGGATAAGTATAGAAGAATAAAACATTTACATTTCAAACGGGTCAATTTGACCGATTCATTTCAGCTACGCACCTTGTTATAATAAAGGTAAACAATACCTGCAGCAATCTTAGGCATTTATTCATGACTGTTAAAATTATATGACCCCAGATTAGAATATTTAAGTCATTACATATTACAAAGAGCCTATACTCTGTTATTGACCCTACAAATGTACATTCCTTTTATCTGCATTGTATGTTGGGTATCATGGTAGTCTAGATTCCTGCAAGGGACTGTTATAAAACTATAAAAGCAGATTCATGTGTATCTGTTCTCAGGGTGCCTATAAATTTAGTTTGTAGCGAATGTTTCAACGTGGTAACATAAAGAGTTTTAAATTAACCACTGGATAAACAACAAAACAAGTGTGGTAAACAGAGACAAGAACCAAAAAGCTACTTTGCAAGTCGACACTTTACAGTACAGTCCTTATAAAAGTGACCTTTTTTGTTTTGTTTTTTTTTGTCCATCTTTACAGCCTTTGAAAGCAATCCCCTATTTTAAGTCTACTTACATTTTCTAACTCATGGGGGCAGTGTTGCTCAAACCAATGCTCTCACTGCAGATCATTATTTCATTATTTTTTAATAGGATCACGTGTGTTATGAAAATGAAAGTTGTTCTTTGTAGACTCACTTTTTACAAGCTAGCATACCTCACTCAACAGCTAGTCTTGTCTGAATGTCAGTAATGTGACCTCTGGGGTCACCGGCGCCTTCACAATGTCAACAGTCTCTATTAAGAAATGGGAGAGTTACAAATTAATAACACTTCTGAACACGCACAAGTGACGCTCCAACACTGTTTGTAGTCTGACTGATGACGTAGTCTTTGGGAGTCCCACTTAGAACAACATTCTGTCAAACAATCCCTGTTGGTGTTATGTCCTCAAATGCCAAGGAGGTCAGAGGTCCTGGTGGTGTGACAGCTACCCAAGGCCCACTCAGGTTTCTAACAGGAGGTCCACGTAAATTTAGTAAGATGTTGTTCACTTGCACTTGACGGTCAGACACTTGCTGCACTCAGATAGCAAAGCCTGAGCTCAGACTCAGACTTGTAGGAGATTTTGTGCAAGTATTTGGAAGCTAGCCATCCATCGCTGGATTGAATGCACCATGGAATTATGACATCAACTGGGGATGAAGAGGAGTTTGATGAGGCTGATCAGCAGGACTCCAACGACACCACCTGGAGCTGGGTAAACTGATTTGTTTATTGTGTCAACGTGTGACAGGATCACCAAAAAGAGCCAGCTTGTGCCTTTGCTCTTGCATGTTGGGAGCTCATACGAGTTTAAACAAAACTGTGTCAAACAAATGAGCTTTTTAAAGTCCCAAAACTGGTTCTGAGAGAAACAGAAAAGGCTAGAGGGTGTTTAGATCATTTAAGATCAACAAGAAAGATATTTAGCAACAACTAAGACAAATAGAAAAAAACAACATTCGTTTTGAAACATAACAGTATTTTAAAATAAGAAAAAAAATACTAGATTGTTAATTTTTGTTCTGGAATGCATGCGTATTCATTCCAAACACGTCTTTCCTTATTTTTTAAAGTATTTATTTATTAAAGTGTTATGACAGCACACCAAACAGAATAACTTACCCTAGGTGAGTCATAAGCGCTGACGTCCAAGAGATTCATTAGCTTCATCTTTAATCATCATGCACTGCATCTTCTAACCAAGGCTACCATCCTTCAAAGGTTAGTTTGCATGTTTAAAGAGAGAGAGAGAGATAAAGAAAACTGGATATGAGTTGGGGTGTTTTTTAGAAATGAAAAGCAAAATTATAACTATTTGGATATATTTGTGCAAAAAATGTTGTCAGCTAAAATAACTTTGCATTTTTGAAGCGGTATTTGTCACTATTGCTTTTTAAATCCTTTTAGTTGAATATGTTTCTGGAACCCAACACAGTTCAATGAAATATGAAAATGCCATGTGTTGCTTTGTGTCACCAGCACATGAATTGAGTTCTTCCAGACAAGCCTTGTTCTTAGAAACATGTCAGCTGCAACGGCTCATATATTTTTAGAGGAGACATTGACACGGCAATAGAGACTAATGTGGAGTTAGCTTGTGTGCAATGAAGTTGCAGAAATCACTGGAACATTGCATAGTCATTGTACATATATATTTAGACAGACAGGCAGGCAGACAGACAGACAGGCAGGCAGGCAGGCAGGCAGACAGACAGACAGACAGACAGACAGACAGACAGACAGACAGACAGACAGACAGACAGACAGACAGACAGACAGACAGACAGACAGATAGATAGATAGATAGATAGATAGATAGATAGATAGATAGATAGATAGATAGATAGATAGATAGATAGATAGATAGATAGATAGATAGATAGATAGATAGATTAAAATGATCATATGCATTCAGGAAGTGAGAAAAAATAAATAAAAAGATAAATCACTGACTTTGAACTAGAATACCTTAGTTGATAGGAACATTTTTTTCTTTCTTGTTTAAGTCTTGCAATTACACAATTGGAAAAAATATATAGTTTTATCATTGCCCTGTAAATATCCACAAATGCAGTGTGAGTTGACAGTGTAATGAGCCTGATTCACAAGCAAGAAACTGGTAAACTAACCAGACCGAACTTGTGACCTATTTGACACGTAAAGTTTATCACTTAAAAAACGAGTCAGTGCCTCCAGTCATCCTGTTTGCATTAAAAGGATTTACAGGTTTCACAATGAATATAAACATATAACAGTAGAGGCTTTCTTATCAAAAAATAAAGTAAGCTAACTACAATTAATTTCTGGTCTACCCCTTTGCCAGTTTCACATGAATGAAAATAATTAGATTCCATAAATGCTAATGTTCTCTCAACCTGGAGCAAAGCAGGAGAAGCTCCATATGCACTAGAATAACCAGAACCCATTTTCTGGATTAGGAAGCCCTTGACATACTGTAACATTCAAAAAAATATACAGCAATTGTTCCCTCAAATTTTTGAACATAATTTAGAATTGTGTGACTACAAAGTAGTATTTTTTTAAACATTGTGTGCACACAAACCACAGTAGTACTTTGTGGGCATAAATTAGCATTTTGTGGCCAAATGTATTACTTTGTGGGCACAAATTGGCCTTTTGTGGCAAAAAAAATTGAATTCTGTCTGCACAAATTAGTAGAATGGATTGAAGATGCTAAAATACTAATTAGTACACACAAAATGCTCATTTATGGGTGCAAAATATTAATTTGATGGAACAATTAATTATTAGTATCATTATTATTATTACTGTTGTCATTATAAACAATAAAAGTGCTGGCAATTACAAAGTAAATATTAGAGGGTAAACACAAAGGACTAACACAAGCACATCCTCAGCTCTGGAAACAGCTAGAATCGACTGTGCAGCACGGAATGGCTGTGATTGGTCAAGAACATCACCTCACTGCATCACTCACTGGCCGGTTTCACAGGCTGACGTAGCTATCGTCTATTCGGTTAACTCCAAACATTCACTAAGGTTAAGTTTCATGTACACCCTTTCATAAATGCGCATATTTAGCGCCGTCAATTACCTGTTTATAACAGTATATGTAGTTTAGATCTCGATTACATTAGAAGCTCCATAGGTAAACGCTGATTGGTCAGCACTCTACTTTTGACATGACGCCACACACACCGTCACGAGAATCAGATCAAAACAGGGAGTTTCGCTTTGAGTTTTGCACGTTTTGTCACGGAGACAGAGAAGGTGGTAACGAGACTGTAATGTATCAGCTAGACTGGATTCTCCATTGCTGACCGAATCCTCGTGCGTTTGTCAAGGCTGCCAGAAAAGTAAAGATTTTATCAGGTATGTGTCTCTTTAAATGCGCAACCTTTGCGGGGGAAGTTGTTTGATGTTGCAGCGTATCTTTAAGCATTATGGGTAAATATGACTAAGCTATTTACATATATCCAAATAATTTGTTTTTTCTTCCTTAAATGTTCTTTTTTGGAGCTTGTTTGCATACTTTTTTCATTTAAATACATTTTTATTTCAATATTAAGACTATGGGACACAATTTGCATACATTTAAAAGTCTTATTCTTCATGTGTAATGTATATCAGAATAAAAATTACAGCAAAGCTCAGGAGAAAAACAGACTAGTTTGAAGATTCTGTCATTTCTTTGCCAAAACTTAAGGATAAAAAATCATTTTCAGAACACATTTTTAAAAGACTGAACTAACTGTAACCACTGCCTTCAGCACTAACAAGTTTAGTAAACTGTAGAAGTGCATTATAGTTGTTGAGTTTGACTGTAAATTGTTGTAAATGAAGCCATAGGTTTTATTTTTCTCCTCACCAGCTCTCATTTTCAAAACAAAGAGCTGCTGAAATTGTCATTGAGAAAATCTTCCCCTTTTTAAAGACTGCGGGACATGTGACAGTTAAATTTTGGATGAAGAAATATTTAGTCTTTTGCCTGAAAATCAGCTTTGATTAAAGCAATGCAGTAACCCAATTCCTGAATGGAAAATCTGTCAATAATTAAATAACTTAAAACTAATTTATATTTCATGTGATTATCTGCTTGTTGATTCAGTATCTGTTGGGAGAGAATGGAGTAATCTGGTGTGCACGAGAAACTAGTTTGTTTGTTTTCCTTCAATCTCCCTTTAGAGACTCTGTACAGTTCTATAACTGTGGCATGTTTTTCAGATGGAAGTTCAAGGCTGTTTACAGAAATTGTTATGAAGAAATAGAACAGTTCTGTCAGAGTGATTTGAGTCGGAAAAAGTTTGTTAAACAGTGAATACTCAGTGTCCTCAGTCTGAATGTGCTTGTTGTGTAATAGTACCTTTCAACTTGTCTGGTGTTCTCGATGGCAGAACGCTGAGGTTTAGCTCAGCTATTAAAAGACATGGAACGCTGTGATATGACTGTCACTTGAGAGGTGTGGACCGCTCTAACTTTGACCGTTCTTTGAGCTCTGGTGTCTTGACTGGAAAATGGTTGGGTCTAGTTTCCAAGCTTGTAGAACGGAGAAGGGCAGGAAGGTGTAAGGCGAAAAACATCCTTCTCTATATGGGCCTTTGTTGCTGATGAGAAATTAAACCCCACTTCTTCTTAAGCCCTTGCTTGCGGGTTCTTGTTTTTTTGGTTTAAAATTAGAGTACTTCTCACTGTTTTCACTCTAAATGATCCTCTGTACCCAACCAGACCCGCCAAACCATGAACTATGTGGGCCAGCTGGCAGGCCAGGTGTTTGTCCAGGTCAAAGAGCTGTACCGAGGCCTGAATCCTGCCACTTTGTCAGGCTGTATCGACATCATCGTGGTGAAACAGCCCGATGGCTCTTTACAATGCTCGCCCTTCCACGTTCGCTTTGGCAAAATGGGCGTTCTCCGTTCCAAGGAGAAAGTGGTAAGAGGCTAAATCTCTCCTCCAGGAGACGCTTTGTGCTTGTTCATTTCTCATGCCTCTTCTCCCTCTTCTCTATGCTAGGTGGACATGGAAATCAATGGCGATCCTGTGGATTTGCACATGAAGCTTGGAGACAATGGAGAAGCTTTTTTTGTGCAGGAAACAGAAAGTGATCAGGTAATAAAAAGAAACTTGTTATATAGGAGAAATACATGATATCAAACTGTTCCTAAAGTTTTTTTTAATTAAAAAGGAATTTATTGATAAAAAAGAGAAATGAAAAAAGTATTTTCTTAGATTATTAGTTCCTTGAGGTAATCCATGATTGAGCTGCATGCAAAACACAAATCAAAACACTTTTGCCTGACCCAGATTGAAAAACAATCACTATGTAGTCGTTCTTGTTTGAATTAGGTCATGTCTAATGTAGATTTGGCACAGCAACCTGGAATATTTCACTTTTTTTTTTTTTTTCAAACAGCTTCCTGGTGACATTTCATTAAACGTGACAAACCTTTTTACAAAGTTGGCTCTTGGACATGCAATTTGGCCCTTCCCTCATCAAAACATAAGTAATGTGGCTTTTCTTAATTTAAAAAGTCTTTTCTAGTTAGAAATTTCATCAGGAACCTTTTTTTCCCTCTTTTGAAAATTTAAGTTAATCAAATTTTCAGTTGTTGATCAAGTTGATCAAGTTTTTTTTACAGCTGCTTTAGTTAGGTTATCCAAGAAAAGTACCAGTAAAGAGAATCAATATGTGGTGGAAATGTTGAATCTTTGCATGGTAACATACTGCTCACTTTTTATGTAATTTTTTAATTTGAGCATTAAAAATCAACAAACTTTAAAATCTTTTCCACTTTTTTCACCCAAATAGGAAATTGTTCCGTCCTACTTGGCAACTTCGCCCATCTTGTCTGACGGGCCCGTTCTTAAAAGCTCCTCCCTGAAGAACTCTGGTTCACCAATTCAAACCTTGGGCTCCATAGGGAGCAATGGAGAGAACAGTAGCATGAAGAAAAGGAGGAAGAGGAGGAGGAAGTGCCGTGCAGACAGCACAAGGAGGGAAGACAGTGGGGACTATTCTGCAGATGAAGACATGTTTGCCATTGACATCAGCTCAGATGAGGGCACAGAAAAGGAGAACAGTAGGTAAAAAAAAGGTTCAAAGATTTTATTATTTTACTGGGACGTTAGCATGGATCCCTCTTTTTGAGAGGAGTCCCCACAGGCTGACCCATGCTTTATTTTATTTTGGGTCCAAATAACAAACAGCAGGTAAAAATAAAAATGCAAAATCTGAAAGACGCTTTTCTTTATTTTCTATGTATGCAGATCATCATCACGAGACATCGTGAGAGAGGAGGCACCTGCCGGTTCAAGCAGCTGTTCTTTCAAACAGAGTGGTGTCTACACTCGATCAGATGGAGAGTGGAGCCCCTTTAACAGGTGCTTACAGATGTAGTTTATACACATATGCACACTAGACAGATCATTTCTAACGTCACCCACTGGATTCTGCATGGGCAGGGTTAACTGAGGTTTCCCTCAACACAAGTTTAAAGCTTCATTATGATCTATGTTTTTAATGTACAATGCTTTGTTCACCTTTTAGTTTGTTAAAAGTGATTTGAAGAAAAATATATATCTTTCCTGTTTTTTGAAAATGCTCCAGAGCTTGTGGAAATCGCTTCCAATCGGAGGTTCCAGCTCACGCTGAGGAGCAGAAAAGTTTGGGTCAGCTGGAGAAAGAGACAGAAGATATTTGTAATATGTCTTGAAGTTCTTACCTGAGTTAAGCCATTCTGAGACTTCCAGCTCTGAAAAAATATTTTTTTTCAAAAAAAGCACTTTAAAGATTGTGACCCAAATCTGGTGACCCCCTCGAGAACAAAGATTCAGAACTGGGAAAGGGTAAGACTTTTTATTCCATCAGACAGATGGAATAAAGAGGAGAGCTAAGACTGGCAGCAGGTGGGATGAGTCTCTCAAACTGGACAGGCCTCTGGATGGGTAATGCACACCGTACAGCAATCCAAAGCATAAAAAAAGGTTTTAGTCTGGAAATAGAAGTAGGCATCGAAGATATTGCGCGGAAACGCAAATCTTTCTGCTTCTGGGATGTTGAATGGAGTCGAGAATTAAAGAACAGGTGAGCACATGTGAAGTGATAGAATGTTTTACCAGAGGAAGAACTGCGTTTGTCTTTATTTTTGTTGTAATTTCTGACATTTTAACATGGATGTCAAGGGGAAATGGCTCGACTTTGCTAACAGAAGAGGTCTTAAGGTGGGGCTTTATGTTGTAACTTTTAAATGATCATGTCAATTGTTTAACTTTAATTTTTCATCTCTTTCAGCCCCAGTAGCTCTCGCCCCACATCTCCTAAGAGTGACTCTGAATTAATCACCAACTCTGCAGACAGTCAGAATCCAGCCATGCACTGGGCATGGGGAGAGCTTCCTCAAGCTGCCATGGTATGGAAGAGATTAAGGATTTGCTAAAAAAAACAAAGAATGTTTTGAGATATTGAAAAGTTTTTCCCCTTTTTTGTAGCCTTCCATCCTCCAGATAAAGACCGATCCTCCTGCAGTTTTTCCCGTTTCCATCCCCGTATCAGAGAACACCCACTTCCGCGTAATTCCTCCAGAGGTGTCGTCTGGGCAGTGTGGGGGCTGCTGTGCAATACCAACTCTTCAACAGCAACAGGAAAAGAAAGCAGTCAAAGAGGAGGAAGTTGGAGTTACAGCAGGAACCGAGTTGCGATCAAGGAGAATGGAGGCTCAGAGTAAGACGCAGGTGACTGCGGCCAGAGTTTTGGTGACAGCCGACGCAGAGGAGACAGCGTCTCATATACCTGGCAAGACAGACTCTCCATCCAAAAGAAAAGGTAGAGTCCACTTGAGCAAATTATTAATACATTTTCCTGCATGTGCTAAGTTGTAGTTCACAAACAAAGATAACTGTCATTGTTTTTGTTTATTTTTAAAATATTTTCAACATATTTCAGTTTAAAAAGTCCAAAAAGTTCCAAAGCAACACAGTATTGAAAAAACACACTTGACTGATGAGATAATAAAGAATAAGAAAAATGAAGTGATAAAGTAGTTAAAGCTCTTTCTGACACTGCCTTTTTTTGTGCTTTTTTTCTGCTCCTGATTCAAAGCGATTTAATTAAAAATACTCAGACATGCGATTTTGATTTAATTTATGTCCTCTATCATCACAAAAATGTCACAAGTTTAAAACACCAAGAGCACTATTTTCATTGGATCAATTTGTTTGTTTGTTTTGCAGACAAAAGAAGCCGCCACCTTGGCTCTGATGGAATATACCTGGATGACATCACAGAGCTTGAACCGGAAGTAGCTGCCCTATATTTTCCCAAGAGGTGCGTAAATAACACATGGAGGGAGTTGTGGTGCATTCTGGGATTTTTTGGTAACTCTTTAACTCCTCTTTGAAATGGTTCTGCAGTGACAGCGGGTCTACTATGAGGAGTATCTCTGATCCAGGCATTCGCAGCAGCAGTCTGTCACCACAGTCGCTGAGCTCTGGAGGAGACAGCGGCGTGGACAGCTACTCTGACCCTGTGCCTGACCTGACGTCTGTTAGCATCTCTCTTTGTGGGGGGCTCACCAACAGCAAGGAGATCACCAAAGGTGCTCCACGTTTTGCCACCTTAGAATTTCTCCTCAATGGACAACTATAATGTTGGTGTTTTCCCTTTTCCAGAGCAGTTTGACGAGAAGATTATCTCGTATCAGCAGTTTTTAGAAAACCCCAGCATCATTGACGACCCCAATCTGGTTGTTAGGATTGGAACAAAGTGAGGCATTTTCATTTCACTCATTTTTGGGGGTTTACTAACTTGAAATATATTTTAAAAACTTGTACTTTGTTTCTGTAAGCGACAAAAATAAACTTGTCTCATAGGTACTATAACTGGAGCACTGCAGCTCCACTTGTGCTGGCTCTGCAGGCCTTCCAGAAGCCTCTGCCAAAGGTAAAATAAGAGTGCAGAGAGAAATGACTCAGGATTGTATTTCATGACTATTACGCCCTCTTCAGTTCAAATCTGGAACTGCTTCTGTCACACAGCAAAAAGTTACACATCGTCTTTCTATGTTCTCTCCTTCTCTTCCTCCGTCATTTCTTTTACTCCATCTGTCAGTCATCTTGCCTCACTTATGTTCACTCGTCCTTGGATTTCCTCTTTTGTTGTCTGACTGGTGTGCTGGGATACAGCTCTGTATATGTTTTTCACTTCTCCTGTCCTGACTTTCTTCCTTGTGTTTACACTTCCCCCTTCAATGCTTTCTCTCACTCCATCAGCTTGTTTTCTCCATCTCAGCTGAAGTCACCGTGTTACTCCTTGTTCATTTATTCTCTAGTTTGTTTGTTTATTTAATTTTATTTGTTATATTTTGTTGTTGCTTGTGCATGCTCCCCATTTAGGCTGCAGTGGAGAAAATCATGAAGGAGAAGATGCCCAAAAAAGGAGGGAGGTGGTGGTTCTCGTGGAGGGGCAGAAACAACACCATCCAAACAGTAGGTGCCATTAGTACCATTCTGAGGGGTCATTGTTGAAATATATTAGACTCGACATAAATTACAACAATTTGTTGGACAGATTTTACTGTTACAATAGGGGGTTATAAATTTTTAGACACACAAGGGGTGCCGGTATATTTGTATAAACCCCTTTTGCAATTTAGGCTAAACTTTATTTATATTAATTATGTTTGTATCCCTTTTTGTTGGACTGGATGGAGAAGAACAGGGGGTAAGATGAGAGAGGGGTGTTGGAGGGCGGCGGGTGGGGTGTGTGTGTGTGTGTGTGTGTGTGTGTGTGTGTGTGTGTGTGTGTGTGTGTGACAAAATACAGGAGAAAAAGGGGTGGGAAATTAGAGGATGCTTACAGGGGAGGAGGGGTATAATCATAGAACAACAGGCAACAAGATGCTGGAAGTTTGCGACCAGGACGCCACAACACCCATACTGTAGGGCTGATGGAGGAAATCCACCTGTCAGGCAATCCGGCCAAGCACGAAGACCTGCAGGACTGCTGCATGGGCCCTCAACTCCTGAGAGCAGTGAGGCACGGGAGCACAGAGTGCAAGCCCTAGCCCAGCCAGAAGACCAGCCCTCCCACCGCGCCAGGGGGCCCAGTGTGGGGCCCCACTCTCCAAGAACCCCCGTGCCCCAGACAAGCGGCTCACCACGACCCAGGAGTTTCGAGCATCCCCCACACCAGCCCCAGAAACGAGCCAGGGCCCCCAAGGGAGAGCCCGCCTCCAAGCTTCAGGCTACCGCCCACCCATCCTGCAGGAGATCCATAAGAGAACACGGCAGGGGCCACCCATCCCCACCTAGGAGAGGGATGACCAAGAGAAGTGGGGGTCTCCAAAGCGAGTTGTAAACATAGCCTGACCAGGCTCACCCAATGTTGGAATTTTGGAAAAGCCCAGCACCCGAGGGCAAGGACCAGAACCAGCATAAACATAAAAACACCACCATAAAAACATGGACTCCCCAGGCTCAGATAGAATGTGATCCCCCGTTAATGGTCTTGCCAGAGAACTAAGGCATTACTTTCCCTGCGTGGGAACACACACACACAGAGCGTGAGAAAAGAGCCAAGAGAGAGTCAGTCCCAGGGGCAAGCCCCGGCGCCTGCTCCTAAGCACCGTTTTGTGAGATCTCTGGTCAGGCACCAGCGGGACAGAGGGCCCCAGCGATATCCTCAGTGGAGGCCGCAACCCGCCAAACTTGCAGGTCCTGTACCGACATTGGACCCCACTTCTCTCACAAACAGCACCTCTATCCAACACAAGAGGCTCTGATCATCTGTTTGCTCAGCTGCTGGACAGGACAAGTTAAAAATAAATAAATTACAATGTTCTTCTTTTAGGAGTCAAAGGACGGCAATGGGCCTGCAGCTCTCTGGAGCAAGCAGAGATGATGAAAAACAGGTAATAAAAAATTCCTGATTTTAAGCAGTTTTTGTTATATGAGCAATGAAGCTTTATGCCTATGTACCAGGCATAAAGAAGAGACATCATCCAGCGATGAAGACCTCCTTGCAGCCAAGCAGAACCCTCCCATCGTGCAGTCGGAACCTGCACTCTCTTCAGGAGGCGTGTCTTACAAAAAAACACTCCGACTTACATCAGAACAGCTGGTGAGACATCCAATAAACTAACCTTCTCTCCATCTTAGTGCACTGTTTCTTTTTTTTTTTACAGTTTTCTCAGAGGTATTTTCATGTATTACTCTCTGCTCTGCTTTGTTACAGAGCTCATTACAGTTGCAGGATGGCCCAAATGATGTTGTTTTTAGTGTGACCACTCAGTACCAGGGAACCTGCCGCTGCCAAGGAACAATTTACCTCTGGAATTGGGACGACAAAATAATCATCTCTGACATAGATGGAACTATCACCAGGTGTGAGTTTTTTTAAAAGTGCATTTACACCGGACGTTGATAAAAACATTTTACTAGGAGAAGAGTCAACAGCAGCAACTCAATTCACCTAAATTCACATTTCTGTGCAGGAAAAGAAACTCTTTTAGTCATTAATTTGTCTCATTAATTCATTTCATTGAGGGTTGGAAGTGTGAGAGGCTATAAGCTAGCAGGAGATCTTTAAGCTCTCAGTTATGAGTGACGGGAAGGGGGGTTAACTTGCTCCGCGCCAACAGTCCCGCCCACAACTAGGAGGTGAATTTCTAATTACTCCTGCTGAAACTATGCCCTAGAAAAAGACAAAGGTTTTCTTGCTTTAGCCTAAAAATGGGGAAAATCAGAACGAAAAGACCACCAGGAACGCTTTGAAAATAGCTCAAATGGTGATCGGAATGGGTCTTTAAAATCATTTAAATGTTATTGTAAAGTCTTTCTGACGCTGAAACACTTTGTTTGTCTCCAGGTCAGACACGCTGGGTCACATCCTGCCCACACTGGGGAAAGACTGGACACACCAGGGAATTGCACACCTCTACCACAAAGTTAGCCAGTAAGCATAGTTTCAGAAGCTTATCAGATATTTAAGTTTGGGTGTTTTATTCACTTTTGCAAGTCATTGATATCAAGTTTTTCTTCTTGTCTGCCATCAGAAATGGCTACAAGTTCCTTTACTGTTCAGCTCGAGCGATAGGCATGGCTGACATGACCAGAGGTTACCTAAACTGGGTCAACGAGAGGGGTACCATGCTTCCAATGGGTCCAGTCCTCCTGAGTCCCAGCAGCCTTTTTTCAGCTTTCCATCGGTATCTCAAACACCTTTTTGTTTCTTTTTCTAAAAGATACACAAAAAGCTTATACAAAAAATAATGTGACGGAATTTTCTGCTTTCATTTGACAGGGAGGTGATAGAGAAAAAGCCTGAGAAGTTTAAGGTGGAGTGTCTGACCGACATCAAGAACCTCTTCTACCCAAACACACAGCCTTTCTATGCTGCCTTTGGCAACAGACCAACGGTATAAATCTTCAAATCCCTCATACAGCTAAATTTTATATTATGAAGTTATGACACACTGGCAGCAAATTCAAGTATAAAACATATTTATAAAAATGATTAATTCATTTTTGCAGGATGTATATTCTTATAAAGAAGTAGGTGTGCCGCTAAACAGGATTTTCACAGTGAACCCTAAAGGAGAGTTGGTGCAGGAACACGCTAAGACCAACATTTCATCGTGAGTTCCTTTTTATTTTAGTTAATTTTTTTGTGATTCTTAGTAATAATCACTCCTGCTATTCATTTCTCTTTTACTCAGGTATGCCCGTCTGGGAGAAGTGGTTGACCATGTCTTTCCTCCTGAGATGCAGTCCACCTCCTCAGACTTTCCCTGCTCAGACACCTTCAGCCATTTTACCTTCTGGAGGGAGCAGCTCCCTCCAGTGGACCATCAGGGAACAACCCATCAGCAGAATCCACCTCAGCAGCTGAAGATGGACGAACAGTGATGTGTGTTATGTTGCCGTAAATTCTTATAGAAAACTGAGCACTTTGTACACAGCAACCTAGTATCTGCTGTGAATAGTCTTAAGGCACAACATGCATATGAATGCACATTTCTTCAAGGATCGTGTGACTGTAGCAGTTTCTCTAGGCAGCGTAGTAAATACTTTTAATGGGAAAGTTTTCAATATTCAATTTTCTAGTTATGTAGCTAGTAATTATTTTAAAAAAAACAGTATGCTAATATTTTTATGAACTGTTTCAGGAAATGCAGTTTGTTAAATGGGGATTAGGGTAACAGAGTCCTATGCAAGTTCCAGTGTTTTTTGTGTGAGATCATTCAGATGTCATTATTAATTATGAGTGATACAATCTATTGATTTTTTTCATTAAAAACAGGCAGGTGGAAGCTGTTTTCATCTTTAATTAGTCTGTTTAAAATGAATGTGATGGTGCAGCAATAAATCCTCAGAAAATACGAAATGTGTAACAAACTGTTACAACACATTTATAAGTGTTATAAATGGAGTTTAACTTAGAGTTGAGTGGCTTTTATCATATCCTTGCTTTAGCTTACATGTCCAGGGTGTACCCTGCCTTTGTCCAACGGTAGCTGCGACATGCTCTGACCCAAAAGGGATACAGCAGGTTAAGAAATTGGATAGATGGTGACAGAGGGCTACAGTATTCATTATCATAAATCAAAAAAGGGATTTCTATTTTATGCAATTTTACTGCCATGAGGTCACGTTGAGCATGTAAGCATGTCTAAAATGTCACTTGTCAACAACAGGTGTCTGAATTGTTTTATTACCTTAAGGCTGCAGAAAAGTTGAAAAAAAATGTTTGAAATAGTTGTATTCTTTCTATGAAAGAATCAAAACGTTTTTTTTGCCTCAAATGTGAACCAAATCTTTTCTTCCACTCCAGTGATGAAGTTAACGCTTCAAACTAAGTAAAATGACTGCTATTGAGCTCTATGTGGTTGCATTTTTGTCTGGTCAGTCTTGCTTTTCCTTTGGTATTTGTTGACATTTCATGTTTCCAGCTCAACTAAGCACAATTTTTAGAGCACGTGCTTGAAAAAAACTTTATCTATAATCTAACTTCTTGGCCTGTACTTAGCTGATTTTAGTATGGCTGAGTGGTGAGGTTGCTCAGGAACAAATAGCCGTACAGTTTGGAGGCTGGGCTCCAGTCCCAAATGGAGCCACCTGATTGGTCTGGCGTGCTGGGCGCTGCGCAGAGGCTGACTGACTAGCGAGGAAAGCCTGAAGTAATAAAAGCGAAAGTTGGAGAAGATTGGCACGAAGGAGGTCTTAAAGGGATCTCGTAAATAATGACAAATACGGTAAGACGTTCAGTTTATCCTAAAACGCATTTAGTCTCTGCGACGACTGTTGCTTCCTTGTTTGACGCTATTATTACGCTTTAAAATACACTGTCATAATTTAACCCACAATTTCTGTTTAAGAAACACAATTTTGTTTTTCTTTCATTTCTTTCTTTCCTTTTTTTCTAGAAAACAAGCGGGTGCCCCATTTTTGAGCCCCGTGCAGCACTTTAAGCTGCAGAAACTTTGACCTACTTTTCGACGCTTCTCAGTATTCACTTGTTGCTTAATACAATTAAGGTCATAGTACAAATGAAAACCTCCACAATTCAGTTTAGATAACATAGACCAAGATTTTTTTATTTTTATGACAGCTAAAGTTTGTCCTCTTTTTTATGTCTGTAACATTTTGAAATAAAAAGAAAATGATTTAAAACACCGTAATTTTGCTGTGTTTTAAATAAGAATGATTTAATTGATACACATTGCAGAAAAGCTTAGTAAAAGTAAAGGTGCATTCATTTCAAAGCATTTTTTTTAAAAGTTGAAGTTGATTAAGAGATGCACCAATTTTGTTTTTGCATTTATAATCTAAAATTAAAAAATTTAAAAAAAAATTCCCTCAGAAATTTGAAGCAATACATATTTTTTGGTGTATAAATAAACACTTTTCACTTGTATTTCAGTTTCCAAAGAGATCTACTATATGTTTTGGCTTCAGACACACATTATCTCTTTCTGTTTCACTTTACAAAGACAAACTCACAATCACATTTTTAAAAATAAAAGCGTATTTCCTGTTTTTTTTCCAGCATAGAGATTTCAGTAAAGTGGGTCTTAAAGATGATGATGAGGAGTTTATGGATGTCCTGGAGGAGAAAAGGCGCTGCAGTGACCTTAGCTTTGCCTTCAGGACCTTCAGCCCTCAGCCCTACAAATTGCCCCACCCTGCTCCACCATGAGCTCAATCGAGTTGTGTTGGAGTCCCAGTTTCTGCGCTATGTGACCAAGAAGTGAGACCTATTTAAAAATGTGAAAAAAAGCTTCTAGATTGAAGCCTTATCAGTAATTCACCTCACATTTCTCCAGGTTGCCATGGAGATGGAATTATCTGTGGAAGAAGTGCAAGAAGAGGCTCAGGGCATTTTGGGGAAATGTCTCAGAACCTGCAGCTGGGGTTTATCAGGCTGATGGCCTACATCTTTAACAAAGTGTTCAAGAGGCTCTATAGCAGCATCTTTGTCAACATGGAGGACTCAACAGGGTATATGATCCAATTAAAGACCCACCCTGATGATCTTTTAAACTATTTTAAAACTTTTAATTCTGATCTTTTTTTATGCAAAATGGGGAAAAAAAGTGTGTCATTTTCAAGGACATTGTTTCTGCAGAGTGGCGGTACTTCATTAGAAATTCACCTCTGAGTTGCAGACCATGGTGTGGAGTAAGCCCACCCCTCTTCCCATCATTTTGATTCACAGCAATTTGTATAAAACATACTCAGAAATGCAATTTTGAGATTAATTTCTTTGGATATGTTCTCCATCATCAGAACAATGCCATAAGAACACTAGTAACACAATTTCATCAGAGTGGTCTTTAAACTCATGTTTGCTTGTTCATCATTTGACTTTCATCACTTTTTGTTGCATTAATTTGTTTGTACATTTTCTTGGCTCTAGCTTCATCAGGCCACTCAGGAGCATCCTGTGATCCTGATGCCCAATCACAGAAGCTACGTCGACTTCTTGGTTATCTCCTTCATCTTGTTCAGCTACGACATCCCCATCCTGTTATAGCTGCAGGAATTCGCACGTATCTTTGAATTAGAGCACAACAGAGTCGTAAGAAAGGTCAAAACAAGGACTTTCATTTCCCTTTCCTCCTTCTCCATGGTAAAGCTCTCGCAGGGATGAAGATTGTCGGAGAGATTCTGCGACGTTCAGGGGCGTTCTTATCCGACGTGCCATCGGCTCTGACAAACTTTACTGGGCGGTGCTTCAGAATATGTCAGAACAATTGTCAGGGTATGGAACATAGAGATCATGGCTTGTTCTGTTTCAAGAAAGAACATTAACCAGTTTATGCACTTCTGTGTAGAAAGGATTTGCTCCTCTGGAGTTTTTCGTAGAAGGCTTCAGAAGTCGGACACTGAAGTCTCTTTCACCAAAGCTTGGTGAGTTCCTTTTTTTTCTCTCACAAATTTATGACTTACCCACTATCTCCTTGTTTGTATTTTCATGCATTCCTATAGTCTGTCTAGGGGGGCAGCATAGAGACAACAGATAATATGAATGCTTAGTTTTCACAAGCATTCAGGGCTAGAGCAGTTTCTGTTGCGTGTAGTTGGAATGCTCTCAGCTGCACAGCAGTAGAAGTTCATCAATATTTTTAAAGACACTGGGTGTCTCTTCTGCATCTTTTGCTATGCATTAAGTGAGGGAGAAATGGTCTTAGCATATAGCCCTGTGGTACTCCTCTGCTAACAGTGATGGGGAAGGAGCAAAATGCTGGGATTTGTCAGTTTAGGGATGCAGAAACAGTAGCTTAAGAAAATTTGTGAAAACTGCAGCTCCGATGATCTTTCAAGTACAAGTTAGCTATGGATGTGGGAGGCGGAGGCTGATGCTCAGCTGGGGGTGTGGATCTGGCTGTTGCTATGAAAACAAGTACAGAATGGTGTAACTTGTTGAGGACGGAGACAAGTCTAGTCATTGAGCTGGAGTGTCCTAGGTTCTAGGCGCTGATGTGTCCATCTCCTCCACAGTATCTGTATTTGTCTGCAGGGATGATGCACATGGTGCTGGAGCCCTTCTTTAAAGGAGAGGTGTTTGACATCACATTATTGCCATCAGTATTAGCTATGACCGCGTGTTGGAAGAGTCTCTGCTGGCACATGAGTTACTGGGTATCCCCAAGCCCAAAGAAAGCACAATGGTACGTTCTGCACACTTTATAGGCTTTAAATAATCTTCTTCCACAGGCTGATTTCCCTCACATTTAGTGATATTGTGGGTGGACAGAACCAGTTGTGAACAGAAAAAGGAAAAGTAAAAAAAAATAACCTTTTTAAAATTTTATATTAAGCTTCATAATAATATTTGAAGTTCAACACAAACCTGTTATGACTTTTTTTTTTACAAGTTGACCTTTCATCTGACACCTTAAAGTCCCATCTGATCATCTTTTTGATCTATTGTAAAAGCAATCCCAGTGGCCTTTTAATTAAGATTTTGCCGTTTTTGCCAAAATTCTAAAACTTTCTTCTAAAAACTTCTAAAAAGTAGCCTCTGCAGAGCGACAGTTGTTCATTAGAAATTTGCCCCGGAGTTATTGGTATGGAGTAAGCTCTGCCCCCACTTCCAGTCACCTATCTCTTTACAGGCACTCCTGCTAGCTTACAGCCCCTTACAACCTCAACTTAACATTAGCAGTGCAACAAAAATAATGAGCTATGCAGCAGTATAGTTTTGAGCCAGATGGCAGCTCAGACAAGAACAAAAAGACATGCATGGATCTATTTGACTGCAAGTGGATGCATCAGAATGGAGCAGAGTGGGGAGCTTGTGGTCTCCTGTGTATAGCTTCTACATCACAACTACAAGCTTTTTCAAGCTGCATTTTTTAATCTACTCCTGATTACCATTGACTTGATTCAAGAAATACTTAAAAATCCAATTTTGAGCTTCATTTTCTCTATATATGTCCTCCATTGTGAGAACAATGCCACAAGAACATGTGAAGAACACCAGTAACACAATTTCATTGGATTCTGTGTTTTAGGTCAGAGGTTTACGAACCTAAAACTGTCCACAGTTTGACAGAAATATGCAAAAAACCATTTAACCAGTTCATTTTGGGATTTATTTTGTTGTGGTGACCCCAATAAAATAGAAATTGGTTAAAATAAGATCAAAACTGAATTGCATAATAAAAGTTCCCAAACAAACTACCTGAAATCCTGAAGGTGCAATTGCCGTTTTGACTGCAGTTAACCGGAAGAGTCATGGCTTGTGAATGGACGTTTTCAGTGCTGAACAAACTCTCTTTCTCCCTGCAGGGTTTGCTGAAGGCCAGCAGAGTTCTCAGTGAGAAATATGGCAGCATGCACGTCAACTTTGGCCGCCCCCTGTCTGTGCGGCAGCTCTGTGAGGGGAGGATAAATCGCTGCCAGTACAACCTCATCCCAAGGTAAAGCAGAGAAAAAACTAAAACAGAGTGCTTTTGTAAAGATCTGCAAATACTAGATTGAAGGAGGTTAATATTGTTTCAATCTTTATATTTGAGGATACTAAAACACAGTATCTCAAATCTTTTTTGACCTCTGTGCTGACAGAGATCTTCCAGAAAAGCCCACCACAGAGGCCCAAGCCTGTACGAGCTGGCTGGCGCACCTGGTGGTTCAGAAGCAGGAGGAAGGCTCTCAGACCAGCCCCTGGTCTCTCATGTGTGGCCTATTGCTCCAGTTCCCACCCAAGTTCTGACAGAAGAGGGTTTGCCGTGGCATCATCTTACAGAGAAAACACTCTGGCTCAGGAAGCTTGTGCACACCTTTGGAGCTCGACTCAACTGGCCTGGTTTGTAACTTTAAGATACTTTCATCTTTTTGACTAAAATGTATGAACCAATCTTAATTTTCATCAAGATTGTCAATTACAAAGATGGTTATTTTAAAGGTATCTTATATGACCAGTAGGTGGCGTTTTCTAAGAGACAGAGTAGAAGTAAAGCTGTGGCTCCACTGCTTTTCTGTCACCCAAAATGTTACTGTCACACCTCCAGTAAGTACGGACACCTTTGACCTGGAATGGGATAGATCAGACAGATTAGACGAATGTGAGCTGGCACAAGTGATCACATTCACTTAGGAGATCTTCGTGGATTAATGCACTCTAAGATACTTATCCTAAGAAGACTCCAGCAGAAATGTCTGACTTTACCAGTTACTTATGGAAATTAGAATCATATAGTCAGTTGATAAAAATTTAAATAAAAGACAGAAATGTGTATTTTGCAGATGGAGTGCCGGACTCAGATGTGATGTCATCCAGCGTTGCCTCCATCGCAGCATTGTTCAGCGTAAAGCGGGCTGCATCTTCCTGGTTCAGGAGGACGAGCCTGCCAGGACACATCCAGTCAGGCCAGAGGAAGGCGTGATGAAGACGGCTGCTGCATTACTGATGCTGGCTTCCTATAGAAATCAATGCTTGCATGTTTTTGTGCGTCCAGCCCTGCTTGCTACAGCGATACACATTACCAAAAGCACACAAAGAGGTCAGAACTCGCCACAATTTATGAGTAATTTGGCAAATTTCTGATTTAGCTTTTCTTTAATCCAATATAATGTTCCCAGATGAGCTCCTGGCCTTCTTCTCCTTCCTGCGGGATGTTTTTTCCTATGAATTCATCTTCATCCCTGGCGAGTCCTTACAGGTAACCCCTTCAGCTGATGATAAGGAGTCAAGCCAACACACTTTTGCTGCTTAAGTCTTTTTTAATTTGCATTTCATTGATTAGGACTTTGAGGAAGCATGCAGTCTCCTAAAGAACTGTGAAGCGGTCCACATCAACCAACAGGAAGTAGCTGTTGCACAGGAAGGAATGGAGGTGCTGACCTTCCTGCAAGAGCTGCTAAAACCCTTCATCGACTCTTACCAGGTCCTTTAATCTTTTGTTTGTGATGTTATTAATTTTCCTGAGATTTCTGTTAATAGGTCATCAAAAGTGTAGCTTAAAAACAACCTCTACCAGCATCCAAGCATCCATGTCTGACATTTTTGTTTCCCAAAAAGGAAGAATCTTGCCAAACTTCATGGGTGTTATTCAATGCTATTTATTGATTTTATGTTATCCTTGTAAATTCTATTAAACATGTAAAAATGTAACCCTTTATCATAGAGTTACACCATGTTAAAAATGTTGTGTTAAATTGAGACACTGGTAAATAGGGTGTATTTTTCCTGAACACTCATGTCATGTTTTTGCATTTTATATTACCACTGTTGCAAGCAAAAATTTACCAAAATCACTCCAAGTATCATAATTGCTAATATTTATATCTCATAAAAAATGTTTGAAAACATTTTTAGTGGGCTTTACAGGGGTAAGGTATTTGTGCATTGTTAGATAATTATACTCACTACACTTGCAGTGTATTGTTTAATTCTTGCATGCAACAAAAACTAGATCAGGAATTTGAATGGAGTGTTTTCCTTTTCAGCTGGTGTTCAGGTACCTGTGCGAGACTGAGAGTGTTGTCCACACAGAAAAAGAGTTTCTTCCTGGTGTGAGAGGCCTGGCTGCAAAACTCCTCCTCACAGGTAAAACGTGTTTTCATGGATTTCAATCTCAGCCGCTAAACTGCTTGTTTTTTATTTCCACATTTCTGATTGGCAGCTGAGCTTCACACATATGAAGCCCTTTCATCAGACTTACAGAAAAATGTTTTGTCCGCTTTGCGACGACTGGAGGCTTTGACAAAGTTATCACTGTAAGTAAAAAAACAGAATTTTTCCTTTTTTGGTAAACCTTAATGCCTTTAAGAGTTTGAATCTTTTTCACATCAGGTCTGTGAGCAATGACTTCAAAGTGAACAAAGCAGCAGTGAAAAGAACAGCTGACATGCTCTGTAGGTTTGTGCACAAAATAAAATTAAAATGAACTCACGTTGAGGTTTGTCTGTGTTAATAAAGTTTTTTCTGTTGTTTTTCTGTACTGTAGCTGGGAAAATCCCTCCACTGAATCTTCAGGCTTCACCAGGCGCCAGACTTTAGCCTGATTTGGAACAAATCTGCCGTTGGTGTGAGCGTACGGCAGCCTCCTCATCCATTCACCTCCTCGCTCTGCTGTCACTGGGATTGCCATGCTGCACTCCGTAGACAAAGTACCGTGTTATTGAGTTCAGAGGTCAGGCTAAATCTAACTACTACTCGCTTCTCAGCCATCACAATTTGAACATTACTGAGGTGGGGAAACTTAACTTAATCTCTAACGTGACCGTCATCTAACCCTTTTCTTACATTTTAAATTCTTTTGGGTGGCTTTGGATAAAAGCATTTGAGAAAAAATGTAGTGATGCCAAACACAGTTCATTTAGTCATTCAAATAGTAATAATTGAAAAAGATCCTTGTAAAAACATGAACCTGTAATAAAATAAGAAAAACAAAATATGGTTGTGAGGAGTACAAATGTAAGAAAGAAAACATGGATTCATAAAAAGTTCAGTTTAAATACAAAATTTTGCGTAAAAACAAGTTTAATATTGATATTTAGTTTTATTTTGAAATTATTTGTTTTATACTTGAGGACATTTGTCTTTTTATTTCCAAAATAAAAGTATATTTTTAACAGATCGGGGAAGAACAAAATTAGAGATGTATTTATTTTTAGCATCTTAACAAATAATCACAATAATCTGTATCATGTACTAAGCAAAAAACGTTCCTATTCTTTAACAGTCCTATTCATTTTTTGTCTATAGGTTACAAACAGTGATAATTAGTGGGTTGACTATAATAATTTATAATGTTAGAGTTTAATTTGTTAATATTAACATTTTTTGTCCTGTTTCTGATGATTGGTTCTGTGAATGAATGCACTTTAAATGTTTTTTAAGAGGAATTGTTTTATGATGGTAATTGACATTAAATCCTTTTAAATGACTCAAAAATATTTAAGCATTACCAGATTTGTTTCAGACTTTTATTTGAATCTCTTTTACATTTCCATCAATGCAAAATATGAGTAACAAAATGCACCATATGCTTTGTTTTTCCTTCCCATTTTATTTCTTTGGTTCTTGGGGTCTTTTCTCCACATCAAGAGTTCAGCCTTCTGCCAGATCTGCCAACTGTACCTTTAACCTGTGAGTAGAAGAAGGCCTCTTATGTGCCAGTTGACCAGAGGAACATGGATGTGGCTTATCTGTACACAGGCGGCACGTCGACTTTGATTCTCAAAGCACTGACGGATCTTGACAGAACACAGAGATGTACTCCAGAACTTTGGAGTTCAGCTTTTTCTCACTTTCCTTAGCTCTGAGCCGCTCTTTGTCCCACCGCTCCTTCTCGCCGTTCATCTGGAGAACAGGTTGATCTGGATAGTGCGCAGGGTGGCTGCCAGGATGTAAAAACCCCCTGCAGGAAGTGGCAGAACGCGGCGCCCACACTGAGGCCGGCCCCCATCAAGTTGGGCACCGTTTCGCACACTACACACACGGCCTCCAGGAAGTGTAGCGTTCCTTTCTTGGCCAGGGGCTGACCCTGGTGGATGTAGCCATGGGGAGCCGGCCCTGTTGGGCGTGGCTGAGAAGGTATCTGGCGGAGTCGGCGAAGTGGGTTGCAGCGCGGCGCAGCGGAGCAGGGCCAGGTACAAGTGACAAGCGGCTTTGGTGAGAGCATGGAAGAGAAGCCGCAGCTCAAGCACGCATTGCCTGGAGATAAGACAGTAGCCGGTCAGCTGGAGTCTTATTAACTCCCTGACTAATGTCACAACATTACAAACAGCCACTGGATTAAAGTCCCTCCTCCGCTTTGTTAGGGGGCATCTGAGAAGAGGAGCAACCGTCTTTCCTTTTTTTAGTCTGTTTTGCATAAAAACCAGGAGATCCAGTAGATGTTTTCAACTGTGAGTGAATCTCCTTATAAAAACATGGATTTTATGATGCAAAATGTGGCTTCAGGTTTGTTTGCACATATTTCTCTAAACTTTACCAGCTATTGTTTTCATGATCATCAACCTCATTTTTAAGGAGGAAGCATCTTTTTAAAGAGCGTTAAGTCTACACTTGACATTAAAGTAAAAAAAAAAAAAAAGTATTTCTTTGAATATTTGTCTACCGTCTATGAAGCAGAAAATCCAAAGCAGGGGCAATGCATGCTGCCAACCAAGTCACCAATCATGTAGCCTCCCCCGTCCCGTCCTAGACTCTTCAACGAAAGGAAAGAAAGTGTGAAAAGACAAGCTATGAGCCAGACAAGCTCCGCCCACCTTCCTGCTGTTAATACCCAAACATCATGTTCTCTCTCACCTCAAAGTGTCCAGGCAGACGCCTTTAGAGCTGTTCAGCCGTCAGTAGGAGCATTAAGAGCATGGAGGCGGCAATCAGCTGGCTCTGCAGGTCACCAGTTTTTTGTTGTGTTGTGGGGAAAAAAAATTGCTTTTTTGAATTTGCTAAAATTTTATTTACTACAGATTTTATTTTACTGTGGCAGGAAGGAAAAATCAATCAAAATCATTATTTTTAAGTGCAGTTGAAAGATTAGGTTGAATTTTTAATAAATAAACAGCCCTTCATTCTGTTGCCATGACCATAGCATCACAAAACAAAGTTTGTGCACGTAGAATTTGGATAAACAAAGCTAATATACAATACTTTCATGGTGACCTCCACTAATGGCGTCTTGCCTAATAACACTCTGACACATGGGCAGGCAAGGCGGGAACCGAACCTGCAATCTTCGGTTCAGCTGTCGACCGCTCTGGACCACGGCTGTTGTTGTTAATTTTTAAAGTTACATATTTCAAAGTTTGCTCCATAATATAATTTATTTGATTATCTTCATTATATTGCAGTAAGTAGTCATCTTCACTAACAACATAAAACATTTTTTTATTCTCACATTTATGGAATTTCATCTTTATCAGATGTTTTAGAAACATCTGTCAGTAGTCCTTAGAGCAAAAACAATTTAAGCAATTTCAATTTAAATCAAATAAAAGAAATACAAGTAAATGACACAAGAGAAACATCTAAAATTTGTTCAAAGGCCCTTTGTGATGTCGGTTGTGTCTTTTTCTTTTGCTCCACTTAATGACCAATATGAAGCTTTACGTCTAATATTTGTTTAAAAATTAGTCTTGGGATCAATTAAAGTTTCCCATTCTAAAGTGAAATATTAGGTGCTTCATGACTTCATGATGACTGACCCTCGAAAGAGCAGAGTTTGTCTGATTCAAGTGTGAAAAAAACCCTCTGGAAGTTTAAGACTAGAGGACGCAAAGCCATCTCTTTTAGTACATGACTTTAAAATAGCAATTGAAAATACCAGAAGCACAAAGAAAAGTTCTGGACCAAAGCTTCCCCTCAAACAGGACCAGCTGTGTCTCCACTTACTCAGTCAGATGCAGGTATTACACTCGACAAATAATTCGGTATCTGCACTTCCTTTGGCTTACGACCAGTTTAATAGCTCGTCCCTAGATACATTGCATTTTTATGAATATTTCATTTTCTTTCAAACTGGACAACATATCGTACATCAGAGACAGCCACAGAGCAACTTCTGGTTCTCCAGATATGCATGTGGCTTTTTGCAGTCCACCTTCAGTCCACTGCATCCTTCAAAATAAAAGCTAGACATACTGCTCATTTTGATCTGCTTCCTATCTGCCTCGAAATGACCCAGTTTCAAATGTTTTAGGAACAGGGAAATCAGTTCATTGTTTTTTTTTGTTTTTTTTTTTTTAGAATCATTTGTAATGAAACTTCTGGTTAAGCCACAGAGTCAATGTGCAAAGTTTACATCTACATTATGACACATTTTCCTTCATTAGCTGTAAAACAGAATCTTTACATCTCATTTACACACACGTTAAAAATCCAGTGATGAAGTGGAACATTTTAGCAGTCTTCTTTGCATAACATGTGGCCTGAGGTAAAAACAAACAAACAAAAGTTTTAAATGTGGGATGTTATGCAAGAGATTGCACAGGCACTTCTTGCAAAATATTTGCACAGTTCAGTTGTGTTCAGAGTAACAGAAGTTTGTATAATCAAATCAACATAACCTCTTCAGGTACTCTGATGTATTAAGCCTTAAAATGTCATCAAAAGGTCCAACAGTGTCAAAAAGACAACATGATGCTAATGCCACCATGCTTTAGGGTCTTAAATGAAGTCATTTGAGTTCATCAGATGATTCCTGCATCTGAAACAGAGATGGATCTGCTAATAGATGACTACTATTGTTTTGAACTAAGATTGACATGAACAGCAACGCTGCTTATCTGCTTGGCTCGTAAAGCTGCAGGTCAAGTTTGACCCACACTTCTCCTGTGGGGACTTCGTGCAGCAGAAGGCGGCGGTTTGCTGCTCCTTTGCTCTCCATGTCTTTCTTTATGGTTGCCACAGGAACTTCAGTCCGACCTAAGAAATCTAAAAATAGAGGGTTTTTAATTCCATGCTGATACGAACATGAATAAATTCTCAGAATAAAATAAAACTTAAAAAAACTGTTCATCTATGAAGTCTTTTGGAGCCAGTACTGATGCTTATTTCATTCTGTGTATATATAAAGGGATTGTTTTGTGTTTGTGTGGCACGAACCGTCTGGAGAGAACTGATCTTTCTCAAACACAGTGATACACAGGACATCCTGGTAGAGGTCATTGATGAAAAACTGGCAGCTGAAGTTCCACTTGGGTTAGGGGTATCACTGGCCGGACGGGTCGTGTAGCACTGAGCCCCATTGTCAGCTCACAGTAGGGATTAGTTTTACCTGAGAAAAAAAAATCCTAAATAATAAAAAAAACTCAATTGGTAAATAATCTATAAGAAAAACAAAGATGTGTTTTCTTACCATTTGGCTTACAAGCTTTGAGCTCCTGAGCTTCAATGACGGTGACCAGCAGTCGACCGATTCCACTCGTCTTTAGGGAGCGAGCTGCAGATAAACACAAGTTACAAATGCATTTTGACAACATTAAAATAATCTAAATATAATCAGGAGTGTTCAAGGGTTCTTTGAGTCAGACTAGTAGTTGCCATGGTAGTCTGCTCCAAAGATATTTTATAACAAAATGAAAATAAAGGGCCAAAAGAATTTTGAATTTTTCTTTAGAATTCGGACTTTTGACTTTAATCTCATTGACATAACATTTAGATTAAGTCAGAATTCTAAAATAAGAAGTGAAATTCTGTCTGAAGTCAGAATGCAGAGGAAATAAATAAGAATTCTCCAAAAAAAGTTCTGAGATAAAGGCAAAGTTCTGAGATAAAGGCAAAATTCTGAGATAAAGGCAAAATTCTGAGATTGAAGTGAGTTCTGCTAAAAAAAAGTCAAAGAATTCTGAGAAAAACGCTGAGAATGAAGTAAAAATTATTAAATTAAATTCAGTTATGAGAAAAAGTGAGAGTGTTTTGATTAAAAATTATACTAAATTATAAAACTAAAGTCAAAATTTTAAAGATTATAGTCAGAACTCTTTTTGGCCCTTTTTTTCTTTTTCCATGGCCTTAATCCTCTTCCGTAATAAAAATGGCTTTAAAAAAACCCCGTTTTAAAAAGTATGTTCAAACTACATTAGCAATTCTTCAAAGTTCAGGTAAACTTTGCAAAGAAAGTATCTACTTCCTAACTCTGTGCTGAGTAGAAACTTGGACTTACCTTGGTATGCTTTCTCCCTTTTTTTTCTTTCTGTCATAAAATGCTCAGATGCTGCTTTTATTTTCTGCACCCATGTTGCCCTGCAGAAAACAAATAAACAAACATATTTGCACCTTGAACAGGTTGCAGCACTCCAGGATGGTGAATCTGTGCGAGCATGTGTACATACCTTTCACTCAGCGCTTCGGTTTTGAGCGTGTAAACGCGATCGATGTGCGAGACGTGGAAAACTGGCTCGTCGCTGGATGGATCCGGGGGCATTTTCACCAGAACTCATTCAGAAACAATGGCTGAAGAGAAGAAAAGATCATTCTAAATGAAATTCTGAAACTTTTGCATAAAGAACTCTTTCAGTCCCTCTGAGCAGATGTGTCTCTGACCCTACCGTTTTGTACATCTTGAGCTGAGCGCTGGTTTTGGGGCTGAACAATTTGTCCGCCCTGAGAAAGAGAAATGTTTGGCACTGTGTGTGAGGAGGAGGAAATCGTTAAAGAGGAAAGCCCACAGCTCTCGGTACTTTTCGTTTTGTAAAGTCGACCGCTGTGGAGCAGCTTGCGTGGCCCCAGGCAGTTAGTTAAAGAGTTGAAGACCAAATGCTGGAAGGAAAATTGAGACAAAATGATTCTCGACTAAGGATTGAGCTGAAACTGCAGATTCATTTCTGCTGTCTTTGGGTTACCTCAATAGGCCTTCACACTGGACGTGGTTCTGCATCCACTCAAGTCGGTCTGAGTTCTCCTTCTCTCTGACACCCTCGTTCACCTGAAAGCACAGCTCCTCGGCTCGCTCCAGAGCTTCCCGCAGGGGTCCGTGGTCTGCGTGGTTTTCTGGGGTGTTCTCTAAGATCTGACTCAAATTCAAAAGCAGTAGGTGAAGAGATGCAGCATTGTAAATAATGATGAGGAATCCAGACTTTATTGCTCACATTTTTATCAGCAGAGGGTAGCGAGTGATTCGTTGCATGGGCTTGAGGAGGAAGCTGGACAGTGGCATTCCTTTACAGCGGTAATTAGTGGCTATCTTCTGCTCAGAGGACAGAAAATTTGATTTACAACTTTCCAAAAAAACATTGTTATGTGTGGATGAAGTTGGCCCCTTAGACTCTCACTCGTAGGAAGTCTTTGAAATCAGGCTGGTTGTTGGTTTTGCTCTGAAGCAGTGCAGCAGCGTTGAGTTGGCAGGAACAGAAGCAGATGTAAGGATGCATTTGTGCAAGCTCCGATGCCAGCACGTCTCCTATCAGCTGAATGGGCATGTTTTCCTCTCCGGTCTTTTTGCGCGTCCGCAAGGCCCTGATGGTCAAAAGCCAGAACCAAAATCACTTTACATTGGTTTATCTTTTATGCATAGGAATATTGTGATTTTTGGGATGATAGGTTTAAAGAAAATCTGTAGGGATGATGGGAAATTAGTGACAGTTGCTAAGCTCCTGAATTTATATTGACTTGTTGAGGCCAGAAGTCAGGAAACATCACAAAAAATGAGTTGCAGCCACTTTTCCCCCAATATTTTAGCAAAAAGTATCCATTGATAAAGAAGCTATACACTGGCTTCCCACCTGCAATCCTTCCACATTTAAATGTAAAAATGAAAAGTTAATTGTGTAATATTTCAGATTGAAATTCAAAAACTGAAAACATAATCCTACACTTAGATTAAAGCATAAAAAATTTTAAGTATCATTTTTTTAAATACTTAAAAACTAACAAAGGAATGTATATTTACTTTTAAATATATCCATCCATTGATTTTTTAACCCACTATATGTTTTTTGGGTCACAGGGTTACTGGAGCCTGTCCAACTACTGTTGGGTGAAGGTGGGTTCACCCTAGACAAGTTGCCACTTCCCACACATAGTTGCCACAATCACTCCTACACACACTCAAACATCTGGGACAACTTAGAGAATCAATTAACCTATGAAGCATCTTTCTACACTTCTAGGGAAATCATGCAAACTCCACACAGAAATATCCCAGCTGAGATTCAAGCCAGGGCCTTCCTGCTGGGAGTGAGAGCACTAACCATTGCGCCACTGTGCAGCCTGTTAAATACATACTTATTGAATTAAATGAATTAAATGCAGTAATGCACTGTGTCTGCTACCTTTTACCAGTTACGCCTTTTTAGTTATTTTTTTTAAATATTTGACCTACTTGAGAAATTTGAGGTTGCACATAATAAGCTCCCTCCAGTTAACAAAGATGGTGGACATTTCCTCTTCCGTCAAGCGGCCAGACTCAGACATGGCTTGTGGAACACCTGAGTGAGCACAAATACGTCATATCAGAGCTTCACGCGTCAGAAAAAATGGGAATCGATAAAAAGAATGATGTTTGAACCTCCAGAACCAGTTCCAAATCCTCCATAGGTCCTCTGTCTGAATGAGCTTGAATGTAACCCTGCCGCTCTCTCTGAGGGCCATTGTCCAGAGTCATCAGGTCTGCACACCCTGTGTTCACACATGCAGGCATGCAACACGTGTCAAAACAAACATGACCAAAACTGTTGTGTGTGTGTGTGTTTTTTTAATAATTAGGCTAAAAAACTCCATTTGTTTGAAAAACTCATTTTATTATCAGTTCTGTGATGTTTATTTACAGCTAATACACAGTGAGGCACATGTAGTTGCAGTGCATGGACACGATGCTTGCTACACCGCTATAAATGTTGCATGAAAGAAACAAAAGCACCGTTTTCATGTTTGACCGCCCTTCCGAATGATTGCATAGGTGGTAATAAATCTGATGGACAGAAAAAGCTGTGTAAGACGCAGCTGGTGGTTCCACTTTTGTGGTTTAAACGTGGCTAAAATTTGAATGAAAACGTAGCATTTCCCCCTAGAGTCTACTTTTATGTCAACTTTTTAAATTGTATCTTTTATCTATCTTTATCTGTGCTGGTCATAACAGACATCATTAAGGTGGATCTAAATTAACTACTCACAGGACGAAAGCATCAGAAATTAGGCAAAAACACAAATGAAAACAGCTCAGTCTTTATATTGGCATTTTAGAAAAGTGTCATGTTAGTGCAAAAATCATTGACCCTACTGAACGAGGTCATTCTAATTAGCCTGAATTTAGAAACTAAGGACTTCAGTCCAAATAAATCTGTAATAACCATAAAGCTTCATGCTTCTTTTTTCTTTGATCAAATCAAGGCAAAAATAACCATAACCAAGAATTTTTAAATATTCTGTTTTTTCCGACTGAAAATGACACAAACAATAAAAAAACCCAGTATGCACCATTACTGTCAATCTATACAGCTAGTCTTTTGTGTATTTCCCTCATTTAGTGTCGTCAAAAAGCAAAACTTTAATTCAATAATAATTTTTCCAAAATGCAAAACATCTAAAGTAAATTTAGATATTTAATAGCTTTTTTTTTTTTTTTTTTTGCATTTTGAGCAGATTTTTTTGTGTTAGAGTATGAAAAGCTTTATTGACATCCATCCTAAACATCTAGATTAATGTCAGAAGGGGTGGAAGCCATAGATTTGGCAAAGAAAAACCCCAATTTATTTTTTGAGAAAAAAAACCCACATAATATCAGAAACTATTCATATTTTTTAATTATTTTCCATCCCATGACCATTTTAGTATTGTATTTTTCTGGTCATATTTTATTTTTTGACCTTATCCCTTGTAATCTGCTCAGGTTTCTTTTAACATTTAAAGAAGAATTCAGAGTACAGAAGATGCAGAAGGCAGGTCCTGATGATTTTTAAAAGAAGAAACATTCTCTTCTCCACAGATGTTTATCAAGAAAATCAGCACACTGATGTAGAAGCTGCCCAATTTAAGTTAGAATTATCAATTTTTAGTGTAAGAGAAACTGTTTTTAAAAAAAGCATGTATAAAAGTTTTGCCAATATCTGTACTCAGTTCTGAGTAGACTTTTGTAAGATCCTTTTTTTAGAATATAAACGAGTAAAAATCACATCAGTTCATTTATAATACATCATCTCCATGTCTGAAGTTATTTTGCTGTTTGCTTGTGTCAGTTTCGGTTCCTGAAAACAAACTGGTCAAAAAAAACTTTGTCATAAATTATAGATTGGCATCATTTTAAATATAATGAAGAACTTAATATAAAAGCTCCCATATTTTCAAATTAAAGGTTCCTAACCTTCTAAGCCTGATGTCTGCTGCCCTTGATTGATTAGTTAAAGACACGTCAAGGAAAAAAATTGAGAAAGTGAGGAGGATTAGTGAGTAAAAAATGTTTAACTTGCTAGATTAAAAAAATGGAGGCTGAGAGGAAAAAGAAGCCACAAGAGAAAAAAAGAGGGATTGTTGAGGAGCACAGAAGACCAAAATCTTAAATAAGTGAGGTGAAAAGTGCAGAACTGGGCCAGTCTTGGTGGCACTGGAATTCCTGCCGTGACAGGGATATTCGCTTAGACACAAGGGGTAAGACAGAGGAGGAGGAGGAGGAGGAGGAAGAGGAGAAGAGAAAGCCAGCCCTACTGTCCTACAAAAAGAGAAAAAAATGGATGGAGGAGAGGGAAAGGGGGAGGTGAGTGAGATGGAGGAGAGACAGCAGACATTAATATAGCTTGAATATTAATGCTGGACTCTAACATGCAGGTGCATTAATTTATCATTTTTGAAAATGTAAATGCTATTACTATTGATATCAGCTGTAGCGTGGTGGTAATGCCTTACTTTTTAGTAATGAAACACAGACTGTGTATATGTGTATATGTGTGTGTGTATACGTGTTAGTGTCTGTTCAAAACTCATTTATTAGAATGAAATCTGATCTTTAGCAAACTTTGATTAAAAGTTAGCTGTGAGCGTCAACACAAAAAATAAATTCAAGGTATTAACTGTATTTTATAACAATGCTATAAAATATATTCTGTAATTCTTTCAATCCCAATCTGAAACATTTTGTCAAATTATGCCTTTAATTAATCATAACGTTTCATATTGGTTTCTATGACTGTTTCCTTTTCAATTTTAAATATGCAAGTCGTCTAGTGATTGGCAGTTCCATATTTAAACACAGAGAAATCAAATTCTGTAGGAGATTTTCTACACATTAGGAGCAAAAAAGGTGGTTTTCACAGCCATTCCAGCTCCATGTAGGAATAATTAATCAGAATAATCCTGAGAAAAAAATCTCATGCGGTACTTACATTGCTGGCTGGGGTCAGATTCTGTTGTCATCTTGACATAATTGGTGGGGAGCAGGCCAGTGGTCTCGTTGACCTCTCCTTTCCACCAGTCGGGGTTGGTCTTGTCTAAGATGTTGATCAGCTGACCTTTGGAGAAGCTCAGCTCATCCTGATTGGCGGCGGTGTAGTCATACATTGCAATTACTTGGCACACTAAGGGACCAGAGCACACAAGCCGTTTGACACTTTTCTATTTATAAAAGGTAAAATGTTCAAAATTGTCAGAACTGTTATTCTTATGCCTTAAGCTTAATAGCTTAATCAGAGGAAATCTCATTAATGATTTTTTTTGTGAGAGCAACCTGGCAAAGCATGCCGTATGTTGCAGAGCATGAAACATTTTAAAATTGTACATGAAATATATATATATAATTGAAATAGAAAAATACAATATTTGTTTGGGTTTTTTTATAAAGAAAAATATTGCATTCATTAAAAAAGGGAGATCTTGGTTCTATATTTTTCATGTATTAAAGAAATGTGTGTTTCTTCAAATTTTTTGAGTCTTGTGTGTAATTAGCACATAAAGCATGTATAAAAGCATTGAACAAAAAACTTGAAAAAATAATTAGTACAAAAAACATTAAATATTTGAGTGAAAATACACAAATAATTAGAATAAAGATGACCTTTTTTAAAATGCAATACGCTCCCATAGCCATTTCAGTAATAAAACAAATGGAAAAGGCAGTACAAATGAAAATATTCAGATATTAATTCATAAGTTAAGAAAACAAATAAAATAATCGTATCTACTTTACATAATTGCTTCTGGTCGTCCATAATTATAGACATACTTGCACTTATACAGTCCACAAACGATATATGAATATGACTGTTTTGCTTTAAAAAAATAAAATTGATATAAAAGAGGTCAATCAAAAAAAAAAAGAAGAAATAGCCATCTGAGTAGTCACCTGGAAGAGGAGAAGGGGAAGACTTGGTGCTGGAGGGCCCCAGCAGCTTGACATGAGAGGAGTGAAACCAGCCTCTCTGTCGCTTCTTCCCACGAGCCTGCAGGAAAGTGTAAAAAAAAAAAAAGAAAGCAAAGTTTATTGATTTGCAGACCAAGATCTATAGAATTGTTGACATTTATTTCTGTTAAATGCAAGCGTCCTCACCTGCAGTTCCCCAAGCCACCAGCCGGTGGAGTTCTTTGCACAGATAACAATCAGTTGTCCTGGAGATAAAAGCAGCTGATGTGGTGCTGGGGCCTCAGTAGTGATGACAGACTGAGCGAGCTCTGTTCACCAGACAGAATTTAAATCAGAAATCAACAGAAACAAACAAAATTGTAGATGCAGACTTACTTTTCTTACCAGGTTTCTTGGCAGAAGCGCCAAGCTTTGATGCCTAAATGTGTTAATTAAAGGAGGTTGAGACAGTTTAAGACTTTTATTTTGGAAATTCTGTGGAGATACCTTTGATGTTCTTACTCTAACAGTTTGCGTGGCTCACCTCTGGCTCAATTGGGCGGACGTAGTTGGAGGGAAACACTCCTGTCTTGTCCCCAATGCATCCTCGCCACCACTCCCCCTCTCTATCCGTCACCATGACAACATCTCCCTCAGCAAATGTTAGGTCCCCCGCCTCTGGACTCTCGTATGTGTACAAGGCCACATATTCTGGTTCGGAAGAACACAAATCAGACTTAGCTGTGATGTCGGAACTTACTTATTCACAGCAGAAATGTCTGAAACTCACCCTCCAGCTGAGCGGAGTCGGATGAGTCTGTTCCATCCGCCCTGTCATCACAACATCACATGTTAAACAAATCCAAGGATCAGATATAATTTAGTAGCACAGAGAAAGGGCTGTGTAATCATACTCTCCAAAGCTGTCTGTCTCCAGAGTGACGTAACTTCTATGGAACCATCCCTGCGTGCCGTTGAGCTGCCCCAGCCACCACTCCTCCCTCTGCTGCAGCACGGTGATGATGTCACCCTGCGAGAGGCTCAACAGCACTCCACCTACTTCAGGTGAGGAGTCTGGGTGACTTTCTGAGGTGGCTGACCACGAAGAGATGGCCCGGGCAAGCTGAGTGACCGAACACTGGAGAGCAAACCGCACATGTCAGTCAGCTGCAAACTTTCTCAGCATTTGACTGAGAACAGACCCACTAACACAAATGTCAGTCGGGTGGACTTCTGAGTGTGACCCCCAGAGAAGCTGAGAGAGGATGAGTCCCAACAGAGAGAAGCTAAAAATACATACGTGTGCTGCAGCAAAAGATGTGTGTGCCACCAGCAGCTGGTCTGACACATCAAGACCCACTTAGGTTCTTTCAGTTTATAGCCAGCATGAACTACTGTAGATGTTACTAAACTCTAAAATACCCACTCCAAAATTGTGTTTTTAGCATCTTCTTGTGGCATTTTCTGATGATGGAAGACATACTTAAAGATAATCAAGCTTAAACTTGCATTTCTGAGTATTTCTTTAGTCAAATCATTAAGAAGCAGGAGCAGATTAAATTAATTCCATTTGAAAAAGAGTTTATCTGTGACAATAAAAAATCCCTCTTCCACTCCATTCTAATGCATCTACTTGTAGACTACTAGATCCATGTACGTCTTTGTTTTCCTCGTAAGAGCTGGTATATGGCTCCAAACTGTACAGCTGGATCCAATATTTTTGTTGCACAGGTAATGTTGGATTGGGGGTGTGAGGGGCTGGTAGCTGGCGGGGTTGACCAGCGCCAATGATCCCACCCACAGCTCAGAGGGGAATTTTCTAATGAACTTCTGTCGTTCTACAGAAACTATGTCCTAAAAAACAACGCAGGAATTTTTTGGTTTTGCCTAAAAGACCACTGGGAATGTAATGGAACTATGAAAGCATGCAAGTGTGTGATGATTTTGCCATCTCTTTTCTTTTTATGTGTTTTCTCCAAAAAGTTGAACTGCGACAAACTGGTTGATGATCTTTTCAAAAGCAGAATAATAAAGACCTGTATGGTTGAAGCTGCAGATCTTTTTTGCCATTAAAGCTAACAGCCTTGACTTCCGGGGGCTTTTTAAGATGCACATTGCTTCCTCACTGCACACCTTTGTTTTCCCACAATGCTTTTTCATAATTCTAGTATGTGTAGTAGTTTTGTCTCTAAACAGATGTTTGTCTTGTTTGTTTTGTCCTCTCTGACCTAAAACTGTCAAAACAAGTTTTTTTTCTGCTGGACATGGCTTCCTATTTCTGGAAGCTTTCCCTGATATATAAGGCACAATTAAAATACACTTAAACTATGAGAGCTTGTTAGAATGATTTGAACTATTTGAGTAACTACAACCTATTTTGCTTTGCTGTGATGCATTTCTGAATCACATTGGTTGTTCTTTTTGTGACACTTTTAAGTCCCACTCTGACCATCTTTTAAACTATTTTTAAGCATTTCCAGTCTAGCCAAAATCAGAAATCCGTGTCATTTTCTAGGACATACTTTCTATAGTATACAGTAGTTGATAAGAAATTTGCCCCACAGTTGTGGGACTGGACTGTTGGTGCAGAGCAACTCCGCCCCCCTTCCCCTCACCGTTACTAAGAGATCGGAGCAAGGAACTTGTTTCCGGCTCATTGTAGTTTCTAAGTCACATTTACGATTTTTTTTTACAAACCGCATTTTTTGTCTGCTCCTGATTCACAGGGATTGGAAAAAATAAAAGTGTCTATTCACACGTAATTTTCTAAATACGTTCAGCCAGTGCTGACCTTAAGGTCAGGATTACGGGTTACGGTTAGGATCAAACCAGCAAATGGTTTCTGAGTGCAGCCGTACATCCCCCTCTAGGGGATGGATCAACTGCAGAGAACACATTTCACACATCTAGGTGCGTGACAGCTAACGGGACTTTAAGTTTAATTTAAAATACGTGCGGCCAACAACAAAATCCAGCCTTGGACACCCTTAAAATATGTGGCAATGCACAATGCGAATCTTGGCTGCACATATTACGTGTGGCCAACATGAATTTATATCACTCTTTTTGCTGGTTGCATGTAAATACATGTGAATAACATGTTAATATATGTTAATAACATCTTAATATATGTCATCAATCATAAAAAAATATCACAAGAACATTTTTGTTGGAGTGGGTCTTTTATAGAAATGATTAATAAAGAAAACAACATTTAATAAATGGAGATGTTCTGAACCTTTTTTTTTTAAACTTGTGCTTATTGCAGCTAAATATGAAATAAATACATTTTATTTCATGACATGTACCTTCAAAAATGTTCAGGTTTTATATCTAAAGATGAAATGGATGATAATAGAAATATTGAATACTTATATCTGTAAAGTTGAGGAGAAACCACCACAGTAGATAAATGCATTAACTGAATCTGGCAAATCAAGATCTTCTCACCTGTGAAGGATCTGAATTTACAGGAGTATTATTTGCTTTCTCCACACCTGGAGCTCTGCAATACAAATGGGACCACCTTTTAGACTGACCATTTAAATGTCACGTACTGCTTAACTTTGGCCTCATACTTTGTGTTTGGTTGAAGGCAGGGTTTCTTTCCAGCAGCAGGAGGAGCAGATTCAGAGGTGAGGGGCGTGGGGCATTTCTCTGCGTAACTCTGGGGGAACCAGCCCCTCTTTCCACAATAAGTCCCACACAGCCAGCCCGGCTCGCCCACAACCAGCTCATCCACCTGCAACAACAAAAAAGTCCCAGTAAATGACATACAACGAGGTGAGATTAGAAGATTTTGAGCAATGATTAATCACAAAAATAAGTGGCAGCATTTAGTCATCCATTTGGTTTAAAGGTAATATTTTCATGTGTGAGAGTTGCAGCTGATCTTAAGCTGTAGTTTAGTAATTAAAAAAGAAAAAAACTGCATGAAAGCCTTTTTCTTACCTGGATGAGGCAGTCTGCATCTATACTCAGCTCATCTGTGTTTCGGGCAACAAAGGAATACAAAGCTTTGTACATTGTAAGTTGTCCTCCTCTTTCCTGTTCCTTCCTCTTCATCTCTTCCAACTCTTTCAGTTTCCTCTCTTCTTCTGCTTCTTTCTTCTTCCTCTCCTCTTCCTCTTCCCTCCTCTGCCTCTCCTCTACCTCTCTTTTTCTCCTTTCCTCTTCCTCTTCTCTCTTCTGTCTCTCCCCTTCCTCTCTCCTCCTTCTTCTGTCCTCCTCTCTCCTCTGTCTCTCCTCTTCCTGTGCTTTCTCCTGGGCAGCCCGGAGGCGAGCTTGTGCTTCTCTCTCCTCTTCCTCTCTCTGCCTGGCACACTGCTCCTTCAGTAGCCTCCTCTGCCGTTCCTCCTCTTCTTCTCTCTTCTTTTTTTCTTTTTCTCTCTGCTCCTGCTCTTGCGTCTCCTGCTCCAGCTTCTTCTGTCTGTAGGAAAAATAACATATTTTGAAAGACTTTACAGGTAGTTTTTAATTTTAACATTTACAATGAATTTGATCTAGATCTAAAAAATCAGAGCTTTCTGTGGTTTGTGAGCAACAATTGTTTTATGATCTTGTTTCAATTTGGCACCTTTTTTCTAAAGAACACCCTGAACTTCAGATGTCACTAAATCTCAGTCTGTAAAGCACCGATCAGGACCCAAAATGGCTTGTTGTCTCACCCTGGTCTTGTTGTCTCACAGTCTTTGCTGTGTTGGTAAGACGTAGACTTTTTGTGGCTGGGACCTTGGCTAATGACCGATTGCAGGCTACTCAGTCCAAGAGGAAGTCCAGTTTTGACCGGGCTGCTGAGCGCTGCAGGTTTTTTCTGGGCAACCAGGTCCTGGCTTTGTTACTCCTGGTGGGTTCTCCTTTTCAGGCTACATATTCCAGGCCTCGTTAAGAAGCTTTCTGAGCTTGACTACTTGATCTCTACTCCTGACCAAAAATTAAAGACTCAATCGTGTCACGTGAACCTCTTTAAACCCTACATCCATGACTCTGTGCTTCAGAGTGTTAGCGTGCAGACCTCCCGTTCTGCTTGTTTAGTTGCTTCTCCTGTTATGGTGGAGGGATCCTGGTGTATTTGGGGTGTCTAGTTGTCTAAATAATTCAGTCGCTCTGTGGGGATTATAATCCTCTCGGGATCATTTGCTGGCCTTTTCCTTGGTTTGGCACACGTTTTTTTGTACCTTTTCTGGGACACTCGTGTACAAGCTTGATTGAACACAATATAAATGTAGGGGATGCTAAGCCCATCAAACAGCGATTCTATAGAGTTTACCCCGAGATGTGTAAACAGCTTGACTTGGATGTAAAGTACATGATCTATATCAACATTGCTGTCCCTTCGGCTTCACCATTTTTGTTGGTATCAAAACCTGAAAATACTTTCCGTTTTTGTATAGATTTTTGTAAAGTTAATGGGGTCACTAGACCAGAGTCCTTCCCTGTTCTCCATATTGAGGATTGTGTTGATTTGATGGCGGTGGTGGTGGGGAGAGAGATTTGTGTCAAAGTTGGATTTATTAAAGGGTTATTGGCAGGTGCCTTTTGCAGATAGGGCAAGTTAGATCACATCATTTATCACCCCCAGTGGTTTGTATTCTTGTAATGTCCTCTGGATTAAGAAATGCTCCCGCTACTTCTCATCGTTTAATGAATCGCGTGCTGAAAGGTCTTACTGATTGTGCAGTCTACTTGGATGACGTGGTTGTCTTTTCTGATGATTGGAAAGTACATCTTCAGAGACTTGAGGCTGTTTTTTGAACACTTAGCAGTTGCTAACCTGACTGTGAGTCTGTGAAAGTGTAAGTTTGCGAGTGCAACAGGGATTTATTTGGGACGGGTGGTGAGCCAGGACGTTGTACGGCCAGTCCGTGCAAACGTTTCAGCCAACGACCAATATCCAGTTTCCACAACAAAAAAAGGGCTGATGCGGTTTTTGGGCATAGTGGGCTTCTATCGCTGTTTTTGCCCAAATTTCTCCACAGTTGTGACTGCTCTGACTGATCTGCTCAAAAATGGGAGCAAGTTTTTTTGGTCTTCTTCTTGTAAGAGAGTATTTGACATGGTGAAGGCTTTGGTCTGCAATACTCCCATCCTTGCTGCTCCTCAGTGGGACAGGGCATTTTGTTTGAAAGTTTTGTTGCCGCTGGAGCAGTCCTTTTTTTAAGCGGATCGGCTGCGGGTGAACCAGCCAGTCTGTCTCTTTTCCTGGAAGTTCAGTCCACATCAGTTGAACTATTCTGTCACTGAAGCGGTTCTGCCTCCCTTCATATTTTTGTTAGGGTCCAGAGTCGGTCATAACACAGGACCACTCTAAGTATCACAATACTGAAGGAAAGTCACTTTTTCTATTCCACAGAGTGAAGATTATTTATGCCAGACAGCAGTGTGGCTACAATGGCTGCAATGCTGCGTTTCATTGAACTGCACAAAGCTGCCTTTGTCATATTACTACTTCCTATATCATGGAGGGTTTTAATATGCCAGACGTCTGTTGAAAAAAACATACATATGCCTGTAAAGACCCACTCCGATCATCTTTTGATCTATTTTAAAAAGCGTTCTCAGTGGTCTTTTAATTATGAATTTGCTGTTTTTAGCCAAAATAAAAAACTTGTCACTTTTTAGGACATATTTTCTGCAGAGTGGCAGTAGTTAATAAGAAACTTGACTCCAAGTAGTGGGTGGGACTGTTTGCCCTGAGCAGCCCCATTCACACTTCCCATCATCAATCTGTTTACCTCCCACTAGCTTACCCCCCAATCTAACATTAGCAGTGCAATGAAAATGGCAAGTCATTTTGGAGCTTTTCAACCCTACAGTTTTGATCCAGATGCCAGCTCAGACGAGGAAAACGAAGACATTCATGAATCTAGTCGTCTACATGGATCAGAATGGAGCGGAGCAAAATAGTTGTGGCCTTTTCTACATCCCAAATTTTTTTGTTTGTTCCAGACTGACAACAATTTGAATAAAAAATACTCAGAAATGCAATTTAAACTAAGGGAATTTTCTTCATACATGTACTCCATGATTCAGAAAAATGCCACAAGAACATGTAAAAACACAATTTTCTTAGGAGTGGGTGTATAACAGTGAATGTGTAGCTTCTTGTGTGAAAAAGGTACAGTGTGCTTTTTTTATGAGGGTTATACATTTATTTTAGTCTCCATAGATAAATGTCTTTAATGTGATCTTTAACAACTAATTTTATTGCTTGAGGCTAATTTTTAAGATTATTTATGCAAATGAGGTGAGTACACTAACTGTAAGTGTGCTTGAGGTGTTAATTATAGTGCAATATTGATGAGTAGAATAACTTTATATATATCTAAACAATCTTTCTCCACTGGATGTGTTTCCATGTCATGCCTCCTGACTGGAAACAGTCAGAAAAAGTTGTAATCCAACACTGAAATGATTGCTGCTGCAGAATGACATCTCTTTCATTGTGATTTAGGACACAGAAATATTCTGCAGTTAGTGCAGATACATAAAAACAAAGAGTTCACCTGGCTGCCTCCTCCTCCTCTCTCCTCCTCCTTTCTCTCTCCTCCTCTCTGCGCCTCTGCAGCTCTTTCAGTTTTTCCTCCTTGACTCTGTACAGGTCGTCGAGGACAGCCTGCTGTTTCACCTGCTTCTCCCTCAGCTCCTGGCGCATTTAAAGGTGCACAACGCAAGGAGACATTAAAAAAAATAAATAAAAGGCTGGCATTTTAAAATGAAAATAGTAACTACTACAGACATTTCACAACTGATGAAATCACAGAAACATGCAAATGTCCTGTGTGCAACAAAAATACATTCATTTGAGGCAGAAATAATGCAGATAAAACATTCGGCTTGTTTTACCCTCAAGGTGTTTTCTGTTTATACAGATATTACAGGCTGAACAAATCCCGCGGAGGGCGGAAGCAAGGAAAAAGAGCAGACATGGCAGCATTGCAAAGCCTCAGTTTGACTCAAAAAGCAGCCATGAGCAAAAAAACAACCTGGATAATGGGGAGATGACAGAGACAATGCCATGGTGGAAAAGAAACAACAGATTGGGAGGTGAAGAGAAGACAACCTTGATAAGAAGGAAGAGCTGGCTGAGGCAGGCCAGCAGGGACAGAAGACCTCGCAGGACACAGTCATCTATTTCCCCAAGCTATTAAAAAGGGATTGATGAAGACAGGAGACAAAATATAGAGAGGAAGAATCAAAGCATAGGATAGGGTGATGGTAACTTCCCAGAAAGAAGGTGACAAAATAGGAAAAAGATGAATTTTTAAAGACGTAGGAGAAGATTAGAAAAGAGAAATAGCAACAGGAAAGTCAATACAGAAAATGTAATAAACAAAAATAAAAATGCAAAGTAGAAAAAAAAATCCAGGTCAAGCAGAAAAGAAGAGAAAGAAAAAACACAGGTTAGAGAAAGAAGGGAAAGCCTGCTTTTTTACAGTACACTTATTATAAAATGTGAACTTGTCTAATGATCATGTGCCCTTTAAGTTTACTGATTCAAAAGATTTAAATTCAAAGAGTTTCTCTGTCTTAGAGGTGAAATCTCAGATTGACAATTTTATTACACATCCTCAGCTGCAGGGAAAAAAAAAATCTAATTTAAGCCCAAAATGTAGCTGATATCACAGTAAGTCTTCTTAAATTGGGTTTGTATGACACTATAATCAAATAAAACATGGAAATTGCAGCATTTCTCTGAAGTTTCCAGATTGCTCCAAAAACTTGACAGAAAAAAATCCTAGTTCCATAAAGGTATAAAAAAACGAAAAAGAAAACAAACCAAATGAGTAAGAAACTACGTCGTAACCTTTTGAGGGACAGAATTTTGAGTATGGCAACTTGATTTTCTCCAAACCAGAGAGAGTTGATCAAATTTGAATTGACGACAGACTTCTTAGGACTTAAAAACAAACACAGTTTGCATAGAAAAAAGAGCAAAAGACATTCTGAAAAGGTATTAAACTGGGGAGTGTAGTATCATGGTATGGGCCCAATTTTTTTGTTTCTAAGCCAGGACTGTTATTTATTAGTAACTAACTAGAAAAAACAAAGTATGCTAAATCCTGTAAGAGATGTAGGTAAAAAAAGAATTCATCATAATCAACGAATTTCACTTCAGGCAGAAGAAATCAACTATTAAAGACCTACTCCAATGAAAATCATGTTATTGGTGTTTTTAAAATGTTCTTGTGGGAGTTTTCTGATAAAAGACATAAAAAGAAAATTAAGCTTCAGAATGCATTGTGAGTATTTCTTTAGTCAAATCATAGCTGCTCTGCAAAAACTATGTCATAAAAAACAACATTTGTTTTTAAAAGAGCACTGCGAACACTTTGAAAATAGATTAAAAAAAGATTATCGGAGTGGGTCTTTAAACTCAAAAAAATATATATATTTTCTGAAACTGAATAAAATGTTATGAATACATATATTTTTGCTTTATTCTAGTTTTCTCTAGAAAGGAAATACTTTTTTCTAAGACCTAATAAATCAAAGTTGAATTTTCACCCATATTTTAAAAAAAAGCTGGATCACACAGTTTTTTAATCCAATTTGGACAATTTCCTTTCCAAGCAATCCGTCTATTAGGTTGGAGACAAAAACCTGCATTAATCAGAAGTTTCTAAAAATGTATGGTTAACATCACATTTATTGATCTCTGCTCCTGCAGATGGATTTCTGCAAATGCTTGGATCTGGTCTAATTGGGCTGGCATAAGATCAGCTGAAACCCACGTTTGCATTCTGACCTTAAGCTCTTTGTTGTATTCCTCCATCTGGGTCAGTTTGCCCGTCGTTTCTTTCTCCAACATGTCTAGCTGGTCTTTTAGCCTGCGGCAGTTAACACTCTTCTCTGTCACGTTCCCGGTCAGAGATGTCAAAGTCACGGCTGCACAGCAAAGGTCAGAGGTTGCAGACCTTGGATAGAGCGTCAGAGACCAAAGCCATGCCTGTGAGTTATGAAAGCTACTCACAAGACAGCGTGTTGAGGCTCATCTTTCGCAGCTTCTCCGTCAGCCGCTGCTGTTCTGGAACCAGCTCCGACAGCTTCCGTTGCCAGGTCTGTGACAGCGACACAGAACAGGTTCTCGATTACTCACTTCTGGGAATAAGATGCTAAAAGTTTGATGAGGCTTCAAGCCAAAGAAAGTTTTCAACCTCAAACTCAAGCTGAAGGGTGTTTATCTCAGCAATGCGTGCATCTCGTTTTTGATTCACGAGGTCCACCTCCGCCTTCTGAATCCGCCTCTTACTCTGAGCATCGCGGAGATGGTCGGAAATCTGTTTGTGCTTTTTGCCCTACGATACAAGGAAGAGGTGATTAACTATTTTCAAATGGTTAGGAGTAGATGAGTCAAAGAGTCTCACCACAGCCTCAAGCTCCAACTCCAGACTCCTTTTTTTCGCTCTGAGTCGAGAGATCACCTCTTGTTGCCCCTCTTTACTTTGCGCCAGCTCCTCTTTTCTCCTTCTTTCGTATTCCTCTCTCCTCTGCCGCTCCATCTCCTGCTTTACTGCCTAAAAGTTAGCAGACGGTTACCTGAGACGACAATCTTGGCAACCAGTGTTATCAGCTCCCACTCACTTCTTTCCTCTCCAGTTCTCGCAGCCTCTCCTCCTCCCGCTGCCTCTCCATCTCCCTTTGCCTCTCCAGCCGCCTCTCCTCCTCCAGCCTCCTCCGATTATCCAGCTCCCTGGCCTCTCTCTCCCTCTGCTCCTGAGCCCTTTTCTCCTCCCTGTCTCTCCTCTCCCGCTCCTTCCTCTGTTCCTCCTCAAGAGCTAGCCGCCGTTTCTCCAGCTCGGCGCTGCCTCGAGCAAAATTCTCCTTCAGCTTATCCTCATACGACACTGAAAACAACAAAATAATGTAATGAAACAGGCTAAGAAATTGAACAGAAGACTAAAGAATATGAGAGTTTTCAAAGGTTTTTACCGTTGCTTTTGCTTTTTTGAGAAGGTTCTGTTTCTGCTGTGTCTATCAAATTAGGCGTTGTGCAGGGTCCTGTTCCGTTAACAAGCTCAACCATCTTGATTCCTCCTCTAAAATATGGGGAATCAAATATTTGACCACATACAAAAACATGAACGCATCACTTTTGCTTTTGCACCCATTTGTCATGCGATGTCTCAAAGATTTGAAAAAGATTTTCACAAAATATCAATTTCTCTTAAATATTGTTCACAAATCTGTGATAGTGAGCACTTCTTTGCTGAGATAATCCATTCCACCTCACAGGTGGGCCATATCAAGATGCTCATGAGACAGCATGATCATTGCACAGGTGTGCCTTAGATTGGCTACTATAAAAGGTCACTCTGAAACATGCTGCTTTGATTTATTAGGGACTGGTCAGTATCTGGTGTGACCACCATTTGCCTCACGCTGTGCAACACATCTCCTTCACATAGTTGATCAGGTTATTGAGTGGGTCATGGTGGCAGTAGGGTTATGGTATGAGCAGGTGTATATCACGAAGAACGCAGGTGCATTTTTTATGGCATTTTGAATGCACAGAGATACCATGACGAGATCCTGAGGCCCATTGTTGTGCCGGACATTCAAGGACATCACCTCACATTGTAGCATGATAATGCATGGCCCCATGTTGCAAGGAACTAATTCTTGGAAGCTAAAAACATCCCTGGCCAGCATTCCATGGCCAGCACCACTGGACCTGCCAATAATTGAGCATGTTTGGGATGCTCTGTATCAGCGGATACGACAGTGTGTTCCATTTCCTGCCATTATCCAGCAACTTTGGACAGCCATTGAAGAGTGGACCAACATTCCACAGACCACAACCTGATCAAGTATTTACCAAGGAGATGTGTTCCACTGCATGAGGCAAATGATGGTCACACCAGATACTGACCAGTTCTCTAAGTCCCCAATGAAACAAAACTGCCTGTACAGGAGTGACCCTTCATTGTGGCCGGTCTAAGACACACCTGTGCAATAATGGTTATATGGAGTAATAAGGAAGTAATGGAGAGAAATGGTTATTTTGTGTTTGTAGAAAATGTTTCAGATCCTTGAGATTATCTCAAGACAAATGGGAGCAAAAGCAAAAGTGATGCATTTATGTTTTTGTTCAGTGTATTTGAACTGGTGTGTGTCACCTGAGAGAAGGAGGTACCAGATCCTGAGGCAGTGTTAGAGGTAGTGGGTATCCCGTCTTAGCCATGTCCACCAGATGCATGGCCAGAATGAACTCATCAGCTCGCAGCTGACCGTCCTTATCCACGTCAGCCAGATACCTGGATGACAAAATCTGTCTTCACTGGGAGCAGTTTCTTACATCTACGTCTCATGCAAAAAGATTCTGCTGACCAACAGCAAAGAGCCAAAAGCTTTTAATATCTAAATGTCACCATGGTAACTTATTCTGAACAGCCTCCATACTGCAGAGGAGTAACAGAGCAGATCACTCAGCATCTTCTGAATTATGATATGCATCAAATTTATTATGTGAAATAAAACTGGTAACACAGTGTTCCGACATTTTATCTATCTATTACTTATTACTACATTAGTGATATTCCTTCAGATCATAAAAAATAGAAAAAGGCAAAGAGAAAGTCTGACTCTAAAAGGCAGAAAAGTTAACCAATAAGAATAAAAATGTCGTATTCCCATTAGAAAAAAATATCATTATTTTTCTCTTTTTTACTTTGTATGTTAACTTTTTTTAAGATTGTTAACAGTGTTTTCATCTTCATTTAATTTATTTTAAGAGTTTTTAAAGACGCTTAACTGCCTAACTGCTGTAATAACGGATTCAAAACATGTCATTCCAAATGCCCAGATTTACAATTTTTGTTTTAAAGATGTCCCACTTTGAAGTGGCTGACTCTTTTTCACACGTTCTCAAAATGGCTACTACTCTTCCAATTTGCTGGTTGCTAACAAAGAAATTCAATATACAATTTCATTGCTACGCAATCTCAACAACGCATCTCCCACACATCATTTTTCCACTTTTGTAATATTAACCGTCTTTGTCCTTCTCATTCCTCCAACAATGCATCCATTTTGGTTGACAGCCTTGTCTCCAGCTGCATCTCCAGCTGACTACAGAAAATCCCTTCGCTTTGGTTTCCTCAACAAATCCATCCATAAGCTCCAACTGGTCCAGAATTCTGCTGCCTGGATCATCACCAGAACTCCCCACATCACCCCAATCCTGCGGCAGTTCCACTGGGTTCTGGTCCAATCAAGAATCCTTTACAAAAACCTCCTGTACACCTTTAAGGCCATCCATCATTTCTCCCCTTCCCACCTGTTTGCTCTCGTCAAAGTCATCCCACCTTCCTGCTGCCAGAGGTCTTCATTCTCCTTTTATCTGACTGTTCCCTTACTCCTTGCCTAAACTCTGGAACTCTCTTCCACCAGATTTAAGAAACTCTGACTCCCTGTCCCTCTTCAAATCCAAACTCAAAATGCATCAGTTCAGGAAGTCACATATTTAACACCTCCACATCATTTCCGACCCTCACCATCTGTATTAATTATGTTTAACCTGTTTTTATTTTTGCAATGACCTCGAGAGTCCTGAAAGACACTTTTTAAGCAAAATCTATTATAAATATATATATTGCTGTTAGTAACCAGAGAAAATTAAAAAATAAAATTATAAAGGGACAAAAATTGAAAGTCATATTTGTCTGGTTTCCTCCCTTGAAATAAAAACAGTGGCATTTATAAAGGGAAATAAATGTACTTTCTGCCCTGCACCCCTTACTGAAAAATCTTTTTCAGCTCCACTTTAAAAAGTAATTACCGGTACTTATTTAGTACAATACAAGTGACTATATGATATAATCATCAGCAAAGATTATCCGACATGTCCCTAATCTGACTCAACAGATTGTCAGCATCACTTGTAAACATGTACGCAATCTAACTCACCAGATAGTGGCGAGTTGAGTCTGGGTTAGGTTAGATGCCATAAGTGCATTTCGAACCTGTGGTCCTGAAAAAAAAAAGTAATCCGTGAGTGGGATTGCAAACCTTTAAAAGTGGGATTAACAGTCCTTAAAAGCACTTTACTGAGCCGGAATCTGATCTGCTGAGTTTATAGAAGCTTTTTTTTAATCCTTTAAAGGCGTGTGACCAAGTTGAACCCACCTGACAGGTAGCCACTCATGAGCTTGTCCAGCGTGTTGAACTGCTGGCGGTACTTGAGCCTAGAAGCCTGTGGGACAGCCCAGTCACCTGCTCCAATCTTTGGAGAGGTGCTGGCCAGAGATGCAGTGGAGGAAGAGTTTGAGCTGCAGAAACCAAAAAAGTAGAAATCTGAATATTCACTCAAGGAAGTGAAACAATAACACTAGATGGTCAGCATTTTCTTTTCCCAACTTTTTCTAATCTTGACCAGAAACCACTAATTGCTGTGGGACTCCCTACTGTTATTTGGCTCCTTTTTTAATTAGCTGGAGAGGAAGCTGCAGCCACGAATAGGATGACTTCGAAACAAAACAGCACTGTGCACAGAGCCAATGCTAATCACTCATTTTATTTAAATGAAAATGAAACTGGTAACAGTTAACAGTTTTACACTGCACAAGTTAGATTAAAATGAACGTGGATCAGATTAGCATGGCTTTCAAAAAAAGGAAAAAAAGACCTCACTGTTCTTACAGTTTGTCCTGTTTGTACTCATATCCAGCCATCTTTAGTGTCTGCTGCCAAAAAAGATTTCAAAATGTCCTTCCTGTTCTGTCTGCTATCAGAGTTTCATCTCTCACTGTGTTTTTCTCTCCAAAATGCTGCTTCCTTGTGGGCACTAAAATGAAAGCTCGATTGTATTTGAATGAGCTGACAATGTCGGACGTTCCCTTAAAATTGAATTGACATTTACCAATTTCATCTGCAGGTTGTTGCTCATGGTCTCACCTGCTTGATCCCAGGTCCAGCAGAGAGTTGGCCTTTGACATGCCAGTGGACGGAGAGAAGGCCATGGGAGAGGAGAAGCCAGACAGAGGGGGTCCTGGGAGTGTACATTTACAAAAGGCACAATTTCAATTACAAGAGCATTTTCTCTTTAAACCAATTTGGCCACAAAGCTCAAATGTATTACATGCCCTTGAATGCCGTTTTATCAGCAGCAGGAAGCGATCAAGGTGACTAATGATTGATTTAAAAAAAATAGATTGAGACTGTCTGCTACGCTGCTTTTAAGAGGAACTCTGGGAGTAATATGTATTCATCAGCAGCGAGAGATGCACACGGAATGAGAAAACACTAAATAATAGACTGGTTTCACACTTCCATTAAGACTGCTCAAGCCACAGATTTAACTTGAGTCCATCAACATTGAAGAGTGCGGCCAAAGGACAGTTGGAGGTGTGAACAGAAAAGAACAGAGGGAGCCAGATAGAAAGAGGACAAAGACAGAGAATAAATGACTGAAAATTTTTTTGATTTACCAACATTTTGCTAATCTCAGAGATTTAGAGTAATTTGTTTAGAACATGCTTTGCACAAATACGAAAATGTCAAAAATGTAAATTAAAAAAAATTGTTCTGTAAATGTTATTAGGTTTGGATTACAGTGTTAGTTTAACAGGAATTAGTAGACATTTGTTTTCAGACATAACAGTATTGAAACTCTTAAATGGATGTAACTTCATCTTCTTAGAGACTTTTTTTCTGAAAATTTGAGCCTAAAAATTTATTTGTTCTATTATCATACCTCAAACTCAAGAGCCGTTTCATTAAAAAAAAGCTTTACCCTTGTCAGACAGGTATCTATTAGAGGTTATTGGGAAGCAAGCCAACGCAATTTCCAAAAAGCAGAACAAATTTGTGCTTTGAAATCAACATGTATTTATGTTACCTTTTTTCTACTTTTAGGTACATCTAGAATTCAGAAATGTGTAACTAATACTGTTGTGATGGCTGTGGAGGCTCTGTGTTGTTTTTTCCCCTCACTTCCTTGTTTTTCAGAGCATGTGAGTGGCAGGGGGTGTGTCAACCACTCCAGAGACACCTGCACTCAATCCTCTCATTAGCTCACCTTACTTAAACCAGTCTACCCACCACCACTGTTTGCCAGATGATTCCGTCAGGTTGTCCATGTGATTCGACTCTTGCCAAGTGTTTTTTCCTGCCCAGTTGGATTATTCCCTGCCTCTATTTTTGATTTTTGGCCGCTGCAAAATAAATGTGTTTTTTCCATCTTTGACACTCTGCGTCGGGGTTCTCCTTCGCTCCCGTAACAGAATCATCTGGCCATAATGAACCCCGCAGAGACTGAACAACTGAACCGGACTCTAGCTGACACCGAGAGGATCAAGCAGGCGATTGCGTCTCAGGGAGCTCGTGTGGGACAGCAGGGCCAAGCCATTCAGTCTGTGATGAACACCATCCAAGTTCTCTCTGAGGGCGTCAACCAGCTGGGGAAACAACTGACGGCGGTTACGACCCAACTCGCCTCTCTGACTTCACCTCGACCAGTTCCGGCCCCAGACTCCGCTGATGCTTCTCTTCCGGCTCCTTCAGCGTCTGCTCCTGCACCTTTCCAGGCTGCACAGCCCCGGGAACCTTTTATTCCGACTCCCAACCGGTATTCAGGTGAAATAGGGTCATGTAACCAGTTTCTACATCAGTGTACTTTAGTTTTTGATCAGCAGCCACTCACCTACTCCACGCATCAGTCCAGAGTAGCTTTTATCATGAGCCTTCTTTCTGGAAAAGCATCAGCCTGGGCTGTAGCGCTAGCCAACAGCCGCTCACCAGTTTGTAACACCCTTAACTCATTTACAGCTGAGATGTTGAAGGTTTTTGACCATCCACTACAGGGAAAAGAAGCGGGTAATAGGTTACTGTCTTTACACCAGGGTTCTGGTTCAGTTTCCTCCTATTCTATTGATTTCCGTATACTGGCCGCTGAGTGCCAGTGGGATGACAAGGCCCTCCAGACCATCTTTTTCCGGGGCCTTAGTGAAGAGGTTAAAGACCAACTGGCTGCCAGAGATGAGGTGGGTTCATTAGAGGACTTAATTTCCCTCTCGATAAGGCTCGATAACCGCCTTCGCGAGAGACTCAGGGAGAGAGCAGACAGGGTCATTTTCCCCGTTACTGGTTCCTGTCCCGGGATTCCCAGCCGACCCGGTTTTCCTGCTCCTCCTCTGCCTGAGTTGGTTTCCACCGCTTCACCACCTGTGGAGCCCATGCAGCTTGGTGGTATGCGGCTTCCTCAGGAGGAACGTCAACGTCGTCGTCGCCAAGGTCTCTGTTTTTATTGTGGTCAGGCAGGCCACATGCTGCCCAGTTGTCCTGTTCGGCCAAAAGGGTCAGGCTTGCCAGCCTCGGGAGGGGCGCTGGTGAGCCAGACCCCCTTCAAGCCCTCCAAGCGTTTCCAGCTAAGTGGGACTATTTCTCTTAATGCAACCTGTATTCCTGTCTTTGCCCTGGTGGACTCTGGTGCAGATGACAATTTTATCGACTCGGAGTTTGTGTCTAGGGCCAACATCCCATCAGAACTGCTTCCTGAGCCTAAAGAGGTCCTGGCCTTAGATGGTCGAGTGCTGTCTCGAATAACTCGCCGTACAATGCCTCTGTCCTTGTTGATTTCTGGGAATCACCATGAGCTTATTTCACTCTACGTCATTCCCTCACCTGCTGCTCCCCTCGTTCTGGGACTTCCCTGGCTCATCCTCCACAACCCTCACATGGACTGGTCAAGTAAATCCATTGTAAATTGGAGTTTATTTTGCCACTCTCACTGTTTGCGTGCGGCTGTTCCCACTCCCAGGATGGACATGCCTTCTCCTCCCAAGCCAGTTGACTTGTCGTCTGTCCCTCCAGCGTACCATGATCTCCAGGAGGTTTTTTCCAAGGACCGTGCCTCTTCCTTGCCCCCACATAGGCCTTATGACTGTTCTATAGATCTAATCTCCGGTGCTCCATTGCCGTCTAGCAAGCTGTACAAACTGTCAATACCGGAGAGAGAGGCTATGGAGACGTACATCACAGAGAGTTTGGCTGCCGGACTCATTCGGCCCTCCTCTTCTCCTGTGGGGGCCGGTTTTTTTTTCGTGGACAAGAAGGACGGCTCTCTACGCCCTTGTATTGACTTTAGGGGTTTGAATGATATTACTGTCAGGAACAAGTATCCCCTGCCTCTCCTTGACTCGGCTTTCAGCCTTTTGAACCAGGCAACTGTGTTCACCAAGTTGGACCTCCGTAATGCTTATCACTTGGTGAGGATTAAAGAGGGGGATGAGTGGAAGACGGCATTTAACACGCCGTTGGGACATTTCGAATACCTCGTTATGCCATTTGGACTGACTAATGCTCCCGCTGTTTTTCAGGCACTCATTAATGATGTGTTACGTGACATGCTGAATAGATTTGTGTTTGTGTATTTGGACGATATTTTGATTTTCTCCCGCACTGAGAGTGAGCACGTTCAGCATGTCAGACTTGTGTTGCAGCGGTTATTAGCAAATAGACTGTATGTGAAGTCCGAGAAATGTGTTTTTCACGTGTCCTCTGTTAGTTTTTTGGGTTTTGTGTTGGGGGAGGGACAGCTGGAGCCCGATCCGTCCAAGGTCAAGGCCGTGGCGGAGTGGCCGACGCCTGCTACCAGGAAGCAACTTCAGAGGTTTTTGGGATTTGCTAACTTTTACCGGAGGTTCATTCGGGACTACAGCAGAGTAGCCTCTCCCCTTACCAGACTTACCTCAGTACGGGTCCCGTTTTCCTGGTCACCTGAAGCAAACGAGGCTTTTGTCAAGTTGAAGCACCTGTTCTGTTCTGCTCCTGTGTTGTGCCACCCTGTTCCTACAGCTCAATACGTGGTGGAGGTGGATGCCTCGGAGACTGGAGTTGGAGCTGTCCTGTCCCAGCGGTCTGCCTCTGACCAGAAGCTGCACCCCTGCGCTTTCTTCTCTCGGCGTCTCACTCCTGCCGAGAGGAACTACGATGTGGGGAACCGGGAACTGTTGGCGGTGGTCTTGGCGCTCAAGGAGTGGAGACACTGGCTGGAGGGTGCTTCTCAACCATTTCTGGTATGGTCTGATCACAAGAACTTGTCCTACATCCGTTCTGCTCGCAGGCTCAACTCTCGTCAAGCTCGGTGGGCCCTGTTCCTGGGCCGCTTCAATTTCACACTCACCTACCGTCCTGGATCCAAGAATGGGAAGCCCGACTCCCTATCTCGTCAGTTTGACCAATCTACTGGTGCTGAGCCTGGGGAGGACACCATTGTGCCTTTTTCATGTGTGGTAGGAGCTGCCAGCTGGGCGGTAGAGAAGGTCGTGCAGGAGGCTCAGGCGAACCTCCCCATCCCACCTACGTGTCCTGCCGGTCTCCTATTCGTGCCCCCGTCTGCCAGGTCTGCTGTGCTGCAGTGGGGTCACAATTCTACACTGGCATGCCACCCTGGGGTCCACCGCACGCTGTTCCTGCTGCAACAGCGCTTCTGGTGGCCGTCCATGATACCTGACACCCGGGAATTTGTCTCTGCCTGCTCCATTTGTGCCCGCAACAAACCATCTCATCGTCCCCCTGCCGGACTGCTTCATCCACTTCCGACGCCTCATCGCCCTTGGTCGCACATTGCTGTGGATTTCGTCACTGGACTTCCCCCGTCAGAGGGTAACACCGCCATTCTGACAGTGGTTGACCGTTTTTCTAAGTCTGCCCATTTTATTGCCCTTGCTAAGCTGCCTACGGCGTTCGAGACCGCTAATCTCCTGGTTCAGCATGTTTTTAGGCTTCATGGACTTCCGCTGGACATTGTTTCCGACAGAGGTCCCCAGTTCACTTCCCGGGTCTGGGGGGCTTTCTGTAGGGCCATTGGGGCTACACTCAGTTTGTCATCTGGTTATCACCCACAATCCAATGGTCAGACGGAACGGGCGAACCAGGACCTGGAGGCTGCCATCCGTTGTGTGGCGGCCGATCACCCTGCTTCCTGGTCTACTCACCTGGCTTGGATTGAATATGCCCACAACACCTTGGTCTCTTCGGCCACGGGCATGTCTCCATTCATGGCATCTAACGGCTACCAGCCTCCCCTTTTCCCAACACAGGAGACGGCAGTGGCCGTGCCTTCTATTCAGGTGCACCTGAGAAGAGCTCGACGGGTCTGGCGTGGGGTCAGGGCTGCGCTGGGTCGTACGGCGGAGCGCAACCGAAGGTTGGCAGACCGTCATCGTGTTCCGGCCCCTGACTACAAGCCTGGACAACGGGTCTGGCTCTCCACACGTGACCTTCCTCTGCAGTGTGAATCTCGGAAGTTGTCTCCCAGGTATATTGGTCCCTTTGAGATTGACCGTGTCCTGAACCCTGCTGCTGTCCAATTGAAGCTGCCTGCTTCTTTGAAAGTGCACCCATCCTTCCATGTCTCCCTCCTGAAGCCCGTCTCGGACAGTGCTCTCGGCCCTCCGGCCGTGCCCCCTCCGCCCCCCCTGCTCGTTGATGATCACCCGGCCTATGCCGTTCGCCGCCTGTTGGATGTTCGGCGGCGGGGGCGCGGGTGGCAGTATTTGGTGGATTGGGAGGGGTATGGTCCGGAGGAGCGCTCCTGGATTTCTCGTTCCCTGATCTTGTCCCCGGCTCTTCTGCACGACTTTTATGTCCGGTACCCGCACAAGCCTGGTCACAAGCCTGGTCGGCCGCCGGGTGGCGTCCGTTGATGGGGAGGTACTGTGATGGCTGTGGAGGCTCTGTGTTGTTTTTTCCCCTCACTTCCTTGTTTTTCAGAGCATGTGAGTGGCAGGGGGTGTGTCAACCACTCCAGAGACACCTGCACTCAATCCTCTCATTAGCTCACCTTACTTAAACCAGTCTACCCACCACCACTGTTTGCCAGATGATTCCGTCAGGTTGTCCATGTGATTCGACTCTTGCCAAGTGTTTTTTCCTGCCCAGTTGGATTATTCCCTGCCTCTATTTTTGATTTTTGGCCGCTGCAAAATAAATGTGTTTTTTCCATCTTTGACACTCTGCGTCGGGGTTCTCCTTCGCTCCCGTAACAACTGTATAGTCAAATTCTCAGTAAAGTTCTAGCTGAATGGAGGCAGAAATGTGTATTGCCAGCCTGAGGCTGCCTCAGGTTTGAGAGAGTCTATGGTTCCTATTTAAGGTTTTTACAGTTTTTTCCTTGAGATGTGGGAGGGGCTGAGGGCAGCACCTGCTGCCTTTTGAATAGAATGAAATTTAAGATCTTTCTATTATAAGTCTATAAGTCCACAAAAGCATTTAATAGCATCAGAAAATGTAATTGAGTGTCTCATTAGCTGCATCAGTAAGAACCGTTGTTGTAGAGGTCATGAAAACATTAACTATTGAAACAAAATTACCAAATTGACAACACCACTAAATACCCCAAGACAAAAAAGTTTTGACTTTTGGGAATAGTATAAATGGTCAATTTGCAATGTAGTTACATCTGTGGACAGTTGTCAAACACCAATGAAAAAATGTCTTCTTTTCCTTTGATTTTCCTGGTCCTTTTTTATTTATTTAGTTTTTTGGAATGTCCTAAACAACCAACAGAGCTTGCTAAAACAAGGTTCCATCAACACTGTTTCTGAGTATTAAGCACTTCAATTAAATGTTGAATTATCAGTTTTAATTGGCATAATTAGCCTTTATCTTAAATTGTTTGCAAAAGAATAAAAATATTGAGTGGCTCTACAGGAGAACCAACCTGCACTGTTGAGAATGGGAGGTGGTGTTAGGAGGCTAACATTGCCATTGGGGAGCCCAGAGTTTCCAAAGGAGGAGTTAAGGGGCAGGGTCAGTTGCACTGGCATCAGTGGAACCATGGAGGGCAAAGGGGGGTTAGCTGGGATGGGAGTTAGGGTGGGCATGATAGGCATGGTTGACATGGATGATAGACCGACTGACAGGTTTGGCATAGATCCCATTCCTACACAAAAGAAACACAGGTAAATGTGTGAGGCCCGTGATTGCTGTTAGAAAATCCATTTGATAAATGCTGGATTAATTTTATCTTACCAAATCGTACTGAGGAGACACTAGAATTAGAAACAGGAGGTTGTTTCATGATAGTTGGCAAGGAAGAAGGCAAGTTCCACCCCTGCAGCCTATGTTTTATGAGTTTCATAGCGATGGAAAACTCCAACCTGTCCATCTTCCCATCACTGTCCAAGTCAGATAAATTCCTGCAGGAGGGATGGGAAGAGTCTTCTGTGTACAATGATCTGTATACACAAAACTGTACATTCCTTGTATCCTTTTTCCTTCACAGAGACAATAGAAAATGCAAGTTACACAAGGGACAAAGCTCTGTTGGGATTAAATTCCAGTGGCACTTTCTACACAAAGGCCAATACACACACGAGTTTTGATGACAGCACACCCACATTTTCTCCCCCCTCTACAACCAAGTTTTATTAGGTGTGGCAGGCTTTGCAGGAAACGGGAGCTCAACAGGAAGTTGAAAGCGGGCTCATGTACTAAACTGACTGACCTAAAACAAAGCGTAGCCCTTGTGACCCACTTGCTGAGACTTCATAAGGAATTTTGATAATGATTCATTGAGTCTGTATTTACCAAATCTCAGCCAGGACAGAAGCAGGCAGGCCTGATTGGAGGAAGAATTTCCTCGCTTGTTCTCCTGCAAGTAAACAAGCACGGGCAGAATTGCAAAAAGACGTCAAACCAATGCAGATTTATTCTAAATAAATACATACATAGTGTTCAGAATAAAGTATCTAGTTTATCTGCTATGACCTACCTGAGACATAGCCAAGGACGGGACCCAGTGTGTCAAACTGCTTGTCGTGTTTCCCCCTCTCCTCAGGAGTGATGGCCCACACACTGGCTTCACCTGGACACAACCATAACACATTTGAGGCAAGAAAACATAACCATAACAATATGCAAGTATGCATGCTATATTTAAATATAAAAAATAAAGAAAATCACAAGATATATTAACACAGGATATAACGCAAAGAGGTAAAGCATTACAATTAGTGCTGTCAATTGATGAAACAGATTAGCTTAATCACACTTTTGGATTGCGATTAATCACAATGTTTTACTATGTAAATTTTATACGACAATATGCAGCTTTTGAATAAAAAAAAAGGACAAAGAGAACACTTTTTCTTCATTTTTATTTTCTGAAATGTTTTAATTTATAAAGTGTTAACTCAGATAAATCAGAAATGTAATTTGTGTGCATAAAACATCAACAGTAAGATAGGCCGAACTCTAAAGAACTGTAAAGACTTTTATGTCTACAGTATTACTCCAAGAAAACAAAGATGCTGATCTACAGCCGTAAGAAAAATTGTGTTTCTGCACTTTAAATGGCACTGATTGGCTGCTTGCCCTTGAAAAGTAGCGACGCAAAGTAGAATACTGTTTTGACGTGTAATTTAATCTGCATTGATAAATAATAACGTGTATATTCTTTTTTTTATTAATCTAGTGAGTCAACATTGACAGCCATAATTACAATAGTTAAAATGTGATGTGTTATGACAGGTTGCATTTTTGTATGATATGTTACAATACAAAAAGTAATAATATGACGAATTAATATACCAGTTCTGGTATGAGGAGTTACCATATGATGAGATACAACAATTGCGAAACATTGAGTTAGAGTATGATGAGTTATGAAACACTGAGCTACAATGGGACATGTAACAATACAACAAGTTACAATAAAATATATTATAATACAACAAGTTACAGTAGTACAAGTTACATTACAACAAGTTACAGTACTACATGTTAGGGTATGATGACTTCTTAAACATTGGGCTACAATGCAACATATTGCGATACAACTAATTACAATACAATGAGTTACAATACAGTGAGTTACAATACCACAAGTTAGGGTGTGATGAGTTTGGAAACAATGAGCCACGATACAACCTGTTACAATACAAAAAGTTAAAAAAACAACGTATTACAATATGACAAGTTAAGATACAAGGTGAAAAGACGAGTTATGGTATTAAGAGTTCCAAAACTATAAGCTATGACACAATGTGTTACAATACAACTTATTATGATACAACAAGTTACGATATGAGAAGTTAGGATGCAAGTTATAGTGAAATGAGTTTCCAAAACTAACAGTTCTAAAAATGACTGTGAATTTAAAAAAATAAAACTGGGTGTGGGAGGGACATTTCTTTAGACCCCATACTTTGCATTTGCAGTATTTCACATGAGAAACATTATTTCAAAACCTACTTCAAGTCTTGTTCTAAATAACAGAGAAAACTGTAGTACTTTCATGGGTAAAGTCACAATGTTATAATAAAATTAAAGCACAATGTCAACAAAGAACCGCATTAAGAGCAAATTGCAGCTGAAACTAAACAACAGAAAAGCATATAATTTTTGTGCATGGTAATATCACAGATACACATTCTCAGAATATTGCACAATTCTTTTGCAACCATGTTTTTATGTTTAGCTCTGGGATTATTCCTAACAAATCTTGAGTGTACAGACCTTTAAAACTACAAGGTGTCCAAGAAGATTGTCTGGTGCTATTATGCTAACCTCAGTGGAGATCTAATAGAGAAAGTCAACTCAAAATGTTTAACTACTGGCACTATTGTGGGTCTGTGTGTGTCTAGAGATATGCATCCCAAGTGTAATTTTCTTTTTTTCTGCAGGCTCAGGAAATGCCACCCTGCCCATGGTGAAGCTTCACCCTTGCACTAACCCAAACATTCCACGGGCTCCTGTGGACTGCACACAGACAGACTTCATCCCTGAGGGGTGACACAATTCTTTAGAGAGGGCGTTACTGCAGAGTTAGGATGACTGTTCAAGTGTTTCCCACATTTGAGAGCAGCTTCAATCTCAAACTGCAAGCTGCGTATCCAATTATACTTGACAAAATGCATAGATCCACTGTCTTGGACTGCTTCAACCAAATGAGCCGCCCAAAACCACAACAGGCTTGCACGTTCAGGTGCAAACTTCATCTTGGCAAAGCTGCTTAACAGCGCCTGACCTACTTCTGCCATCGACAGCAAAAACATAGCTGTTAAAAAAAAGAAAGTAATTAATTTTACAACAAGATGTGAATACTCTTCACTTGTCTCATTGGCTTTGATAGACCGGTTTAGAGCTACAGTAAGTGAACAAGGGGGGTTGATATTTAGCACAGCACCGCTGGGACATGCAGCAAGTAGCATGGTCACAGTCTGTCCGTTGATTCTGGGTTTGTACTCTGTTTGAAGCTATGTGCAGAAATGGGGCATCACAAAGCTCCTTACACAACAATGACCAGCATCTCTGTGGGTCTTTCACAAGCTGACATCTGTTTATAGAAGCACTCAGTACAAAACGGAAAAAAAAACTGTCCACATGGTATTTAGCGCTGTCTGAAATCCAGCACTGACAGGAGTTTGAGGCTTGAAGAAGGGTGGAGCTGCACTGACAAATCACTAGAAGTTACTGCCTGACACAATATTTACTTTCAGGGCTTTATTTAAAGGCCCACTCAAAGGAAAATTGTGTTTTTTACATTGCTCTTGTGACATTTTTCTAATGATGGAGGACATAAATAAAGAAAATTAAGTTTAAAATTACATTTCTGAGTATTTCATTCAAATCATTGAGAATCAGGAGCAGACGGAAAAATGCCATTAGAAAAATATTGTATTTGTGATGTAAAAAGTACTCTGGGTGAACCACAAGCTCCCTGCTCCGCTCCATTCTGATGCATCAGGGCCTGAAATTCACATTGTTAAATGGGGGCGGATTCCCCCTTTACTTACTTTACACTATAAGGAGGATATTATTTGTGAGCGTTATTCTCTCTTCTGCACTGTAATAATAATGTATGGTTATTTCGTTTTGTTTTGACCCTAACAACACTGAGTTAACAAATAAAAATAATTGTCAACATGAAACGCTTGTCTGGGAAGAAATTCTACCACTTTTCAGATTCAAATTTTTTTCTTACCTCAGACATTGATGCTGACTATTGATCTCCTCCTCCACTGCTCATTGAGGCTGCATCAGTGTTCATCTTTTCTCTCATCCATGTTTGTCTTTCCCTGTTCTTGGTCTCATCCAGTGCTTCTCTCTTCACAGTTACAATGTTGTTTAAATGAAATATATGTTTAAAAAAACCTGCTCACATAACCTCTGTCTTTGCTGAGTTGACATGTCTGCAATGAGTCATCTCTTTCTTCTCCTCTTTCATCCTCACCAATCCTAGACCAATCCTAGGCGATATGGCCAAAAAAATCTAATCTCCGATTCTCTCCCTGTTTTTACTTTCTTTCCCAAAAATGACAAATGACAGAATATATTTAAGAAAAAGAATAATATCTTAACATTTTTCTCTCGAAATGAACCAGCTGAAGAGAATGACTTTTTTTAAACTGAATTGCATCAATGTAATTCATAAATTGTATGAACAGTATGAAGGACAGCCTTACTAAAGAGGAGCAGATTGACAGAACACGGACTTTTTTTCCTAATTCTGCCTCCAGATGATTCTTTTTTATACAAAGTGGATTCTTGCCTGTTATATTTCGAAAATAAAGTTTTTACGAATGTCCTATGAATTTCTTTTCTTGTATTTGTCCGCCAAGCCTTAAATTCCACTCCATAAAAATATATTCTGACTTTAAATCGCCCCATGATCACATATAGGAGACACACGGAACAGGCGTCAAGCATATCATCATATTATGATAGCATGAGTGTGTAACAGCAGCGCTGTTTCCAAAGGAATGCTTTTATCCAACTTTCTGTTGTTGCTGTAAGTCCATCAGGTTTATGGACATTTCTGTCTAGATTCTGCTCAAAATCACTTTAAACAGAGCGCTACACATGATGGTGAATCACAGAGGTTGTGTGTGTGTGTTATTATGAAACTACCTTCTCTCTCACAGAACAAGCTCATCAGTGAAACAGTGTGCAACAAACAGGTGGGCTAATCTTCCTCCAAACAACTTCTACTCTTTGTTTCTGATTTTGTAGTTGTGATGCACATTGGCGGATTATTACAGTCATTTTATGCTGGAATTTCCTGCATTATGAGAGCTCAGTTTGGAGTCATTAATTTTAATATCCTCAATACCCACAATCCTGCAGTGAAATTCAGGCCCTGTGCATCCACTTGTAGATGTCTAGACCCCTCCATCTTTGTTTTCCTCATCTGAGCTGGCGTCTGGCTCAAAACTATACAGCTGGATAGCTCCAGTATCCCTCACCACTTTTGTTGCACTGGAACAGTCCCATCCACTTCTAAGAAATGCATTTCTAATAAAGTACTGCCGCTCTGCAGAAACTTTTTCTAAAACTTTTTTTTTATTTTGACTAAAAACAGAATAATCATAACTATAGGGCCACTGGAAACACTTTGAAAACAGAGCGCAACTTTAAAAAGACGAGGGTTTTCACTTGGCAGCATCTTAAGACACAACTTTACTTTTTGTGAAGATGCATATTTTCTTTTTTTTTTTTTTTACAATTTTTTTACACTCAGTAAAACATTTTTTATTGATGTAAACTATGCAGCCCTAAGTATCCATGCTTGATAGATTGAAATGATTTTGGAACCAGCCTTACAAAGTGTAACTTGATAACGAACTGAAACCATCAAGGGAATTGCCGAGGCGTGTTAATTAGGCAAATTGGGTAAATTTAACAACTCATGTTCACAGGCTGGAATAGATTTTTTGGTCTGATGAGGCCTAACACAGCTCATTAATATCATTTAAAGAGAGTACTCTATCTAAAAGTAAGGAATTGTGCAAACACCTTACTCTTACTTGATTTTTTTAGACACAGCTCTTAGTGTTGAAGTTAACTGTAGCCAAGTATAAGCCTTTTTTATTTCATTTTTCCTGTAAAATGTAAAATCTAGGCTGCGTAGTGTAGTGGTTAGCACTCTCACCTCACGGTGACAAAACTCTGGTTCAAATCCCAAATGACATAGTTCTGTGGACTTTGCATGCTCTCCACATGCATACGTGGGTTTTCTCTCCGACTTCCTCCCACAGTCCAAAAAACTTGATAGGTTACTTGGTGTCTCAAAATTCCCTTTAGGTGTGAATGTGTGACCCTGCGACAGACTGGTGACCTGGTGTACCCCGCCTTCACCCAACAGTGGCTGGGTTATCTATAGCCTGTAACCCCGTGACCCCAAAAGGGGGGTTTGGGAGGTTCTGAAGATGGATGGATCTTCAAACCTTACATCAGAATTTAGCTTTTTGCACTTAAAAAAAGTAAACAAAAGCAGCATCTTTACAGAACCCTTTGGAGGCTAACACAAGAACTTGTTGGCCAATATTAACACACATCATACGAAGGCCAAACAAACACATGCTATGGCTTCCATGGCAACGTCTCTGCGTAGATCCTAAACCGTGCTGTACTTCAGAGTTGCACTTGTGTGATTTCTGGTTTTGTCTTATTACTGCAAAACCCCTTATCCAGAAAACTCTTCAGTCAATACCCACAGGTCACTCCAGTGGGAGACACCGCACCAATGCTCCATTTACTATTCAAACATTTAATACTTCAGCTTCAGGGAGACACTTCTACCTCAAGGAGTTTAGATTGTTTTGGAGAAGAGTGAGTTCACACATGAAAAAAAACAATTTTATTTAGGATTGTAGCCCACTGTCCATCTGGAAATTCATGGTAAAACATTGATTAGCCTCCTCCATTTCCGAGTAAGCCCATCCCATCCAGAATCTTTTACAGTATCTGGTTTGCTGTGACTGCGTTACTTCGCTGAATGCAATCTAACTTGCTGGGACCGCGTGATTTGGCACCACCTTAAAGCGGCTGAACACACAAACACCCACACACACAGACACCTTTTCTCAGAAGTATTTCCCACAGAGGGATTTCTGGAAGGGAGCTACGCTCCGCCATGGTTAGATGGAAACACAAGTATTGCCCACACATGCAAACACTTGTGAGCATTATGGTTCACAGAAAAGATCCACCAAATCAACATGCAGCACCAAAACAGCGCAGGATTGCCAACTAAAAGCGGATTCACTCATTTTCCTTTAGGCCCTTTAAGGGGTCTTCCTCTGCTGCGTAGAAACCTGAAGATCGAAGATGGGCTCCGTTAAAATCCTATCCTTTAACGAAGATCAATATGCCATTAACATGATCTCCCACTATGCATTTGGAGCAGAGCAGTGGCACAAAAAGAGGGGAAAATCTGACTATTGAAGAGATCAAAATGTTTTCTTTATGTTCAGCCTTTGTCTTTGGCTAAATCAGCACAAACTTGGTGAGATTTGGGACACAAACGGCGCTCTTACCATTCATGGCTGCAGGTGGAAGTCTTGAGAGGGAAGTCCTCTGCTTCACTGGCTAAGTCTCAGACATCTGAAGGAAAAGAGGGAGAAAAGCCTGAGTGTTGGCCAGCAGGATGCAAAGGAGGGGGGAATCCAAAACAACAAAAAACGAAGCAAAAAGGGGAATATACGGCATGCACAAAATCTTAGCCATGACAATGCAAACAGTGACAACAGATGGAAAGTGATGTAAGAAGGCAGAAGACACACAACAGATGGGAGTAAACAATAGGACAACAGGCAGCTTACAGAGCGCATGTGTCTTCACACTGCACTTTTATCACTGATTTTTGGTTTTCTATACAAATGCATTTGTAATACTGTGGGAAACGTGCCTCTTTTTCTTAAAATACTCAAAAAGAACATATAGAAAGTCCCTTTTGCCAAAATACAGTGCTGTATAAACCGGTTTGAGATTACAAAAACAACAAAAAAACACTTTTTGTGTTTTTAAAATGTTCTTGTTTCTTGTTTCTGATGATGAAGGACATATATAAAGAAAATTAAGATTAAAATTGCTTTTCTGAGTATTTCTCCATTCAAATCATTATGAATCAGGAGCAGACAAAAAATGCTGTTGGAAAAAGCCTGTAGTTGTGATGTAAAAAGCAATAGACTCCCAGCTCTGCTCTCTTCTAATGTATCCAGTTGTAGACAAATAGATCATGTATGTCTTTGTTTTCCTCGTCTGAGTTGGAATCTGGATCAAAACTGTACGGCTGGATAGCTCCAATATTGCCCGCCATTTTTGTCGCACTTGTAATATAAAACTGGGGGTGTGAGGGGCTGTAAGCTAGCGGGAGAGACAGACAGCTCCCAGCGACGGGGAGGGGTAAAGGGGTGGGGTTGCTCTGAGCCAACAGTCCCACTCTACTGAAGATCTGAAGAAAAAAAGTCCTAAAAGCAATTTTACAATAGATCAAAAGAAGATTGGGGCAGGACTTTAAAGTCAGGCTGACAAAATGCTAAATTGATCTAATTTTCCAATTTGCATTTAAAATGTATTTTGTTTGGTCATGAAAAAAATCTTTCACATAACTGGGTATTTAAAACTGAACAAAGTGGCCCTCTGTTAAGAAAATGAAGAATTCTTAAATGAAAACCAAAATAATTCAAGAAAATTGCTAAAGAAATAACCCTTATTCATGGATTTCCAAAGCAAAGATTGATCTGATTTGTGAAACTGGTTCCATAGCTGATCGTATCATATTTGTAATTAGGATTTTTTAATCTAATTTTAGGGAGGGAAATATCAAAATAAAAGGGTGAGAGTTTGCAATAGCAATTCTGTCTTTTAGCAATAAGTTTACTTATTGATTACTGAAATGAATTAATGAAATCTGAAATAATTTGTTGTCATTTTTATTTTCTAATGTGTTGCTGCTGTTTCTAAAGGCCTTTTAGTCATTAAGAAATCTTAAATGTCTTTAGTAAATGTGTTTTCCTTTCATTCCTTAAAGCTTAACTCAACGTTTCCCCTCTTTAACTAGCCTCTGTACAGACCTCCTCTTTTATTTTGTTGTTTTGCCTCTGCAATCCTCTCTAAAGTATAAAACAAAAGATTTTGTTCCAGATTTCTATACATCTCTTTCTCCATTACTCATTCAGAAAATAGTTAAGCTCTTATTACACTGGCCCCCCTTTTATTGACTGTGCTGCTTAAGAGAGAATTCCAGTAAGGTGGGGGTCACCTATCACAGTCTGCATGTACCGGCCCTGCCTATTACCTGAGAGGAAGCACCTCACAGTGTGGCCTCTTCCTCTGCAGGCTCCTGCAGTGTAAGCCCCTGAAGTCAGCTTATGCTTTGTAGACAAAAGGTGGAGAATTGCTCATCGCATTAAAAAACATTAGACGCAGAAGCTTTTTAAACAATTGTTTACATTATTTCACATGTACAGACATTCCCAATAAATGTACTGAATCATTTGTTAACAATAAAATACAAATTGAATGAATGAGTAACTTTTATTTCAGTTATTATTCTTCTTTTTATTTCTCCATTAAGACACATTCTGATTATTTAGAGAAAATAGTCACATCATTTTGACAAAAGTTTTTTTTTCTATGTGAAATCTAAAGTAAAAATATTTTTGATAAAAAAAATAAAGAACCCAAACTAATCTCTGAATTCTGCAGGAAAACACAGGGTGTAACAAAAAACAATATAAAAAAAGTTTTTTACTTTTTAAAAGCAAAATTTGGATACTGTTGATTTTTAAATATGGAATTTGTCAAGGAAATTAAAGCTGTTGCTGATAAATATTATATTTTTCCTCTTATTAATTTTGTAATGACCAGATTTAAAATACATTTAGTGCAGCGATTTTTAGCATCATGTTTAATTTAGCTAATTGGTGACAAAAACTTTTAAATATATACTCACTGCTTTAAATAAGTCTGTCTTCAGTATTCTACATCTTGATATAATAAACAGATTTCCTCTCAACTTTTACTTAATCAAAAGCTTCAAATCTGAAACTAACTTCATTGTGTTAGGTAGCTTAAGCTCTGACTCAGCAAAAAAGTGTTTAGCAAGGATGATGGCAAAAAATGAATACTTCTTAATGACTAATTATTAATAACAGTAATAATAACAAACTGAGCTGTTAGCACACAGCTGCAGACATGTTGGTGTATGACATGTGATTGAACAAAAACTCTCAAACAAGCGTGTTTTCTAATCCTCCTATTCCCTGATCTGACAGGCCTCACTGTGCAAACAGGACACATCCTGGTTAGAAACAACACTGAATCAACACGGTGTGAACAGAGGACACCCTGTGCTTCCACACTGACTGAGGCACCGCACAATCATACCTGTCATCAAGCTTCCAAATGGAAAATATGAGAAAGATTTTAGCAATAAAACAACTAAATCATTTTAAGATTAGATTTAAGCTGCTGGTGAGGATGGATTACGATTGGGAAGTGATTCATGGTCTGATTAGATTAGGATTTAATCATGAAAGAGTGTTTTTATTAGGACACTGAGGAAGAATCAAGGCCGATTTCGCCTGTGCCCTGCATGCTGATGGACACCTGTGTGCACCGTGCTGGGCCAGTCAGATATAGCACGTCAATGTGAGCGCCTGCAGCATGCACAAGCATGCACTTCTCACACACAGGGGAGAGCCTGTTCTGACGGACACAGCTCAGGAAGCTTTGGGGAAGAAAGACTCCTGTGTGTGTCTATGCACTGTTTGTATTTTAACATATTCAGATTCCTCAGTTGTGATGCAGGTGAGCCACTTTTGCATGAAAAGACACATTTGTGGGTCACCAAACTCCTCCTTAAGGACCGACTCAACTTCCTGCAGTACAAAATCTCAACTTTTACTCATAATAAAAAAACAATTACTCGTTATAAATATTTCTGCTCTGTTTTTAACACATAAAACATGTCATTGTCTCATTGTGTGCTATGCAATTCACCCTCTTAGCAGGTGGATACGCAACAGTCCCTGCTGGGAAGGGGCCAGATGTCTAAGTATTTGCAGCAGATCACTAAAGCAGAAGAAGAAGCTTTCCCTTCTATTTTTCACTAAACACAGAAGGCATCTCATAACCTGCAGTGAATGAAGCACAACCTGAAACACCTCCCGTTCAGCGACACAGACAGTATCTATCTTGTGGTGAGCTCCCTAAATGCCAGATATGATGACACCTTTTCATCGCCATAAGCATGAGGTAATAATACACCTCCTGCGTGAGGTGTAGTTGTGTGATCTGGTCCTTGGGATGTGCTGCTGAGATTACACTAAAAGTCCCCACAACCATCTGTAAATTGATAATAATTCTAATTAAAAATTGAATTGCAAATTTCACAAGTGACATGTGAACGCACCACGTCTATAGGAAGAGCTGCAGAAAACTGTCATAATGTGTTAGGATGTGTGTACACTTTAAATTAATTGCTATAGACATAACAGGAAATGTAACACAACAACTGATTGCTTTTCTAGCAATTAATAATTTCAAAAATTAAACAATCTCTAGTGGCAAATATAATATAATAATATATATATATATATATATTTTGTTTTTTTTTTTATTTAAAAAAAAAACATCTAAAAAAGAAGACAATAGGCTGCCAGTCAGGGTTCAGACAAAGCTTTAAAGAGAATCCTCTCATCCGGATGTTCAGGTGAGAAAAGCATCAGCTCCACTGCAGCAACACAATCCACCGTGGATCTACGTTACACTGCGTCGCTCATTAGGTTGCACGGTGGGTTTAATAAAGCAGGGCATCACACTTACCTTGAAATAATAGGTAAATCTATTTTTAAAAAATATTATAAAATCTAATCCTTTAACATATCCAGCGTGCGTCACATTTTGCATCGTTTGGAGAAGCGGCGGAAGGATTTGGAATCATTTACCTGTTGCTGAATAATAGCGGCGGGCTTTGACATCCAGGCGGAACATCGAGCTCCTGAAGAGGGAGGATCTGTTCCAGCGATCGGGGCGGGTGCGATGGAAATGGGCGTTTCCAGCTCAACCATCAAGCTCAGCATGTAACAAGGAAGCGCTTCCGGCTTTACATTTCAAAATAAATGTATCTTCATTAAACTGATGTTCACTTCCTGTTTTGGATTTTTTCTTTAGCCCCTAGTGCTCCAATCACCACGGGCACCACTGTCACCTTCCAAACCCTGGTATTTCTCCAGTTTCTCATGTTCCTTCTTCTTGATGTTACCATCCTTTGTTAGAGAATGTTACCATTCTCTACCAGTTTCAGAGGTGTTTCCCATTTTGACTTTGGGGTTTCCAGTCCATATTCTCCACACATGTTCCTGTATACTATTCCAGCGACTTGGTTGTGGCGCTCCATGTAAGATTTCCTGGTCAGCATCTTACACCCTGTCATTCATTATGTACTGGATTGTTTCAGGCGCCTCTTTGCACAGCCTACACCTTGGGTCTTATCAGGTGTGATAGATCTGAGCCTCTATCGCTCAGGTGTTCAGGGCTTGTTCCTGAGCTGCCAGGGTGAGCGCTTCTCTACTGTCCTGTAGTCCAGTCCTCTCTAGTCATTGGTAGGACATTTGATATCAGCCACTTCAGTTGTGGTTGCGTGGTACATCCCATGCAGGAGCTTGTCCTCCCATGAGGATCTGTCCTGCAGCATCGCATCCTCTGCTGTCCATTCACTGAGCACACTGTGAGTTGGGGCTTTGAGCTTGATGTATTCCTGCATCTTGGATGTTTCATCCTGGATTGTGGCTTCCATGCTCACTAGTCCTTGGCCTCCCTCCTTGAGGCCAGCATACAGTCTCAGGATGCTGGATTTACCCTCCATGTATGGTGAGGAGCTTTCGTGTATTCACATTTCTCTTATATCTCTTCCTTTGGCCATCAGATTATTCCTGCAGGAATCTGATGACTGGCAGTGCGTAACTGTTTATTGCCCGGGTCTGGTTCTTGCCATTCAGCAGGCTTCTCCGGACTTGTCTTACTCGTTGGAGGTTTTTGGCTGTTGCGGCTTTCCTTGTTGCCTTCTCCAGGTTCCCACTTGCTTGTGGAATTCCAAGGTACTTGTAACTGTTGTCAATGTCTGCTATTGTTCTTTCTGGGAGTGAGACCCCTTCATTGTGGACTACTTTGCCTCTCTTTGTTACCATCTGACTGACATCCCAATGTCAATACTGTAGATCCTGGTGGTGTGGACACACGCACACAGACATTTGTCTGTTTATTTACTTATGTCGGTATGCATGTGCAAAAACAAGCTTACAGGGCATATAGACAAGTACATCCAAAATTTTAACACAAAATAGTTACATCAAGGGACATAAAAGAATAAGTTAACAAATTGTGAACACAAAATACAAAAAAAAAAAAAGAATTAACCAAGAGAAAAAAATAATCCTACTCATCAAACAGGGAAGCACAAAGTTCCACTGTATGGTACACCTTATACTGTAAATATTTCTAAGAGTGTCTTAAACATTATGGAATTTAGTAATTAAAAAAATAGGACAAACCATTTTTACCCTGCATTTATGTGTGGAAAATGTTGTATGAATAAGTAATAAAATAACAGCATTTTCCATGTTTTTATTATCAAAACTAAATGTGGTAATTAGAAGTTTGGGATTCTTTTGACAAGATCCCAGGTGACGCAGTGACATACAACATCAGAGGCATAAATGTCTGCTGTATATTAATTGTAAAAGTTTCCATGTGTTCCCTCCTTTAGAGAATTGGTTTCCTTTTTTGTTTTAATCACTTCTTGTCTGTTCTGCATCATTTTCCTTTTTTTATACAATTATATTTTTTATGTGGTAAAAAAAATGCACTGAACTTAATAACATCCACGTGTGCAGTAAGTTAAAGTGAAAGATTTTTGCGCCGCACAGCAATTTATATGTCTGTTAGTTCACATGTCAACACATCTCTGTCAAGGTTATCTGTTGGGCGCTCTCTGTCCCCTTTTTCTGCCCTGAGACAACAGCTTATTAGGGCTTTCAGTGGTGCAGAAAAAGTAAAGCTGGAAGCTTTGCAGGCTTTCATTCTGTGCAGTTGACACAGCTTGCATTAGCTCAGGCAGGCGGAAGACGAGGAAACATGGGGAGGGCTAGCTCTGATGCCTGTTTGAGAAACTCAAATGTTATTTATTTTTATTTATTTATTTTTACTGTAATAGGATTTGGAGCAAAAGAGAAAAGCATGTTTCAACAGCAGATTTAAAAACCATAATGTTATCTAAATGAGAAAGATTTAAAGTCAAATAAAATAATTGGAGCATTCATCAAAATAAAAGCTGCAAATATGTAACTAATCAAAAGTCCAGATGATGTGATTAGTAGTTATGCACTAATTATTTGTTAGTATCAGTTTGTTTCCAGTGTTTGGGGACAGGATGATTCCTCTTCAATTCTTTAAAAACACCTGTCTGCCCTTTTGCAAGTTACTCTTCGTTGTTTTGTGTAAATCTTTTTTCTTAAATTCTTTTTTCAAGTGTCTGTGAAACCACATGCTGACAGAAATTCATTTCTGGTAATAAAGTAAAACTGAAAGCAGAGCCTCTTAAAAGGCACAGAGGAATTGCATCGGCTCTTGTCCAGCGCCGAATCAAATTTCTGTAATTAATTTCCTGGATCTCAAGAATGCGGAGCGTACTTTGCCTCGTACAGGGAGAACTTGTCTTACACAGTTGGCATTTTGGCGAGTCCATCGAATTTCTGCAGGGAAAAGTTTTTATTGAAAATACTTTTCAGACGGATGCATGGGAAAGCTTAATTACAAAATTTTTAAATACACAATTTATTTTGATAACAAAAAACTCACTTTTTAAACTATCACCAACCAGACTTCAATTTTTAATGACTTTTGAGGCTAAATTCCAAGATTAGTTGTGGAACAATAGATGAGAAAGGCCTTAAAGCTGCAGTTCTATCATCAGACCTTTCATCAACAAACTAAGATCAAGTGTTTCTTCACAACAATAAAATAAAGATTTTTTTTCTCACATTTTTTTCTTGTTTCTTTTACAAGTCACGTTTTGAAACATGAGGTTCATTTTACCTCCATCTTCAGCAGTGGAGTATCACATCTAAAGGTTCTAGTAACGTTGGTCTATTGTGAGTGTAAAAAGACAAAAGGCTTTTTTTTAACTTTTTTAAAGGCTTGTGAAGTATTTATGCAATTTTCACAAACTATTATTTGATTTCAAGTGTTTTTAAGTTCGATACATTTGATCATCTGATGTAAATTCAAATGTTTTTTTGTGGGAAGTTTCCAGCATTGGGATGCAATCCGATTGTTTTTCCTTTGACGAGAATGGTTTGGAATCTTTCTCTTCATGCTTAACATTGCACCATTGTTGGCATCTATTCTGTTTCACACTTCAGCTTTTTCTGCTGTCTTCGTTCCTTTTTTGGAATGTTTTGTGACTGTCGTCAACCTTATTTCATGCAGATTATAAATGCAGATACACTTTTGATGGGAAAAATGTAACGCAGTAAAAATAACTCATCTATCGTCATTAAAAAAAAAAAAACTATTTGCTGTATTTAAAGAATGCAACATTTGTTAATAACTATATCTTTATAATACAGTTACACCATGTTATCACATTTGAGACTGGATAAATAAGGTGCTTTTTTCCTGAACACATATGTAAATATTTTTGCTTCTTAAACTAACATTGTTCTGACCAAAGTTATCAAATCACCCACCGTATCATAATTGAAACCATCTATATCTGCGAAAATTGAAATGAAGTATTTATGTGGATTTCATTTAAGTGTAAAATACATCTTCATTCTAAAAAGATGTAACTTTTCTGTCAGTTCCTTGATTTAGTGGGATTCATCACAGATTCATCTTTTCATTCAACATTTTACCTGCTCATTTAAATGCATAGGTCAAATAAGAACAAGTAACTTGAAAATCCAGACAATAACGACATAAACTGAACTGATGCGACTATTTCAGTTTATTTTAAGAAGGAAAATGGCGTTTCTCTTCCAATAAACTATTCAAACAGAAGAAATGACCAAGCAGAGTACAACAAAAAAAGATAAGTGTTCATTTTTACACGTCTGCAATCAGTCAAAGTACTCAGGCTTTACTTCTAACAGTATATCATGAAACAAACTCATACCCAAAGTAAACCTACAAATCTAAAATCAGCAGTCTGTCCTCTCTGGAGACTCACTGAGGAGAACTTTCTTATAACATGCTGACATTTTGACACTTTTTAATGCATAATTCATCCCAATTATGAATATCCTGCAGGAGTTTTTTTTCTTTAAATTTCACTTAACTGCATATTGTTAGGAGGTAGAAAAAAAAAAGCTCAAATCCGTCGGTGTACGATGAAGATTTCTTTTTCTTGATATGCTTTCCTGCACATTAAAGTGCGTTTAGAAAGCTCTGAAAAGCTGGTTTGGCAGGTATCCAAGGTGAAGGAAGGATGTCTGAGCTTCTCTTTCAAGGTTGGCCAACTCCTGGACCGTCGGAGCCAGAGCATCCACGTGACCCTTATAGTTTCCACCTGAACAAGGTTGATGGGTTTTGTTAAAACAAAGCAAAAACAGTCAATCTGCCGTCGTGTGGCGTCCAGCATACCCCCGAGAGCTTTACGCTGCCCATAGGTCACTTTGCCATCAAATTCATCCACTGGTACTTTCATGTCCGTCTCACACTGGGTGATCGTGCACTTCAGATGCTCCTCAATTTCTGAAAGAAGCTGGGAGAAGCAGAAAGAGGAAGACAGAAGTCCTAAAATTCCTTTAAGATTCTGTGAGTGCCCTTTTTTATTCACCTCTTTTTCATTGTACCAGATGGTGCATCCTCCATCCTCCTTCAGTCGGGTGTTGCAGCAACCTCTGCCTCGGTTTGGACAAACGTGGTACCACACCTGCACAGGTGGAAGGATGCCCTCGCAAACATTCAAACAAACAATAACAGCTGGATTTGTGGATGTGTTCTTTACCTTTTCCTTCTCCATGGCAACCAAAGACATGGCCAGCCCCATTCTGCACGTGAAAACATTTACATGTTAAAGTTTGACTTTAAAACAAAGCTAAAGCTGAAATTCTTCTTTTTTTTTTTTAAAAGGACCTCTCTGCTCTTCCAACTCTGCCGATCCGATGGACATAATTCTGCTTCTCGTCTGGAAGGGTCACATTGATCACTGAGGAAAAAAACCAAAAACGTGTACATGAAAAATATAGCATGCTTCTGTAAAAATGTCTTCATACCGTAAGGAACTCCGGAAATATCAATGCCTCTGGCGGCAACGTCAGTGCAGATCAGCAGCCTCACTTCTTTTCTCTGAAAACACCTCAAATATAAAGAGTTCTTCTTTGCCAAATTGTCAGCATTTTATCCCTAATATTACCTTAAAGCGCTCCAAGTTATGCTTCCTTTCGTTAGGCTTTCGGTCACCATGGAGACAAACGCAGGAAAATTGGTGACTTTTATTATCTGGACCTATAAAAAAAAAAAAAAGGTTGGGTTTGAGTTTTTAAATGTTGACCAATTAAAAAAAAGATCCAGAAGAACAATCTGACCTCCTCCTTGCTGGATGAAGTACTGCTCCATGTTGTCGCAGTCGATCTTTGTGCGACAGAAGATTATGGCCTGGTCCATTTTGTGCTCTTTAATGGCCCTCACCGTGTACTCGCCCTTCAGCAGTTTGATGGCTTCTGACCACATTTCTATAACCCACACATATATTTTGAGTGCTGTTCATAGAAGGCATGTGATGTGCAGGCTGCTCGAGTATCACACCTGGAGTGTTGGCTCCTGGCCTGACGTTGTCTTTGGCATGGACTTCATCCGTCTGTCCAGAAAAAAAATATTCAATAAATAGAGCTGCGAGTGGCATTGTACCCGTAGGCGCCACACGCTTCCGCCTTCCCTCTTTTGACCTGCCCTAATTGGCTGAGCAGTTCCTTTAGGCCCCTCGCTCTCCTCCTCTGCTAGCCTGGTCAGAGCTGCATGCGACAAATTTCCGACAAAACAAAAACACTTTTTGTAAAATGGCAGCTTTTCTATTGGTTTTATCTCCATAGCAACCATTTAGCACTTTGGTTACCTGATGAACACGTCTAGGTAATTCAAAAGAAAAATTTGCAAGAGTATGTCTTTGGATTTACTTGGAAATGGACATTTATTGTTTATCACAGCCACATTCCTAATATTTTGATATTGTATCATTTCGTTCATCTTGAACCAACAATTCAGACATTAAAATTTCACAATATTCGGGGGTTCAAATTAATAGCCGGTACTAAAGGTGATCTTTGTGAAAAATGTAAGATGGTGGCCTCTTTCCAAAGTCAACAAAACTTCGGTTAGGGTTGTAGACTTGAGACTGAAGATCGCTCGAACAAAAGTTTATCTTTCTCAAATTGTGGGAAAATGTAAAAATTGTCAAATTTGATACTTTGCCACATAATGGCCGCCAAGCAGTTTGTTGCGTGGTCATCCTTTTTTTGTCATGTTTTTTTGTGTGTGTGTGGGGAGGGGGGTCAAAAACAATCAGGTCCTTGCAGTCCAGGACTGCTTCTTTAACTAGTTTTTCTCGACTGAATTGTGTACGACAGACTCACCCGAACGTGGGCTTTTCCGAGACGCTCCCACTGTCGGTCGGCTTTAGGATTGACAGGAACGACCACGTGGTGCACCGACTCTGGGACAGAGTCTTCCCCTTTTAGGTCGACCCATGTGGGAAAGTGCATGATGCGCTCCGAAAGCTTCTTCACATCAAACGAGTGCAGCGTAGCCGAGCACACGATGACCTGAAGAAGAATCCCACCCGTCACTCTGTACGGTACCGCTAATAACATTTTCAAAACTAATTTAAGAAACTTCTCTATTAGTACCTGTAATCTTTTTCCATCGGAGGTGACCTGAGGAATCTGGTTATGAATTCTGTTTATAAAGTCTGTGTAGCCTGCTGAGAGGAGGCCGTCCTTAATAAAAACAAAAGGATTATTTGGTTTTGTATTCATTTTTAGGCAAACTTGATGACTGGGAACTGAAAATGTTCTGCACATACACACTCATCCAGGACCAGGAAACGGACTTGAGAAAGACTGAGCTTCCCAGTGGAAATGAGATCATCCAGCCGCCCAGGTGTTCCCACCACAATGTCAACCTGTTGATGGGGAATGCACAGAAATGCAAAACTATGAGAAAATAAAGGAGGCTTGAGTTCATTGGAGTTCTTTTGACTAATATTGGTGCGTCATACCCCTTGCTCTAAAACTGCCAGCTGCTCCTTGGCAGCCACACCACCAATAATAAGAAGCTCCCTGCGGAGAGAGAATTAAATATTGTAGAACATGCAGCCATTTTAAAAATACAACTCACTGCCTCCACCTGCTGGTAAATTACAGGAACTACAAAAATCTCTAAAGAACTACTGATGAAAATTGTGTTTTTCACATGTACTTGGGACAATTTTCTGATGATGGAGGACATATAAAAAATAAGATCCAAATTGAATTTGTCAGTACTTCTTTATTCAAATTGTTGTGGATCAAGAGCAGACAAAAAAAATGCTGTTTAAAAAATAGCTTATTAGTAACATTAAATACGCAGGCCACAAGCTCCCTGCTCTGCCATGCTCTCTAACAGGGAGGGTTTATTCAACGCCAGTGGCCCTGGCCACAATTCAGATGTGACTTTCCAATGAACTACTGCCGCTCTGCAGAAACTATGACCTTTTTTTTTTAAATTTAAGCTAAAAACAGAATAATCATATTCACTGGGAAGTCTTTAAAATTAGATCAAAAGATGATCCAAGTTTTAAAAGCTGTTAATAAACAAAGGACAACTACCTTTTCATTCAAAGCGATAGATTGCCAAACTTTATTGTTTTATGTTGGTTTCATCTCTGTTACCTGAGTTTGGGGTTGTCCACATATTTTTTAAACTGTTTCACATTGTTCAGGGTTTGCTCTGCCAGTTCTTTGGACGGCTCGATGATCAGGGCTTTGGGCGAGTTTGATGAGGCTTTTACCTGACTCACTTTAGCAGTTCCTGCACAGTCACACAGCAAAAAGATTCAATTTTAAAATCAACTACCCTATGAAGGACAAAATAATATATATAATATATATATATATATATATATATATATATATATATATATATATATATATATATATATATATATATATATATACATATATATATATATATTAACACGACACCTGTGTGTGACGATTTGACTGTGTGACCGTCTGGTGCCTTATTCAGAGCAACAAATCCACTTTTGGGCAGATGTTTAAAGTCTTCTCCTCCAAAATTAAACTTCAGTTCAGCATTCTGGGACAGACAAGATAGAAAATAAGCTGCAAGTGTATTTGTATGTAATTGATGAGTTGTGATGTGAAAATACCTTGAGAACGCAGGAAGCAAAGAAGGCCTGATTTCTCAGGTTTTGAGGAATTTCAAAAGCCAAACCTAAGTCATTGCCTTAAAAGACAACAAAAAAATGTATCAGAAGATGCCAACACGTTTGATATTTTTCATTAAATACAGTTATGTTCATATAACAATAAATAAAAGGCGGAAAGTCTTTGAAAGCACCATTTTTAGAGTACGAAATTTGGTTTTTCTCCAGATCGAGGTAGCATCCAATAGTGTCATGCATGGTAAACTCCTGCAAAAAAGGAAAAGACAATTAACATAGAGCATCGTCTAAAACTGATTCAAACGAATATATGTGGGCTTAAACTACAGACAGTCGGTACCTCTCCATAGCTGTCAAACTGCTTGTTGTTGGATTTCTTCCCAGTTCCACCAAACCCGAAACCGTACTTATCCGTTCCTGAAAAGCAAATCCAATGTTATTGATTGAGTCAATTCATTGTAACTGGTGTGTTGTTTACAGCTAAGGAGCATACCCAAATCCAGAGCTGCCTGAGTGGTGGACCAACCAACTCGGCATAAACCTTGGTCGCTACAGCTGACTTCATAATAGTATCTTCCTGGAGAAAAAAAGTTTCCAAAACCCATTTAGCTTCATATTCCAATGAGGCCATTACCTATTTAAAAGTATGTAAAGCATTACATGCCTTTAGTGACACCTTTGGTGGAGCGACAGCCATGCCACTCTTTAAACTCCCTGCTCTGGCAGCACAGGCCATCGGGGCCAATAGCTAAACAACATTAAAACCAATGAGTTTTTCACACTTAGTTTGCAACACTGTTGATTCCTCTCAAACTCCACTTACCAAAGGCTGGGCTGCGGTCATACGGATTCATCTGCCAGTTGTTGAAAACTGGGACACATCAAAGCAGCAAAGCAGACATCAACACAAACAACATTCATTCAAGATTAGAAGTAAGTTAAAGGTGGTAGCCATGATAGATGGGCAAACAGTCTATCGAGGGTTTACATTGCTCCACATCGAGAAAGGACAGTTAAGGTGGTTTGGACATCTGGAAGGAACCAGACCACTGTACAAGGATGTCAACAGGAACCCTAACTGAACCCAGAAAACATCAGAGAAATCAGCGCTCTCTCAGCAGTCTTGGATCTATCTCAAAATCTTTACAGGGAACAGTGAGCGTCCTTGCAAATCCCCCCAACTGGAATCTGTACCACAAGTTAACACAAAACAAGCTCAAAGCAAAATGTTTCTCACTAGCTCCTCCAGTTTTGATAGAAGCTCTGCCCGTCTTGCCCTCCTGCTGGTCTTTTAGCGTCTCGTAGACAATCTGGATCACTGGGATACTGAAGGCCTAAGGATGGAATGGGAATTATTTCACCTAAACTATGACATTTAGCTCATTTGGGGGTAACATTTGATGCTTAGCTTCACTTACTCCTGTTTTACCGCTGCCAGTTTCTGCCGCCTTTAGTAGAAAAAAGATAAAAACAATGACTGTCAGAAAAATAAATGTTTACTACGTTTAATATATTAAATATTAAAATTGAACTTACCATAAGTACATCTCCTCCTCCAAGAATGAGGGGGATGGACTCTGCTTGAATATCAGTTGGCAGCCTGAGATCCAGTAGATTAAATAGTTGAAAAAAAGGTGTAGGTTTTAGAAAACATTGTGACTGCATGATTTAGCAAAATCAGAACTTACAGCCAGTCCATCTCCTCCACAGCCTGCGCGATTTCAGGCATAACCCCCATTTCTGTTCAACAATCAGAACAAATAATGATAATTAATCGTTTAAGATATTAATGGCCCTTTAGGATTGAAACATTACGTCAAGGGAACCAACGTAGCATAAATCTTACCAGAAAACGCTGCCATTTTTTTTAGCTGCTGACTGGCAACCGGATGTAGCATGCACAAAGACCGGTGTAACTTCTTTACCGGTCTGACAAATCGGCCTAACATTAGTTCCGATGTGTAAACATTTTAAAAACATAAAAAAAACCAAAACATTATTTTAAATAGACCTATTAACTATATATTAAACATAAATAAAAACATGTTTAAAATTGAAAAGAAAAATCAAAATTCTAAGCGGTTATTAAAATATGTCTTGATGCTTAATTTTGACCCATGCTGCTTTCCGTAGACGTCAGCTGATTGTAAACATGGCTGAGGAAAGCGAAGATGAGAATATTTTATACGACTTACTTGTTATCAACGAGTGGCCGCCAGAGACAGACACTCAGGTTTGTCATAATTTAGTTTCGGGTAGTTGTTTGCTCTTTGCTTATATTCATTTGGTTTCAAATCGCGACCTTGAGTGGAACAGAGTTCAGCAACGCAAAGCCACGTAACACAAACTGAATGACGGATGTCCATTAACTTAATGTAGTTAAACATTTTGTACAGGTAGTTAAACTATGTTGTGCTGCTGCGTCAGTATTTTTCCTAATAGTGTTAATGTAATTAGTGGATTTTTATTCAATATAAAACTTTAATTGTTAATTCTTCTTCTATTAAATAAATACAGCTACGGGGCAACAAAGAAGACAATTCTCTAGTCGCGAAAGCTGTAACAGGTAAGTTGTTGTCACTAGCTTGACCGGTACCACATTAAAAGAGAGATGCATTTTTCTTTAACTCATAAAACTGCCTTTAAATAAAAATGTTTTGTTCAATTTAATGTACTTCTAGCAAAATATGGTTCTATTTTCGTGCTTGTGTTCTCCAGAATTTAAAGATGAATAAACTCTTTAGACACAAGCCCCCCCCCCCCTTTTTTTTTTACAGCCAAATGAGCATAATTCGTTCGGGATCTGTTTGTTTTATTGACAGTATTTAATATGCTATGGGCTGGAAGTTATATTCTGATTTGGTATTAGGAAAAACTTCAAACACAAAAATTTATATGTTTGCCTTTTTTGTGTGAAATGGCTCATGCATGGTACTTTTAAAGCTATTGCTTTATTTAAAGAAATTGATTTATTTGTAAACTACAGATTTAAAGATCATGTTCTGGATTAATGAAAAACATAAACAGGTGAATAACTTTAACATTTCTTTCATAGGCCCATTCCGTTTAGTGCTGCACTATTTGTTTCATAGGTAAGTTATTTTAATATTTTAAGAAAACCAAATCCTTTTTTTTTTTTTTTTAATTTTTTGATAAATTCAATTAAACATTATATATTACAATGCCAAAATCTGTTTTATATCATTACTTGCAAGTCGTCCCACTTAGAAAGATGATGAAGGTCTGTAATGTTTATCATAGATACACTTCAACTCAGAGGAACTGAATGTAAAAAAAAAGAATCCAGGAAATTACATTACAAGAATTCTTACTTTTTTTTCTTAAAACATATCTTCCATCCTCCACTGTTACTTGTATAAATGGCACCTATTTGAACTGGTAATACATATAAAAGACTCATGTCCAAACCCTTAAACATTCAGACTGCAATCTGGCCACTAATACCAAAGAGCTGTAAAAGGGCACCACATGATCGTTTACCTTAACAAGACTGGGATAAACCAATCTACAACAAGCAAGCAACTAGGAGAGGAGAAATCAACTGTTGAAGCAATTATTAGAAAATGGAAGAAATACAAGATCACTGATGATCACTTTCATTCTGGAGCTCCATGTAAAATCTCACTTTAAAGAGTACAAAGGAGCTGGAGAACAGTGAGGAAACAGCCAAAAACTACCCTAGGAGAACTGTTCAATGACCTACAGAGGTGGAACCACAGTTCAAATCCTGCAGAGCTCCAAAGGTCCCCAATCTTAAATCATCACATGTACAGGTGGGTCTAAGGGTCTTCAGAGACCATCTGGAGAGTAGGAGCTGAGTGGTATCCTAAGCACATCAAACTTACTGTGAAGCATGGGAGTGGCAACATCATGGTTTGGGGCTTTTCGCAAAGGGAACAGGATGACAGAGCAGTATAAAGAGGTGAATTGGGTCATGTATGGTGAGATTTTGAGCAAAACCTTCTTTCTATGAGGGAGAACTTTGAGGATGGAACATGGCTGGATTTTGCAGCTTGACAGTGATCTCAAGCACATCCTCTGAGCTACAAAAAGAGTGCTTAAGTGAAAACGGTTTCAAAGTTCTTCAGGGGCCTAACCAGTATCTGATCTAAGTCTAATAGAGAATATTACGAGAAAACAGCCCATAAACGTCATGGCTCTTGAGAAGATCTTCATGGAAGAATAACCAAAACAGCAGCTATAGTGTTTGCAAAATGGGCGAAGACCTACAGGAAACATTTGACCTCTGTCATTGTCAACCAGGATTAAATTACACAGTACAAATGTGAACTTGTGTTATTGACTGAATCCATATTTTTGCCATCATTATACATAAGAACATCTTTAAGAATCATACAATGTGATATCCTATGTATCTTCTGTTTTATTTACATTCTTTCCCTCACAGTTAAAGTGTAACTACGATGAACATTACAGACCATGACTGACAATACTGTTTTCATCCACAGTATTTAAGAAAGTGTTTGCAAGTGTGAAAACATAACAATTAGTTTTTACTGTACTCAGGCTACCCTGCACTTACTGTAAAATATAATCCTGCTGCTGTGTCATCACAGAGGATATCTATCTGTCTGTCTGTCTGTCTGTATCTATCTGTGTCTGCGTATATCTGTGTCTGTGTGTATCTGTCTGTCTGTCTGTATCTATCTGTGTCTGTGTGTATCTATCTATCTGTCTATCTGTATCTATCTATCTATCTGTGTCTGTGTATATCTGTGTCTGTGTGTATCTATCTGTCTGTCTGTCTGTCTGTGTATCTGTCTGTCTGTCTGTCTGTCTGTCTGTCTGTCTGCATGTACATATATACGTACATACATATGCATATGCAAATGTGTGTATCTATCTGTCTGTCTGTCTGTCTGTATCTATCTGTGTCTGTGTGTATCTGTCTGTCTGTCTTTATCTATCTGTGTCTGTGTGTATCTGTCTGTCTGTCTGTACGTACATATATACGTACATACATATGCATATGCAAATGTGTGTTAAATTAAACCTTGTAAGACGTAGTTATAGAACTTTTTCCTTTAAGATACTTTTTGCAAAAGAATACGTCCCAATTTGTGATGAGAATTCTATTTAGTCATAGAAAGCTGTAAGAAGTTGTATGTTCATAAATAGTTGACGTTTTTCATGTTTCTCAGCCCCACCAGCTCTTCTCTGCCTCCTGGTCTTGTACGGCTGTCAAACAAGCAGATCACCTGGCAGCATGTTCTTTCAAGGTACATCAATTTGCTTTAAAAAATATTTATCAATTTGCGGTTATTGTGTGTAGTTTGACAAACTAGAATGTAAAAGATACGTTTTTAAACTACATTCTAAATAAATTTACTTATGCACCTAAGATTATTATTGTTTTTGCCCAGAAAAAAATATTAAACAAAAGTTACTCCTGCTGACATAATTCCAATGCTTTCTTAAATTTATTTTGCATAAAAAACCTAGTAATTTTCTGAATTTTATGTAGAAATATTTATATTAAATTATGTTGCATATTATATTATATTATATTATATTAGTTAGTTTTAGTGTTTTATTGCTCATTTATGGCAAAATTTTGTAGTCCTTTACCCTTAGCTTTAAACTCTGCTTTTCTTTTAAGAATGCAGTATACATTAACCTTTTTTGCCAGTTTTTACCTGGTTAAACCAAAGAAACTACTATTAAACTCCTCAGCTTTTTTATCAAGAAAAAACAGCATTTCCTCCAGGAAGTGTACATTACAAAGCATTTCGCATTATTGTAAACTCTTTTTTTTTCAATTCAAGGGAAGTTATGTGTCCACAATATATAAAAAACGGCATGTCTTCCTTTCTTCTTGTTTCTTTTTTCTGCTCAGTCCTGATCCTCCTTTTTTTGCTCCACAGTAACGGCAAACTGTTGGCAGTGGTTCAAGACCAGTGTGTGGAAATTAGGTAATTACAGAGCTCGTTCTCATCTTTTGAGACTGTTTGTGAACAGTGAGTGAGTGAAGGTGATAGAAGACCGTTTAATTACGGGGATGAGATTTATCATATTTTCCCTGTAAAAAGACCCCCCCCCCCCCCACACACACACACACACCGCCTCAGCTCGGACCTCTAGAGAAGTTGCAAGAACAATCGCTTGCAATATAGTCACAGTTTGACATTTGAATCAATTTAGCAACCTTATTGTGGCCGCTGGAATCTCCTGAGCCAGAAAAAAAGCTAAATGAAATCATATTTCATTTATATACAGCGGAGGAAGCAATACACAACAGTGAGGCCATTTTCACTGGTTGTAATTGTTCCACACACTAATCTAAACACCCCCCCCACTACACAGACAAAACTCATTCACTCAGCAGTGTGCTATACTGATGCACGGAATAGAAATGACAATCAATCGCCAACAAGCATCCATAGAAATATTGTCTTTGTCATTCTCCTGAGACAAACAAGCTGGTTTCATTCACATTCATAGTGGAGAATTTGCACCACTTGACTTCCACACATGAGTCGAGATGTGTGTTTTGTTCCAAGTGTCTGGTTGCACTGTTTTCATTAAAGCTAATCCCTGTTTTCTAACTTTGCCTCATGACTTGCGTTGAGTTATGTGAGGATTCTGACAGTACAGAACCTTTTCCTCAGACATTTCAGCGCCCTATTCTGCTTGTTCTATTTGAGCACGCAGAGCTGGGAGGCTATCAGTGACTGTTCCAGCTTTCTTCCTAACAGGTGCTTGAAGGCTAGGTGTATGTGCATCATTTTTATCCGGTGTAATGCCACCGGTTTTTGTGTGCTTCCTCCTCAGGTCTGTGAGAGATGACTTTGGCTCAGTCATTGGAAAATGTCAGGGTAAGACCCTCTCCTCGTGTTATTCTAAATTATGTTATGCTAATGTTGAGTGGCTCACGGTGCGTTTGTGTGCGTGATAATGAAATTGGATAAAATTGTACACTCGTGGGGGACAAAAACCCAAAACCAGCCATACTTTGAGCACTGAGCTTTCTTGGCCATTCACTTCAGGGATCACATGCATGACATGGTGCACATGATAGACTGAAAAATGTAGATCCTTTTTTCCAGAGTAGATGCATTACTCATAAGAAATAAACTGCAACTAAAATGGGCTGACCAAAGTCTCCCTGCTCCGCTACATGCTGTAGACAAATAGTTCCATGTACGTCTGCATTTTCTCTGTCCAAACTGGCATCTGGTTCAAAACTGTACGGCTGGAAAGCTGAGATATTACTCACCTGCTTTTTTTCCCTTTTGAGGGCTGCACAGTGGCACAGTGGTTAGCACTCTTGCCTCACAGCAAGAAGGTTCCCGGTTCAAGTCCTGGCTGGGGGATTTGAAACAGTGTCACCAATGGGGGACCTTTCTGTGTGGAGTTTGCATGTTCTCCCCGTGCATGCGTGGGTTTTCTCCCACCATCCAAAAAAAAAAAAAACATGCTTCATAGGTTAATTCACTCTAAAATTATCCCTCGGTGTGGATATGACTGTGTTACTGCGAAAGACACCAGTCCAGGGGTGTCACCTGCCTTCGCCCATGAGTAGCCGGGTTAGGCTCCGGCAGCCCCGTGACCCCGAAAGGGATAAAGCGGTTCAGAAAATGAATGAAGTTGGTATTTTGCTTACATGTTGACAGGCATGTCTACTTTTGTTTTCCTGTGTGCCTAACAACATAACTGGAATGCTAATATCAATTTTTAACGCTGAATCTACTAAATAAAAGTAATTATTAATAGTTACAGCCATTTTTAAAATAAATTGTTTGCCTGTAAAAAAATAGTACTCTCTTAAAATATTAAAGAAGTCAAAAAATAATTTAGAATTTTATTAAGACTATTTCTACCAGAATTTGTTAATTGATCCAATAGATTCTCATGTTTTTCTGAATGTGTATGTTTCTAATGGTCAGACCACCCAGTAACTTTAAAACTTACGTATTTGACATGTAGCCTTTAAAGCTAATTCATATGCCAACATATTTAAAGGTATAGAGTCACTCTTCTTCCTTTTGCAGCCTCACATTCTCACTGTTGCTCCTCCTGCTATGTGGTTTGATACGGTGGCCCTCAAGGTCAAATTGCACCAAAAAATCCCTCTACGCAAGAATACATTAAGGTCACAATTATAAAACAAATCATGAAAAACATTACATTTTTTTAAAGCAAAACAATATTCCAGATAAAAAACATAAAAAAATTTGTTTTATTTAATAACATTCCACTTTTATTTGAACGTCATTTTACGTCATATTTTAAAAACTACCTTTTGGTTTCTTGAATTTAGTTTTTGTATTTTCAAAATGTAATATTGTTTTATGATTATTAGTTTTGCTTTTTTAATTGTTTTTTTTCATATATTTTTGAGCTGGGTGATTTGTCCTTAGGCCGCTGTAGTTTGAAGCTTTAAATGTTTTTCACTAAAGTTTCAATCTAGCCATTTTTGGGCATTTTTCGAAATAAGTTAGGTTTGTCTCATTCTTACTTTAAGTATTATTTTGTTTTTGTCATTGTGCACTCTTAATGGTTCATAGTGTGGATAACAGTAGCCCCCAGGCCTGTGTAAAGCCTGGCCTCCCTCCTTGTTTTTTCGTTCCATCTCATCTTTTTATTTTTCTCTTATAACATTTCATTTCATTTCACAGAGATTTGTCCTAATGGATTTTGCTGTGATCCTGCCTTTAATGGCATTCACTGTTAATGGATGAGTGTGTGTGTTTCTCTGTGTGTGTGTGTGTAGTGCACCCAGACCTGTGTCTCTCTTGTGAGTCTGTTTCAGTAGAGTTGTCTTCCACCCACATACATAATTCATAAACATTGAGCTCTGATAAAATGCATCCGTGCGGCTTTAGATAGAAAGGCTTCTGCTGGGCCATTGGAAGTCATTCTCCCAAACTTCCGCCTCCACCATCGCTGGAAGGAAAAGAGAGAAGGAAAAAAAAAAAGAAGAAGAGATCATGCTCTCCTATTTCCTCCCCCAAAAAAGCCATCTATGTGGAAATGGAGCCCCCTGAGCTGCAGAGCACCCCACTGTATACAACTCATAATGGGAGATGAGATAGCAAGTAGGAAAATGTCTTTGTGTGAAACCGAAAAATAAAAGTGGGGGGGGTTAGAAGAAAAACGATGGTGGGTGCCCACAGCTGTTCTTGCTTGCTTTCCCTTATCTGAGAGACTCAAAGGTCTGTTAAGTTCCTTCCCTCCTGGGGAGCTCACTGAGATTTTTAGGCCTGAACATTTGGGGAACTATTATTTCTCTCTGTGTGGGCTGCTCTGTCTCCTCCCCAGATTTTCTCTCCTTCTCTCCCCTCTCGTTTACTCCTACGTCTGTGTTTTTGAATTCTAGTCATACGTTTGTTTCTGATATTGCCCACTAGGGGTTGCAGCAGCTTCACGGAGGCGAGAAATTGGACACAATAAACACTAAAGGCAATATTATGAGATGTCAACATTGTTTATGCTTTTTTTTTTTTTTTGCTACAATGCAGCTGTTTTTTTTTTTTTGTTTGTTTGAATTCACGTTCAGATAATCAGGGGATGAAAAGGCTCTTGATCAGAAGCTGCTGCAGCTCTTTTGTCAGGGGACGATGACAGCGGGGCCTTGAGCAAATGCCAGCAGGCGCGGATGTACTTCATCATGGCGATATGGCTGTGCTCACCGCTCTGCTGAGACAGCAGATTCCTAAAAGAGGAGCCTGTTCTTCAATAAAAACTCAATTTATGATCTCTGTTCTCCTCCCACCTTTCTTGCCCCCCCTCATCACCGCCTTCCCTTCCGCGAGCTGGTGTGTGATAGTGTGCATCTTTGAGAAGCAATTATTGAGATGTTATTCCGCCTCAGAGATGAGTCTTTGTCTTTTTCGTGCTCACATCTGTATTCATCAGTGCATCACATTACACCATCTCTGACTTTATCTACAAGTTTTTTAAAAATACAATCTGTTGTTGGATTTAAAATTCAAACTGTATCTCCATCTGCTGCAGTGCCAAAAGACCCAAACCCCCAGTGGCGACGAATGGCGTGGAGCTCCGACTGCACGCTGCTGGCGTACGCTGACAGCACTGGCACAGTCCGGCTGTTTGACCTCATGGGTGGCGAACTTTTTGTCATCCCCCCGGTAACCATATAAACATGTCCTTCTAAGCTATTTTTTGTGATCAGTTGTGATGATGGGTGCACAATGGTTAGAGCTCTTGTGCACAGCGACAAGGCTCTGGTTCAAATCCCGACTGGGACCTTTCTGTGTGGAGTTTGCATGTTCTCCCCGTGCATGCGTGAGTTTTCACCTGCGCTGTGGCTTCCTACTGCAGTCCAAAAAACATGCTCCATAGATTGAAGTGTCTCTAGACGTGCACGTATGGGTGTGGAAGTGACTGTGTAGCCCTGAAACTGGCTGGCGACCTTTTCACCTTTTCCCAACAGTACCCAGGATAGGCTTGAGCAACCCTGTGACCGAGATAGGAATATTGCAGGAATGATGGAATTTGGATTCTAACAAAAGCATCAGTTCTGTCATTCCAGTGTTTTAACACAAGAGGCAGCACCGATCTTTTCTGTAAAATGCTTGGTTTGTTCATCACCTTTTAAAGATGTCTCCCTTTCAGATGCCCTGCACCCTCTTTGTCTGTGTCACCTGCTTTTTAGGCCATCGTCTGCTTGTTCTCTTTTTTCCTTTTCCGCTCTGCGTCTTGTTCTTCTAAGTGTCGTTTTCCTCACCTCGCATCCTGAATTTTTCATGAGTGTTCTCCCCCAGTATTCCCTTTATGCCACCGCTCACACACAAGCTCTTCTCCTCCTGCTGCAAGTTCACATTTTAATGCAGCGTAAGCTCCACATATCATTATTCTTCCATTTTCTGTCCATTATCCCCCTTGCTCCCCTCTGTCAGACGCTCGTCTTTTTCCTCAGCTACTCTTACCTTTGAAAGTCTCTGATCATTGTTCCTTCTGCGCACTTCCTCTTTGTTGTGTGCGTGTCTGCCCCAAGAGTGTTCACACACTTACATCAGTGCCCCTCAGCAACGCTGTCCTCTTCCTCGTGTTTGTCACTTTCAAGTGCACACACCACTGCCTTAACACTATTTCTGGGGGATGAGATAAAAAAAATGATGAGTCAGTTTTGCAGAAAAGGTGCATACATTTAGGTTTTCTAATGTTTAATGCTCATCACTCTTGCTTTCTATCCCTATTTTTCTGATTTATTATCTTTCAGTGTTTTCACACATTGCCGTTTTTTGTTTTCATCTTTTGTTACAATCACAAGCACAAAAAACACACCTATGTGTGTTAACTTAAACTTCAATGAACTCCTCTTCTCTCCTTTTTCTCATCCAGGTGGTGATTTTTCCCGGAGATTTCAGTTGTGCAGTCGCAGGCCTGATCTTCTTGGAGTACACAGCCAGCGCTCAGTGGTCAGCTGAACTTCTTGTGATGACATACAGTGGAGGGCTTAAAAGCTACTTGGTCAGGTGAGGCCCAAAACATTGAAATAACTAGCTATAGTGTGTTGTTATGAATGAACTGCATATTAAAAACAATTTTCCCTCAATTTTCCTCCTTTTATTTTTTTAGCTTAATGCAGTGGTCAACAAGCATCAACATTTAACTGATTTGTATTTAAGTTATTCTTAATGTAATGATAAAATAAATTAACTAATAAAACATAAACATAAAGACAAAATAGCCTTTTTTTAAATATTCACACGACTTCCTTTCAAAATAAAAGTCACACAATATCATTTCAATGCAGCAAATGACAAGATGTTGCGTCTCAAAGCATTAATTCTCCCATTGATCATTAAATGTTAAAATAAAAAAATTAAAAACCTTAAATTTGTTCCAAAAATAGGATATAATTATCCTGTGGATTAAGTATGAATTCTGCTTACTGACCTCCAGTTGATTTTTTTTTTTCTTTTTTTTTTTTTGGAATACATGACACTCAAAAATCTGTCAAAATGTTTTCGTCTGACTTTGCCAGACTACAAAGCCGATCTGCTTTAAAATTTTTGGAGCATTATGGGAACTGTACAGGAGCCACACAGAATAATGTGTAGTGTGTGGCAACTGTTTATGAGTGAGTTGAATAAAGTTTGACTTGGTTTACTTGAATTCTTTTTTTTATTTGAAAATAATTTTCAAATTAAAGAGCCATGTGTGGCTCTGGAACCTCAGGTTGCAGACCCTTGACTTATTGCATGCCAACAGTCCCACATCATGATCTACCCACCGCCATGCTTGACACTTGTGAAGGTTGAACAACTCACTTTTAAACTGACTAACAGTGCAAAAAACGTGTCCAGTCAAAATTTGTTAAAATCTTTCAAAAGCTACAGCTCCCACAGTCCCACCACTTCACATTTGGCATCACTGAGAGTCCCAAATGTCCTCTCTAGATTCTAAAGGTACTTAAGTCAGTATTATGAAGTAGTTGGGTGATATTCAGGTTTAGAAATATTCTCTACAGAGAAAAAAATGCACTGCTGGTAGTTGTGAGGAGAAATCATGTTAGAATTGATCATACATGTCATATAAGTACTAAAATAAATTGTATTACCTGAAATTCTGATATAGTTCTTAATTTTTTTCCTGTGTGGCTCTTTTGTTAGAACCCCTAAAGGTTTTAACCTAATGCCTAATTTGAGAACCAGCAACAACTTAAGTTCTTTCCAGCTGCTTTGACAGGTTTTTAAGTTAGATAAAGTTAAACTAACATTTTGTAACCTTTTAAAAAAACTGGTTTCAGTTTATTAGTCACATTTCCGTTCTACCAGTCGTTTATTCTGATTGAATTGTTATTAATGGATTTTGTGAAGGCAAAATGATTTGATTTATTATTTTTTTCAAGCCAGCCCTTAAATAAACTGCACAGATACATTTTTTTAATTTAATTTTTCCTTTGTGATGACCTGAGGATGGACCCAGTTTTTCGCCTGATGACTGCTCAAAGAGGCTCTAGTTTCTGTCACTTGACAATCCACTTAATTACCAAACTCGTCAATGTCAACCTGCCTGCGCTGTGATTTAATTTTAAAACTTTAAGCCTTTTCACTTATAATTTATATAGATTTTCACTTTTCAACTGCAGCAAAGACTTTCAAGTACCTTTAAATTCTCATTTGCGTTGACGCAGTGTCTGCGTTTTTGAGAAGTTGGAATGAGTTTCTGCTTCATTTACAATTTAAATACAGCCTTCTAAGTAGGTAACATTTCAGCAGCAAGTGTGCCTACCTGTTTTTCAGAAAAATCTAAATGTGTAACAAGTAATTACCTCTGATATTATGCAGTGGACAGGTACTCAAAGGCAATTTTTGCTCCTGGCTTTTCCCATTTCTCCCCCGTCTGTCGCGGAGACACCGCTTGCTTACACAAGAGCACAGTCGAGTTTACTCAAGTCGGCGGTGATTAATGCTATGTGCTTGGAAATTTGTAATTCTGATTCCCACGCTTGGTCACAGGTTTTAGGCTTTACTGGGCAAATATTTAAATGTTGCAAATGAGCCAACACCTGATTAAAATATATATATTTTTCACGCAAACAGAACCTGAAGATCTGGATTTTCAAAATAATTTAACATCAGAACACCTTTTTTTTTTAAATCATTCAGTTTGATACAATAGCTGTAACATTCCTTTTTGAAAACCTATGCTCAAACTGAAATTTATACTATTTCATGATCTAAGATGAGAGCTTGGAGTTTTCTGGGGTTTGTTTTATAGCAGACTGTTGAATTTGCTTTCACACAAAGCCTCCCACAAGCTGAATGAAATCTGAAGATGCCCTGAATTTCAGCTGCAAATTCATGTCATTCATGCCGTTTTACTCTCTCAATTTCTATTGAAACTGTGTTTGATACCTCTGCAACCATTTAACCCATTGTGTTTATGTGTGAAAAGAAACTATACCAATTTTTGTTGATCTCTTTCTTTAGTGTGGGAACCAATCAAAACTTCCAAGAGAACCACACCTTCAACTTCTCCACCTGCTATCCAAATGGTATCACGGCGGCTGTTTACCACCCTGCACACAGGTAGGACAGACGCCTCAAACTGCTGAGTCTATCTGCATTTCTTTGCATATCTTCCAGCTACAACCTGTAATAACTCCAACTTGCCATGTGATGAGCTTGTTTTTGGACAAGGGTGTGTCTCAAAGAGATAAAGAAAAGGAGAAAGTTTCTTTAGCGGGATGACCAGAGAGTTACTCGGATATTAAGACAGGATGGCAGGAGCGTCACTTATTGGTTTCAAAAAAGAAGCTTCACCTTTACTGCCATGAGACTTGATAAGAATTTAAAGTGATGCTATCAGGACGTTTTTCAGAGCTTCTATGTTTTAAAACTGCAACCTCCCTGGAGTGTCCATAGTACAAAAGATCTAAAGCTCCACACAGATTGAGATGCCAGCAAGGGTCAGACAAGCTACTGTTGTGGGCTGGAGTTTTTTTTCTTTTTTTTTTTTTTTAAGAGAAACTATTTTTTCAGATTGAAGATGGATTTAAACTCAACTCCCAAGATATTTCCCACCTTTTAGAAGTCTTTTTTCAAACAGCAGTGCAGAAAAAAAGTTCTCTTCAGGTGAACCATGATTTCTATACAGGACAAAGCTCCATCTTGTGCATCAAAGGACTTCACTGGGCAGTTTGCAAATAAAAGCCTCAAAGATTCTAAAGAAAAACAAGAAACTGGCATGGCCCCCTTCTTTAACTGATCTTAACCCCAACCTGTGAGACCTTCTTTGAACTGGCTGGCTGGATTGTTTTTTTTAATTGTTTGATTAATTATGAACGTTGTATTTTCATCTAAACAGATAAGTCAGAATTTATTGTATTTAGTTGCATAAAATTCAATAAAATCAACTAAATAAAAATTTCACTTCTCACGCTTATACTATAAAATGTTAAATATATATTTAATTAATTAACTACTTAACTTGTATTTAGTATATTATTCAAAAAAACATAACCTTTCAATTTTTTCTTACATTTACTTGGTTTATTTTATATTTATTAATTTTTTTTATTCTGTTTTTTGTTTTAATTTTTCTTATTTATCTTTTTAATCTATATAACTTTTGAAAACCTATTTATGTATTTATTCATTTGTTAAAAAAGTGATCATTTTAAAGTACACCTATGTAATTATTTAATAAGCTATAATTTATTTATTTATTATTTTAATCTAAGTTACTTAAAAATATTTGCATTAATTGATTAGGAGCGGCCGTGCTGCAGTGGTAGGGTGGTCATCCTCTGATCGGAAGATTGCTGGTTCAGTTCCCACCTTGCCCACCCATGTGTCGAAGTGTCAATGGGCAAGACACTGAAGCTCACATTGCCTCTGATGGACAGTTAGCTCCAGTGTTCAGCAGCAGAGCCGCCATCAGTGTGTAAATAGGTGAATGGGACTGTGACTGTAAAGCGCCTTGGGCCTTCAATGAAAATAGAAAAGCACTGTATAAGTATACGCCATTTACCATAAATGTATTCATTCATTTTTGAAAACATTATTTATTTAATATTTTTATAACGTTACTTTAAAAATATCGATTTATTTATTTTTTTTTCATTGTTTGCTTAAAAGTACCTTACTTTAGTTTTCCTAAATATTCAGATTTGAGGTTCATCAGTGTTGCAGCTGCAATTCCTCTTTGCATGTTTCTATCTGGACAACTGCAGAAAGCTTTAAAAGTAATTTAAATCAGTTTTCATGCTGAACTAATTCGAAGACGATGGCGTGTTATAAATTGTGCTCAACATTTGAATTTTTTTTTCTCAAATTTCCGTCTATTTCATTATTTTGACAACTATGAGAGCTGGCGATTTTCTCTGTTTTACATCATTTTCAGCGCTGGGACTACATGCAAATTAACCTCATGTGAACTTATAGTATTTTTTATGCAGCCTAAAGCATAAACTGCTGAAGGATCATGTGTTACCGCCCAGAAAAACTGCTGTTTTTGAGGAGAATGGAAGGAAAATTTGGATTGAGGTACATTCATCATGTTAGAAGGGAGATAAAGAAGCAGCACATGTGATGTTTCTCACACAGACTTCTGCAAAAGTCTAGGCTTTTTGCACTGTGGAATGAGGCCAAGAAGCTTACTCAGGAATAAATGAAGCAATCTCTTTAATGCAATACCTGAAGGAATTGACTGCAGCAGCGCCGAATGCCCTTGGCCTGTTTCACTACATTGTATTCATTGGGTTTGTTTCATTATTTCTGGCTCGCAGTTATGGCCGTGCTGTTTTCGCTAGGGTCCTCACTCTGCACAGACCAGGTTTGCTTTGGCCGGTAAAACCTGGCTTGGCAGCCTAATGAGGTTTGGCAGCTACTGTCAATGTTTGCCAAATGATAGATGAGATGAAACTTTAATGATCCCTGTGTGAAAACTGGGTCAACATCAGAGAGAACGGAGGGATGTGGAAAAGTAAAGGTGGAAACCCCTGATATGAAGTATGTGACTTTGAAAACATTACTAGATTTGCATGTCTTTCTTTTTGCAGAACATTCACATAAATGTGCTTGAAGAATATAAAAAAATATTCATTTGAATTTCTTTTTTTTTAAGTACAAAATCACACACTACAAAATAAATGTCATATAAGACATATGTTATGTTTTATTTACAGAATATCTTTCAGAAATGTTTGTTTGCTAAATAATCCCTCAGATCTTAAATTGAATAGTCAGATTTTCTGCACTAGGGGGCACTGTTGAGCTAAACAGGTTCAGAAAACAACAGTTTTTAACTGAGTTTCATGTTTTCTCTCGAGACTTTTTCTAAATTACTAACATGCATTATTTTGCTACAAAGCAGCTCAATAGGGATTTTTTTTTTTACTCGAACTTCAACTTCATTTCTAATGAAACCTTTTGTTTTTGGTTGTTGTTTTTTTTTAGTTTTTGATATGCAGCTATTATTGATGGTCATGCCGCATGCCTTTTTGCAGGTTGCTGCTGGTGGGAGGCTGTGAATCAGGAGACGATGGCTCCTCAAAGGCCTCTTGCTGTGGCCTCACGGCCTGGAGGGCTCTCTCCAGTTCACCGCACTACAAGCAGGTCACCAGCTACGAGGACGATGTCCACCTGGTTAGGCTACAACACGTGTACATTTTCACAAATGTCCTAACGCCACGTTCTAAAGCACACATGTTCTGTGTCAGAACCAGAAGAAAGGCTTCTTCAAGATTCCCAGCTTCAGATTCTTTCCCAGACCAGGAGATGAAAAGGTACAATAGCGCTTTCCTCCCTTTCAGAATCATCCAGACTCGTGACTGTTGTGTTTGTTTTTCAGGATGGCGTGTTTCGTATGAGTTTGAGTCCGGATGGGAGCCTGCTGGCTGTCATCCATTTCTCTGGACGCCTGTCTGTCTGGGAAATCCCCTCTCTCAAACAGAGGGCTTCATGGAATCAGGACCAACAGGTACACTTCTGATTCGCTTAGTTTTGCTTAAAGTCCTGCTCCCATCATCTTTTGATCTATTTTCAAAGCGTTTCCAGTGGTCATTTTATTATTATTATGCTGTTTTTTTAAAAGATAAAAAAAACATGTCTTTTTTTTTTTTAAAGTCTTTTAAGTATATAGTCTCTGCAGAGCAGTAGTAGTTCATTAGAAATTCACCTCTGAGTTGTGGGTGGGACCATTGGTGTAGAGCAATTCTACCCCACTTCCCATCACCCACTGAGCTCTGTTTACTTACTTTTTCAAAAAAGCATCCTTTAGTGGCTTTTCGACAAATATGTTGTAAACAAGTTGCTTAACTAGCTTTATTTAATGTAATCTCTCTAGTTGAGGTAGAAGTGTGTACATTTTAGAGAATCTCATGCATTTTTTTTTGGCTTCCATCACACCAAAAGCGAGGAGGCTTATGGAAAAGCTTATATTTGCAGGATGTTTTTACCGATTAATGCGGGATGTGTGTATGTTCTGCTTCACTGCTGCCAGAGCTTGTGTGCGCTGTAAGAGTAAACAGGGTTAGCAGATTAATTTCTCTCCCCCTCTGACACCTCCTCCGTCTCTTTGGTGCCTCCATCTTTCGGTCCTCCCTGCAGCCGGGATTTGAAGAGATCAACCCAGAATGGAAGACATCACTGGAGAGAAGGAAGAAAATAAAAGGTATTTGGGCCTAAAGGGCTAAAAGAAACCCTCTTTCTTGCTGATACAGCACTGCACTTTGGATACAATTTAATGATCTTTGAGACATGGGATTCACTGCATTACACAGTTTTTAGGATGTGCAGACTTTGTATGGTGAGGTTAGCTTGGATTTTTTGTAGTTGCCTGTAAACTTTGACAGTTTTGGGCCAGTAGAAATGACAGTTTTGACAGCTTTTGCAAGCAATAATCCATGTTTATGTCCTCATCTCAAGCATGACAAGAGATTTCGACATCTATAAATATGTCAAGACGGGAAAAAGCAATCGAAAAATTCTGGTTTAGATAAGAAATCTTCCAAAATAAAAGAGGAAGGTTATAAATTTAAAGCTCAGGTATGACAGGACAAAGGAGATGTTTCCTGTAGATTTATGTCTTCTTGTACCCACCCCAGATAAGGAGCAGTACTACCCACTGGTGGATGTGAATTGGTGGAGTGACAGCATGTTGATTCTCGCTCGCTGCTCTGGATCGGTCACCGTCTCGTCAGTCAGAACTTTACGCAACCTTTTGGGAAAGTCCTGTGAATGGTTTGAGCCCTCACCTCGAGTTACTGCGGCCCATGACGGTGGCTTCCTCAGCCTGGAGGTACGTCCCATGAAAGAATGAGATTAGCTTACCAAAAAGTCTAAACCTTTAAACCTGCCAGACCAAAAAAAAAAAGAGAAAAAACATCCCACACACTTTGTCGTTGTTCCTTTTATCTTAAGAACGCCCTAAAAACTCTTACAGTTTCTTACACTTACTCTTACAAAGTTACAATCATTGTAAAGTCTGATTACAGCATAATGTTTCTCTAGTGCATCACTATGGACTCTTGATGAAGTTTAGGCCTTAACCAAACTGCAAACTTTAAGTTTCCACGTTGAATCGCTTTCAAAAATTAAAACCAGGTGGAGTTCACAAACTAACCACTGGGGGCCTGGATTCAAAAATCTGTTTGTCCAGATTTTGGGAAGAGGTCCTGGCTGCAGATGTCAATGTCCAGAGCCAGAAGTCCTTGCCCTTAACAGGAAGTATCCCCATATTGCTCGAAAAAACAAAACAAAACATGATTTTGACAGGTGACCCAACAGTTACTGCTTTTCCCTGTTATAAGTTTTAGTAACAGTAAATTTCTACAATTCTGAACACGGTTAGGTTAGGTTAATTTGAATAATTTCCCCTTCTGTCTGATGATATTAGGTACCATCTTGTTTGCAGCCGGGTTTCTCTCGATTGATTTTTGAATGGAATCGGATCGACACCCAAGTAGTTCTAGTCCAGATTCACCCCAATGTAAGCCAGTCCAAGTTCACAACAGAAACAAACATATTTGGACAAAGGCTGCAAAGCTCTTTCTCCTTTCTTTTAAAATCTCTGGTTCTTTTAAAGATCAAAAATGACATTTTGATTGACAGGTGATCTTAGGACTGCCATTCTGGCTGTGGTCTTACAGATGAGAGAGATCCTTCTCCCACATATTTGGCTGTTAAAAGTAAAAGTTTATTTAAATTAATTGGTTATGAATAAAAAACTGCCTTTAAATGGGCCAAGTGACCACAAAATGTAATCATTTCTTAAATTAGGATAATACATGAATTAAAGAAAAGCTATGTATGCCGGAAATCTTTCCCAGCATGCTATCACTTCTATTTTTATAAGCATTACTAAAATGTTAACATATTTCACTCTTGCTTCTGTTTGGTTAATCTGATCTCTCACAGGATGTCTTGATCCAATGACTTGTGAGTCACATTTAATGAGCCCGTCTCCACAAAGGGGATTAGGGGGCTTGGGTGTTTGTTTGCAGTGTTTACATATGAGAATGACACCTTCCCTGAAAGTGGTTCACAGATGCAGAAAAATCGGACCCCGTGTGCCGATGATTATTCACAAGTGTTTCTCAGGTGCTAAACGCTTCAGTAATATTATTATGATTATTTTTACTGGTCTGCTAAAATCCACCAAGCAAGAATTGAAAACATGCAAAGACCCAAATAAAGCAATGAAAAAGCAGTGCAAGAATCAAGTTTGTGTGTTTTCCTACTTGGGCACAGCTAAGTTAAAAAAAGGTGCATTGTTTGCTGTCTGCCAGTGTGAGGTGAGGCTGGCCCGCAAGCGTCTTCGTCTGGAGAGCAACCTCGCTGGTGAGGACAAAGGGGGAGATGATGGCGGAGACTCTGACTCGGATGAAGAGTCGTCAGCCAAAGCCCGCTACTTCAGCTACATCAAGCAGGGGCTTTATTATGTGACGGAGATGGAACGGTTCGCTCCTCCGCGCAAGCGTCCTCGCACCGTCGTCAAGAACTACCGTCTGGTCAGCCTGAGGTCCACCACGCCTGAGGAGCTGTACCAAAGAAAGGTAGGACGTCAGAACTGCAGCAACTACAGATGTTGATGACTCTTATCATGTGGAAGAATTTTATAGTACTTTGTGATTGAGATGTCAGTTATAAAATGCAAAATAGTAAAGAAATCTGGGTTTAAATAAAGTCCCTCCGATATTTGTCCTATAGTTTTATTAAAGTCTCACTCCGATTATCTTTTGATCTTATGCAAAAGGTCTTTTAATTATGACGATGTCAAATTTGAGTCTAAATGAAAAACCGGTGTCGTTCTCTAGGACATAGTATCTGCAGAGCGGCAGCAGTTGATTTAAAAATTCGCGTCAAACTTACACCCCCACCTAACATTAGCAGTCCAACTAAAATGTTAAATTAGAGCTATCCAGCTCGTCAGCTTTGAGCCAGATGCCAGCTCGACGAGGAAAACTAATACAAGGATCTAGCTGTCTACAATGGAGCGGAGCAGGGAGCTTGTGACCCGCCAAGCGTATGTTTTTTTTTTTTCTAAATCACAAGTACAATTTTTTTCAAACAGCATTTTTCAGTCTGCTCCTGATTCACAATGATTTGGATAAAGACATACTTGCAAATGCTATTTTGAGCTACATTGTCTTTATATATGTCTTCCAGTATGAGAAAATTGCCACAAAAACATGTTAAAAATCCCGATTTGTGGGTCTTTAAGCACAGAATATTTCCAGGAGCTGTAACCAGCTGTTTTAACAGGATCAGAAAATATTTATTTTGAACCATTCGGTATTTTGAATCTGTCTGTTTTAAACATACAATGAGAGTTGATACAATTACTTAATGTTTTTTGCATTGTAATGTTTTTTTTTTTTTTTTTAGCGCAGCAGTTCAAACTGTTCCTGTGATAATTTGCAGATAATTTGTATCATTTTTAACAATAATTTGTGGTTGTCTGTCTCACTGTAATGCAAATGTTGAAAACGGGTGACCTCAGCACAATTCTTTCCTCCTGGAATTGAATTAAGCAACAATTGAAGGAGTTCCTATGCATCTGCTTTTATCACTGAGTGCTCTGTAACGGGCCGATCAGCAAAAATTAATCTCGTCTTAGCTCAGCGAAGAACCATTGTTTTGTTGGATCAGCTCCAGCGCACTGTTAAGAAGAAACGAAAACCAAGATTCCCTGACTGCTTTAAAGCCATTTTTCAATCTCAGCGGGTGGGGGTGGGGGAAATCCTCTGAAATCCTAATTGCAGCATTAGAAATATGACTGTTGGTGCTGCTTGTTACAAATTGCAGCAAAGACAACGACAAGCTCGATCACGGGGTAATATGCGCTCTCAGCGGCTCCATGTTTGAGCACGGGTCATCTGTCATTTTTACGACCCATCATCTGCTGCCTTCTTCATCGTTGTCATCATCATCAGATGCCATTAGTCCTTTCCATCAATCCTACCAGTGATGATGCTCCTCTGAAGGAATTGTTCAGCTTTTGTGCATTCTGGATGAAGAAAACAAACGTACCTCATGTTCTGTTGTTCTGTTTACATGTCTCACACGTATGCATTTGTAACATTTTTAAGTTTGGCTCATTTTCTGTTTTATTTGTCAATTTTAAAGGAAACCAAAGTGAGCTGATCCCCTCACTACCAGAATTGATTGGGCAATTCTGGTAGTAGATCAAAGGTTTCCAGGTTCTTCCAGTTGATCTCTTCACTCATTCAACAGTTTGGTTGTGCACTTGGAACTAATTTAAAGTCACCTTTCACAAAAACTAAAAATACAAAACCTCTTTTAACCTCCATGGTATTCAAAGCTATGTTTTTTTTTTCTCCAAAAACCTTCCATTTTGTCCAAAAGTCCATCAATAAAAAGTGAAAATACTAAAGGCAGATATCTGAAGCAATATTGCCCTTAGTGTTTTTTTCTGGCACCAACGACACATTCTGGTTATTTTTTGATCAATTTCAAAGCATTCCCTGTGGTTTTTAATTATGACGTTACAATTTTTAGCCCAAATTTAAAAAACTGTATGTAGGACATAGTTTCTGCAGAGCAGCAAGAATTCATTAGAAATTCACCTTTGAGTTGTGGATTGGACTATTGGCACAGAGCAACCCCGCCCCCCTTCCCTTCCCTGTTGATGAGAGCTTGGCACATGAAGCTTGTGGCCCACGCAATGTGTTTTCTGTCTCACAAATAGGCTCTTTTCAAATTACATTTTTCTCATCTTTTTTGACTCACAATGATTTAAATAAAGAAATACTCATAAATTCACTTATAAGTTTTATTTTCTTCCTCCATTGTCAGAAAAATGCCAGAATAACATGTTCAAAACACTACAAACAAAATTTTCATGAGAGTGGGTCATTAATGACAACTAACTTGTCATTCCTTTCTGACATCAAACCGACAACCAGGAGAGTGACGGACAGAAAATGTAGATGAAAAATGAGCAAAGCACAACTTGCTTGAATGCAACTTGCACATGCAATGGATTGCAGTGTTCCTTAACTCTGTTGTTAAGCCCTTGAGCTAAAATGTTTAGTAACCTTGTTGAAAATCTCTCAGGATTGGCTGGACATGGTGGGAGTTTGAACACAAGAAGAACAAGATATACTATACAATAATAACGTATGTAAATTGACTTATCCTCATCTATATTGCTAACAAATGAAAATTTGTAAGAAAACAATATACAGTTGGGCAAAAAAGTCTTTAGTCAGCCACCAATTGTGCAAGTTCTCCAACTTCAAAAGATGAGAGAGGCCTGTATCTATGAGAGACAAAATGAGAAAAAAAATCCAGAAAATCATATCGTCGGATTTAAAAGAATATTTTTTTTTTTCAACTTTTGGTATATTTGCTCACCTACAAATAAGCAAGATTTCTGCTTTCTTTCTGCTTTCACAGACCTGTAACTTCTCTGTCCTCCACTCATTACCTGTATTAATGGCACCTGTTTGAACTCATTATCTAAATAAAAGACACCTGTCCACAACTTTAAACAGTCAAATTCCAAACTCCACTATGAAGACCAAAGAGCTGTCTAAATACACCAGAAACACCTGACCTGCACCAGGCTAGGAAGACTGAATCTGTAATTTGTAAGCAGCTTTGTGTGGAGAAATCAACTGTGGAAATGGAAGACATACAAGACCTGATAATCTCCCTCCATCTGGGGCTCCCCGCAAGATCTCACCCCGTGGGGTCAGAATGATCACAAGAGCGTTGAGCAAAAATCCCAGAACCACAGGGGGGGATCTAGTGAATATACTGCAGAGCTGGGATCAAAATAACAAAGGCTACCATTAGTAACATACTACGCTGCCAGGGACTCAAATCCTGCAGTGGCAGTCATGTCCTCCTGCTAAAGCCAGTACATGTGCAGGCCCATCTAATGTTTGCTAGAGAGCATTTGGATGATCCAGAAGAGAACTGGGAGACTATCCCATGGTCAGATAAAACCAAAATAGAACTTTTTGGTAAGAACTCTACTCAACGTGTTTGGAGGAAAAAGAATGCTGAGTTGCATCCGAAGAACACCACCTACTGTCAAGAATGGGGGTGGAAACATCATTCTTTGTGGCTGTTTTTCAGCAAAGGGACCAGGACGACTGATCCATGCAAATGAAAGAATGAATGGGGGCATGTATTGTCAGATTTTGAGTGAGAACCTCCACCATCAGCAAGGGCATTGAAGACGACAATCCCAAACACACTGCCAGGGTACTAAAGGAGTGGCTTTTCAGAAGCATTTTAAGGCCTAGCAAGTCTCTAGTTCTCAACCCCACTCAAATAATTTTTGGAACTAGTTGAAAGTCCACAACGACAATCCCAAAACATCCCTGCTCTAGAGGAGGTCTGCGTGGAGGAAAGGGCTAAAATACCAGCAACAGTTTGAGAAAACAATTTACACATGTGGACAAAGAAGGAAAAACCCACAATTCTCACTGAAATCACTTGAAACTTACAAAAGTAACAATAAATAAAAATTTATTGAAAATTAAATAATCAAAATCAGCCATCACTTTTGAATTGATGATTAACATAATTATTAAAAAAAACAAACTAATGAAACAGGCCTGGACAAAAATGATGGTACCTCTATAAAAGATTGAAAACTATTTGACCAAAATGACATGATCAACTCAGGTGTGTCCTTTAATTGACATCACAGGTGTTACCAAACTCATAATCAGTCAGTCTGCCTATTTAAAGGGAGACAAGTAGTCACTCTGCTGTTTGGTGAAAAGGTGTGTACCACACTGAACATGGACAACAGAAAGCCAAGGAGAGAATTGTCCCAGGACATCCGAAGAAGAATTATAGATAAACATCTTAAAGGTAAAGGCTATAAGACCATCTCTAAACAGCTTGAACTTCCTGTGACAACAGTGGCTCATATTATTCAGAAGTTCAAGACCCACGGGACAGTAGCCAACCTCTCTGGACGTGGCCGCAAGAGGACAATTGATGACAAATTGAAGAGACTCTTCAATTGAACGAATTGTATCCAAAGAGCCCAGAACAACCTCCAAAGAAATTAAAGGTGAACTCCAAGGCCAAGGTACATCAGTGTCAGATCGCACCATTCGTCGTTGTTTGAGCCAAAGTGGACTTCATGGGAGACGACCAAGGAGGACACCACTGCTGAAAAACAATCACAATAAAGCCAGACTGGAATTTGCAAAAATGCATGTTGACAAGCCCCAAAGCTTCTGGGAAAATGTCCTTTGGACAGATAAGACCAAACTGGAGCTTTTTGGTAAGGAACATCAACTCTATGTTCATAGACTCAAAAACCAAGCATACGAAGAAAAGAACACTGTCCCTACGGTGAAACATGGAGGAGGCTCAGTCATGTTTTGGGGCTGCTTTGCTGCATCTGGCACAGGGTGTCTTGAATGTGTGCAAGGTACAATGAAATCTGTAGACTATCAAGGCATTCTGGAGAGAAATGTGCTGCCTTGTGTCAGAAAGCTTGGTCTCAGTCGCAGGTCATGGGTCTTCCAACAGGACAACGATCCAAAACACACAGCCAAAAACACCCAAGAATGGCTGAGAGAAAAGCGTTGGACTATTCTAAAGTGGCCTTCCATGAGCCCAGATCTGAATCCCATTGAACATCTGTGGAAGGAGCTGAAACATGCCATTTGGAGAAGACACCCATCAAACCTGAGACAACTGGAGCAGTTTGCTCATGAGGAGTGGGCCAAAATACCTGTTGACAGCTGCAGAACGCTCATTGACAAATACAGAAATCGCTTCATTGCAGTGATTGCCTCAAAAGGTTGTGCAACAAAATATTAAGTTATGGGTACCATCATTTTTGTCCAGGTCTGTTTCATTAGTTTGTTTTTTTTAAATAATTATGTTAATCAGCAATTCAAAAGTGATGGCTGATTTTGATTATTTAATTTTCACTAAATTTTTATTTATTGTTACTTTTGTAAGTTTCAAGTGATTTCAGTGAGAATTGTGGGTTTTTCCTTCTTTAACTGAGGGGTACCAACAATTTTGTCCACGTGTGTAAAAACGTACAGAAAACGCTTGGCTGCTGTCATTGCCAGCAAAGGGTAAATAACAAAGTACTGAGCTGAACTTCTGTTATTGACCAAATGTTTATTTTTCACTATAATTTACAGATAAATTATTTAAAAATCAGATGATGTGATTTACTCAATTTTTTCCTCACTTTGTCTATCATAGTTTAAGAATACCTATGGTGAAAATTACAGACCTCTCATCTTTTTACGTGAGGGAACTACAGTATGTGGCTGACTAAATACTTTTTTGCCCCTCTGGTATGGAAGGCTTACTCTGATGAAAATCATGTTTTTTGAGTTTTTAACTCAAGTTCTTGTGCCATTTTTCTCATGATGATGGAGGGCACAAAGAAAATAAAGCTTAAAATCACATTTTTAACAATTAAAAAAAAATTCTAATTGCTTTAAAAAAAACAATTTTAGATTTTTTAAAATTAGAAATTAAATTAGAAATTAAATTAGAAACTTAAATTAGAAATTAATTTTCTAGTTTTTTTTAATTAGAAAAAAGTTATAATTGTGACGTTAGGCGGGCTACAAACTCCCTGCTCTGCTCCATTCTGATGCTTCCACTTGCGGATGATCACAATTTGGTTAAAATGGCATCATAATAATTAAAAGGCCACTTTTAACAAATTTTTTGTTTCACAAAAACAAAACTTAATTTCAAGCTTTTTGAGTTAAATATATTTTTTTAAGGATGAAAACTATTTTTCTTGTTTAACAACAAAGTTATAAACAGCAAAAACATATTTCTGTCTGGGCCAGATAAATTATTTCTAATTTACTACATTTGTTTTTGTGGTGGGATGTTTTAATAATTTGATCATTTCAAAACAAAGTTAGGAAGTTTCAACTCCCGTTAAAATACTTCAAGCTTTGTTTTTGCTGTTCAGAATTCCATGTTTTCCATATTAGGTTATTGGTCTTCTGTTTATGTCATTGGTCTGAACATGCGGTCACAGTTGGGCTTAAGAAACTGTTCAGACTTTGTGGTTCCCATTTATGCATACAGATCCCATTTTAACCCCTGAGCAGAACCTTGGTAGCACTAAGAACATACTGACAGGGCTGCGAACAGTTTCATTAAGTGAACCTAAAGAGAAACGGAAGCTTTTCCTTTTTTTTTTTTTTTTTTTTATAAATCTATCCTCCTACGCGAGCGTTCGTGTGGGATTCTTTTTGCCCTCCAGGAACCACAGTCTGGTTAATGTGCTACTTTAAACTCCTATACAGTAGGAAAGAAGCAGCATGTCAGTCTGCCAGTGTGCTTACATGAATGAGATCTCCACCAGCAGTCCTGCGTGATAAGATATTGTCTTTTTGTTTTGCTGCTAGATGGAATCATTTAGAGAGGCTGCAATATGTCAAAAATCTGCAGAAATGGCAAAAATATTTGAACTCCAGCAGGGTTTCCCTTTTCAATTGTTGGATTTCCTGTTTTTTTTCAAATTCTCTGATGAAAGATATATTTGTTGGATTTTACCACAGGTGAATAATTTTATCTTTCAGTCGTCATTATAGAAAGATGCCATGATTTACAGTTTTTTAGTATATTGAGCAGCTTTAGAGTTTCTTAAATGCGACACAGAAATGATTAATTTCTCATTTTGCTTCTGTGAAAATATCTGCAGGAGGTTACAAAGGCCCTGATTGCAAATGCAACACGAGGAAGAATGAAAGACACCTGCTGTTTCTACAGACAGCTTAATGTGTGGTGCTGACCTTCACGCCTGTTTTTACTTCAGTAGAATATCGCCAGCGCTTGATCTGCTTTTTCTGAGTCAAGTGTTGCTTTTTTGACTCCACCCTTTTGTGTTTTTTTTTCTTTAGAATCAGAAAAACCCAAGTGTTATTCTGATAAACTTAATCTGATCTCCAACTTTTGGTTCTACTTCTAAGTTAACCTCTAACGTTTGAAATGAGAGGCCAAAGCGTAGAAAGCTGTAAATGTGAGATTGAAGGGGAAGAGAGACTGTTCTGTAGTTCTATGCCCTGCAGCACATCGGCTTTTGAGCTATATCTGGATTACACATAATGTAGAATGTGTAAGGAGTTTGTTTTTATGTATTACATTCACATTTCTTACTGTAGGTGTAATCCATTGATCCATAAATCGAAGCATGTTTAGAAATTAAAGCGGACAAAAATGATGTATTTAGCTTTCATGTCCTCTTTTATACACCAGTGTGTTCAACTTGACTGAAGACTATAAAGAACTTACAGTTTGATAAAACTGTGTCTTACCAGACTATAAGTACACAACTTTTTTCAATCTATCACAACCATATTAGAGATTGAATAAATCTACCAAAGGTACAGCTTTTTAAATGTTTTTTTCAGCTCTGGGACTTTGAGACTAATGGATCACATTCCACATGTTTTGTCCATCACTTTCATGTGCATTCCAAATACTCCTTTACTATTCTGGTCTAAACACAGTTACTATGGACGACGGTCAGTAAATAGTGGTGTTCATCCTTGTCATCTGTGAGGTGCCTCACGACTTGCTCATGTTAACCACATGTGATTTTACATACACGTGCATTTACACTGAGTCCAGCAAATACTGGATTAGCTCCAGAGCAGAAAGACTGTTATATTTTTAACTGCTGCAATCAAAGGACAACTCTACTGTTCCCAAGACCAGAAAATGGTTCCAGAGCACACGCCTGCCAGCAGGCCAAGATTTCTTTACCCAAAAATGGAACAAAGGAATTCACAGCAATGAGATGTACTGTACCAATGGTCAAATGTACTCCAATAATGGAGCCAGTTATTAAAATAACTCGATTTTTATGGTACAAGCACGAAATTTGGCATAGATGTACCTTAGGGCCCTCTCTTTGAGAAAAGCAAGTTTGAGGTACCCCTCAAAATAAAAGACTGAATTTTGTGCATGAATAGCCCATATTGTTGAGACTGGGGCAAATAGATGTTGAATATTTTTGTAATAATTGAGTGTATGGCTGCAATCTTCACAAATGGCCACCATTTTGTATTTTTCTTGTGGCTAACATGCTTTTGTGAAAGAGGGGATCCTTAGTTACATCGATGGCTAATTCAGTGCTTGTACTACAAAAATGCACAATTTGTCTGAAATATCCACCTAACCATCTCCGCTACAACAAATGTTTTGTGCTGTGAATCGCTAAAGAAAATGGAGACGTCTCAGGTTGGACTACAGGACAGAACCTAGTTTCATGTTTGACTCTTTTGTTCTCGTCTCAGAAGAAGAGATCTTCGTCTACTCTACATCTGCATGTTTGAGCTGGACCTGTATTTTGTTTTTAGCATTTCTGCTGCATACTCAAAATTGATCAAAGAACGAAAACTTATTCACATAGTTAAACGTATGTGATAGTTAAAACTATGTGAAGTGACCTTTTCACCACATTTTGAATCAGTTACAATAACAGAATAATTTACAATATTTTTGAGTCTGTTCTTTAAACATTTTGGTCCAAAAACAAAAAAAAAGAAAGTAGAAATCCCTCATTTCATGTTTTCCTTGTTCATAGATTGACAACGAGGAATATGGTGAAGCCCTGTCTCTCGCACAAGCATACAATCTGGACTCCGATCTGGTGTACCAGAGACAATGGAGGAAGAGCACAGTCAGCATCGCTTCAATACAAGATTATCTGGTAAGAGCTGAAACAAATAGAGAGATTCAGATCATACCATTTTTTTTGTTTATGCTCAGTATGAAATGGACAGAATACCATATGTGTATGGTTGAGTGGGAGAAGCACATGCTTAAGCCCAACAAGAACTCCCTTGCTCTATTTCACGCTTCATTTCTACCAATTTCTAGCATATTTTCATGCCCTTCCCTCCTTATTCTGTATCTCATTTTATTTAGTCATTTCTCTGAACTCATTGCCTCTTTTTGACTCGCCTACGTCGCACTCAGAGCAAGATCCGCAAGCGTTCATGGGTGTTGCACGAGTGTGTGGAGCGCGTCCCAGAGAACGTGGATGCAGCCAAGGAGCTGCTGCAATACGGCCTGAAAGGGACTGATATTGAGGCCCTTATAGCCATAGGAAACAATGAAGATGGTGGCAGGTAGGGCACAAGATAAGAAAACATTAGTATTTACGATGCATGAATCAGTTCGTAAAAAGCATTTTTTACCTGCTTCCACTTGTTAGGGACTTCTTCTACCTGAAACATTTTGCTTATCTGTGTTTGCCTGTTGTTTGTAACTCCATCTTTGAGGTTTATCATGCCTGGCGACGTAGAACTTGATGACCAACCTTATGAAGACATGCTGTCAGATGATGAGGAGCTGGAGAAGAAGAAGGAGTGGGAGAGCAGGAGGAGACAAGAACTGCTGGCCAAGGTTGACTTCAGCAGGTGTGTCAGTAAAGGATTTATTGGGTCAAACTCAACAAAAACATAAAGTTGAACTGTTTCAAATGTATAAAGCTTTACCGAGTGTGCTTAACCTTTTAACATTGAAGATATCACAGGCAACACCTAAAAAACACAATCTTTAACTTACAGTAACTTTTGAACCGTTAACATGATCAACTTGTGGCATATCTGCTTGACACCAATATGCAACATATTACTAATGTATTATGGCTCAAACCCATCTTTCCCCATGACAGAATCAGCTGATTTATGTTGATTGCCTAAGCACTTCACCACTAAAGTTACAGACACACCAGGTATTAGGTTCAAATATACCCTAAAGACACGTTCTTAAACATCCCTGTATGGTCACAGTTTGATCTGATTTAACTGTCAACACTCGTTCAGTGGCCACAGGTTTTGTATGTGAAAGCCTGAAAACAGTCATATAAATGTGTGTTACTATGTGTGAACGTGAGAGTTTTGAACACAGAAGACTGGAATGCACATTTACCCGTGTTTACATCGACTTTTTTTTTATTGGAAGTGGCCACTTTAACGCACGTTGCCTAGGGTGGTGTGAATAGCCTGCTTTTCTTCGCTTCTGAACCTGCAGGAATTGCGTTACTTGCGTGAACTGTCGAAAAAGGTTCAATACGGGGGCTAAAGCTTTTGTGTTAAAGGGTTACTTAAGTGTAAAAAGCATTGTTACAAAATGAAATATCAAAGAACATCACCTAAAAAATAAAATAACATTCAACAAGGTGTTTCCGTGCACATAATTTAAGAAGATAGTACGAATACATAACAAGTTCTACTTCCAACTTCCAATTTGTACACTTCATCTTCACTACATGCCACAAAGCAACAAAAAGGCCACAGAAGACGAAAACCTGGATGAGGCACAGAGATTCTCATAAAAAAAGCCATGTTTTCATTGCCAGTCTAAACCCGCTGAACAAAATGTATGATAAATAGAAAAAGCTAAAAAAAACACTGGGATGCATCCAGAGGTGTAACAGATGCACATATCCACACGAGGACGTTGGATTCCTGTTGGCATCATGTATAGAATGCTGGATGCCACTCAGGTGGAGGGTTGGTCTGCCAAGCTGGTCTGCACAGAGACGGAATCTTATTCATTTGAAGCTCTGGGTCCAAAGGGAAATGTACATGCAGTCTTTGAAGAACCCTTTCAGACGGACTAGTTCTCGTTCTACCAGATCTGCTGTGCAGTATTATCTCCCGTCCACACATCTTAAGCAAAAAATAAAGAAACCTTTTGGATATTTTATAGTTGACCTTTTACAGTTAATAGAGATATTCAGTTGGTTTGGCTTTAGATGTCACTAATGTCTGTACGTGCGCCAATCCTTGAAGAATAGTTTACCATTTTTAAACAAGTTCATTGCACCGCCCATGCCCATAGTGCAGAGGTAGAGTGGTCGACCTCTGATCGGGTTGGATCACCTGTGTGTCGAAGTGTCCTTGGGGAAGACACTGAACCCCACATAGCTCCTGGTAGTAATAGGTCAGTGCCAGTGTTCGGCAGCATGGGTGAATGGAACAGCGACTGTAAAGCACTTTGGGCCTTCTAAGAAGGTAGTAAGGCACTATACATGTATACGCCATTTGCCGTTTAACTGCGCTTCCGTACCTCACTGCGCTCGGGTGTTGGGGGCCCATGTGGTGGTCCTGCGGGCCCTGGTCTGGGTGCTTGGACGGACTACCTGGCGGGCGGATCACCTCCATTGACCCCACAGTATGGGTGCGGGGGCGGGCCCTGGTCGGCGCTGCTGCCTCGGCGGGGGTCTTGGTGTGGGGATGTCTGGGAGCTCTCCCTCCTTATTTTTTCTTTCCATTCCTTCATCCACTTCAGCTTAACATAACATTCACCTGAGCACAGGCGTCATCTCACATTTGCACCTTCAAATAGTGTGCGTGTCAGAATGTAATGCTTTACATGTGTTGGTTGGTATGCACAAGTGTGCGTGTGAACTGGTTGTGGACAAGTTTGTGAACACTCTTGGAGCCGGCAGGTATGTTTGTAACAGCTGAGTGTGTGGACAGGCCCCGCCCATTTTAGACCAACACTCACTATTGTAATGGGTATAAGCTTCAGCATTTTGTTGCCTGTAGACTTACAATTCTACTTTCTCCTTCCATTAGTCATCCTCTAAAATCTATAACACCCCCCCCCCCCTCTCTCTTTTCCCCCTTTCTTTTTCCGTCCGGTCCAACAAAAAGAACACAAACAAAATTAATATTAATAAAGTTTCCTTTAAATTACAAAAGGGGCTTATACCAACATACATTTTGTGTTCCCAATGATTTATAACCCCCGATTGTAAGAGTAAAATCTGTCTAATGCAAGAGGCTCTCAGCTCATATCTGTTTGCTCAGCTGTTGGACAGGACAAGTTAAAAAAAATAAATAAATAACCAAACCAAAGAAAAAAACTGCATACATGCAGTATAATATTATATTTAAGGTAGATGATATCAAGTCTCGGATTCACTGATATTTTTTAGCATGTTACAAGTACTGTATGTAAGTATTTTCTAAATACAATTTACTGCTATGAACTACATACACGCTTTGTATGTTCATGGCAAATGAAGAGTCAGAGAAAACCCTGAAACAGAAAATTTTATTGCAGAGAATCACAGCAGCCGTGAAAAAAATCAATTTATTCATCTAATACACCTTGCAAACCCTCCAGAGAGTAATAACTCAGTTATTTTATTGTCACAGTTGGATGGCGGGCTAACCAAAGCAGAAGACAAGAAGGAGCTGCCATACTGCTTGCTCTGCCTTTTCTGCTTTTTTTTACTTTGCAAATGTACCAAGTCATTCGTTATCCTTTCTCAATATGATAGAATATAATTTCAAGGAAACAGCAAATGCAGTTTTGTTCCTGACAAAGTGGGGCAGCAGGATTATTTTTAACCGGCGGTTCAGATTATAAGAATGTATGAAAGCCTTTTAAATCTGGTACACAAAAAGTTGCTTTGAAAGTAGGGAAAACAATTAATTACTACTTACTTACTTAACCCTTTGAATCCCACTACATCAAAGAATGTGTGTGTGTGTATATATATATATGTATGTATGTATATATATATATATATATATATATATATATATATATATATATATATATATATAAATAAAACATGGTGTAACTGTTTTATAAAAAATTAATTCTTAACAAATTTTGCATTATCTCAATAAAAGCAAGTAGTCCTTTAAAAATGAATAACAATAGATTATTTTTTTAACCATAAAGTTTTGAAAATTAAGTAAGCTTTTTCTGTCATAAGTGTGAGATTTAATGGAAGCAGCCATTTTGAGAGAAAAGTAAGTTTAGCTGAATTCACTAGGGCTCTAACCAGCTGACAATCTTAGGGTGTATTCAGATTGGACTCATTTGGTTCATCTAAAGTGAACCAGTTAGCTTTTCCCAAAAAAACTGAACACAATTTGAGTCTGAATAAACCCAAGCGGACCCTGGTCATGCTCGAAGCAAAACAACTGGACCAAACCGTGTGGTTTGATGAATGCAGGTTCATTTAAACAACTTTTAACATGATACACATTGCTTCTTACACTGTTAGGTGTCGATGACAATCGTATGTCATAGACACTTGTCACTTTTTTTGTTGTCTCCTCAGTAACTTAATTGCAGCGTGCCTCTGTTGTACCAAAGCAGCAGTAAAAAGTTTTTAGCCTGGCGTTGATACAGACGTTCAAAATTATTTATGCAAATTATTTATGCGATATATAAAGTTTGAATAAGTGAACTGTCCCAACAAGGATTGCATTGGGCAGGACTTCCATTATTCTTTCTTTCGCTGCTTTGCCCCAACCTTATGATTCCTGGCCAATGACTGAAGAGATCATTAGTCATGAGGCTTTGTTTACAAGCTTTGCTTTGAAACAGAACACTCCAGTTGACCGTAGTCTGACTACAGACCAAAGTCAAAGTTCAAGACTCTGTCTGGACCAACAAACCTACCAGGCGGAACACACCCTCAGTAACACCCCCTAAAAGCGTGCATAAAACCGTAACAAGAAATAAAGAGAAAAAAAACAACACCCTTTCTCTTCTCAATTCCCAGTAAATAAAAAAAGCTTTTGGAATAATTTATTTTGGGTGTGAGGTTGTAGTTTTTAACCAATTTTATGGTAAATTTCTCTTGTCTGAAACCAGCATCTGGTGGTCATTTTTAGTACTACAACATTCAATACTTTCAGGTTGCCTGAAAATGCTGGAACAGATTGTAGGGACTTAAAATGAGGCTTGTGGTGGGGTGGTCTCTCAAAATTAGCACTCTGTTTCATTAGGTGGCACACTGGAGAGGATCATAAAGGCAGGATGTTAATGAGGATGAGTGAGAGAAAGAGAGAAATGGCGCTGGTGCAGATTAGTGGGTAATCTGCTGGAGGTAATTTATGCCTTTGTTGTCAAGTGCCCCGGGAAATACTAATGAAAAACCCTTTAGTGATCACTAATCACCTCTCATACTGCCATGCAAAATTCCCAACCCATGTATCGTGAATGACTCCAAAAGTAATTTCAAATGCATTACACACACCTGTTTAAGGAACCACATGTAAACATCGCAAAGGGTGTATAATCGGTTATGAATGAGACACATTTAAAACGCAAATCCACACAGTTTTCGGCTTTTTTGCTGTGAAGTTGCTGGATTGTTTGGCACCTTTTGTTGTTTTCACATCAGGTAATAGTTATTTGTGAGCCTCTAGTCTCCATGTGAATGAGGAAGAGTAAAGCGTGTGTAATGTTAAGCTTTTGTAATGGTTCTCCTTCAGGTGGCAGTTTCTTTTTTTTACTTTTCATTGATGAGATTTTTTTTTCATTTTTATTTAATTTTTTTGGTATTGCTCAATTGACTGGGTAATAACATTGCGTTTTATTGCAGACCTGTAGTTCAATGTAGATACAAGAAAGATTGAGGTTGAGTTCTAGTATATAAAAGTGTTAATAAAAAAATAGAAAAGTCAATAATTTACTAACATTAAAAAAAGCTGTTACATTAAATCTTTGGTGAGTTAACTTCTTTGAATATGTCCATTTTTCTTTTTTATCTGTCTTTGAGTTAGGGCATCTGCCAGGAGGCTGACACGTGCCCCCAAAATGTGTTTGCGTGTGCCCTCATTAATGGATCAAACTATGTTGCCTTGGTGCCTGTGGTGTCGATCGAGACAGATAATAATTCCCGTAATTTCTTTTTAGCTGCACCGCCATTAAAGAAATGGCTGGGCATCGATCACATCTGCTCTGTGTATGTTGGGGTGTGTGCTCTTTTGCTGTGTGATGCTGTTGTGTGTAGATAATGTAACTACTGACCACTGCACGGCTTGCATCTTTTGTCCTACAGAATGTAAGGAGCCTGTCTCTGTGTATGTGATGTAATCAGCTTTTTAAAATTTCTCTAGATAAGACACACACGTCTGTCCTTTTGTAAAAGCCCTCCTAATGACATTTAAAAACAAGAAACACGAACTGTTCTCACTACTTCTGTTGGATTTTCCCAAGGATTATTATTTACAAACACTGATCTGATGGATGGACAGTATTGCAGTGGAAGTTTTTATCTGGCTTTGTGGGTTTATAAAGGAGAGATGGGTGAAAAGCAGACTGAAGCTGTGAGAATGAAGTTTACAGCAAGGTGTTTACGTTTTTATCAGATCAGATCCAGACTGCAGTTAGGAGTTTAATTTCCTCATTTTCTACAGCTTAGAACCAGCCTGTGTGTCAGGGCATGTGTGCTATTCACAGTTTTGCTGCAGCATCCTAGCACACATGCAGATGTTCAATGGTGGTGTTCTGAAAAGACTTCCTTGCAGGCAGCTCCTATATATTTAGTGTTAGACAGTTCTTTTAAAAACGCATTTTAAAATGTTTAAATGCATCTCTGTCATTAAAGGCCAAAATTAAAATAAATTAAAATGTGTTCTTTTGAAAAATACATTGACATCCCACTGCGACTATTTGAAAAATAATTTTAGGAGTGTTCACAGTGGTCTTTTAATTATGACTATAATGTTTTTAGCCAAAACATGTCGTTTTCTGGGTCATAGTTTACCCCGCCCCCTCTTCCTCTTCACGTTGCTGAGAGCTTTCTGTTTACATAACCCCTCTCTAGCTTACAGTGCCTTACAACCCCAAATTAACATTGCAACAGTGCAACAAAAGAGGTGAGCAACATTGGAGCTAACCAACCGTATAGTTTTGAGTCAGTTGCCAGCTCAGATGAGGAAAACAAAGACGTGCATGCATCTATTTGTCTGCAAGTGGATGCATCAGAATGACGTGAAGTAGGAAGTGTGGCCTACTGCTGTTAAGTTTTTTCCTCAGTTACAAGCTTGATAAATGGCAAGATATCTGTCTACTGATTCACAACAATTTGAATAAAGAAATACCCAGAAATACAATTTTAAGGTTAGTTTTCTTTATATATGTCATCCATTAGAAAAATGCCACAAAAACATGTTAAAAAACACCAAAGCAGCTTTCATATGTGGGTATTTAAAGTCTAATCTTTAGATCTAAAATGACCTTCCTGAAGACCTCCTCTCATAATCGTTAGTCAGCTTAAAACAAAAGGTGAGGTTTGGTGACTTTTTGTTGAGCTGGTTCTAACCCTACTTCTGAAAATCTAACTTTGTACACTTTGAAAAAGTTAGAAACAAAAACACATAGGATGTTGAGTTGTTTATAGTCTGTTTATATGTTGATAGTCCTTGTATTTAGCACGTTTGTTGAAACTTGAAAGGACGTTCAACACCTTGGAAGGAAGATTTGCTGACTGAATCGATTACTTAGTCTAAAGTAAAGACAATTCAATGTGAAAACACTATTAACCATTTGTTTTTGTTTGATTTGCAAGTGCACTATTGTGAGGGATCGAGCGGCCAAAGAGATATCAAAAAATGAAAGTTTTAATTTTTCTCCAAAAATATGCTATTTACAAATTGGGCCCATAAAAGAGGTCAAAAGAACAGAATTAACTGAGATAACAAACTGAACTTTAACTTAACCAACTGAACAGACCAAGTAACAGAAACAAACTGACCTCACCAAAGACACAACAGGGAACATATATAGTGGGTGATCAGACCACTAGACAAACATGAGGGGGGAACTAACAACATTTAACAAAGGACTACAGACAAAACTAAACACAAAACTTGGTTTTCTTCAGTGGAAAGAAAGAACAAAACAGAAGTACAAAGTTAGAACAAATAAATAGCAATAAATTGAAAGAAAGTTAAACAACATTAAAGAAGTCCATGATTTCTCCCCCTTGGAGGCTTCTGAGATGGCGCCTGCCCAATTCCCTGGCTCAAGCATTTAAGATCTGTGCTGGCTTCATTTCCCCCTTTGGCCAGGTCTCACAGCACAGCTCCAGGAGCAGAACCTCAACCACACCTGTAGCAACCAGCACACCCTCTGCACTGGAAACCCAAAACAGGTGAAATTAACAAACCAAGATAAATAAACCAAACAAAATAGATGTTACAAATAAGCAAAAAATAAATGTATATTTTAACTCAAACCAATGTGTGCTCATTTATGAGTGTAACTGCAAATGTAAAATATGTGGGAAAAAAAATATAAAATGTGTTGTGCAGAGGGGTTACCACCGTTTTGTTGTGGGTGTGGCAGGGTATGCTGCCATCACAACTATATAACATAAAATGATGGAATTTGGCGTTTAGTCTTGACATTGTAGTTAGACGTTCACAGTAAAAAGAACCCTTTCTCGAAACTTGCCTGAACCCCATCAGATTGTAAACTGGATTTTCTTTTGTAGTGAGTAAACAACCATTCAGTGTCTCAAAATGACAACAGGTCCTTTTAGCAGCCTTCTCCACAGGCTTCCTCCTCATCCTTCCCATCAGCCCTCTCTTCTCATCAGTTCCACTTTCCTTGCATCGCTCAGAGGAAAGTAATTACCATCAGTGTGTACGCTAAGCCACAACTCTTTCATGTCTTAGTGTGTTTTTTGAGCCAGTGTTAATCTTTGTTAGTCAGCACAGAGAGCCCTGATAAAACCTGATGGTGCCCACTGTAATGAGGGATTTGGGATTAAAACTATGGAGGAGAGGTAAACTCTCCAGTGGCCCCACTGCAGTTTATCCAGGACGCATTTTATAAAGATGGTTCAGACATTGTTTAAGATTGAAAAGTTGGATTTGGGTAATAAATGAGAAGTAGGTGAGCATTGATTTTTGCGACCTAAAGGGGTGTGTTTGACCAGTCGTCTGGTTTCTTGCCCGCTGGTTTCCTTCCCGGGGGTGTGCTTTGAGTGACTGATTTATTTTTTGGTGTTTATTGTCGTTTCACTTTATTTACTGCCTTGAAATAATCACACTGAAAATGAATTTGACTCTCACAGGGCAATCACTCACCTCATTGACATCCAGCATCCTATACGTAACACCTGAATGCTTTTGTGGTCATAAGACGTCCTCCAAAAAGTGATGAAGTTTTGGTGGCACTCTGTGGTGCTTCAGTTACCAGTCTCATAGGACTTTGTAGATCTGCTGTGTACGGTTACTTCTTGAAAGTTAGCTCAAAGAGACTTAGCTTTTATTTTGCTGCACTCAACATCAGTTGGTTCATGTTTGAGCAGTGCTGACCTGCTGGTTTTGTTCATGCATATGTGTATTTAGACTGACGCTGGAGCAGAAGGAGCTGTGTCGGAGTCGACTGAAACTGCTCTCCTATCTGGACCGGCTGGCAACCTATGAGGTAACGGAATCACTCAAGCAGTTTTGCACACAAAAACAGTTCATTTGGTCTTTCAGATGAAAGCTGGCAAGTTTAAAATTCGTATCCGTTGTCAAAATGTTTTTCAACATAAAAGAAATACTGAGATTAGTTTCGAACATAGATTATATTTATAGCACGTTTAAGTTTTTGAGTCAAAAGAGACATACGGCTTTGAAACAGTTTCAGCAAAGGCAATGCCTTTTCTAGAGTCTAACAAGCCTTTCACTTGTAATTACATTTAAATTATATTTTTACATTTTTTTCCAATACTTTCAGTGAAAGCCTTGGCAAATGCACTGGATGTCTTCCAAAAAATCTAATTAAGCCAGAAGTTGGACAGCCACCTTCATCTTAATTTATAATAATGTGCCAAAAAATGGCCAAAATGGGTGGGACGTATTAAAGCAAGAGAGCTTTGTTGAGTTTATTTATTGGTCCATCTACCTGCCAATTAGAAAAGCACACCCCCAAAAATCCAGAAATATGAACTCTAATGAAATTAAAAAGCCAGATTTGTAATTTTCTTAAAAAAAAAAAAGTTTATATCTGCACTTTGACTAAACTATGTTGTGAAATACTTTTCCGACCAGCATATTTCTGGAATAAGACCAATCAATTTCACTTTTGTGAAGTTTTGTCTCTCGTTGTATTGTTCAGCAAGACAACCCCTGTTGTGTACAGATGTGCTTGCTTTTAGGTAAAAATACATTCCTTTATCTATATTTTGAAAACAACAAAGCATGTAATAGTTACTTGCAAACTAGGCAGTTATTATAAAATTCTTGGGGAATACAGTGGAGAGCTTTGTTTTGTCTGAGATGTAGTTTTTCCTTCTTTTTTCAGATCATAATTCTGCACAGTAGAACCTCAATTAGCTCAGATGTCAACTCCTATCATGTATTTTACATTTTTTTATTAGTCAATGAATTTCTATGAAATCTTTGTTTTGTTTTTTTTAAATCTGGTTTGGAATTTTGTGCGCAGCAACAGTTGCTCATTAAATAAAAATTGCTGTGACTTTTTCAGTAGTGCACTGACAATGAATGTGCGTTATGGAGGCCTACAAATAAACTGTAGCCAACTAACTCTAGACTAGTCACAGTGAAGATAAACCGAATAAATGCAATCTATTAGGGGGTCCTTGGCATTGCTTTTAAAAATATTTGTTTTTTACTTAGATGGAACAAAGAAAAGACGTAATAAACCTTACCCACACTGTCTTAAAATGGTAAGACAATGTAAACAGGCAGTAGTAACTTTTGTTTATCACCATAGATGTACATTTTATGCCTTAATCTCAAGCACACCTACAGAGGGGTTGACCCGTGGGTACTGCAGATATTTGGGTTATTTGGGGCCGTGGAGGGGTCATAGACAGAAAATGCCTCATCTTAAGGGGACCACAAGTGTGTCTTGCAGTTCCCTTGAGGCTCATGAAACTATCTTATGAGATATCATGAAAATTGCCTTGCATGTGGTAAGTGTATCGTGAAGTATTTGTAAGGATATTGTAAGTCAGACGCACTTATGACGTGCTGTTGTACGATGTCCTTACAACGTCCTTACGCCGAATTCTTGTTGTTAATAAAGTGGCTCCTTTCTGACCACACGAATGCTGCACACAAGGGGTGTGCAGGTGATACGCAAGTGCCTGCAGGAAATTTGTAGGATACCAACACAACTACACTCTGACTGTCTGATTTGCATCTCAGCTTACTTACCCTTACTTGTTGTATAGGTGTTTGCTACAACCTGTCTCCCGCAGCATCCCTGTTAAAAAAAATGTGCATGAACATTTTTACTCCACAGACTCATGGAGTACTCTATGATCTTAAAATTTCATGCAGTCAACCTGCATGCCCCGACAGCTTTGTCCAATATTCACCTGCCCATATCCACCTGTAAGGGCAGTTACGACTAAGGCAGTGAGTAGAATTTACCACGGACAACTAAGCTCTAAAGAAAATGGATTCCTGTGAATAATGTTAACAGGCATACCCTTGTGAGTCCAAGTTGAATGAGGCTTCACTTATTCCACATGCAGTAGAGATAAGATCCTGCCCAAGTAGACTCTTAGCTCAGACAGAATGACATCTCTCTCTTTTCCCGGACATTGTCATGGTAACCGCATCACTCGTCACATTCCTTTTCGCCCCAATCCATTTTCTCTGGCTGTCTATGAATATCATATTAGGGTTTTTATCATCCCAACTCTGGGTTGGCTCTGTCTGCATACGAGCCATTCGAAAGCTATCCATCAGAAACACACACACACACACACACACACACCCACACCCCCACACACACACACGCGCGCGCTGAAACACTGCGGCACCTCCGCGCACGTAAAAGATGTCACAGAGATTTTCTACTCTTAGATAAATCCCTCTAGCCAAAGGCCACAACAACAAATGTTCCTTCCTGAAATATGCACACACACACTCATAACTCACTCAGATGCTTCCAAATAAAAAGACAAGGCAGCCGTGGGCTAGAAAGTTAAATAGCATCTGTGTTGACTTTCCCTCGGTGCAATCCTTTGCAGTCTCATCATCTACCCGCTCACATTTATTCTGGAAAGATAATCCTCTTTTTTTTAAATATATGCCCCTTCTTGAACCACATATGTATTCCATATTTCTCAAAATGGCTTGACTCTTTTACTTTCCAGGAAATACTTGGCGGCCCTCACGCAGCAGAGCAGAAATACGATGCAGGGTTCTTCAAGAAGTTCCGAAGTCAAAATATTGTTCTGTCAGCAAGAAACTATGCCCGGGTAATGTCTGCCTCTTCTATCTGTCTAACTCCTTCATCATTTTGGCTGAATTACTTTGTCAGGATTGTATATTTAACTTTTTTACATTAGTTTCATCATTCTTTTCTTTATAGACAGTCTTACAAAGACAATGTGTTGAGACTGCGTACGAAGAACCGACAATTGTTTGAGCCGCCGTTCCTAATATTTTTTTATGTCACGTGTCATTTGCCTGCAGGAGAGTAATGTGCAGGCCTTGGATATTCTCTTCACGTATCACGGCGCAGAACTCCTTCAGCATCGACTAGTTATTCTTTACAACTTCCCAGAAACCACCTCTCCACATGAGTACACCATCTTGCTGCCTGAAGCCTGGTGAGAAACACACACATTCTAGCAAATGGAAATTTGTGATGTCTTTCTAAAGCTAGACAATAAAAGTCGGAATAAACATGAGTCGTGCTGATGCACAAAAACAAATAACTTGTTTTTTTTTATCAAAACGTCACATCTTAACTTTAATTAAGTATTATTTAAAGTAACAGCAGATTAACCAGAATTACGATGATTTGAGTTCTCTGCTCCATCCAGACTGGTAACCATGCTCACCATACTGCTTATAGTTAGGCTGATTAGTCATAAGCAACTAGCAGTGCATGCAGCCCTCAGTGGACCTGTTTGTTTGTGACCCAGTGCTAATTATCTCTGCTCTGTTTAGGCTGGGTTGGCTGTTATTGAAAGGATCAGGCTGCAGCTTTGTCTATAAATTAGCTTGTTGTTTGTGGAACACCCAGAGGGCTGGTGCACCAGTTTGTCATTTTATTTCCCCAATTGTGCCCTCATGCTAAATTGGGGCCAAGTAAATCTTGCCCCCTCCATTTTTAACCTTTTGTTGGTGGAAAAAGACCCAGTTTGCATGAAAAGGACATCTAATTTTAGGAGATTTAGCTACTTTCTTATGGAACGATACTATACTATATTATAATATAATGTAATAATATCATAATGCCATATAGTATGGCGTATAAACCTAAATATGTTAAGATAATTATTGCTGAAGTGACTTGCTAGTTTTTTCCCACAAAGATGACATAAATCTCTCAAAATAAACATTAAAATAAATACAAAGTTTTTATAAACTTAAGGCATTTTCTTCAAACCCAGCCTGACTTTTTAAGCATAGAGGAGGTGATGCAAAAATACATTTATTATTACAGCGTACCTCTCTGGAATGCAAAAGTCACACACAGTGGTGACTTGATAATATATTTCTCAATATTAAAATAACTTAAACTCAACTAACACCTCAGTTGGAGCATGTGTCAACACTCTTTTTCTCTTTTTTTCACACCATCACACAGAATGAATTCAAGCTCAGTTCCACACATACAGACTATGGAAAAGCAACTTAATTACCACTTATAAATATAAATCAGATTCAGACACAGTAAATGAAATAAGGCTTGATGCAACTGTTGCAGCACATTTCCCCGCCTTGTATTTCACTAAACTGTAGTTTTTATTATTATTATTTTTTGGTTGAGATTGGAAGATATAATGTTTCAAATTAAACTGAAATAAGGTTTTCTTTATTAATAGGTGGAATCAAATTACATTTTTTGTAGTTCCTTGAAGACCCACTCTAATGAAAATTATGTTTTTTAGCATGCTCTTGTGACATTTTTCTAATGATAGAGAAGATATTAAGAAAATTAAGTTTACAATTGCAGGTCTGAGTATTTCTTTAAGCAAATTGTTGTGAATCAGGTTCAGACAAAAATGCAGTTTGAAAAAGAGCTTTTTTGTGACGTAGAAAATACGCTGCACAGCCCACAAGGTCCCTTCTCCTCGCTCTCGGCATTAGAGAGGGGAAGGGGACAGGGTTATTTCACACCAACTGTGTCCGAGAAAACAACACAGGGTTTTTAACTTTATCTAAAAATAGTAATAATTTAAAGACCACTGGGAATGCTTTTAAAATAGAGCAAAAGATGAAAGATGGGTCTGAAACCTTTTTGCAGAGAAACAAAAAAAAGGAAAGTTTGCTTCATTTACTATTATTTTTTCTCTCTTTGTTCAGGTCTTGTTGTTCTGGTTTCCAAGTATTTCCCTGTAGCTTACTTTTATTCAAGCACATCTGAGTTGGTATGGAGGTCAGACGGTTGAGGCTCTGCATTGAGCATCCATCATGGCGCCGCCGCTGTGGGGCAGTTGCCCATTTCCCCAGCTTGTGAGCACCAACTGCTGCTCGGCTAGCACTCGCTCCCACGCTGCAGCAGACAGAGCTCCTCTCACCATCTGTTTGGAGCTCACTCTTCATATGCCTTCATGTGTCTTGTTTCACTCCGACGGGGGATGGTTGGGGGAGAGGATGCTGTATTCTTCTGTAATATTGATCAGGTTTGTGTGGAGGCCTTTAGACTTTAGGAAGCTGGAAAAGTAGAAAAGTCGAGTTTTTGTTGAAAACTTTGCTGGAAAAAAATGTCAGCCCAGTGGATAACTGAACTTCAAGTTTGCATCTTCATTTTCTCTCTGCTTTGCTGCATTTCTGATGTGAGCGAGATCAGGAGTGCAGAATAATTTGTTACTCCCATCAATGTCAGGGAGCTTGAACTCTGTTTACTCTCCTCTTTCCCTGACCTGACTTATTATTGAGGTATGAGGACGAAGGGGAAGATGGGTGAAAAGAACCAACAAAGGGGTCTAGGAGAGACGATACTAGATAAATACATTTAAAATGAAATAAATGAAAGTGTCATTCATTATTTAAAAGTGTCATTAAAAAAAATAAAATAGGAAATCAGTAAATAAATGTTGAAATATATTTGGCATTAAAATATAAAAATTACCATTAAAAAGCACATTGAAACATTTAATGACAAATTTATTTATTTCATGGCCAGTGTGGGAGGGAAATTTAAATTTGAATTTGAAATATCCCTCGGCTCTCTGTCTGCTCGTCCCAGAGAGCCGGAAGTAGAGCTGATTGACCCATTGCAGCCCTCATGGTGTCAGAACCTCCCCTCCCCTTATACAGGGGAGCAGGCTGCGTGAGCTCCCTCCACACCCAGGGAGAGAAGCGGGACGGTAGCTCCTCGACACCCAGTTTCCCACCAAAAAACCTACTGCAGCCAGGGACAATTGGCGAGTTCCACTTCAGGGCTGGACGAGCGCCGAACCTCCACGAGGAAGCCGGCGGTGGTGGAGCTGCGGAGTTCCTTCTGACGTGGACAGAGAAGGAAATGCGTGTGTGTGAGGTGCCAGACCTTACACACACAGAAACTTTCCCGTCGCTGAAACTGCGATGATGAAGTTTAAACCGGGCCAGAGCAATGGAGCACAGATGATCTGAGTTAGCCACGCCCTGAGTTTGATGGAGCAGTTTGAAATGTTGCAAACGGGACATGAAATGTGTCATTAAGTTATGAAATAAATACATGTTTCTTAAATGCTTTATTTCATTAAATTGAATTTTAATGAAATATCGACACATTGAATAACACTTTTGATTAATTATTTAATGCCAAATTTAAATAATGAATGAAACTTTTCTTTAAATTTTTCAAATTAATTATATTTATTTCAATTTGTCTCTTCCAGCCCACAATGGACCATGAAATAAATAAATGTCATTAAATGTTTAAATGTGCTTTTTAATGGCAATTTTAATATTTTAATGTCACATATATTTCAACATTTATTAATTGATTTCCAATTTTATCTATTTAATGCCAATTTTAAATAATTAATGAGACTTTTATTTAACGATTTAATGGTGCATATATTTATTTAAAACAGTCTTTTCTCGACCTCCATATTACCTGGGACTTTTCAATCTTTGTGTTAAGACACCAGGCTGAATTAATGAACTCATCCTGGAAAAATGTCCCTGTTTTATAATTTGACATAAATCATCAGAGCTCTCCAACTTGCTTCTCAAGTATTTTGACATCAGACAGGAGTCATAACTCAGCTGAGTGGGGGAAAAAATGCTGCTACATGTTTACAGTTGCCCTTTAACTGCACCAAAGCTGCCAATGATTTGTAGCCCGCACTATCTGTTTACGTTTTCCAGCTCCAGTACACATTTTTTGACCACAAAAAAATAGATAACAAAATGAAATTCCTTTTTCTTAAAAAAAAAATGTCATTGCTCGCCCTGGTGCCTCAGCATGGCTGCATGCATTCATATGCTTTTTGGTGAGGTTATGTTTAAGCTTACATGACACCCGGGGTTGCACATTCTGTGCTTCCTATTTATCTTCCTGAAACTTGTCAAACTCATGGAGACCAGGAAAAAGTAAATCTCAGCACCAACGTAGTGTTCAAAAAATAAAAGTTTTTGCAGCAGAGGCACAAATCAGACTCTTTTCAGCACCTCTTTGGCTTATTTATTGTTGTGGCTTTGTGTTTTGCCAACCTGCTCCTCTTTTTGTCCTCCCTTTTTCACCGAGCTGTTTTCCTTTCCCCAATGATGGTGGTTCTACTTTCCTTGTAGTTTATGACCTTATGGACTGCTAGACTGTAAATATATTTGATGATTCACCAGGTATTAAGGTAGACATGTTGGTCATTTCGTTTTTTATGTTTAGGACTGGGTTTATATTAAATTATTACATTGACCTTCATTTAGTAATGGTCAAAACTGATTTATTAAATCTATCAACTGTTTTTAATAAAATCCGATTTTTAAAAATCAGATCTGATAACAGACTGTAAATGAAATTTCTTTGTTTACCTTTATCACATTTTTTCCCCTCGTCTTAACAAAATCATTTTTAATAGAAATTTGACCTTGTGTTCCAAGTAAGAAGTACCCACTGTTTCCTAGAAGCCAAAAGCCCATGGGCTTCTTTTGAGAAATAAACAGCTTTTACTCAGACATGTCAGAATAACCATTCTTTGGTAGTTGTTTTTTCATGTTCTTGTTAATTCTCTTTTTTTTTTTTTATTATCTTTTTTATTGCAAGTTATTCAAGTTGTAAACTGACTAATCAGATGTCTTAATAAAAGTATGTGGTGCCTACTGACCCCCACGTTGAACATTTGAAACATTTGATTGACAGATTTCAAGCTTTAGAGGTCCAAGGTCCTGATTGGCAAGAGTGGTTGCCATGGAAAAGATGACTCAGCCTAATTTAGATCAATCACTGTTTACTGAATTTGTTTGGCTCCAGCGTAGTGGCGGCTATATTGTGCAAAAATGGCGACTAAGCTGACTTCATTGAGTTTGAGCTGGAAGTAAAGCATATTATATGGGTGATGTCACACTCACTCAGTACAGTTCTCTTGTACAGTCAATGGTAACATCCTAAAGGTGATGTCAGATCAGCAATTCTCCGCCCACTTTTGTGTTTCAGCATGGATGAAAGAGACGAGCTGGGGTTGATCCCGTGGGACGAGCAGAGACACAGAGACATGGACTGGTGTGAGACAGAGGAATGCAGGTAAACATTGCACATCACCCTTCACTGGATTTTTAAAATGTTTTATTTTGACCGCTCGATATAAAGCTTTATTAAACTTAGATGTTGGCAAAGATCCTGTCAAAATGTCTACATAAACTCTGCCTGTTACCATAAGAATGCCTCTTGCAGTGTAGGATGTTACAGTTCCTTCTCCATGCAGGCCAGATGCTTGCACGGGCATCATTATCTGAAGCAAAACATGACATCCTACTATCCAAATGTTAAACAGAGCCATAACAAACTAACAACAAATCTCGTCATGCAGCCAATTTATGCCATTGCTTCTGTGGGGAGGCCAGCTTCATTTTCACTTTAATTTATCTGGCTCTTTTTGTTTAATTACCTTTTTAGTGTAGATTGGTAATATCAGCTGGAAGCTGAGATAGGCTTGGCTACGGACTCAATCGTAATAATAGGGTTGCAATGTCAGCAAGGTTAAGGACGGTGTTTTTCTCCCTTGCATTGTTTAGTTGTCATGTTTTCAACTCCATATTTTTCTTTCTTATCTGTTCCTCTCTCTTCCTCTTGCTTCACTCCCCCTTTCCCACTAAGTGGATATTTTTGTTATCTAAACCCATTTGAAAAATGAAGCCGGCAAATGTGTCCCTAAATACTAATGTTTGACATCTCTACCCTCTTTTCCTTAAGCGTATCCAGCTCAACATGTAAGCCTCTAAAAGCAGCCCATAAATGTGTCACTTTCATTTTCAATAGAGGCTAAATCGTTTCCTTAAAGAGCCTGGGCACTGTAGGTGGACAGGCGGCGTATTTCTCTCGGACTATTTTCAGCTCTGGATCATGGGCTTTGGGCTGTATTTACTGCAGTGGGATGGTGTATGTGTGATTAACTCAATCAACTACCAGTTGTGTCCGTAATGAAGGAACGTGTCACCCCCAGCAACGGCAGTCGGATTGCGCCGCTTCATACTTTTGTGCCTAATAGAAGCATTGATGATCTTTTTCATTTAAAGAAAATTTGTTTTTCTGTTTTAGGAAGAAATTCTCTTAAATTTCCCAAAGTAATAAAAAGAATGTGTTTATCCGTGGTATTGCCAGAGCGGTGTTGGACCAGAATCTGTATGATGACGGTTTCCTGTATGAGGAAGCTCAGGAGCTGCTGAGATTTCGCACAGCTACGCCTTCTATTGAGCTTCTCACCGACTGGTACCGCAGCCGAGCCGAGGACATCGAGTCCTGCTCCAGACAGGTATGTGTGACCCCCCCTACACACACACACTCAAAGTGCTGGAATTCATCCCTTTTTATGCTGGAACAGTTGAGTCCAGACATTTAAAAACAGAACCACAAATGTGTTTCATTAAAGTGGCTAAGTTAACTTGAAATTGGAATTTCAAATATTAAATATACAAGTCCATTAGGTATCCCACTATTTTTGGTTTAAACCCAATCCATTTAAAATAAATGTGGGAAAAATGAATCCTTGCATGCATATGTTTACATTAAAATTGTCAAACATGTGTATTGTTCCAAATTTAATATAATGTATATAATATTTAATAATGTTTTATTACATTACACCAGGTTTGATATGAATCTAAATTCACACCACCCTTGGCAACAGACATTCAAGAGACCACTTTCAACGAAAAGTCTGTAGACGTTCGTTTTGGGCTTCCCAAAACGTTTGCCGTCAGGCTTATCTACACAAGTTCCTACAGAAATTACAGGCTGTATGCACAAAACGCACAGTCATTGTATGCACGTTGAAAGTTAAAACACTGTCGAATTTTGATCAATCACCGACATTGGTAGTGACATATGGATGGCATCCCTTTTATTCACAGAAAGGGACTCCAATTCAATGTTGAAAATTAATGTAAGAGAAATTATTTATGGTGGTTTTTGCCCGGACAGAATTCCACGACACCAAATTTTTCATACATCAGAATAGAGCTGTGAAAGAAAAAGCCTGGAGTAAAATTCACCTCTCAGTTGTAGGTGGCGGACATGCGCTAGTATCGGGTATTGGCAGTCCAGTATGAACACCTTGTATTATATGCGTGTACACAAACATATTTTTATGAGTTTATAGGTGTTTTTTGTTGTTTTGTTATACACAAATCAAATATTGAAGCCAAACAAAACCAATACCTAAAAATTGAGGTTTGAACCAAATCATGGTGAAAGTGAATCACTGCATCTCTAATATTCACACTCTGTTACATTATTAATCATCACCAGATTTGATTGTATGCATTAGGAATACAGTTTTTTTTTTAATTCAAAGTACCGGAGTTTTAACCACAACAAGCTTATGATTTATTGTCCCTCAGCTGGAGCCGTTCGGAATGCTCCTTCCTGCTGACAAAATAAATGCAGAGTGCGCTTTGAAGCATCTCCAGCCATGAATGAAAGAGTTTCGCTGTAATAACTGGATTAGGTGGCATTTTTTTTTCCAAGAGAAGGTTTGGAAAAATAGTTTTCGGTTAAATTGTTTTCCTTTTGGCTTTTTAAAACCTTTTAATTCCCCTTGATGGCAAAAACTGGCTTGTAAGCTGCGGCCTTCGATGTTCCTTTGCAGGTCTCTTCTGTTGGAATAGGATTCTTGAAAGGGTAAAAAAATAACAAATTACACTCATTTTAGATGACTTTGGATGGACTATATGGTATATGATTACAAAATAAATGTTGCCAGCAACCATATGTCAAGGTCACTTTGATTTTCTGTCTGTGGCAGTTATTATCGCATTCACCTTATTTGCCATATGGGGTTCTAATGAAGGAAACCAAAGCTTGTTTCGTCTGCGGTTTGACGGTGCGATTGAAAAATTGGTCTTGATGGGAGTTATTTAGTGGAGTAATGGGTTATAAAAGCTGGAGCTGCCCTCTGTCTCTGTACCCAAATGCTGCTCTGCCTCCTCTTTACCTCCTCCACAGTGATGGATCAAGGTTGTCACAGAGCTGTCTTTGGAAAAGGCTTAATAGGGTGCAGTTCTGCCGTTCCCCCTTCATTTCTCAATTTTATCCCCTTTCATTTGTCGCAAAAGTGATGGAGGAATCGAGATTTGGGCTTGTTTTAGAAGTCAACCGAGGGGCAGTTTTCACACCAGAGTAGGACAGATTGACTGAGAGACGAAGTTGATGAAAAATGTAGTCTTCGTAATCTCAAGGAATCAGACCAGCTTTGCCTTTTATTCTCTCCCTTGTTCCATTTAATTAGACTTCATCTCCTTTCGCTCTCTCACACATTACACCAGGAGCCTCTAGAGACTGTGCTTAACTCTTCATGTTTGGTGATTTTTATTTTCACCCACTTTTTCTCACGAATGGAGAAAAAGGAGAGGAAGGAGATGCTCAAATGTCATTTTTCTGCACTCTTTTTTTTGGTCTCTCATCTGACTCTTGCTTATGTTGAGATGAGTGTTTTAATGTGGGGAAAATAGGGTTTGATCAAAGAGGCCTCATCAGAGGAAGCTGGAGTGTTCTAGAGAGCTGCTGGAAGGAAAACACTGGAGGAAGGATTGGCAACATGACCCGAGGACAGGCTTGGAAAAGCATTCGTTTGAGGCAAAAAAAAACAAAAAAAAGAGAGAAAACGTGCCAGGCTGATGCAGCATTCCTGGTTAAGTTAGTGTATTTTTAAAACAGAAAAATTGTAGGCTGCCACCACCAGATGACCAGATAAAAGAAGAAATAATTTTCTCTGAGAGCTGTGAGCCAGGGTGAAAAAAAAAAATCGAATGATATGAAAAGCTACTGGGATCCTTTGCTGAAAGAAAAATGAGGCAGAAGAGAAGTTCTTTTTGAGAACTTGAAACAAGCTGATATGCCAGAAAGGCACGTGTGTATTCGTTGGATGAGTTCAAATGGAGGCTAACTGCGCTGACTCTATTAAGGAACGCAGGGTAAAAATTGAGCAGGTGTGAAGATGTGTGAAAAAGGTGTCCCAAAGAAGGCTGAGGTGGGATGGGATGAGAGGCGGGAGATTCTCGTTGAGCTGGAGCTTTACAGTGAGGCCCGCCAAATCTGCTGGGTGATTAGAGGCGGCTGACATGAGAAACAGGGGAAGCACTCACAAAGGAGCTGTCTCGGCACAGACAACGAAGAGGGCTAGGGAAAGGAGTCCTAATTAAAAAGTGCGAGATTTTAACATCTGAATTGTGTGCAGTTAGCTGAGGAATCTGTCTCCAGATAGGGGGAGGAGAAGCAAAGAGGATGGGGAGGATCTTTCCTCACATTTAGATCAATAGACCGTTCCCACTTGTTTAGTCTAATTGCTTCTTCTTCGAGTCGAGGTGATTTGGGTTGTCTTGTTGGTGTGTGTTTGGAGCAGTACAATTAGCTAGCAATTATTTATTCAGCAAGAAATATGTTAAGAAGCTGAGGATGACAAGGCTGCTGCATGTGTGGAAGCGCGCTCCCAGGTTTAAGGAAGACGCAAAGCCAGAGAGCAGTCTGTCTTTAAAAGGTGTAGAGAAAGCAATCATCACCGTGTAGCCCAGTGGCATCTCCTATTGATTGGTCAATATCCACAGGTGGCTGAGCATCGATGGCCATGCAAGCTGCCAGCGTTTAGGTGGCCGCGTATTGACTGGTTGCTCTTCTGGATGGAATTGTATTGATCTTAGCAGCAGGAAGCCCAAGTTTTATTGTTGAAAGACTAATGAGTGGATATTAGTAAAGACTGATGGGTATTATTTGGTCCGCTATTGGTTGGAATATAGTCTATTTTTCTTGTTTTTCTTTTTCCGTCTCCCAGTTCACTGCTTGCTGTGCTGCCAACACCCTTTTTATTTATCTGCTGCTCAAGAGTGTTTGACATGGCTAACTGATTTGTAACAAGGTGGAAGAGTGTGAGGTGAAGGCAGTTCAGAATAATATTGTTACAATGTCACTACTGAATACATTCAACACGTTATTTACAGTAAATTGTTGGATAATGTCAATTCAAAGAAGAGAATGCAAATAGACCTAACAATGTCAAACCTTGGAAATATATGGGGTTGCAACCATTGACTGTATATGAGAACTGGACTGAGTGATACCTACCCCTGGCATTTCAAATAGGAATTACCCACTGTTTCCAAGAACCCCAAATCCCAGCTATTACTCATTCTATTTGTCAGAATACTTATTCTTCGTCTGCCACTGTTTTTTTTAGCGTGTTCTTGATAATCCTAAGTTTTTTGTAGTTATTTAACATATAAACTGGCCAGTCAGAGGGCTCAATGAAAATGTGTGCCCTAATGTTGAATGTTCGAAATGTTGATTGACTGACTCACTTTCAAGTGGTAGAGGTGTGAACTTCCAACAAGCTCACTCCTGATTGGGAGAGTGGTTGCCATTGTGTTTCTCTGGCTCACCCCAAAATAAAGCTTTATTGAGCATTATGACCAATCAGGCTGATTCACAGCCTCAAACTGATGTCTATCCTTCAGTAACATTCTTTGGTAAATTTTGATTTAATCAGAGCTCAAACGTATGCATACATGTTGCGCTTTTCTCTAAATGATGGTTCAGAATCTTGTGGGTGATACCAGAGATCATCTTCCAATATACTGAAGGACTAAAAGTCTTTGTCAGTCATCAATTCTGTAAGTTCAAAAGCTGAGAGAGGTCTGTAATGTTACTTATAAGTGCATTACAACTTTGAGAGACAGTAAGTAAAAAAAAATCCAGGAAGTCACACTATATGGTTTTTAAATAATCAATGTGTATTATGGTGCAGAGAATAGGTATGGCGGAACAACTGTCAGAATCTGCCAAATCCCCCCCTCTTCTGTGTGCACTGTATGTCTATGGTGCCATCACTCTCACAAATCAATGAAAACACATTAAAGGCTTTGATACATCCTGAAAACAACACTGTTTGCAATTTGTAGCTACAGTGTCACTGCACTGCTTCCCTCTTGTAACTACTAAACCAAGTTTGCCTTTTGAAAAGGCTTATTTGCATGTATCTTCATATTGAGACTTAATGCTTTATGGCTAAGATTTGCAATTGCAATTACAGGGATCCATATCAGATGAGATTGTCATGCCTAAATAAGACTTTATAATATTCTAGAAAATGTAAACATTTTTTACAATGTTAAAGTATAAAGGATGGGTATTGTGTTTGTTTTAAAGCTTGCTACAAGTTTTCCTGTTGGACAGTTCAGCATGTGTTCATAATTTTATGTATTTTTGTTTATATCTGGCCATCAGGTGGACTGTGCGCTGTCGCTCGTGCGTCTAGGAAAGGAGAGGGAGATCCCAGGATTGGAGCTCCTTTGCGATGACCTGATCACCATGGAAACGCTAGTGTATGAGGCATCATGTAACTTGAGCCTGACTCTGAAAGAATTTCAGCAGCTTAAGAACATTGACAAACTCCACCTACTCATGAAAAATGTGAGTCCTGATCTTTTTATTTTATTTTATTTAAATGAGTGTTTTAGGTGATTGTTCAACATGTGCTGCTTGAACAGGCAAAAGAAAATAAAACAGTAATAGATTATATTTAGTGGTTTGACATTTTATTGTTGACTCACATTTTAACAACACCAACAACGTTACGGAATTTCTCCATTACAGGTGCCATGGTTACATGTCTGTTTGGAATACATTTCATATGCCTTCCCTTAAACTGCAGTGAACAACTGCCAACTTTAGCCTATGAGCTCTGCAATTCAGGCTGGCAGCCAGCAAATGTTGTTGACTGCGTTAAAACATGCTGTTTGACTGAAACTCCCTTTAGGCTTTGAGGGTATGAGTTTGTGAGCGTGCATTTGTTAATGCTTACCAAGCTCTCTGGCTTAACTCTTTCTCTCTGCTTGTGTCTGGTGTCTTTCAGAGACTTCACAGTAGAGATGAAATGTTCTTTTCTTGTCTGTGCAAGTTATTTTGCTAAAAAAATAAAATGACAAAATCAAATTTAGCACCATGGACAGCTTTCTGTACATCATGAGTCAGGGCCGTCATAAGGTGGGTGCGAGGCTCTGCACGAACTTGACATTCATCTGTGCAGACCACAGCACTTCCCACATACTGCAGCAATTATAGTTAAAGTTCAAGCTTAATTGCATGGTATAATTTTATGTAAATGCAGTTTGAAGTGGTCTGTGGTCTTCTGCAAAAACATTTAGAAAGAATATGAAAATAAAAAAAAAAACATAAAACTAATAGCGTTGTTCATCTGAAAGCAAATGCAGAACACACTTTAGATAGCTGCAAATTTATTTTACTTTCAAATTGCCAAAAGTTATGTTTTTGTAGGTTTAAAAGCAGTACTCTTAATTCTGGAGTTTAGAACACATTTATTCAAAACAAAAATTAAACATTGACTTTAGTTTTGGCTTAAGTGGAAGAAATGTTTTTGATTTTTGGTTGACTGATTTAGTCTTGGTTTATTTTGCTGCTTACTCGCCTTCCTCTAATATAGAGTCTTCCTGTCTGATGCCTTTGTTTGCTTTCCCTCATCAGTCCAGCCCAGAGCGCTATGTGAAAGATGCTTTCCAGTGGATGCTGCCATTCCTGCACCGCTGCGAGGGCCAGAGAGCAGGTGCTGCCAGATCTCTTTTTGCAGAATACCTGATCAGTCTGGCCCAGCGAGACCTCACTCTGCCCCTCATCATTTGCCAGCACTCCAAACCTGATGCAAGTACCCAAGCACACACACAAACACACAGGCGCATGCATGAGGGTGGTGTCAAACAAGGGAGGCTGCAAATGAAGCCAAAGGCAAAAAGAAAATGAAATCTGTCACTTTGTTGGCACACAAAGGCTGGTGTGTGTGATGTGTTCATGAATCTGCTCTGAAAATGTATTTATGACGCCATAAGGCCGGAGTCGAAGAATAGCCTGAAGGAACGCCGATCTGAACTGAAGCATTACTTTAGTGTGTCCACAGCAGCTGAGGGGACAGTCACATAGAAGAAAATTTACAATTCCACTCCTGTGTTGTGTTCTCCAGTGCCAACAGAAGATCATCGGGGACCCGGACCAGCTGATGGAGGTCTCTTTGGAGTGCATCTACGGCTGCGAGCGGGACGATCAGCTCAGCCTCTGCTATGACATCCTGGAATGTCTGCCACAGAGGGGCTACGGGTCAGACTTACTGTGTTTGCACAAGTCACCTACAGTCAAGCGCCCAGCTTTAGCTCTGCAAATGACAGCAGCGATCTTTATTTAGGTTATTTAAACCACCCTGTCAGGATGATGAAGCAACCCTTCAGCTCCTTGTCCACAAGAACACACTGATCCCAGTCCACCTCTTTCCCTTTTGTCTAAGTCTCTGTGTACCTATAAATAAAACCCAACTACCCCATCTGCTTCTGTTTCTCTCCCTTTGCACCTTTATTTTCTCCCTCCTTTTCTCCCATATGTCCAACTCCTGCACCAAGGAGCCATCATTTAGCCTTGCTACATTCCTTACAGAACTTCTTTAGACTTTGCTGTTACTCTCCCTCTTTTGCACACACATTTTTAATCTGTAATGCAATTTATTTGGTATGGCAGGAGAAGGGAGGCCGGTCCAGTAAATTCTCAGTGAGGCTTTTGCGAGTTTGTAGGAAGGGAAGGTACGGCAATGGCGTTCATCATTAATGAATAAAACGACTCATACTTGGATGATTTTGCCGGAAAAAACCTTTTCACAACTCAATATAACTTCCAGGATTATTCACTCACAAACAGACTGCAGTTTTTGAGACTGAAGTGCATTTAAAGAACCTATTTGATTAAAACCAGTATTTTTAGCATGTTCTTATGGCATTTTTGGGATGATGGAGGATGTATTTAAAGAAAATTTAGCTCAACGTTGCACATCTGAGTATTTCTTTATTCAATTTGTTGTAAATCAGGAGCTGATGGAAAACATTCAGTTTGAAAAAGATAGTATTTGTTATGTTGAAAATATGCTGACAGGCCACAAGCTCCTTGCTTTGCACCATTTGGATGCATCCTCTTGCAGACAAATATATCCATGCATATATTGTTTTCCTCGTCTGAGCTGCATCTTTTTCAAAACTGTAGGACTGGATACACACGTGGACAAAATTGTTGGTACCCTCAGTTAAAGAAGGAAAAACCCACAATTCTCACTGAAATCCCTTGAAACTTACAAAAGTAACAATAAATAAAAATTTATTGAAAATTAAATAATCAAAATCAGCCATCACTTTTGAATTGCTGATTAACATAATTATTTAAAAAAAACAAACCAACAATTTGTCCACATGTGTAGCTCTGACATTGCTTGCCACTTTTGTTGTAGTGGTAATTTTAGGTTGGGGATGTAAGGGGCTCTAAGCTAGTGGGAGAACGTGTAAACAGATGGTTTCCTAGCAACGCAGATGGGGCTTCTCCATGCCAACAATCCCACCCGCCAACCCAGAGGCAAATTTCTAACGAACTACTGCTACTCTGTAGAAGCTATGTTTTTAGAAAACTGCACAGGGTTATTTTTGGTTAAAAACAGCATAATCATTATTGAAAGATCCCTGATAATGCTTTGAAAATAGATCAAGAAATGACCAGAGTGGGACTTGAAAGGATAGATCAGCATTAGTGCAGTACATCAAACTTGTAAACTTTTGACTCTTCTTAGCCAGAAAGTTTTCATCATCTGCAGAAAAAGTCTTTGCAGCTCTCAAAGGGTTTAAAGTATCAGTGGACAAGAAAAGTTTTTATAAGTCAGTTAGTTTGATATTTCAGACGAAATGCGCATTTTTTGAAACAAGCACCAAATTTGGCATAGATGTATCTTAGGTTCCCCAAAACGGTGGCCATTTGTAAAGATGGCGGCCATACAGTCAAGTGTTACAAAAGCATTCACTGTCTATGTGCCCCAGTATAAACAATATGGGCTGTTAATGCACAAAATGCACTCTTTTAACTTGAGGGGTACCTACGAAATACTGTTATGTGTATTATATACAGTTTTCTTGTGGCTAATGTGCTTTACTAAAAGAGAGGATCTTAAGGTTCATCCATGCCAAATTTAGTGCTTATTCCACAAGAAGCTTGATTGTTTTAATAATGGACTATCCCTATCCCTATTAGAACATTTGAACATTAAAGAGAATCTGTGCATTTGGAAATCGAACAGAGACCTGCTCATTTTTATGAGCTTTTATGAGCTTTTCTGGACAATCACAGATTCGTCCATCTTCCGAACAGACAAGACTGAAAGCGGTTTAAAGATCTCATGTTTTTAGTCTAAACTTTATTAAGATGAAATATGTGTTTATATTTTTTGCCTTTTTGTTATTGTTTTATCCTTCTGTGACAGACTGGTAACGTATTCATTGTGTACCCTGTCTTCGCCCAACAGTAGCTGGGACGGGCTCCAAGAACCCTGTTGCCCGGAAATGGATGGATGCTTGATCTTCTCAGAAAGCTAGATTTGAGTCTCCTTTGGTAAAAATTTGGAATTGTTGATCAGTTTTAGGATAAAAAAGGAGCTGTTGAGTTCTAGTAGCTCAGAGTTTTAAGTAATTTCTGGCTTGTCTTTGTTGGTCTGCCACATGCTAGCTGCACACAGCGACTCTATGCATTTCAGCAGCTTGCTCACAACAGGGAATATCTCCACTGACATAAGATCCTGTTGAACTGGTGGGGAAACGGGTTGCTCTAAACTAAGGTGTAGTGTTGTACTAAGCTGACAAGTCCTCTGCGGGCAAGTCGAGGTGCGATTTTTATTTTTATGCTTTGGCAGTGATAACAGCTGTGGCCAGAGGTATAGTGCGCCAGAATTGTCCTTCAGAATTTCACACACACTTTGCATCCATAAAGCCATAAAGGGAATGTTTTTTCATGAAGTTCAGATTTTGGATGACAAATTTAGAATACACGTGTCTAGAAATTAAAAGGTGCATATTGAGACTGAGAAATAACATGAACTCAATGGCTTTATCGAGTCAAATCAGTGTGGCAGCTGACCAAAAGCAAAGACCCGGTCCAGGTAAACGATGCCCAGATTTATTCTCAGCACACTTGACTAATTCCAGCTGCCAGGTTTGACTACATTTGCAATCTCCTGTACAAACTGGACTTAATCCAAACACTATGACAATTTTTTTAGCTAAAGGGGTTTTCTACAGAAGTGATGGAAGGCTTATGACAGTTTTCAGCTATCTGACTGTAATCCAGATGCAGTAGAAGGATGTGAATAGGAACACCACTGGGTTCTGATTTTTTGAAATGCTTAGGAAGAAGAGGTGTTTTAATGAGACAAACAGGAGAAAATGAAAAAAAAAAAATCCAGAGATAATTAGTTGTAAAAAAAAAAACACCTTTATAGACTTGGAATAAAAAAAAATATTCCATTAGAAATAGATCTGCCTCTAAATGTCTTAAAACCCAATTTCAGATGAACTTAAAAACAGGGATTAATATTATTCAAGTTTAAAAAAGACACACCCTATATTTTAATTTAAGTAGCGGTTGTTAATAGCGTAATCAAAAACAGCTTTTATTTTTACACCAGTATAAAATATTCATACTCTGCTTTTTCAAAGAAATGTACTGCAGGTTTAATTTATCTGTGGTGTGGATTAGCAAACCCAAAGCCCAGCTGTATAAGCAATACCTTTTCTAATTACCATGTCTCCCAAGAGTGACAAAAAAAGCTCCCAAACTGCCATCTTGCCTCAGATATTGCATATTTTCATGTCTTCCCCCCACCCCCACCCCACCCTTTTTTTGGGTAATGCTGTGAAATTAGGTCAAAATATTAACATGAGAACATGATATTCCCCCAGCCTGAAAGTGTGAAATGCAGGAAAGAAGAGATTAGGCAGTGAAGCAGTGGGGACTAAGAGTGAGGAGCAAAGGGCTAAATAAACGGATGAGGGGCTTCATAGTTGGAGCCGAGGGATTCAGATGGATGAATTGGACAGCTTATGTGATTAAATCAATCATTGATTTTATATGAAAACTGGACTGAGTGAGTGTGACATCACTCATAGAAAATGACTTACTTTTGGCTCCAACCAAGTTAAATCAATTTAGTCACAGTTTTTTTGCAACATGGATGCCTCCATGTTGGTGCCAGATGACGTCAGTTAGTCACTCTTGCCAGTCAGGATTGAGCTTGCTGAAAGGCCATGCCCCTACCTTTTAAAAGGTGGCCTTCTTTTACATTTAATGAGGCATCTGATTGGCCAGTTTATAATCTGAATAACTTGCGCTGCAGTTTAGTAGATTGTGGGGTTTTTGTTTGGAGACAGTGGGTACTTTTTCTTTGGAGGGGTGAAGGATCACACAGTCCAGTGCTCATATACAGTCATTAGGTTAAATAAAGAGACTTGGTGGTGAAAAAGTGATGCATACTTGCAGGGTTGTTTCATCAGAGGTGTTCTTTAGATAAATGGGTCAGCCTGATCCAAATACCTCAACCCTAAATATCATGAAGCCTTATTTTTTAGAGAAAAACATGCACAGTTCTGTGTAAATTTCAGTCGATGACACTTTTTTTCCCTCTACTTTGGTTAAGTTTTGGTTTTTCTCTCTTTGCAGACCCGAGACAGGTGCGACTGCCTCCCTTCATGATCGGGTGGACAAACTTGAAAAACACCTCAGGTAACATATGCCAGCCATGATTTCCCATCTGACCTCAAAGCATTATTTCACAGGTTAAATTTACTCTTTGAAATGCTTCCGAATTTTCTTTAAAGCAGTGAATATTTTTTGTCTTTCATTTTGAGACTTTCGTTTGAACAGGCCCTCTCCTCCCATCCTCAACCAGTGCCGGGACATTTTCCCTTCACTTTAGTGATTAGTACTGCGTTGCTTTGGAAATGTTCGCAGTGTGGTGATGCTTGTTATTTTCCTCCCCCATTGTGAATTGGATGGAAAACACTGAGATGGTAAAGAGGCTCGGGTGCACAGTCAACTCCCTTCGCTTATTCAATATCAAAGGACCTCTGCGTCTCACGGGGTTCAGAAAGCCTCAGGCCTTTTTTCTGGTACAGGTCTTTCTATTTCTCCCACCCTTCTTCTCAGCGTCAACTTCCAAATATAAAGTAGTGACAAAAAGGAGGGACGGAGGATGAGGATGAAGGCTTGGGGAGCCTGAAGGGAACTGGAATATAGATAATGATGGAGGAGGAAGCAAGCCTGAGTTAAGGCCAGGTTTATCCTTTGCACATATTTACATGCAGGCACGCACATCCATGCACAAACATACCTCGGGGAGCTCGGAAAGTGTGTTGACTGTGTGTTACCAGTCGAATAGAATCAGATAAATCTAGCAGCAAAAGGCAAGAAGTCTGCACTCAGCGCACCGCCGGAATGAAAGCCGCCACCACTAGCTGCTGGTGCATTAATATGGGCAAACGAAAACACAAACGAAAACACAAACTTGAGCAATTGTGCACAGAGTTGTACATTTCAGAACTTGTACACATGCAGCACAGGCACCTGTTTACTATGCTAATGAGTTACAACTGAGACTGAACATCTGTAGCAGCGCGACCCTGCCGAGACGGAGGGTGCCATGCTAATCCCTCACCAGCACCCACTCTTTCCCTTGGTCACATTAGGCAGCTTCCATTGACATGCTCGTGGATGCACACACACACACACTTACAAATAGGTGTTGTCTCTATGATATGCAGTTTATCATCTCGCTTCTCTGTCTTGCACTGTGCCTTCCCCATCTGCACTGTGTCTTGCAAATGGCCCTCTGCTGCCAAAATAATGAACGGCTCGGATCGTGCCCACTTTCTCTCTTACTTCTGTGATTTGTTCTGGTTTCATTTTGCAACACTCACTCTTCCTCTGCTTTGACATTTCCAACTGGGAAACCTCCTGCTTCCAGTTATGCTGCCTCATTTTTTCTTTTTTTTAAATGAATGAACACATAAAAATTATGATTTGGAAGTGTTATACGATGCATTATTTTTGACAAACTCTAAAGTGTCTCTTTTGGAATTAGTTTTCATGTTTTCCATAAATTCCTAACATCCCAAACCTCTGTATAGCTTGAATTTAAATGTAACCCTTTGATTGAGATATATATATTTTGTTTTCGAGATTTTCGAGCTGAACTGAACATTTTTTTCTTTCTGAAAGAAGTCAAAATTTGTAATAAAGTCTGAGTATTAAATGACATTGTTAGCTTTCAAAGATGAACCCAAAAGTAATAATTTTCAGTGTCAATATGTATTCTATTAGAAAGACTTTCTCTTGAAGTTAACATTACTAAATGATGGCAGCCTCACTTTTTATTGTATTCTAAATGAACGCATCTTTAATAATGTCAGTAATGGTCTTGTTTCTTTTTTTCTATTTGTGTAAGATCATGTGTTTTAATCTTGTATTTGCAAAAATAGATGCAAATGAAAGCAAAAAAGCCATTATGATTAAAATGTTGTCCTGAAGCCTGAATTGTGCGGCTTTTAAAATAAATATAATGTAACTGCAAACTCAAATCTCTGGGTTTACATATATATATATATATATATATATATATATATATATATATAGTTCTCCTATTTTCATTTTCCTATGGAAATACCACAATAACCCTGGTTTATTTCTCTTTACAGTTAAGCTTGTAGAAACAAGCTGTCTAAATCGTCTTTTAAAAGGCAGAAATCACATGCAGTTCTCTTAAGAAAAAGGGGCGGAGTCAAGGATGATTGCAGTTGGTTTATATTTTAAGACCAGGATGAAATCTGTATTTATTTATTTTTAATTAATATAATTATTTATTTTTATTTGTTTATTTAATGGGAACTATTATTTATATTTTACTATTCTCCTTTTTAACAACTCTGTGGCTAAATCTAGAGATGCATTGCATTTAATTTGTAATAAAAATTAAATGTCTTATTTTACAAAATACACAACCAAATTTAGTTGATAAGGAGAAGGAAGTTTTCTTTTTGAAAATTATTCTAAAATTAATTAACACAAAATTTAGACATTTTTTGTTATGTTGGGGTGAATATTACCCGTTTATTAATCTAGAAACATTGTCTAAACTTTAAACAAAACAACAGAAAGGTGGTGTATTCAGTTTTTTGTGAGTTATAAAAGTGCACAAAGAAGGTAATCTAAATGTGCATTTTTTTGTAATTGTTACTTGCAATGCACTTTGTAAAAATGTGATTTTATTTTTCAAAAGTGTGGTGGAGATAATGGAAAAGCATGGCCTACAGAAGCCAATCTCTTTTGTGAAGAGCAGCCAAAATAGTACAGAAGAGGCTCATCAGCTGATGGTCAAGCTTTGTCGTCACACCGGCCGCAAGTATGAAACTAGGACCAAAAATGTTTTCTGTAATGGGCTTGAAAGGCCAAATGTTCTCAGAATCCTCTAAGCATGTTGAATGTGTGTTTTTGTCCGTGCAGAAAGCCTCCAGTGAGTGAAACTGTGTGGAAAAGTTTGCTGCAGGACCTGCTTGACATGCAGCAAAATGTTTACTCATGTCTTAAACCAGAGACTTGTCATCAGGTACTAAAACCCAATTGTCCATGTATGTCATAAGCATTAAAAAACAGAAGTTCAGTCAGAAAAACATCTCCACTATGATCTGTGAGTTTGCTTTTACCTGTATGTCTATTTGCTGACGTCTTAGAGCGTCTGATTTTAGAGTCTGATTAGAAACAGAGAGCATCTCCTCAAAAACAGCTAAAACCTTTTATCTAACCTGTTCTGTTAAACACCATTTCATCCTGAATAATGTCTTCTGTTTTCCGACTGCGGCAGGTTTTTGTTGAGTCCCTGCTGTGCTCGAGCCGCGTGGAGAACATTCGCCTGGCAGGGCAGCACATGCATTGCTCCAAGGTAGATGGAATAACATTCTTCTCGGATTCTCCGAGTGTTAAACACTTCTAATCAGTTTTCTGCTCCCATTGATCTCCACATTTGAATTAATGTCTGCAGGTCAGCCAGGACGTTCCTGTCAGTTTGACTTTTCGGGGAAAAGCTTCAGCTCTCAGGGTGGCCTATGACAGCAGTGTGGAATTGGTCTTGGCTGCTGCGAGAGAGTACTTCAACTCTTCAACATCTCTGACAGACCCTTGCATGAATTTGGCCAGGTGAGCAGGAAAACAGCATGAAGTATTTTTATACTTTCACATTTGATTATGCATACAGTAATACTAACAGGCTGAACGTTCATATTGGGACTAAAGTTGCTTCAGTGGTGGCTGAGATCCACCATCCCACCAAAAATAAATAAAGAAAATTACTGTGGAAACAAAAAATGAAACTGCAAATAAAAAGAAATGCTCCAAATACAAGAAACAATGCTGCAAATAAAACAAAACAAACAATGTTGTAAATAAAACAGCCACAACTTTCTTATTATTTGCAGGTCTTTTTTCTTTTTTTGCAGCAGTGTTTGTTTTTAGTTACATCGGTGTGTCTTGTTATTTGCAGCCTTTCTTTTTATTTTTAATGTTTCTCTTTATTTGCAGTCCAGATGGGTTTTGTTCTTGTCCATAGTCCTTTCTTGTGGTTTCATCCCTGCAACTATTGTTCCTGTTTTTCTTTCCCCGAACAAATAAGAAGCTGCATGTAGACAATTTCATTCCAACTATTACGGGGTTTTTTTGTATCGGCTAAACCAAGGACAAGTCACCAGCTCATGTGGACAGTAGATTTCCTCCTTTCGGCTGGGATTTACATAAAGCACAAGTCAATCATTATTGCCTCTTTTCTTCAGACACTGCTGTATCTTTTAAAAAGGCACACTCACTCATTCAGTGTGCTGTTACATATACTAAGCGACGTGCTGCATAATCCTATTAGGGGTAATGAGTGTGGATTATGTTGAAGTCTCTAGTTCTAAATCCAGCGAATCGCTCCCGACTTTGTAAATAAAATCCATTTGAGCAGTCTCATTTCTGACCTCACTGCTGGAATTTGACTCTAGGCTTAACAGTCTTTAATACGAACCTCAATAACACATTGGTCCATTGGTATTGCAATCCTGCAATATTGTTTAACGTGTCAAACTGAGAGAAACTGCTTGGATTGGAAACTGAAATTTCAGCTGCTTTCTTTATTAGGGCGTGTCTCCAACTGATAGCAGACCGACCTCCAGCCATTGAAGAGGAACTGGACCTCATCACTGCCCTCACCCAACTGGATGACTTCAGCGTCCATATTTTGCCGCTGCAAGGTATTCCAAAATAAATTTGCAGGAGGCTTCAAGCTTGACGTGTGTGCATTGCGGTCCTGTCTAATACATGGTTAATTATGGATCATCTGAGAAAACATCTGCCTGGCAGCTTAATTAAGAGTGTTACATTAACATGTTTTTTTTCCGTCCTTCAACCCCACATTCAGCATTCGTTTGGAAGTTTTTGCGAATGCTGTGAACCCGATCAATCTGTATTCCCGCTCCACAATCTTCCTGGCCTCGAATGGTTTCCTGCCATGCTATTTCTCGGTGTCCTGGGAAACAGTCCTGCCAGAACAAACTGGTTCGGCCCCTAGATTGCCTCACCTCTGCCGTGAGGTGCTGTTGGCTGCTTTGACTTGTGCCCTCTTTCTACTATGCTCTTGTCAGGCTGAGCCGCTCTCATTGAAGTGGTGCGACGGAGGGAGCCATAAACTGCCGTCTACTTCCTTTTGAGTGAAGGCAGACAAGCACTTTGGAGGAAATTGAAAAATGGAAGAGAAAATGAATAAGAAAAGAAACCTTGTAAGAGGAAATGGATAGAAAACGGTGTTCTAGTGAGGTGAAAACAAATTATTTCTTTTTTGTGGCATATGGATCAGTGATTACTTTCTAATGTCCACCTTTGGTGGTCATGGCCTCTCTGGCCTCACAGCTCTTACAGTGCTCCGGCAGCATTTATGTGTACTCTTCATTCAAGGGCGTAATGGTTCTGTAGATGGGTTAAAAAAAACTATTTTCTTCTTCTTTCTGCTCACAAAGTAAAAGCTTTATTCCTGTTAAATTTCACTCTAATAGTTAAGTATGAAGCTGAAGAATTTGAACACAAGCAAGGCTTTTTCTCGCAGCCTTCCTTAAGAGCCTAAGGCTTAATGCGCCATCGTCCTCTGCAGAATTCTTTCTAGGTTTTGCCCAAAGTGATGCCGAGCCTAAAAGATTCTCAGTGGGACAGGTGGGGAAAGCACAGCAGCCTTACCCGAGCTTCAAACCTGCTGTTTTGAAAGTTCAGCTCAGGTTTGCAGGAAAAAAGAAATAAATCTGGGTATTTTTCTGTAACTTCAATACAAAAAAAAGAGTTTGCACCCTTTTAAAGGAAATACAAGTTTTGGAAGCAATATGTAACATGGTATAGGTTATTTTTATTTTGCTTGCTGAACAAATGCGTCACACTGACAAATCTTGGGAGCTTTAAGCATTTTCTTGGGGGAATTTTGATCCTATTTTCACCACATAAAGTGTTTCTAGCTTTTTTAAGACCAACTCCAAATAAAATAGCATTTTTGGTGTTTTAACTTGTTCTTGTAGCATCTTCTCGTTATGGAGGACATATATGAAGTAAATTAAGATAAAACCTGTCTTTCTGAGAATTTCTTTATTCAAATCAAAATCAGGAGAAGATTCAGTTTGAAAAAGCTTACGTTAAATTTGCAATGGGCAGGCCACAAACTCGCCTCTCTGCCCCAATTTTAAAGCATTTACTTAACAACAATTTTAAAATGAATCAAAAGATTCATTGATCGGAGTGGAACTTTAATTACATTACTAACACATAGGCCATTGTTAGTGTTTGAAAGACCTTGCATGACAATAAAACATGAAAAAAAATACAGTTATTTAGAAAGGATACGTTTAAAAAATGTCAAAGAATAAACAGCAAGGATACATAAAATAATAATAATAAATAAGTAAAGTTAGTTTTCAGTAGAGTGTTGTTGCAAAAAAATCAGTTTTTGTAGGCATGATCAGTCAAAATGCCAACGGTTCTGGTTGTACCCACACACAGACACACGCACAGAGAAATAAAAGCCCTGCATTTGTGATCTTAAACTTTCTGTTTACCAGAAAAGTGCCCCACAAAAAAGTGCTTGGTATGTAATAAAAAACCAAAAGAAAAACCTTTATTCTTGACCAGACTGAACTGTCACAGGCTAGAACAGGAGTGATAGGATCCTTTCTGTTTAGGGAGTCTGGCATCTGCTTTTTGAATGTGTTAAATGTAATTTCTAGGAAAGTCAGCTGGTAAGCTGACTAAAATAGCACTGCAATAACCAGTTCTTGAGGTGACATTTTTATTTTTTGGCAGAGATGGTAGAAAATCACTAAAGAGATGTCTTAACATTCCAGTTAAGATAGTAAATTCTTTTTTATTTTAAACCAACTAAAGGTAAGGAAAAGGTTTGAACATTAGTTAGAAAAGATAAAGGTATAAGTGTAGGATGAATTGGAATTTACTGAGTTGCAACCCTTTATATCTGGATGTCTACACACAAAACAAAAACCAGAGTTAAATTGTGTTTTAACTTTGGTTTTGGGTCTTTGGTGCAAAAAATCCTTTCAGTGGAGACTTTTTCTGTCATCAACTGTAGAGAAATAACTGGATAGCAAATCTGTAAAAGCTTTGGGCGCTGAAACCATGACTCTACATTTACAACCATTATGAAGGATTTAATTAAATTGCCAACATTATTATAGTCTTAGTATATTGGAAGTGACAGATTATTTAAAAATAGCATTCACTGGTTAATTAAACACAGTAAGTCTGTTCCGTCACTGTAAAACTGTTGGGTAAAAGAAGTAGTTATTAATGCTTTTTTTTTTTGCCAACTTGTTTTGTCTTTTTCTGCGCTGTTTGATTATGCAGAAAAAAAAGTGCACACATTATCATCGTCAGACGCAGCCAAGATATCACTGGTTGGGTTTGGCTGTCTTTGTGTGAATCACACAGCTCTTTATTATGTTCCTGACATCATGAAAGCATCTGCTTCATCATTCACTCTGCATAATTTCCCCCCGCTTTATCATCAGCCGTAATTTGTTCCAGATTGAAGACTGTTATTAGCCAAACGAGTCTGACACCCCCCTTCCCTGTTTTCTCTCCCACGTCCTTCCCCTGTTTTCCTTCCAGTGCGGCTGCGATCTGATCGCCTGTCTCTGATCAAGGAGTGCATCTCCCACTGCTCTGGAGCCTACAAGCAGTCCACCACTCTGCTCGGTCTGGCCTCTCTTCTTCGAGTGTCAGGTACTCCCACACTGTCTAACCCTCACCATTAGCTTGTTTTTTTTCTTTTCTGAAGCCGAAATAAAAGCAACTCTTGAGCACAACTGAGGAGATTAGGTAAGGAAAAGAGCCCACATGCATAGAAGCGTGACTACTCCCGCTGATTTCCTGACACTTCCCTCACGATGGCAAAAATTCATCTTCATGAAATGCACCACAGCTTCCAAGTAAAATCAATACTTAAATGCACACATTGAAGGAGCAAGCAATTTTCATTCTAAGTAAACATTAACTTTGACAGTTTTGACTTTCAGAGACATATTCAGAACAAGGCTGCCAGTGCGGTCAATATTCCTTTTAGTCAATGACATTTTACGAAGGTTGGTACTTTTTTAAAAGTAAAACTGTATAATTTAGTGTGCATTTAAGCACAGGCAAGTCAAATTTTTTTTTTTTTTTTTTTACTGAGTTTTGAAAACCTTTCTATTAAATCAGTTTTTTTATGAGGTTGTCAAGGACATTTGACGTTTGTCATTTAATCAAGTGTTCACAATGGAACTTCAAATAACTGCTATAGTTTTTGGGTTAAATGCATTTTTCTTGAAGAAGCGCACTAAAAACTATGCAAGGGATGGGTTTAAAAATAAATATTTCTTCAAATTGATCTGTAGTTGCAAGGTGCAATAAGAATTCAACAGGCTCATGGCTCACTATCCTTCTAAGGCCATTACTGGTTCTTTTATTGTGAAAAACACCTTTCATTAATGCCGTTTTTGGTTTTTCCAAGCTCAAAGTTATATTGTTACTTTATGGATATAAATAGTTTTTTTTTAATGACACTTAGTGATAATATCGTATATCTTCCAACAGTGGCCTTTCTCCAATAAATGCTGGGTCTGGCTGGGCTCCTTTAAGAACTTTTAATTAATTTTTACCTTTTTATTTTATTTTATTTTTTTTTTAATAGACAATTTTCACAGTTTTTTTTTTTTTTTACCTTGTCTTTGCTTTCTTTGTGGATTTTTACATTTTTATTTTATCACTACGTGTTTGATCTTTTGTAATGAAACACAAAATCAATTTGATCTAAACTTTTGTGAAATTTGAAGCAAAACATGACTACAATTCCCACTTGAAATAGTTGTTTTTTTATAGTTTACAGTTCATTGTGGAATTATTGTGTAAAATTATCCAAAAGTTAAAGATTAAGAAAGATTAGGTTGAAGTAAAAAAAAAAAAAATGATATCAAGCATAACCACAAAAGACAAGTTTACAGATAAATTAATAGAGCTAATTGTAAAGGAGAAAAAAGCTCAAAAAGGCCCTGGACTGTTACGGGAAATTAAGATCAATTTTAAATAAAGTTTTCTTCTGTACATCTGTGAGGACTTGAATGTTAAAAGAAACAAACTCAATGCAATTTCTGTTTTCAAAAAAACATAACCAAATTGAATATTCATGCCTTTTACATGCATCAGCAATCTAATAACCCTTGAAGGAAAAGCCTCAGACAATTCTAATCTGTAATTTTAGTTTTCAGATGGCTTTCACTTTCAAAATTCAACTTGTAATCTCAGCTTTCTTTTTTTTTTTTTGTTTAGACTATAATATATTTAAATACTCATGTATGCTTATATCAATGTACCCAAACAGATTTCCCTCTTTAATTAAAATTATTTCACCTTTTATCCCTTTGACAATGACTGTTTATAATCCACTCTAACTGAGAAAGGAAATAAATTTAAACAATAAAAAGAAAATGTCAATTTTGGATTGAATATACTGTAAATATATTTCTTAATAAAATAGACCTTTTTTTCTCATCTGCATGTTTTTTGCTCTTCGATGTTTCAAATCTTTACATGGTCATCTTCTCGCTCTGAAGTGTGCCACCAGCTAAGAGAAACCGGCTAACCGGCCTGGTGGCATTTCTGTGTTTGCGCCTCTTTACCTCGTGCCAGCGGGGTGTTCACACCGTGAGGTTTCAGGAAAAAAAAAAGTAAAGGAAGATGAGAAGAGCAATAAATATTTTTAAATAAATAAATGCAGGCAGGAGCCTTCTGAAGGGTGCATGCCTCTGGGGCTTCATGGTGAATATTTAATGCGGGTATCACTATTTGAGAATCCTGTTGGTTGCTTTTGCAGAAATGCTCTGGATATCATTAAGAACAAGGAATGTAAAGTTTAAATCACTTAGTATAAACTTAACTTGCAAAGGCTAGTTCAGTTTAAAGTAAAATAATGAAATAAATGTTTTTTTTTCCTACAATATTTTCTTTGTTATTCATCATTTTTGTTACTTTTTAATCAAAAGCTAAATATTTGTGTTTAATTTGAACATTTCTGAGTAAAATCAGCTTCAAAAAAGTGCTGGGAACGCTTTGACTTCAAAGGACCATGGGGTTTGCAGACAACCACGCACAAAAAAAAAACAAAAAAAAAACACATGAACTTCCTTCATAGTGAGGGCTTAACAGCTTTTGAAGACACTCTTTTAGCAGCAAGCCTGGAAATCATTTGACAAACACCTCCTCCACCTCTGGGTAAACACCACATTTCTGTCACTCACAGCAGACCATAACAGCGCTATTTCATATTTTGAGCGTTGCTTCTGTGATCCTCAATCCAATAAGTTCTTCTTGTTTCTGTTGGATTGTCCTCTCCTTTTTTCAGATTGCAAGGAGAGAAACCATGATTTGGGGCCTTTTGAGCACTTATAACTTGCATTGTTGCGTTTCATGATCATCTTTGGCACATTTGAATCAAAGAAATTTATATTTGCAAGCTCCACCTCTCAGTGTGGGTTTGGATTTTCAGGGCATGACGAGGCCACACGAAGAGGCCAGGTGCTGACCCTGCTGGCCGAGCAAGCTCTCAAATCCCTGGACTTCAAGGCCTCCTACATCCACTGTCAGGACCTCATGGCTGCAGGTTTGAACCATCAAATTTCTGGAATATCTTTTTTTTTTAACCTATATGCTGTTATCATCCTGTCCAAATCATTTCAGATGTAAAGTTATTCAACAAGAAATTTTACATCACATTTTTTTAACTTTGTTATAGTTAAGTGATACTATGAGGTTAATAACTCTGTTAATAACATATTGTTTTCTAGGTATTTCATTTGCTCTTTATAAAAATTGAAAACGATTCAGTCGGAATCTAATCTAATCTTATCTAATATTTATCATCCTGGCCAGCTTGTCTTTTCCAAACATTAAAAAACATCTATTGAGCATTTTTGACTGGTGGTAATCATAAACATGTACAAAAGTTCAAAAACTCAAATGTTTCTCAGTGAACATCAACTCTCTGCTTTTTTATTTGTTATTATAGCTATTTTTTAAAATCAAGATTAAACATTTATAACCAGTCACAAATGACTGCTTAAAAACTTAAAAACTGCTGAAATTTTGTGTTGTAGTTTTGAAGAAATAGATGCTAAAATTCTAGACGCGCTTCAAATTCACAATCCTGTGGATCTGAATGAATCCTAAATTACAAAATCTCTTACACTTTATTTCATTGAACTTTTATTTTGAAATTTGGTGATTGCAAAAGAAAAAATGAAAAAGGAGAGCATCCCTCATTTGCGTTGTGTGCCACTCCAAACACACTATCATGTTCAGTAATTTTGTGTGCACTCATGCACAAAACCAATTCCCACAATAATCAAAATGGTCAATCCCTCATCACCTCTCCATGGAAAGGGTGTAAAATAAGCCTAATGCTGGCATCCCTTCAGTATTTTCCAGCTTCATGTTTCAGGAAAAAAAAAATGAAGGTTCATGGAGTCGCACTGGCTGCATATGCTGTTTTTAGTAATGGTAAGACGGTGCAGGGAGAGGAGTTATAACCAGATAAGCAACAGAGTTCTCTGTCTCTGAACGCAAAGGAATAATTGAATCTGCAAGGATGGAGTCATAGCAGGGCGTGTAGAGTATCTATAGCAAAGCTCTGTCGCGTCGGTCTAATATTTTCATCAAGGGGAAATTGGTTTCACACTGGAGTGTGAATTAATATCCAAGAGGATGGGATGGTTACTCTGTTTTATTGTCACAGCTCATCAATATCGGCTTTGTTTTTGTGCCCTGTGTTATTCGCAACATACAAATGTGCGTTTCTCCGTGTTGATTGATGTCAGAATGGTTTGAAGGCAGATTTGAGGTGGAAGGACACAATCGTTTAAAACCCTTTTCTTCTCCCTCCCTCCTTGTGGCTGCCCTCACTTGACCGTGCACACCGTCTCTCATCCCTGCATCCTTTCCTGTCCCCAGGTTACAGTGCGGCGTGGGAGGTGTGCAGCCTGCTTGGTCAGAGTGAGGGTTACGGGGACCTGCAGGCACGACAGGAGCTGTTGGCTTTCTCTCTTACCCACTGTCCTCCCGACAACATCCAGGGCCTCCTGGCTGCCTCCAGTGACCTACAAACACAGGTTACATCAGTTCACTTTCTCATGAAACAAAAGGGGATGTTCATGCTTTATATTGTGCTATTAAAAGTCTTTCGTAACTGTGTCTAGCATGTAAAAACACTATGAACTGAGATCTTCGTACAAATGCAGTGACGCCTTGCACATCTTTTTTTTTTTCATTTTCCAAAGGTGCAGTCTAATGTCCACTACTCACAATAAGTTAGGACAAGTTAGGGAGGCAAATGTATTGGGGGATAGACACGTCATTTGGGGTTTTCTTCATAAAGGTTTCACTGTTTTACAAGGCACTTTACTTATTGGGACTAAAACCCCCAAAAATTCTAAAATAAAAACCCTTTTAAATGGGGTATCAATTTCAACTTCTGAGGGAATACAAGGTTTGCCTGTAAGTCATTGCAAGTTCATCATTGAAACAGCCACGAACTCTCGATATTGCTTAACGGACGAGCATCGTCGCTTGGCCATAACGCGTTTTCACATTGGTAGTAGACAGTCAGATGTTGCAGATCTTAGTGTCATCATCAGACTTGCATCAAGACACAGAACTACCAGCAAAGTTTGTGAAAAACCCAGAAGTGGAGGGACAGACCGCAACCATGACCAGCACCTTTGCACTCAGACATGACATGGTTTTGCAAATGTCACACAGCCCGTTTACCAGACATGAGGGGTACTAGGGTTTCCACACAAACCATTCACAACCAACTCCACCGCTTTGACTTGGATGGCCGATGACCGTTGCAGGTGACTCCACACCAAGATACTGTGGCCACAAGACCATGTGACCTGGACAATGCAACAACGGTCTATTGTCTTGTTCACTGATGAGTGTCGGGTCACCTTGCATAGAAATGGTGGTCATCAGGTTTGCTGAAGAAAGCGAAGTGAGTGATGCGCTGAGGTCAACATGTCCTCGAGAGTTGGCTTTGTTGGAGTCTTGGCAGGCAACACCAATCAACACTAAACCCATTTGGTTATTGGAGATGGTCCAATCACTGCACGTTCATGCCTCAGAGACACAGAACCAATCATCATCCCCCTATTCCACCAGCACACCCCTGTTCACGGATGATAATGCTCCATCAGATGGTGCATGAACTGCCACAGCTCCACTTAAGGAAGTGGGAGTGCCTTGTATGGTGTGGCCAGCAATGACCCCTGATCTGAACCCTGAGAGCACGTCTGGGACCAGTTGAACCAGCGACTGGATGATGGTACCCCATCACCAAGTTACCTGGCAGAACTGCATGTAGCACTTGTGGAAGAGTGGAAGGAACAACATCAAGAGGCTAGTGAGAACCATGAGACGTCACTTTCATACTGCAATCACGGCAAATGGTGGAAATACTCGCCATTGACACGGTCAAGTTTTGTTATTATCCTTATTATTGCCCTAATTCTGGGGGAATATCAAACTAATTAAAATGTTTTTTCTTCTCATTCATTGTTAGTAATATCAAAGGAAGCTTTTACGTATTTCATTAAATTCAGATCAAATAGGAGAAGCACTGAAGATAGCAACATCCCTAACTTATTGTGAGTAGTGTATCTTTTTTTTTTAACAATTGAGGTCAATTTGAGGTGTAGTATTTTGCCCAATGACACAAAGACTTGGGTTTGAACCCCTAACAAACTGATTGTCAGACATTTTCAACCATCTGACCTTTATCTTTGGTTTCTTCTTTTTACTGGTTGTCTCCTAAGATCTAAGTTATTTTTGTTGCAGAGTTAAATTGATCTGTTTGCCTTTGAAAACTTTGCTGCAATCTGATCTTGGAATATAGAATAAAAATTCACTAAAGTATAGAAAGTTTTGCAGAAAAAAGTGAAAGTGGTGAAGCCAAGAAGCTTAAATCTATGTGTGAATACACATGGTTGCAAAGGCACTCTGGTAATCTCAGGACTTCCTTTTTCTAAATACATAAAATCTGTTTAGATTAGTAACAAAAGCAGTCATTAAAGTTTGTTGAAATTTATTCAGCTCAGAAGTCTCTGATCTTAAAAAGTCACTGAGTTCTGACCTATAAACAAGTGCTTTAAATTGAACTTTTTTCAGGTTTATACTTGACTTTTCTTTTATAAAATACCTGTACATTTGTAGAAGCTTTGCTGTTTACACTTGTCCTTATCACTTACTGAACAGGTTTTGTATCAGGCTGTCAATTACCAAATGGAGCCGGTTGGTTCTGAGATCGACATGGAGATCAATGAGTCGGACTCTCTGAAGGTTTGTGTATCTTGTTTTTTTGTGTGTGTGCGTCTTTGTGTTGTTTGTGTATTTCCCTGCTGCTCCATATTTGATGAGTTGCAGTATAATGTTAAAGTTGCTCAGCTCCTTTGGTTAATTCATGTCCCTTTTTCCTGCTCCTCAGCACTGCCATCTTTATGATGTTTTGAGTGGCTGTTAAAGTTTTATGACTTACATTGGATCCCCTCAGTGTGGTGACAGTATGAGTTCAGTCTTTGCTGTCTTCTATTATTTTCTTCTTGCATTGATCTCCCCATTTGTCAGTCATGAACGATGAACAGTCAGACCACTGTGTTTGAGTTTTTTGAGTGTGAGATTTTCTTTTTTTGTTGTTTTATATCCCCGACCTTCACACTCCTGCAGAGTGAATTAGAGACGTTAAATATATTTCACTTCAAAAACTTGCATCATTTCTAACTGAATAGTAAACTTGATTATGCTTTGAAAAAATTATTAGACATTTTATTTGTTATCTGTCAGATAACAGTCGTTCAATTGTTCTTAGAAATACTTTTTAATTTTTTTCTGCCTAGCAACAAGAGGTGTTGTATAGATAAAGCTTTTGTAAAATGTTTTAAAATTGGATGTTTTTTAATTTGCTGTTTTTTATTTAATTTATCACAAAACAAATGTGATTATCTATCTTTTTAAAAAAACGTAGTCTAAACTGCATTCTAAAAATTCTAATTTATTTATGTTTGTCTGAGGTTTCTTGTCTTTTTTTTTTTTTTAAGACAGCCTTAGTACTGAACCAGCACTTTATAAACAAACTGAGCTCAATTGGCCTTGCAATAAATGTCATCAGTCTTTGTGTTGAGTTTCCTGGCAGAAATCTACCTTATTCGTCTGTGCCTAAACAAAAACAGCAACCTTGTTATTTGCATTTCACAATTAGACTGAAACTTTCTGCATTGAAATCACGGTAACACTGAGTTTTTAGGTCATCGTTTATTAATTTTGTCAGTCGTTAGAGTGAAAATAGTGGACTTAATTGTTTTGCATAAATAAAATTGTCTTTATTCTTGAGATGAGAATGGGTGTTCTTTTTTCATAGATGCCTGTTGTTGTCAATTTGCGAACAAACTTACAATTATATGTTTTTTCTGTACTATAATCTAATTTACTATCTGAACTTAATTTTTGCATTTACTTGAGAACAATAACATAATTGAACATATTTTAAATAAAATTCAGACATCAAGGGGTTAACCTGTAAACACAAACAAGGTTTCTGCTTTACCTGACATTATAGAAACCAAATTCTTCTTATTAAAGTAAGTGTAGCCTCGCTGCTGGAAGAGACAATAACGAATTGAAATTGCATCAAAATTTGAACTTGTCTCTTATACGTTTCTCCTCTCTTTAGGTTTCTGCAGCGCCTGCAGGCTCTGCCGCAGGTACGGCAGGAGAACTGCTGCACAGAACCACCGCTAAAACCATGGAGGTGCTGACCACCACTGGCCTGACCACCAAGGCCGTACTGACTGCAGTGACTGACCACCGATGGTGGATGGAATCTTTAAACTATCTTCGGCCTCTGCAGGTGAGCTACATGTGGACTCAGGCTTGCGTTTAAAAGTCCGAGTAATGACCTCGCTTTAGTGCGTCCTTCCTCTCTGACTCACAAATGAAAAGACAGACAGCGAGTCTCCCTCATCCTTCATGCACAAATTTAATTGCTTCACCTTAAAAAGCCAATCAAGAGCTCACATCTGACATAAATAATTAACCGCTTCACTGAATATTTCAGCTCCTGGTAGTTTTGTGGCCACTGGGTTGGTTAGGTGGTCGCTCGGGTGGGGAATGTTGCCGTCTCTGGAGTTGGAAAGGCTAACTCATAGTGGCACATTCCTGAAAGAGAGAAAAATCCAAGTTTGGGGCCTGTGGGACTGAACGAGATCACTGTGCTGTGAGCATGTAGTGAAAGTTTAATGATGTTTTGATGGCTCCTCAGGGTCACAGTGCAGGAACCGCAAACCAGGATAGGCTGTCTGAAAACTTCAACCTGGAGCGCCAAGGCTGCAGCCCCTTTTATCAGGAGCTAATTGAGGACCCTTTTGTAGACCCGGTAAGTGGCTTATAGCCAGCACGTGTCAAGGTTTGTAATTTTTCCAAGTCAGGACATTATCTTACACAGCACAAAAAAAAGGTCTAAGTGGACTCAGTACTAAAGGCACTTCATTAAAAATATCTCGTCATCTCCATTTCTGCATATAAAACGTTGTTAGTATTGATTTCAGATTTAATGCAGAAAGCACTTTGGGCGTACTTTACAGGAAAAGAATAGCTATTTAAAAGAGCTAATATAACAGTCAGCAATGTTTTTACTAAAGAGAAACAATAAAAACCATCGATAGAAAAAGTTATGAGCAGAAAAAAGACCTAAAAGTTAGAATAGAAGTTGGCATTTACACTTAGAAAATGCACACTGTGGGCAATGACTGGGCTTTTTACTCATAAACACAAATCATATGGATTGCTGGAAGAGACACAAGGGGGAAACTGAGAAGGCCAATACGTCTCCTCTCATGACATTTTAATAGTCTTTTCCAAATCCCTTTCTTCACTTCATTTCCAGGGTTGATCCATCTGCCGTCAGTCATCCAACAATAATTACTCCCTCTGTCTTTCCATCTATGAGTGGGCTTATCAGCCTGATTAGATTGTTATCTTGCAAGTTTCAGTGACAGAAGAAAAGAGGCAGCTTTAGAAGAAAAGAAGACACACCAAAAAAAGATGAATAGAAACTATTTCAAACAGACAAGAGTCATTTGGTGGTAAAGTGATAGCTCTGAGGCAAGAAAGAGAAGAAACTTCATTGTTCATCACTCAGACACTTGAGAAATAACTTGGCGTACAAGAATCCCATAAAGCTATCACAATGCCCTGATGGTGAAAAGCTTTGTTTGGCTCTGAACTTCATTTGTTTACACCATCTCTCATCTGTCTGACTCCAAGGGAATGAAGATGCTCAGTCATCTTAATCACATTTCCCTTAGTGTTTTTCCCCAATCTGCTCTCCCCCTCTGAGGGGATTTCTATGCTACTGTGACAAGTTCTTTATCTTCCTCTCTTCGCCATTCTGTTGTTGTCTTCTTTTTTTTTTTAGTTTCAAGATGTGTACTCAGTCTGCAGAGAACCACCCGAGGAAAAATTTGCTGAGGTCTTGATGCGGACGGGGAAGCTGGCCGAGGCCAAAACTGAAGGCAAAACGTTGTTTCCTGCAACAGAAGGTAAGCTGAGTTATTCATTTACAACAGATACAAAGATATATTCTGGAATCACATAAAGGAATCACACCTTTTTTTTTAAACTTTGTTGGACATAACTTCCCTTTTTGTTATTTTGTCTCTGCACCTGCTTTGACTTCAACATTACGAACTGAATTTGCAAATCAGAACTTTTAACACCTGGGAAACAGTATTCTGCCAACCAGCAACCACATGTTGTCCTGATTCTATCTATCTTCAACCCTTCATATAATCAAAAGCGATGTAAAGATTACAGACACGTATCGAAAAATCTCTTTTTTCCTCAGCATTTTAACAATACCTGAATAGATTTCTGTTTTAAACCACATAGAACAGAGCAGCCTAAAAGACCCCAAAAATCCAGGTTTCATGTTTGAAACAGTTGTGTCCTTGATACTACATTCACAACAGGCATGTTATGCACTAAAAGCATGTTCTACTTCTTTTCTTACTGTTTACTAGAAGAGGCTTGATGTGAAATTTTGAAGCAGTGCAAATCTTGCTCCAGGCTTTTTCTTTGACTGCTCTATTCCAATATCTGAAGAACTTGGTGTTATACAATTCAAACTGGGAAAAAAAAGCAATTATTAGGGTATATTCAGACTGTCCTTTGGGCCGGACCAAGTCTGCTTAAGTTGGTCCAGATTGAGTCCTGAACCTTGCGTTTGGTCTGTGTTAAGATTGCCTTTCAACCGGATGTTTCTGCTTCAAACCAAAGCTTGTAAACAAAGTAGAATTAAAATAGTTTACTTATTCAAACTTTATATTTCGCTGACCAATTTTAAACAGTCTGCATTAACGTCAAGTACAATCCTTTTTACTGCTACTTTTGTACAGTGCAGGCATGCTGCAATGAGGGTAAGAAGGTATGCTGTTAAGTGTTTATGACATATGAATTGTGGGGGAAACAGTGTGAGAAGCAATGTGTATCACGTTTTAATGAGCCTGAATTTATCTGAGCACATTTCAATGAGTTGCTGTGTCTCATTGTTGCTCCATGTTTGTTTGGCTCATCAGCTGCTTCCTTCCTACTCTGTTTACGTCCCGTAATGCACGGCTATGGTGGCCGTGTTGATCCAGTTGTTCCGCTCCGGAGTTGTTGCTCCGGAGCCTATTCAGACTGAAGAAACTCGGAGCGAACCGGAGCTCAGTCCGATGTATGGGCCCTTCCATTCATACATCACTACCAAATCTGAGTCCTTAAGTGGTCAAAATTCAAGCTTGTTTGACTTTCACTGCTCGTTCAATGGCCTCAGGTTTTGTTTGCTGTCTTAAAAATGTGCGTAGCTACACATGTAGAAACCTGAAATCTGCATTTACATGCGTTTACATAGACTTTTCATTGAAATTTGGTCACATGAACACATGTTTCCGAGAACGGTGTAAACGTAGCTTTACACATTTTGTTTTTGTTGCCAATCTTTGCAGGCATCATTTCACTTTTAAAGTAGAGATTTTTTAAAAAGTGTTATCAGTAATCATAAGCTGTCATTCTTTATCAGTTTGCTATAATGTTAACACAGAGAAACATGAATAATTTCTATAATTAAGGTTTGCATGCAGACCTGAGGGAGTGTGTCAAATGATGTCTGCTAGTTTTAGATTATGTGCAGACACTTTAAGACCAGAACCTCAATTGCATCTTCGTTTAGCCCCAAATGAGATTTGTTTGAAGATCTGCCATCTAGAATGTATCTACTGCGTAACTCCATAGTCCTTCACTTAAATATTCAGCTACAATTTGCCTTTCTTCTCCCCTAAGGCTGCTTGCAGCATAGGTTTAAAAGCTTTTGAAATGTTGCCAGCACACTTTGTGGCCTTACTGTAATTGACTTAGAGTGATCAGCTGATGTCATCTTAAATGGTTCAGCCATCTGTGTCTTCAGCTAAAACATTTAGCTGATTTTGTTTACACTGATTTGCTTAGAAGCCTGCTGTGGAAAATCTTTGCGATTGCGTTTTACTATTCTTGGATAGATTTTTCACCGCATCAAACTTTTGAAATATGAAGTTGAAACAATTTGCTACCAGTTTTCTTTGTACAAATGAAGTTGTGGTATTTGCAGGGACCCTGTATACCTTCCCGTACCCTACCCCCCTCATTCATCTCAACTGCTGAACCCATGTTTTTAAGAACTAGGGGGACATGGGAAGAATAGCCCTATACTGATTAATTAATGCATCCTCACACATCCCAAGGCAGCAGTAAATAATGACGCTATGGCTGCAGCGATACCAGAGAGATAACATCAAGTCAAAACATCAAGGCCACGCTGGATGATGGATCGCGGCTGCTCACCGGAGTCGATGCCACTACAAAAAATAAGGCTCAAGCCAAGCTTGAATACTTATTGCTGAGAAAAGCGCACACTTTGAGCAGTGTCCCAGTGTGAATAAATGTCTTGCACACTCTAGTTCATTGGACATAACGTTCTGAGTTCTCATGTCTCTTAGGTTAATACCCCCCCTCTTAAAGTCCCACTCCAAATATGTATTTTGATCTTTTGAAAAGCGGTCCTAGTTGTCTTTTAATTATGATTATGCCGTTTTTAGCCAAAATAATCATAAAAAAAAACAAAAACAAAACAAAAAAAGTGTTGTTTTCTAGGAAGTTTCTAAAGAGCAGCAGTACTTCATTAAAAATATGATTCCCAGTCAGAACCGTTAAGTAAGCCTGTGCTGATATCCCATCAACCCTTTCTTTTTTTTTTTTGCACTCCTACTTTTTTTGTCTCCTACTAGCTTGCAGCCACTCACAACCTTAACTTAACATTACTGGTGACACAAAAACTATATCAATCCATACAATTCTGAACCAAATGCCAGCTCTGACAGGGAAAACAAAGACGAACATGGATCTATTTGTCTGCAAGTGGATGCGAGCAGGAAGCTTATGGTCAGCTGATTGTAGCTACGTCACACAAACAAGTTTTTTCTCAACCCATTTTATCATCTGCTACTGATTCACCATGACTTGAATAAAAAAAATACTCAAAAGCAATTTTAGTCCTAATTTTCTTTACATATGCCCTCCATCATCAGAAAAAATTCCACAAGAGAATTAGCTTCATCTAACAATGCTACATTTAACAAAGAACTTTTTGGTTCTAAACAATCATATACTCACACCTTTTTCATTTGAGTTGTTGTTTAAAAGTCATCTTTACAGTGTAATCCAAAGGCAAATTGTATTTGTGTCAAGAAATTCTTTGTTTTTCAATTAAACTCATGGGATAATATTGTGTCTTGGGGTTTTTTCGATCACTGAAATCAATCTCAGATACCTGTGATCAATAGTTTTCGAACTCAATTAAAGGAAAAACTAGTAAAGGACATTTCATATTATTAAGCAGAACATTTTCAAGCAACTTGGGAAAGAAAAAGGATCTTTAAGCCTTAAATAGTTAAAATAAGCTAAAATACCATTACAAAGCAGCAGGCACATATTTGAAGCTGCTGGTCTCTGGAGTCCCACCAACATCAAGGTGTAGGACCCTCCAGAGGCTTGTAGTTAAACGTGAATCTATTGCCCCCCCCCCCCCCCCCCCCCCCCTAAATAAAATAAAATAAAACAAAACAAAACAAATAAACATTTTTATTTAAAATAAAAATAAAAAATAAATAGAAAGCGGGCCCAGGCGTACATGTAGACTCATTTTCAAATAGTCATGTTTACTGATGATAATGCACCATCCTCATGCTGCAGGAATACCTCTGCATCATCAGCTGCTATGGGCGTAAACTGAGGCCCCCATCCTCCACTGACCTCAACCCATTGAGAACCTTTGACGCATCCTCAGGTCAAATATCTATGACAGTAGGAATTCATTCACATCCAAACAGAAGCTCTGGGAGGTTATTCTGACATCCTGCAAAGAAATTCAAGCAGAATTCTACCAAAAACTCAAAAGTTCAAAGGATGCAAGAATTGTGAAGCTGCTTCAAAATAAGGGGTCTTATGTTCATATGTAACTATGAAGATGTTTTTCATTGAAATAGCTTTAGATTTCAGTAAAATATGACCTCCTAATGCAGAAAATTCAACAAATGGCCACGCTCAGTTCTTTAGAATCTATCAAATGTTCTGAAACTCTGTGTGTAATAATGCAGAACAGTGTATTTGAAGGTTTTCATTTTTGAATTAAATGGTGTGATCTTCAGGAGGTTTGTTCAGTAACATTTAATATTTACTCTAATGGTTAATGACTTGAAAATTATTCTGTCATTTCAATTGAGTAAATAGAAAAATCATAGAGAAATATAATTTGCATATTCATTTGGAATGCACAGTATTTTGAAGAGAAAAGCCATTCTGGACACCTTCACTTCTAATAACAAGTTTCAAATACTGACTGGCGTGCCGACGCTGCTGTCCTCTAAAATGTTCTGGGAGGTGACCTCCAAGAAAATGAATATATTGATTTCTACCCTAGCCGTGATAATGCGGAGGCAATTAATGATGAGACAAGTGGAAAGTGACTCTACGGGGTCGTGTGCGCTTGACATCAGGATGAACACACTCCGCTGTGCGCATTTCTCCAAACTGTCCGCACTCAAACCACCAGGCCATAATCAGTCGTTTTTCACACTGCCTGCACAGGTGAAATCGTAATAAGTTGATGTCTCCACATCCTGCTAACAATGAGCCTGACTCAGCTGACACTGAAGGTGTGTGAACACAAACACACAGACTAAACCCATGGCGCATGCCCTTTTCCCCTGTCTCTTTATCACTTTGCCTCTCCATCTCAAGCAGAAATGTTGAATACTTTAAAGTTGGGGTTATCTACTCTGTATTTGTGTGTGCGTGTGTTTACCCCTCTGGTAATTCCTGTCCCGATGGTATCAGTAACTTTAGAGAGGCGTGTAATCAGCTCATTCTGAGGTGTAACTCATTGAAACCGGGGGGCTAGAGGAGGAGTAAAGAGAACGCAGTAAAAGAGGAGGATGGACTCAACATTTAAGCCAGCTGCTATGGCTTTTGGAACTGCATCCTTTCCTTTATGTGCAAATAGAGAACTTCAAAAAAAGAGAACAAACTGACCCCCTCCTTTGTGTGCACTTATGCAGATGAGCGTGTGTTTTCCTGCTTCGGTTTATGTCTGTTCCTCTTTTCTTTGTCTGTGTGCCACAGTCCATAGTCTATTTTTTCTTTTTGTTCCACTTTGTCTGCAACCCACGCTTTTGTTCTCCATGGTTCCAAAAACCAAAGAGATTCTGTCTGCTTCTCCCTCTTCCACTTTAACTTTTTCAAATAAAATTGATCTTTGTTGCCCTCAGTTACTGGAGTTCACGCCGTGATTTTGAATATTTTCAATGTTAATATCACGTTTTTTTTGTGTGTTTTGTTTTGATACTATGACTTTGAAGCAAGCAGTTTGGGATAAACGTGTGCTACTTGAGCCCACGGTTCATGCTGGATGCCAAATCCCATTAGCTTTAGAGGCACGGCACATAATCAAGTCTGTTTCTGTTTCAGTTTTATTCTAGTTATTCAAAAACAACAACTAGTCATCTTGTAGCTTTTGATGTGTGTTCACAGCCCACATTAGAGCGCTATAAAGAGAAGAGCCACTCACAGCTGCAGCACATTTGCTCCAATTGGACATGGTGATGACACAGGAAACCTTTATGCATTTGAATTAAGTGACTATAGTTCTGTTTCTCCTAAATATATCTCACAACCATACATGCACACAATCAGAATATGCATGAAGATATAGAGAAACATCCTGAGCTGACCTTTGTCATCCATCATTGTCTCTGCCCACAGATATGCCAGTTTTCCATAGTTGGAAAAACATGGGATGAACTTTGCTCATGTGGGGAACGCTAAGCTAATCCCTAACACCTTAGTTACACTCTCTTCTCCCATCTTTCTCTCCATCTGTCCATTTTTTTCTCCCAGTTTTGCTTCAGCTGGCCAACGATGCATTTCCTAGAGATATGATGCTGGCTCTGTCCTACTTACTGGCCCTGCCTCAGGTAGGTGGACAAACACAAATGCATGGAGACACACGCGTCCTTGTTAGAAACAGCAGTGTTTCATTTCCCTGAAACCTTTGGTTAAAGGGTGGGTTGTTTTTTTTATTGTGTTTTTGCTTTTGTTTCTTTTTTAAATTAAAGTGCTTTGAGTTGCGCCAGGTATGAGAAGTGCTTTTTATAAATAACGTTTGATTTGATTTGATATATGTAATGTAGATTAAGGAAAGGCTGCTTTCCTGCATGTTTTCCGACATGTCATGCTCTGGCATGTTCTAATTGGCTGGACACACCTGAACCAGGTAATCAGTCATGAGTAGGGCTTGGATATCTTGAAATCATCCAGGCACTGCGGCCCTTGAGGCCTGGAGTTGCCTATCCTTGTTGTAGAATATTATTTATTTAAAAAAGCTCATGTCCTTACAAAGTACCAATTCACAACTGAGCGTGTCTCAAAGTGCTACACAAAAAGGCAAAAAAGAAATACTTATTAATTTTAATCATTATAATCCAATTCAGTTAAAATTATTTAAAAAACTTGAATTTTCTGAGTTGTTTGATGATAACCTTTAACAAATGACATCAGCCGTTTTTAATTGTAATCGCTGTGCTGAGCAAGCAAGAGTCCCAGTAAAGAGGAAAACTCTCTACATAGTCATCATAGAAAGGACAGAGATAGAAAAAAAGAAAATGGGAACCTTTTTAGTTGGATTTCAGCAATGAGAGAAGAGCAAACAGATCAACATCCCTGAAAGATCAGAAATAGGTTCCTCATTGCAGCAGTTAGGGGACAAGGAAACAGATGGGCACAAAGTCAGCAAACATCTGTTTAAAGACAAGAACTATGTTAGTAACTACAGCGGTGAGATAACATGAAGATGTTCAAATAAAAACTCTGCAACTTCTGTTATATAACAGATAACAGAAAGCGGACAATGTTAAAACCATTGGAACGTTTGTGGTGAGACAGAATAAATATGTTTACAACTCAAACGACAACAGTGGTGTAGTGGTTAGCACTCTCGCCTCACGGCGAGAAGGCCCTGGTTTGTATCCTGGCTGGTTCCTGAGACAAATGTAAAAAAAAAAAAAAAAACACTGGAACATCTGTCAGAAGAAAAAGGACATAAAAGTTAAAACAATGAAATACCTTAATGAGAAAACGTTTACAGTATAGATATTGGAAAATGTCTGTTCAGGGCCACCTTTAACCACAAGCTTGATCAAATAGGAAGGTCTTAGGTTAAGCTTGAAACTTCTCACCTCTCCCACTGATGGTTTTTAAGTTCAGTTTGCCTCAATCACCTCAAATGTATCATTTTGTGAGCAATTAACTGCAATTCATTCTATGAAAATGCCAAATTTAGACTTAAAATAAGTAATTTACTTGCATTGCTGGACAATGAACTCAATTTATTTAAATGAAAAGTTTCATAGAAAAATCTGTTTTGTTTTCTTTTCCTCCAAATTTGCAGGTACTGGATGCTAACAAGTGTTTTGAGAAGCAGTGCCACTCCGCCCTGTCTCTGCAGTTAGCTGCATACTATTATGCCCTGCAGATCCACTCCCAGCTCATGCCCTGCTTCAAGGACAAGAACCACGCTCTCTACCAGGTCAGCACCACATGTCAATGCTCACACAGAGTAGTATAGAGGACAGTCTTGAGCGATGCTAAAGCAACATAGAAAGTGCCAGAAATTTGATTGTGCTGCATGTTCAGAGCTGACGTGACCCAAGTCTTTTGAAAAGTCTGAAAGTACTGCAGTGTGTCTTTTGAAAATGCAGTAAAAAGCTGACATGTAAAAAAAAAAAAGCAGTTTCTATAGGCTGTTCATCTTTTAAGTGCCACTCGAGTGTAGAATTGGAAAAAACTGCAAGACTCAATCCATTTTCAGTAGGCATCATACAACTCTTACAGGAGGAACCGTTATTTAACAAAATCTCCAAATGTTTCTTTTGTTTTTTAAAGCAAAAATGGATACTTTCATTTTCTGTGCTTTAGATTGTCATGTGCTTTAGTCAGAACAATAGGGGCCGCTGCAGGTGAAAAATGGGCAAACCTGTACGAGGCGTACTGGTGTCCTGCACGAAATTTTAAGATCGTCGACCACTCTGTGAGCCTGTAGAGCGAAAATGTTCATGCACATTTTTTTCTACTGGTATGCTGAGGGCGAAAGGTAGCAGGTCGTGTCCTACGGGTACTTTGCACATCACTTGCATACCCCGTGCGTGCAGCATTTGCGCTCGGTCAGTAAGGAGTCAATATGCAGACCTTGCCAACAAATAGAATGTGGAGCTAGGTCATCATCTGACAGCATTACCTACACGCCATAAGTGCGTTTAACTTGTATTATCCTTACAAATAATTAACCATACTCTTACCCCCCACAAACAACAAAGGTACATTCCATTTTCATGATGTTCCTTAAGGTGACTGTAGGAGCCTCAAGGGAACTGCAAGACACACCTACAAGAGTAGGCACTCTCTTTTTAAGATGCAGTTCACCTGTCCTCAACCCTTCGTCGGCTCGTAGGTATAACTTTATAATTACGCAAGTTACGTAATTATAAAGTTAATGGTAACCTGGAATCATAATTATTTACAAAATAGTTATTGACTTATAATAAATTCTATGAAATCTGAGTTTTTAAATTGTCGCTTGAACTGTGTGTTTGTTTTATTCGTTTAAACAATACTGTCCCAGATTTTTTCAGCTTTTTTGACAGAAAAACATTGGTTAGCTTTTTAAGTAATGATAAGTTTAAACATTCAAATAACTGTTTTGAGGTTTGAGGAGCAAAATGTTCTACTTTGAGGTTATTTTGTGGCCTTTTTTTAATGTTTTTTTTTTGAGTAAGAACAGGGTAGAAATGGATAAAAACTTGAGAAAGGAAAGGTAAGGCGGTGAGAAAGTGGCAACAGAGCTGTTGGGGGGGGTGTTGATTGGCACAGAATAAAAGAAAAAATGACTCTGACCTTTTCCTTGAGTGGACTGTGGCTCTCGTGGGTTTTAGTCCAGGTGGAAGAAAGGAGGTAAAATGTTGAAATGGAAGAAGGAAGGAGGCCACTAGAAAAAGTGGATAAGTGTGTCCCAGTTGACATTCAAGGTCAGGGCGGCGCACAAAAAAACGCACACTCACACTTCCCTGCCCACTCAAGTTCGCTAACAAGTTACACAGAAAGCTTTTTTCATTTATTTTTTTATCCCCACACACAAATGCACACATCCGTCCTGCATCATAATGGCAGTAATCATTCCCAACCTTCTGCTTAACGTGAAGTTCAAGTCTATTATAATAAAATATATACAATCTTTCTCCTTTGCTCAACACTTTGGTCATTGTGTTTCTTTTACAGTTTTTCCTTTTCTTTTTTATGCTTTTCCTTTTATCATTCCATTACTGCTCATCACATGCCGATAAAAGGAGATCTAATTTATCCAAATTCAGACATGACTCCACTGTTAACTGATGACACGTTCTACTATTTTGGCTGATTATAAACATATTACTGAAAACTTTTGCTTTTGTTTTATTCTAAAATTTCAATTTAAGTAAATTTAAAACAAGACATTTAGCTTTTTTGGTGGTACTTTCTGCTTCATGAGGATGGAATCAGTGTTGCATTTCAAATGTCATTAAAAACGTAATGCAACCGTAATGCAAATTGTATAAATGTGACTGATATTTGTTTACAGTTCGCAATTCTTTTGTCAATGACATCGTTCAATGTTAGGATAGTAAAAATGGCTGGAAATAAAATGAAGCCACAGAAACAGCAGGCATGTGTTGCACATTCAAGAACACATTAAATGTACATTCTTGAATTTGAGTATAGCTCATGGTGTTCACACTGAACAAGCAGGGAGGTGCTGCTTCTTCTTTTTTTTCTACTGCTTACTAGCGAATGTCTGCCATGTACAGTTGGAATAGGCTTTGTCTGAAATGTTGAAGCAGTGCAAATCTTGCTCCAGGCATTTTCTTTCACAACTTTATACCAGTATATGTAAAACTTGGTGCAACAAACCGCACTACCATGAATTAAAAGGGACATCTTTTATTTGTAACTACCAAAGCTGGCTCCCCAATTGGTCAAAGTTTAACTTACAACGAGCGTTCAGTGGCTGCATATTTTGAATGTAAAACTTTTAATTAATTTTGATTTTAATAATAATTTAATTTAATTTTTTTTCTTTCATCAATGCATTTCATTTATTTTTGCTATGAGGTTGATATATCTGTGTGACTTTGTTGCATTGTCTGCGATCCGTGCTTGAAACAAACCAATCAAATCAGATCACTATAAAAGTATGTTTTATGTTAATCCATGAAAGTTTCCAGTGGGACAAAGTTTTCAGATTTCTTCTGGATGCCTTTTTGTCAGGGCTGGTTCAGGGAAGAGATTGCCCAAAGGGTACACCCTTGATTTCAATGTGAAATTCTCACTACTGGTCTAGAAATGCTTTAAAAATTCTGGTAGATGAGCAGGCCGTTGAACATACTGCTTCAACCCAGATTAGCAACTGAAAGATGAGTTGATAGTTTAGAGAATTAGATTTAGTCACCTGTTGCAAATAAAGACATGCGCACTGAACCAAAACACCCCCTCTTTAAATGTACTGTACTGATACCAGCTAAACTTTACCGTCTAATGAAAACGTACATCAAATCACCCCATTGGCGAGTGGTAGTTTCGTCGCTGCATCTGGATAAACAAATTGATTGTTACAAAGTGTGCTGAGTCAGCAATGTTAAATGTGAACAATCACCACCACTGCAATGTCTATAGAAATTAAATTGGTCTAGAAAAAAGAAATAGGGAAATCACAGAATTACCCCTATCGTTCCTTTTTTAAGGTTATTAAATATAAATTATGTTACAGTTTTAGTTGTTTTTACTATATTTATTAGATTTTTTTTGTCCAAATAAAATGTCTTACCTGGATTTCCACATACTCAATATTATCTCTAGTGTTCATAATTCATTGGCTCTGTTGATCCTCATAAAGATCCTATATATTCATGCAGTGATGTTTAATTTAAGATAAGAATGACAGGGCAAATTTTGTTTTTTTTTTGCACATGTTCACTTTGCATTGCAAATGAGGGTAGCTTGAGAAAACGCATCACAAAGTCAAATGTATTTTTTTTAATTCATGCATGTGCAGTAAACACACGTGTGCAAGTCACTGTATCCTCCAAACTTTTACTGCAGGCTAACATGTTTGTGTGATTTTTCAGTTAAAAATCCATGTCAGTGCGAAACCCGTGTGTTGTGTTTGTGTGTTGTGGTACACCAAGCTGTCTCCAAGTGTTTCCAGCTCTCTACTTGAAGAGCAGTAACACTTTCTCAATAACTCTTAGGCTCTCTCAATTATCTAGTCACTATCACATAATTTCATACCCAGGCAATAAGACACCAAACACTCAAGCTGCAGAAGCCATCCAGTTGCAAATAGGAAAAGGACGTCTCTGCAGATTTTCTCAAGGTGTTTGATGTGTTTTTAAAGCCTCAATGAGCAGCCTGTTTTCCTGGTGTTCTGCAAACACACTGCAGTGGCTTTCAAGCTTCCTCTGCCTGCAAAGGGATTAGAGAAATGAGGTGAATGCTCATTAAAAAAGGTTTCATTTGGGCTTCAAGCACTGTTGTTTGCTAAAACCAAAGACATAAAAATTGGTAAATAAATTAAGGATAAAGGCACATTGTATGCATTTAATACAGGAATCAAAGAGATTTGCAATGTCTATCAATAGTTATTTTTCTTAGGTCTTTATCATAACCCATTTCTACTTTCTCAGTTCTGTGATACATTTTTAGGAATTTTAAGTTTAAAAAAATTTTACGTAAACTAAAACAGCAATAATATTAAAAAAAAAAACTTTTCTTTTCTTTTTTTAATACACATTCGTGAGCTTTAAAATACAAAACTCAACTAATACTACTGTAGTAAACTTACAAGAAAGACAAAATATTTACTAAAGAAACCAATAAAATTGATGTTCACAATTCACTAGATGGGAGTGCACTGCCTGCTTTAAAAATATTGAAAACCTGCTCAATAGCTTGGCTTTTTCTTATATTATCTTACATACATTTACATAAATTAAATTTATAAGTATGTGTACAAATAAACAAGTAAACAAGAACTAATTAGACTTAATTAAACAAGAATTAATGACAAATCCATTCGCATTTTAGTTTGATAAAGTTTAGTCCACAGTTGTTTTTCCACATCAAAATAATACAAAAAAATTGGAATAAAATACCACATTGTATGGTCTCATGTCTTTGCTAAATTCAAGTCCTTTTAAGTCACAAGGAGTAAATCATAGATACGTTTCAGAACCAATGATGCCTAACTTTAATGTCCCACTCCAATCATCTTTTGATCTATTGTAAATGCGTTCCCAGTGGTTTGTCAAATATGACTATGCCAGTTTTTGCCAAAATAAAAAAAAAAAAAACTTGTTTAGTTTCTTAGGATGTGTTTCTGCACTGTGGCAGTAGTTCATTAGAAATTCACCTCTGAAGTTGTGGCTAGAGGCCATGGTTCTCTACCGGAGAAAGGTGGTTTATTCTCTCTGGGTGGGTGGAGTGCTCCTTCCCCAGGTGGAGGAGTTTGAGCATCTTGGGACTTGTTCACGAGTGAGGGAAGATCGGAGTATGAAATCGACAGGCAGATTGGTGCAGCGTCCACCGTTATGTGATCGCTGTACCGGTCTGCCGCTGTACAGGTCACGCTGGAGAGACTACGTCTCTTGACTGGCCTGGGAACGCCTCGGAGTGCCCCCCAGAGGATCTGGAGGAAGTAGCCGAGGAGAGGGAAGTCTGGGCATCTTTACTTAGACTGCTGCCCCCACGACCCGGTCCTGGATGAGTAGAAGAAAATGGATGGATGGAGTTGTGGGCAGGGCCGTTGGTGTGGAGCAACCCCAACCCTACCCACCCATCTGTTTACACACACTCCGACTAGCTTATAGCTCCTCACAACTCCAAGCTTACATTACCGGGGCAACAAAAATAGCAAGCAATATTGGAGCTATCCATCCATAGAGTTTGAGCCAGATACCAGCTTGGATGAGGAAAACAAACATGGATCTAGTCGTCTACAGCAGAGAGCTTGTTCCCAGTGTATTTTTCATGTCACATGTACAAACAGCATTTTTTCATGCTCCTGATTCACAACATTTTGAATAAAGAAATACTCAGAAATGCAATTTTATCCTTAACTTTCATTGCACATGTCCTCCATCCCCACAAAAATGCTACAAGAACATGCAAAAAAAAAAAAAAAAAAGCAAAAACCCAATTTTATCAGAGCGGGTCTTTAATTTGCTCTGTTACTAATCAATTTTGTTAGAAAAACATTCACAATTCCAGTTCATGCATAAAATGCATCTCATAGCAGAGAAGCTATACTGTGTGGCAATTTTTTTTTTAAATCAGTTTTGCTAAACTCAAGCTTAGACCTGCAGTGGCTCTGTTTGGTTTTTGCTGTAGCTGCTGTCTGTTTTTCTAGAAATATGGGTGTGGGTGTGGGTGTGGGTGTGCGTGCGCGTGCACGCGTGCGTGCGTGCGTGCACGAACCCTGCAGGTTTGTGGTCCTTCACCGGTTGTTGAACTCAAATGTATATCTGAGTATCTGCCATTGTTCTCAGATCTAGGCTCTGCTTGTTAGGATGAGGTTGTTCAGTGGTGGAGATAAAACATTTTATATGGGGGTCGTAGGGGTCGCCGGAGGGGGGCAGAAGACTGTAATGGTGGCAAATGAGAACTTGTTATTTTTACTCAATGTTAATTTCATGTTATTTTTATTTAATTGTTATCTTTGCAACTCTTAAAGAAGCTTGTATTGATCATTTCCAAGTCTTTGTCCATAATGAAACTATATTTAAACAAACCTAGTGATGGTAATGAGTGGAAAAAAGCCATGACTAATGTGCTATTTCTGCAGATGAAAGCTTAACAGAAGCAGGCAAAAGAAAACAAATCTATATTTGTGACAGATGTTTCCCAGCATTTTAGTTTTTAGCAGTTTATTACCCAATATTAACCAGTGCATACCCCACAACTTTTATGCTTCACATCTTTCAATATAAATGGGATGAAAGCTGTGGGCCATTCTGCCCTTTTGTCTCATTTTTGCTTATTGTCAGACTTTTTGATGAGCTGATTTGTCTTCCTCAATAAAGTAACAACAGCAATGTTTTCATCATTTTTCAGGGCTGTTTTTTATAATCAGGTAGCATTCTTTTGAGACTAACTCAGCGTGTTTGTTTACATTTCTGGTTTTACTGGGTAAAGAGGTTTGTTTCCAACAGTTGGCTGTCAGTTCCTTTAACACTCACTCACTCACTCACTCTCCGTTGAGTTTCAAGGTCTTAGGCTGTTTCCTTCTCATCTGATTATAGCTTCCAGCCATGACAGAGCAAGTTAGAAGCAGCGACTGAGTTTCCATTCCTCCTCCAGGCATAACGAGCACTTTTCCACTTGCACGCACTGGAAGTTTTCATTATCCCGGCTAAGGTGCTCATTTGCAAAATAAAGGTGCTCCTCGCAGCAATTGTTCTGCAGGCGGAGCATGCCCACTGCTGCAAATACCCTGTGTGGTTGTTTAGGTTTGGGCTTTTGTTTACCTGTTGTTTTTTTTTTTTTACACACATATGTAGCAGGGAGATTGTCTGTAACTGCATGTGTGCTTCTGGGTGTTTAGTGCATATGGTTTGCATCATTGTAGCCACAGTGTTTAGATACTATACCACAATGTGCTGAGTCAAGAGATTGAGATTTTTACCCTCAGCCATCTACCACTGCCTGCAGAAGCAGTTTTCTCACTTACTGAATATTGATCTCTCACCCACAGAATACCCAAATTCAATGCCTGCATGATTGAAACAGAAAAAACTGCTTTGTACAAGCTGCACCAGACAGATCAGGATGTTTATGAATGTTTTAACTTTGACTGTTTAGTCCATACATTTGCTAAACCCATCAATAGATTGATATAATTATACATACAAACAAAGCTTTAGAGATATTTTCCTTTAGTGGTCATTTTAAAGATGATCTTTTTACCATCCGAAGGGTTATTCAAAGCACCGCTAGCAGCTAGCAGGCACTGACCTTGAAAGTGCAGATCCATTGCAGAACAGACCAGAATAACGAGATAGGCCGAATGACCTACGAATCACAGGGAGGCGCCAGGACTTCAGAACCCTCCCCCCACTTGTACAAATTGCGCTCTTGTGCTATAATCATTAGCAGTTGATTTTTTTTCTGCCCCCCCATGGGAGCTCTGAATAACAGAATGAGGAGTGGAGAGGTTGCCCTGTGAGACAATCGTACACTCTGAATGCACCGTTGCAACCGACTGTGAAGGTTTGGGACTATGCATTTCAAAAACCTTTGAATAAATCTACAGCTTTGACTCTGCTGACTTAGTCCTGCTTATAACTCACTTATAACTGCAGTTTTTGAAAGCAGTGTGTTTATAATGTTATTATTTCTTCCCAACCGATGCTTGTTTTGTTTTATTTCCTTCTTGCTTTGTAACTCATTATTTGCACATACTGTCTTCCTTTGCACTGTTGGTGCTAATGAGGTCACTGACTTTAGAGCTATGCGTTTGGCATAACATAAATACAACTTAAGATCATTATGAAAGAAAAGCCAGTTTTCTGATGAAACATCTGTACTCTCCATTCCATAAAAAAATAAGATTTAAAGCTATAAAAATCAATAAACTGTCAAATTTATTTTTTATGTATTTTTATTAGCATTAATCATTATTGAATATGTAAAAATAAAAAATGTGTTGGTAACTGAATCCCTTCTTTTTTGGGTCTTTTTGTCAAATATTTTATATTCATAAAGTCGGTATCACTCAGTGAGGGAAGGGTTTCATGACTTTGCTGGACTTTCAGGCTTGTTTTCGCCAATTTCATGGATGGACATATGGTGGAATGAAAATTTAGTTTTACATTGTTGATGAGTTTTGCTAGGCTGCTGCTTAGATCTGTTCCAAATAATAATCTTCAGATGCATCACAATTTGGATATTGGGGGTATTTTTGAGACCAGATCTGACCATATTTAGACACAAAGCAAATAATGATACTCGATTAAATCTAATTTGAATTATTTTAGGGAGGACCTGTAGTTGATCAAAGCAGCAAGTTAATCTAAGATGATACAAAGTCATGGAAGACAGTTTTCAGTACTTTGTTGCTCAAAATTAGAGCTTAAGTGTGCTTGAGTAAGACCTTGAAGATGTTTCGTAATTAAACCTTTGAGGCCTTTTAGACCCTCTCTGATGAAAATCGTGTTTTTAACATGTTCTTGTGGCCTTTTTCTGTTGATGGAGGACATAAAAAGCAAGTTAAGCTCAAAATTGTATTTCCGAGTATTTCTTTTTTCAAATTGTTGTCAATCAGGGACAGACAAAAGAAAGCAGTTTAAATAAGACTGTCTTTGTAATGTAGAAAGTATGCTTGCTGGACCATAAGCTACAGAACATGCTCCAAGCTCTCAGCAACAGGGAGGGGAAGGGTGGTGGGGTTTCTCCGCAGTCCAACCCACAATACAGAGGCAAATTTCTAATCAACTCCTGCTGCTCTGCAGAATCTTTGTCCAAGAAAATGACACAGATTTTTGGTTTTGACTGAAAACGTCTTAATCAAAAATAAGAATGATTGGTGTGGGTCTTTAGATGATGTTAAATTGAGGGTGCCTTCATTGATTTCTAACATTAGTGTAGTTTAGTTTAGTTTTTTTTCCATAAAAAGGCAAAGTTAAAAAAAACTCAAAGAGCTTATGTTACATTCTGAAAATCCTTTGAAAGTCTCATTTTATTGAAGTTCTTTGATTTTAACATGCTCTCGCGATTTTCCATGGCCTTTGTGAAAGTTTGAGCTCTGACAGAATCAGTGGGTGGTAAAAGAGGAAAACATCAGAATGTGATGAAATGCTAATAATTTAGCAGAGAGACAGAGCAGCACAAATATTTATTTGATTATAAAGATGAGCATCTTTTGGCAAAGAGCTCAAATGAATTATGATGGATGCAGAGTTGTGACAGAAATAAAATACTGTTGGGGGTTCAAGAATATAATTGAGGAGACGAGTGTGGCAGAAGTCATTCGAGACTTTGTCGTAGACTTCTTACTGCTATATTTATTGAAGCGCAGAAAAAAAAGACTGTGGCAGCAGTGAAAAAAAAAGCTAAAGGGGAGTTTGAGAGTTTGGGCTTCTTCCCTGCAATCAAACACAGTTACCTCATAAAGTTTTACTTTTGTGTGCAGGTTTCTTTACACACCCTCTCTTGAAGACTAAACATGGCCTTTAAATGAAAAAAGAAAGAATAAGAATCATACTTTGAAGTCATCTTCGAAGCAAAAAAAAAAAAAAAAAACCCAGAACCTATTAGAAAGAAGGAGGATTTTGGAGATTCCTTTGTAATGAGGGAATGTGGGATAAATAATTTTCCGAGAAGCAAGAGGAAGTGGTTCAGAGGAGTGGTGTGTATAATCCAGATAGGACACATTGCTGTGGATGAATGACAGAGGGAGGGTGAGAGATTATGCAAACTGTGTTTCATCATGAAAGCCCTATTTCAGTCATGTTCTTCAAACATCGACCTGTCCATCACAGTTTCAGAAGACTTTCTTCCCACATGTGGTTTTTATCCCTTTGGGTCATTCTTCCTTGTGTTATGAAACTTCAAAATAGGCCTGTTTGGAACAGAACCGCTGCAGCTTGTGAGGTTTTACATATACATATATATATATATATATATATATATATATATATATATATATATATATATATATAAATAAGGAAAATATTGAGCAGTGAGGCTCAGGGACATGCAGAGTGAATGTCATGATGACAGGGAAAATGGTGTGTCCCTTTAAAATTACGAAAAAAAAAGATTTTTCGAATTTAGCAGACTTATTTAAAAGGCAAACTTGCACAACTCCTTATTGTTCATTGCAAAAAAAGTTCTTCTTCTCTGGAAAAATATTTTAGATCTATATCTATGCCGTAGGCCTATATAGTCCTGTCCCTCCTCAAATTCCAAACAGGAAGTACCTGCTGGCTCCAAGAACCCAAAATTCCATAACCTTTTATACTAAATAAACAGCTATTACTCAGTTATATTTGTCAAAATAATCATTTTTGCTCTGATACCTTTTTTTTTAACATGTTCTTGCTAATTTTATCATTTATAATATTTTTATTTCTTGCAAATTATTCAAGGTACAAACTGACCATATCAGATGCCTCAATAAAAGGAGGGGGTGCTTGCTGGCCCCCATTTGATTGACAGATTTTATGCACACCACTTTCAAGTGGTAGGGGTGTGAACTTCAAACACACACACTCTGATTGGCCACGAGTGGTTGCAATGAAAACAAGAACTCACACTGACTGGAGCCAATCACTACCAAGCTATGTCCAAATTCCCTCCCTACTACCTTACCACTTAAAAAAACTGTATACTACAGGATTATCTATTGCCTTGGATTTTAAAAGCAAATTGGACACTACATTCATGACTTTTTTACATTTTTTAAACAATTGTGATGTCACTGATTTCTGGAATTAAAAATCTAATAAATATTAACATTTTACAGCCTATTTAGAAATGCACTGTTTTCTACTGATGAAAACTTGTATGGATTTAAAAAGTTCACTTTATAAAATTGTTCCAACGTAATGCATTGTAATCTATATTCGTTAATCTAGTGAGCATTTATGCTCACCGATTTTTTAACAGAGAACTATGGCACTGGATTTCGGAACTTTTAGATTTGGACAGCACTATAACATGGCAAATGCACTATATATTGCAGTGTGAGTAGTGAAGGAATTTGGAAACAAACTGCACGTTGATGACATCTGGCTCCAACATGGCGTTGACTGGTGTTGTCACAAAAATATGGTGACTGAATTGACTTCATTTTGTTAGTCAGAAGTAAACCATTTTTCAATGGGTGATGTCATACTCACTCGGTCTAGTTCTGATATATAGTCAGTGGCGCCAAGCTGTAACCACCAGGAGCAACTTGAAGTTCAGTGTCTTGCTCAAAGTCACTTTGGCACACGAAAGGCAGGAACTCAGTGGTCGATCACTCGACCTCTGCAGCACAGACAGCTCTTTTCAGTATCTTAGACCAATTTCTAATTGGATTTTAATCAGGTTCTATAGAAGCCCACATCAGAACATTCCAATGTTTTGCTCTTAGCTATTCTTCTTTGTGTTATATATTACTTTCCTGTTGGAGGAGTTTGTCCCATGACCTGGAACTTAAACCAAGCTTACTGACTCTTGGTTCAAAAATGTCTTGAAAGTTTTTAGGTTTGATTGCTCCAAGTAAAGATTTACTTAATGCCATATGTAAGCCGTACCAGAGCTCTTTATCTCTTGCTTAATATTTCACAAACGGGACGGTCTTCTTTTCCTTATTATCTGTGAACATACGTAGATCAAAGGAAATTCTCCCACAAGCTTTGTCGCCTACATCCTTGATCTCCTTGGTCTCCTACTTTGATGGAAACAGGTGGATTGTGTGATCTAATGTTTACCTTTAATATCTTTAGAGGCTTTTCAGGACTCTTTATGGTATGATATAGCTTAGAAAGGTCTAGGCAATTCGGGTGAGTGTTTCCATTCAAAGTTGGACTGTCAAGGCGCCTGCGAGGTGTAGACCAAAATTTGTAGCTTTGCGTCATTGTTGTGCAACTACAGCAAAACTAAAACTATCAATATCAGTAATTGAGGTCATCCAGCAGATGACCCTTTTTTGACTTTTGGTACTTTGTATATACATTGCATTTAATGTTCTAAGAGAGAGGATTGGCGGTGAAGAGGAATACACCCAAAGAGAGGAGAAAACTTTTGTTGCTTGCCTTTGTCACAATGACCTTCCACCTTTCAATGGGTTACATTGTGTGATGACTGTTACTCTGCCCAAGCAATTACGCTCCATTTTTCTATGGATCTACAACCAATGAGGGCCTAAAAATGGTACGGTTGGGTACAATTTAATGGGTCCATTTTGTAAGGGAAACGCTCAAAACACAGTACCGTACCACACCACTTGAGGCTTTAGTTAGCATTTTTAGCAGAGATCTGTTGAGTCAAGGATCTTCGTTTTGCATGCATGAAGGTCCTATGAACCCTAAACTGCTAAGTTACAACTGTATACCAATAATCAACGTCAGTTGATTATCAGTATAATGGTATTTTTGATTGCTTCTGTAATTTTGTAAAATTTTTTGTTTGTTAACAACAATGTATCTGATGTAGACTGTTTACCATTCAACCATACCGGTATTCCTTTTTGGTCTTTATTCATAATCTGTGGGTTTTAGCTCTTTAATTAGATGCTTGTGCTTACAAAAAATCTTTAATTTGCATTTCAGATCTTTTTTGTTTTTTGTTATGGTTCTGAGGTGTCTCTACATTAGATTATTGTTTGGATTGGTCGAGCGCTTTGCTAAATCACTTGACGACCGAGCGAAGCTCAGCCACAGGCAAAGTCATGATTTTTCTTTTTGGTTGCACAGCAAAAAAAAAGAAAGAAAAAAGAAAGGGAGATATTAGCATTCCATATCTGAGACTTTTGCCTCAGGGGTAGCAAAAGCTGAAAAAATATGTGAGTATAGTCAGACATACAGAGATTCCTTCCTTTATAGCCAAGTGAAAAATGACATCCCATATGGTGCCAGCATTGACAAATGCCTCAGCTTTATCCCACTCTTCTTCCCCTCCTTCCACACTTCCCCTCTTTAATCTCCCGACTTCCCTTGGCTGATTCCCTATCTGGCTACACTTTTTAAATTCCCATCTTTGGTTCTCGGCCCCACAAACTTGTCCGTGTCCTGCTTTTTACCAAACCTCCACCCAAAGCTGCATGCACAAGCATGCTGCGAGCAGGAAGAAGAAGCAGCACACCGAGACAGACACACACTTCTGTTTCCAAGCCCCCACATTCTCACCATCCTTAATTACCTTATGCAAATAAGATCAGTGAATAAACCATTTCCTCCTACCGGGCGACATCAAATAAGGAGCCAAAAACACAAATTTGGGGATTCATTTAAGTAGAACAGAGAAGCACGCATGGCACTTTCAATCATGTGTGTCTAATAATTTATTCCCCATGGGGTGAAAATCACAAGAGCTCACAAATCTTTATACATCTATGAATCATTTCTTTACTTGCAGCAAAAATCTGTATGTTAAAAGTGTCCGATTTGACTCAGTTGTGGCACTCTCCAGAAAAATGACAGGAAGGTCGTTTGGCTCTTTCGTTTTTCTTTTTCTCCAACTGTTGAAAATTGCTGCAATTTATTTTTTGAAAATAGCCTCTTTTAGTGTGTCATACAAAGACTTTTGATGCTGTAGAAAGCACGCAGCATAACATATTTTAGGCTCTGTGTGTGACATTGTTTTAAGTTTGTCTGTAAGAGGCAGTTTAACTCAAGGCGGCTTTTACAGTATTTAGGCCCTTGTAGTTCTCAAATTATTGGGTCTAACAGCTACATTTTTAGTGAGTTGAAAAGAATGGAAGCATTTCTATGGTAAAAGTTGTAATTTCTTTGTATTTTATGTCAAATTCCTTTTTTTATAGATTAAAAAAGTATTTTATTGGCCTACATAGTCAATTGAATCACACAAATACACTTTTCATACCACGGTACCTAATTTAAGTTTTGAAAACTTCAGATGAATGTCAAAAAAGAAAAATTAAACAAAAAAACCCTTTTATGTATAAAGTATGAACATTTAGAGACAATTTGAAAGACAAATTTCTCTGTGACCTGTTAAAGCCCATAAAATAATGTTTGGTCATTAATGTCTTCATTAAATAGTTCACCAGCAGTTCTGCATATCAAAGTCCTTCAAAACGTTCCTGCACGGAGAGGAGCATTACAAAAGAGAGAAACATGACAAAAATGTTCTTAATCATCTGTATTACAGTAGAAAATCTCCTTTTGAGTTCTTTTTTTTCCCAAGTATTAGGCAGCATAAAAATCCATTTATCTCATTCTGAGATCATCCCAGACAGTGAGTTCATATGCACTCCTTAGTTCAGGTTTAAAGAAAAAATAAACTAGATTCTGGAAAATGGTTAACGAGTTAAATAGACTTTTTAAAGCTCTACAGCCATGTTTTGAGAAAAAAATTCTTATGATTCTTTAATTTTTTTCTTCAATGGATTTTTTTATTGTTACTTTTTAATATTGGTTCAATACTGTGAATTGTATGATGCTATGTAGGATACAAAACAAAGCATTTCTTACATATATATACATATATGTCGTATATGTATATGTATATATATATATATATATATATATATATATACACGTCTACCATTAGTTCTTGACCACAAGCAGGTTCTACGTTTCTTGAATACACTTATTCTTTTCACTGCATTTACTGATAAAATGTCAACATTTAAAGACACACTTGAATAAACATAGTGTTTTTAAACAAGTTCTTGTGGCCTTTTTCTGATAATGGAGGGCATATAAAAAAAAATAAGATTAAAATGCATTTCTGAGTATTTCTGTGTTTAAATAGTGGTGAATCAGGAGCAGACAAAAAATGACATTTGAAATAGCTTGTAGTTATGTTTTATTATCCATGGGCCACAAGTTCCCTGATTCTCTCCAATCCGATCATCTACTTGTAGATGATTAGATCCATGTATTGTCCTTGTTTTCCTCATCAGAGCTGGAATCTGTATGAAAAAATCTATGGCTAGATTGCTTCAATATTACATGCAATTTTTAATTGATAATGTTAGGTTGGGGTTGTGAGGGGCTGTAAAGGTAGTGAGTGAGAGTGTAAACAAAGGGATGATGGGAAAGCACCACATCTTACTCAGTGCCTGAGTTTAAATATTTTGTACAACATCTGAAAATTGAGATCAGTGTGTTCTTGTTGAAGTTTTTCAGGACAATTTAAAGGTTTAAAAAATTAATAAAGGCTTAATGTTTTTTTTCTCCTTTTTAAATCTTTCAAGGCTGACCCAAAGAAGCTCATCCAGTCCGTCACTCAGCATGTGTCTTCGTATTCTGATTGGCCGGAGGAGCTACAGAAGCTCATCAACCAGCTCTATGTGTACAACGAGCGCTGAAGGACTTCACCCAGGCGCAAGTCTTACAGGGTTTGGGAGAGGAGTGGACGTCCAAACGCTTCAGCTGCGACTTTGATTACAAGAAAGCAACTATCCTGGGCCTCACAGAGTAAGAATGCAGGGAGAAATGGCAAAAATTGGTTCTGTTTCCCATTCAAAATATTCTATCCTCAAGCACATTGCTGATGACAGAACGTTCTTGTCTGAGTCTTCTTTGGCGTTTGTCTTTGCTCAGGACTCTGGATGACAGCGTGTTCAGAATCGCCCTGTCTCTGGCAAAGCGTTACAGCATTTCTCTGTGGAGGTCTACATGACTCACCTGGAGTTTCTCTTCACAGAAGCAGGTAATACACACTTTACTGTCTCCCTTTCTTTCTCCTTTTTCACATTCCTTTGCTCTTCTTAAAACTTTTATTCTTTATAACCTAGTTTAATCAAAAGTTGTTTGTTGAAAACACAAATCCTTCTCATGTAATATTCTAAAATAGGAAAACTACAATATAAACTATAAACCTTTTCTGGTGAGGAACTTTTAAAAAAAAAAACAAAAAAAAACCCAGAATATTTAAATTACTACTCCAGAGAGCAGTTGCATGTTTTGAATGTTTGTTGTTTCAGAGACTCAAAGCGTGTCTTTAACAATTTCCATAATTTATTTGCTGTCTGACTTCATAAACTAATGTATCTGACTAGCTCTGCACCTTTCCTTGTTTAATAAAATCTCTTTTCAGCGTGGTTTCAGGGCTGTGTGTGTTTTGCAGGCACTAACGCATACATTTTTATAAATATACCCTGTCGAATTCTGATATAAGGAAATTGGTTTATGGACTTCACTTAACAATAAATTACTTGCCATCCTCAAACCCTCTCACTTCTTTGTGTGTGTGTGTGTGTATGCCAAAATTCTTAACATCATGACAAATGTGTGAAGGATATTCATACTATAATCTTGACGAGAAGCTTCTGCAATATGAGTATTGATTTAATGGTTGAACAGAAGCAGAAATGATAGAAATAAAGCAGAAGGGGAATTTAAAAGGAAGAGCAGAGGCTGGTTGCAATATGGAATTTTGACTTTTATTGATCCCTGCAGGGAAATAAATTCTTTGCATTTCCCTTATGTGGCTTGTTTAGTGGCCAGTTAATGCTCAATGCTGACTCCTGTTCAGGGGTTCCTTCATTTTGCATGATTTGCGTTCAAAATGTAATTTAGTAAAAAGACTGTGGATATCCGTCGCCACAAAGCCTCTCAGCATACATTTTGTTGGACAGAGTTTACAGTGCCATTTAAGTGCAGCATTCTGACATGGTAATAGTCGACCCTGAAAGCTATCAGCTCCAAAGATCTAGTGATGGATTGTTGCATACTTTGAAAAGCCAACTTTATATACCCCCAAGGAATAACACCTTTATTGGATTGTGCAATTTTTGGACTCTTGACTTGCTACATATCTGGCAGCCCACTTTCAGCACCGCAGACAGCTCCAATTTGTTCTGCTCTGATATATTGATGTTGTACTAGAGCTGTCCGTGGTGCTGAAACGGTGAGACTTAGATCCACGGAGATGAAAACCTTTGCACTGAAACAAGAACTTTCTGTCTGTTACATCTAATATGACTTCACATAGTGTAAATTGGTTTATAATACTGGAATACTTATTATTTTGAACAATTAATGAGAAACTGCATGTTTAGCTCCAAAAGAAAATGTTGTCTCCTTTTCTGCTGCCAGGCTTCTCTCCTGTTAGCGCTACTGTCACTGCCGCTTAACCTGTTGGAAGCCAGCAAGCTGTGTAAACAAATGCATAACAACAGAGCTGTGACAGATTAGAAGTGTGTGTTTGTGTTTCCCAGCTGGAAAGTCTTCCCTCGCTGTCTGGAAAATGCCTTTTATTCTTTTTCTCTTTAGTTTTACTCATTCAACTTACCACTTCATTGCCACCACATTAAATACAAAGTATTGTAAGGACTGACAAACTACAAACAATGACTCATTAAAAAAATGCTGATCTTTCATTACCTCCATCCAAAGAATGTACATTTCTGTAAAATTGTGTGTGCTTAACTAATAACCTTTCTCAATATGCATGTTCAATCAACTTACAAAAATAATTATGTAAAAAACACAAATTTTAATTAATACAATATTTTTGAAATTGATGATGTACTAATGTTTTCCACCATCTTTAGCAATATTTTTTACATCATTTCACAATGACAGTGTGTCTTCATCTGCTTATAGCTCTTTAAAAACACAGTGCTGAGGCATGCGAAACATAAATATAATATTTACAAAAAATATGAGTTACTATGTTTATTGTGAAATAACAGTACGATTTTTCAAATTCAAGGTCATGCATTCACATGAATATAAATGTGTATAGATGATACCTTTGTTTAGCTAATCTTTAAACATTAGTCTTCACATTCAAATCATGCACACCCATGTACTACTTTTTTTTTTTTTTTTTTTTGTCAAAATGAGACCATAATCAGAAAATGAACATATTGCTGCATTGCATAGTAATGGAAACTACCAATTGGGTCCATCAACTTGTTACCAGATCATCAGTTGGAGTTATAAATGGAATGACGCTCACATTTTCTCATAAACCTCTGTAGAGCAGAGAGCAGATGTGATGAGGATGGCATTTTCTATAAATATATACATTTCAATGTTGGATTTCTTTAAGATGTAAATGAGTCTTGGACCGAGTGAGTGAGACCTCACCCATAGTAAATGGCTTACTTCTGGCTTTAGTAAAAATAAAGTCAAGTCAGTTGCCATTTTTTTTTTTGCGACAGCAACTCTGCCATGGTGAAACCAAGGTGACGTTTGTAAGCAGTGATTGGTCTGAGTCAGTCCGAATCATCATTTCTGTTATTGTTTAAAGTGGGCCCGGGAGAATGTGTTAATCATACGATTTGAATATTTAACATGGTGGCCAGCAGGCACTGCCTACCCCTACAACAAAGATTGAGTGAGAAACCTATCACGCCCTCCGAAGGACACCAGAGGGATCATTTTATTGAGGCATCTGATTGGCCAGTTTATAACTTGAATAACTTGCATTAAAGGAAACGTATCATGAGGAAAAAAAATAGAAAAAGCAAGAACATGTTAAAAACAGGAATCAGAGCAGGAATGTTTTTTTAACAGATATAATGACTGAGTAATAGTGGTTTATTTCTCAATGGGATTTTGGCTTCCTCAGCCAGCAGTTACTTCCTGTTCGAAATTCGTGGCGGGAGGGGTCACTCAGTCCAGTTCTCATACATAGTCAATAGTTCTCACAGAAGACCTTTAAAGTATGATGAGGCTGTGGTTTGGAATGTGTTGCTTGTAATAACTTTCTGTCTCTGAGTGTTTTTCTGAAATATGCATGGCTCTTATTTGTTTTTGCATTAATGTTTTAGTGGGTGTGTGTCTTTGTGCGCAGACAAATTAATTGTGCAATTATTAAAGCGTGACATTGTTGTTTTTCTTGGGGATGTCTTTTTTTTTATTCTCCCCACAGCTTTTTTGTCACACCCCTTCCTGCTCTTCCCAACATTTCCCTAACTGCCCTCCCATATCTTTCTTTCTCTTTCATCCAGAAAAATATTTAATAAATAAAGTTTTGCCTCAAATACAAAAAGAGTTTACAAAGACTCTGCAAAAGCCCCAATACAAATTCTTTCCAAATGCGAGCCTTTTCTTTTTCTATCTATTGGCTCAGTTGTTGAGAAACTGTCACTAATTATGATAAGATGTAAAGAGTTAGAGAGCAGAGATGCATTTACTGGCCAGGACTTAAAAAGTCTAAAGAATACATGTAACCCTTAAGTGCTGCACTCTAGATAACACACATCAAGACATTCAGGAGCTCTAGACCAGTGACTCCCACATTTTTTTGTTTTTGTTCCACGAAATTTGTGAACCTCAATTAACACCTGTAAACATCCTCAAATCTTAACTGAAATAAAAAACAACCAAATAAACAAACCTATGTAACAAAGAATTTCACATTTCTTCTTGCTTTCATACTAGAAACTAACAAACTCTGACACCTTAGGGTCTGCTGGACTTCTTGTTTTTTTTTGACTTCATAGTTTCTGCTAAACTCTCATTACGTGTTTTTAGATGATGAAGAAAAAATTGTTATCAGTTGCTCTAATGTGTGCAGCATTTCATTTGATCCCAGTAGTGCACCTGAATAGCCCCAGGGGTACATATATCTGTAGTTGGCAATCATTTGCTTCAACTATGATAATCATCATTTGATGCCACTTAAAAAAAGCAAACAAACTCAGCTTCTAATTTGATTTGTTTTGGCTTCCTTTCTAAATTTTGTGTTTTTTGAAACTGTTGGGTTGTGCTAATTGTAGTAAATTGTGCTAATTCTTACAAAACGCAGCCCATTTTCTTCTACAAAGGAAAAACTGCTGTTGGCAAAGTTTTTTTATGCAGAGCTCTTTTGCACAAACAACCTCCTGCTGGAGAGCAAGTGGTAAACAAATTAGCAGCACATACACAGCATAAATGAAAAACCGCCTGCATAAACTATAAAAACAATGATGTGCTGAATGATCAGGCTAAAGCTTTCTTACAGTTTAGTCATGGTTGTCTGGTGTGTCTTTAAATTAATATGCCTCAGAATTTAAAAATATTGGCAGGCCGTTTTTGTTTGTTGATCCATGCATGGCATCAAAACACACACTAATTTAGAAAAAGGAGAAACTGAAGGATGAAAAGAAACTGCATGGATTTCAGAACTGATCAAAAAAGCTTCCTTCTCTGGTTCGCTTTTAAAAAAAAAGGAAGACATTATTCTAATAACGAGCTTCTGATATTGCATCGGCATACAACAAAGATTGAGTGAGAAATCTATTGCGCTCTCAGAGGGACGCCACCCAGGGAGCAGAAGTGGCTTTGTGCGGCAGACTAGTAATAAAGCTATCAGGGAGAGTTCTGCCCCAACTAAGAGAGACAGAAAGCCAAGAAAAAAAGGAGAGAAAACTCCCAAGTTGAGTAAAAAAAGGATGGATTATTACGTGAAGGAACAGAGGGAGATGGAGTATGACAAAAGCAGGGCTTGGAGTTAAACAGGAAACCAACCTGGTTGTTAGTATATCTGTTCATCTGTTGTTGCCGGAGGATGGTAGAGTATCCAAAAGTTGTACTAAAATAAGAGTAGCTTTACTTTAAGATAAAATTTAAAAAGTAAAAAGGAATCCTCTAAACTTATACTTGAGTAAGAATTAAAATGTAACTGGTAAAAAAAATAAATAAAAAGCTATTTAAACTTTTTACTCTTTAATATTTCAGATCTGACATTTTATGATTTTTTGTCCAGTTATAATTTACTTGAAATGTTCATGCTACATAACCTGGAAGAAATTAGGATTTCTTGGTAATTTTTTTTTTAAATTTTTGGTAATTTGGTATTTTCATAGAATAAAAATCATATCAGATAAAACTTTTTTTTTTACCACTCATGATTAGCTGTTGGGTGAAGCCATTTATTGCCACAACATTCTTTTTGCCCTTTTTAAATCATATTGACAACAGAAACGCTCCAAATGACCCTGGTCAAAAGTTTACAAACCCTGATGACTTTGTTTTGAAAAGGGTTTGAATGGCAGTTACAGGTAACCATCCTCAACTGTGACTCGTTTGGCTGTAATCAATGTGTGCACAAAAGCTCTTGGAGTTTCTGGGCTTCCAACAGACCCTTGCATCCTTCATCCAGGCTGTACTGATATTTCTGGATCTTAAGCTATGGAAAAGGTAACTGAACTGCATTAAACAGGAAAGGGAAATAAGAAGATATCCATTCTCGTGAAAAATTTGGTTAGAGGAAAAAAAAATATATAAATAAAAAAAACAATCCATTTGTTTCAGTTACGCTTGTTGTGTGAATTTTGTGCAAAATGTTCTACACCTTGGAATGAATAGTCCACACAAGAGTTTGTTTCATTAAATGTTACGCTTCTTCAGCAAGCACGAGTGCTCATCTTAATTCTTACCATATCTAAACAAGCACATAGAAAAGTCTGCTCATAGAAAAAAAAAAAAAGAGTCTCAATTCAGTTGCAAGTGAATCGTGATGCAGTGCAGCAATAGTGTGACTGCACATAACATATTCAAGAAACCAAAGAATAAAGTCCGAGTGCTGAGCTCATGAAGTAAGAGAAAATATGAATGAACTTAACTAACAGTGATTTTGGCAAAAATAAACGGCAGTGAGGCTATAAATACCACCAAAAATACATTACTTGGGCAACAGGTAAGCCATTTGATGTTCATATTTTCTTCAGTGGTTTTGTCTTACAATACACCTGAAAGAAACTACAAGAAATTAAGGTTTTTATTTATTTTTTTATTTATATTATATTATTATATATATTTATATATATAATATAGAATATATATTATATTTATTTTAGTTTTTGCTACTGCTGTTTAGAATAATTTAGCTACGCTATTTCTGTTGTGGTTTTAGAAAAGTCATCAAGCGTTCCTCAATGGAGAGTCTAACAATAACCTTGTTCTCCCTGATGTTTTCCTTCCTTACAACCAAAAAGAGTTCAGTTCCCAGGAACACTCATTCAGCCATACATTGCTCTGAGCCCCTCAGTGAATACCTGCAGCAAACCATGCTTTGCCTTGCAAGAATAATCTTTGTGCCTGTCCAGGTTTTGCCTTTACTGTGGCTCTTCGCTGTTGTTTCGTTTCTGACGCTTTGCTTGAATTCTTTTTTTTTTCCTTTTTACAGCATTAGTTGTAGGACTGCCTGCTTCTGATTTTTAGCTCTTCAGCTACACATGTTTGACAAAGCAGTGTAAGATTTGCACAACTTGCTGATTAAGTTTACACACAGACATTTTTTTCCTGCCTTAAAACAGCCTTCGTTTCTGTGTTGTGTCTTGTAGTTAGTTTTGTTTTTATGTCGTAAAGAACACATTTTCAGATGTATCTCTTAAACCAAAACCTAAGAATTTATTACTTACACAATTCTTTTTTTATTTGAAAAGCTGTATCTTTGGTGATAAGCCTGCATTGCTGTGCTGTTTTTACGCTGCTGTTTTCAGAAATTACTTTGCAACAAAACAGTCTCCAGTGCTGTGTTTGTCAGTTGATTTACTGTTGATGAAATGTAGGCTTTGTCCGGTTTTCAATTTCTCCTTTTTCCTTATCTTTGTTGGACATGACGGCTGTGCCTGCTTACGTGAACAGCTCGTATTGTAATTTTGTTGAGGTTGTTATTGTTGCTTTCAAACAAACGGCTCATTTCGGTTACAGGAAATTTCAAGTGCTCACATCTTGTCCACCAATGAATGGTTTTCATTTTGTAGTAGATTACGAGGTTTTGGAAAGGCTGAAAAGTTTTAATTGACCAAATCGCTTATCTGCTCTTCTCCTTCTCATTTTCAGTCTTTCCACCAAGGAAATTGAAGCCCGCAGTGACTCCCTCAAGCTGTTTCAGACGTTGAAAAGTGACCCTGAGGCCTTCCACACCCACATGACCAAATATGTTTTCCAGACAGTGGAAGGAACCGATCTGGGGCGCCTCCTCTACTATTATACCTTGCTAGATGGTGCAGGATGTGAGCCGTACGTCATTTCCACCATCAAACCAAACTCTCACGTCAAGCTCCTCAAAAAGCTTCGAGTTGTTGCAAGCGGTGAGGTGTACTCCATCTCGTTTTCTTTTTTACTGCAATTCAAAATGTCCTCAATTATTAACTAATGACAGGAGCTCAAGGTGAAAAAGCTTCACGTTTTTCTGAGGAGCATCTGGTCGAAAGGGTTCGAGTTTAAAGGCTTAACCTCCCTGTGATTGGCAGAAAATCGGCTTACCGCCTTTTATGTCAGCGAAATCAATTCTGGTGTAGAAGGTCTAAACATAATCCAACAGGACATGATTGATGAGTGGCAAACAGCTGATGACATTTCGTCTGCCCAGCAGATGACCTTTGAGTCAGTAACTGTCATCCGAGATCAAAAGGAAAAACCAACAAGACTGTTTGAATAAAAGAAAAACTGATAATATTTTCCTCTGAAAAAGAGATGAAACATGGCATGTTGACATCTCTACTCTTCCAGAGTTACACTTGTCACCTTTCATCTTGTCATTTGATCTTTTTGTTTTTTTTTTTTTTTAATCTAACAACTTCAAAAACTTTAAAGAGACAGAGTTCAAACAAGCAAAACAACAAAAAGAAAAGGACACTGTCCCGTTTGGAGTTTGGAATGAAGGGCTTTTCATTAACAGCCTGAAAGAACAAGTTGACCGGCACGTCACCAGTTCACCCCTGCAGCTCAGGGCGCTCAAACTTTGTTTCTGCCCGCGCGAAGATACAGCCACTGCTCGCTAAAGTTCAGTAAAGGTCATCCAAGTGTCATCTGTGTTTTCACGCCTCGCTTCCTCCTTCTGCTCCTGTTAACACCACAGCTTTTACCAGTGACACATGTCTCTGTTGAACACACACACACACTCGTCATATGCACACATCTCTGAGCGATTTGCTTCAACACTCCAAATGTTAATAAGGCGAGCGTCACGCTGTCACTGTCTGCTCCATTGTTCTTTGCTGCGTACGAGGGGGCTCGAAAAAAACAAACGGGCTGAATGCTCACAAGCAGCTAGCAAGGAAAGCATGCTGACATTCAGACTAATTGGCTGAATTAGATCCCATAAAGAGAGATGTTAGATTTATTTGCACAAATATGTGTTTGATTGGGGATCTTTAAACTGGGATTAGATTGCATAAACTGAATCCACCAGAAATTCAATTTTTGGATTCCACAAAAGTAAAAACGTCATATCACATCATTACACCAAAGTCATTGTTTATTGCATTCAGTGTTATTACTAAGGGTTTAATTTGAAGGGAAAAAGATCATCTATGTGTAATCAACATTTAACTTGATTTTTGCTGCAATATCTACTTAAATGATGTTGTTTTGGTCTGAGAATTACAATGGCCCTGAAGTGCCACTCACACCAACAAATCACTCAATGCAAAAACATATAAAAGGTCACATCAACAATTATAAAAGCAGGACAATTAATAAATAAAACAACATGACATTTTAAAAATCAAACCACAATTCCAGAAAAATGAAATAAAAATGAAACGTTTCGTAAAACAAAGGTCATTTCCAGAAATTAAAATGAAATGTTAAAAAAATGAAACACAATAAGGAACTGGAAAAGGTGGGTACTATATGACATCACTGATTGGATGATGACGTTTGATTTTTATCAAATGTGTCTAAAAGTCTAAAAGTACAGAGCATATCCGGTATCACTTCCTGCAAAACAACTTTTGGTTGAAATGATGGACAACCTGTTTTAGCATTAAAGCGTCATTTAACTGACCACAATTATGAAATCAGACTGTTTGTAGAAAATGCTGGGGGCTGCACATTATTGACTTCATGAAAGAAGTCAGTGAGCCTGCGGGCTGATGGAAATTTGAATGCAGGTCTCATTTGACCCATGGACTGGACTTTGGACATCCTGGTTTTAAGAGTTTCAAATGCTAAAATATATTAAGGTGAACTGCGTAAAAAATCCACAAATGTTGATTAAACAGCTTCTCACATTAGTTTTTCAAGTGATCTTAAGTGGTCTGATGGATTGTCTGAAACATTCCCCATGTTAAAATCCCACTCCAGTCTTCTTTTGATCTATTGTAAACACTTTCCCAGTTGTCTTATAATTATGATTGTGACGTTTTTAGGCAAAATGTAAAAATCCTGTCGTTTTTTTTTGATAATAGTTCTGCAAAGCAGCAGTAGTTCATTAGAAATTTGTCTTTGAGTTGTGGGCAGGACCATTGGCGTGGACCGTCGCCCATAATCCATTATCCATCGGTTTACACGATCTCCCTTCAAGCTTACAACCCCTTACAACAACCTAACATTACTGGTGCAACAAAAATGGCAAACATTGGAGCTATCCACAGAGATAGTTTTGAGCCATATTTCAACTCAGACGAGGAAAACAAAGACGTACATGGATCTATTTGTCTACAAGTGGATGCGTCAGAATGGAGCGAAGCAGTCCTGCCTGTTGTAGCTTTTAGGTCACTGCTACAAGCTCTTTCCAACTACATTTTTTTGTCTACTCCTGATTCACAGCGATTTGAATAAATACTTAGAAATGCAGTTTAGTCTTAATGTTCTTATATATGTCCTCCATTTTCAGAGAATTGCTACAAGAACATGTTAAAAACACCAGAAACACAATTTTTTATTGACATGGGACTTAATAACTGACATCAGAATTCAGGGACTGTTATTAATCTTGTCAAACTAGAGGTACATTTGCAGTCATAATGAAGATTATTTTAAATGTTCTAGATTCAGAGAGCAGTCTAAATAGAAACCAAAAAAAAATGTTGACATTTAGGTCGTGAAGTTAGTGTTGTAGTACCATGAGATACTTTTTTAAAAAGATGATTCGATTCGATGGATTTGAATGTTTCCTTGTGTGCTTTTTGCTTCATGTCTTTCTTCTTTGACTGATTTGATACTTTCCAGTCTTTAAATTGCTGCTATGCTCCAATCCCACCTACAAATTGGTATCTTTTTTCCTTTACAGTGTGCACTCAGAACATGACGGTTCTATATTCACAGGATCACAGTTATATAAGTCGTGTCTGCTTGTACTTGCATGAAAACTAAAACTTTCTGCTAATGGTCTTGTAATCATTTGAAATGTTAGACCAAAAAAGCTCTTTTCTTTTGAATAATAACATAAAATATAGAAGATACATGGTTGAAATGTTCGACTTGCTCCAAAACGATCAACTTTCCAGCTTCCAACTTAACTGTGTGTTTCTCTCTCACCCTTCCACACACACACACACACACACGCACCCCCCCCCCCACCCCCCACACACACACACAGTGTTAAAATGTAACCCACATATTCACACTCTCTGTGATAAAATTGACACACAAGCTGTTGCAGTGTCTCCAGGGCCGCTAACTTTTGGCCAAGATAATCCAAGTCAGAAACAGACGCAGTTACAGAACAGACGGATGCAAAGGCACACACTAGGTTGTACTTAAAGAGGCATTCAGACGGTTTGGAAGACAGGTGGTGCATGTTCAGTGTTCATCACAGTTTCAGACATAGTACCAGGTGACTGTCTGAGCGGGTTCTCCTGAGGAAAGAGATGAGAAACACAGAAGCAGAGGAATCGACGGGGCACTGGGACGTCAGAGGGAATGAGAGTACATGTGTAAGTGCATGTAACTCTTATCTGTGGTTTAACTGTCTGTCTGAGTGTGGCGTGCACTCCGAATAGAGAGTTTTATGTGTGTGAGGGATCCCGAGCATTGCTGAGAGAGCCCTCCCCACAGGCAGACTTGCATTAAATATTTAAAACCCAGACAGGCCGTGGTGTTGCCACAGCAAAGTGTCAGTGTGGTAGCACAGAGAGCGTGTCACTGACTCTCACGCACACAAGCACACGGTTAAAAAGACCCGCAGAAGAGAAGATGGTGCACACAAATAGATTGTCTACTGAACTTTTCACACTTGCTCAGACCCACAGTTTTGCTTTCTTACAAATCATATGGACTTTCTTCTGAGTGATTCTCTGGCTTATAATGGATTATTGATCGTCTTCTGCATATATGATCAAAGAGTCACACGGTTTCTTCTTGCCATATGTAAATGTACTAGAGTTAGCTGGGGTCCGTTCATTTCTGGCATGTCGAAAATCTGGCCCATGGGGCAAATACGGCCCTCTTGTCAAATTTCCATTTGCTTGCAGGCTTAATAAAATCAATAATATCTGGCCCCCAGCATTTTTTTTAAAAACTGTGTGTACGATTTCTTTTTTTATTGTGATTGACTAAATAATATTTTAAGCCACTGTAAACCTGTGGCATCACCGTCTTGTGCCTCTCCTGTATGTAGCACTTTCCAGTTCATTTTTAAAATTAAAAATGTAAATAAAAATTAAAAGTTAACAGTGATGGCCAGGACAAGTGGAAATCAGCATTTTTTTCTTTCTGTGAAATATGAAACAGCTCTGACTTCCCAATATGCTATCAGACAAGACATGCCATCTCTGACAAGCTAACTGCAAAAAAATGACAGTAATATTGGTAACAACATATGTAAATGTGTTGTCTATGTAGAGAAATGAAATGTATGTCATTGCAATAAAATGTTCATTAAATAGTTCATTTGCATTTAATATTCGTAAAACATTTCTGGTCAACAAATCTGGCCCTCTTTGCAAAATGTTTGGACCCCTTTGGTTTACTGTATAAAAATTCTGGAAATGAAAATTCTGAGCCATGCATCCATATGTACATCAACTTTATTTCTTCATTGCCTGCAGGTGTGAACTACAGAAAGCTGACTGATGAATCCTCTGACCCCTTGGCAACTCTGCAGCCCGTTCTGTCCAGTCAGAACGTTCTGTCCATTTCCAAACTCGTCAATTGTCTGCCATTGCCAGGAGGTGGAGGGGCGACCGTCTCCCCCAGTGGAGTTCATATGATATGGCTGCAGAAGCTGTTTTGGAAAGGAGACCCCCAGCTGCTTAAGAGACCCCCACAGAGTGACTCGGACTACCTACATGCATATGACACATGCGCAAAATACCTAGACCGCATGGTTCCTGCTGATACCGTCAGCTTCCTCGACAGCATCACCTTTTCTCCTGACGCAGTCAAAAAGGTTAGCAGGGTGAACACGACAGTTGAGCTTTGTCCTATAAACCTCTGCACGGTAGGCAGAGGAAGATTGGTGGGAAACATTAGGATGTGAAAGGCTATTTTATGCTTCTATTGTAGTCTGAGGCGGGAGGTGAGCACAATTGGTAACATTCATACAGTCTTGAAAGTGCCATGCAGCCACCCAGACAGGATTCATGCTGCACATAAGAAAGGATAGTGTGGATTTTCACTCACTACATCAAAATGTCACACTCCCCACTCTGTTCTCTGTTGTGTAGCTGCTGCTCGCCTATGACTGAATCAATTTTTTCAGAAAGTCAAAAAGCTCCCTCCTAATTTTAGGTATTCTGCTCACATCTAAACTCCAGGGCCTCCAAACACACATCATGACATATAAGGGAAATTATGAAAGTTCCCTGGAAATGTCAGCCATATAATTACAATACTGTGAATAATTGTCTGGCAGTAGATTAAAGTGTCTTAGAGCACCTTATCAATAGTAGCCCACTGTTCCTTTTTTTTTTTTAACCTCTCATAGTGGCACCCTGCCAGCAACCCTTCCCAGACCTTTCCTTTTCTTTTTCCATTTTTGCTTTATGTCCCCTCTTTTTCCCTGCGACTCTCAGAGGCTTGATTGATCCCTCTCTGCTTCAGACCCAATTAAACTCCAATTCCCAACAGGCACTGTTTCCCCTCTGTGCCTTTAGCATGCAGATTACCCTCAAGAGCGCACCGTCCTCTCTTATTTCCACACACTTTCCTTCTTTTTTCAATTTTTTTTCAACCGCTGAGAGGAATCTTGTCCTGTTGGACCTTACCTGGTGTCACACTGTTCCTAAAATGTCACTTGGTTTGATGGGAAACTACAGAGGCACTGTTTGTTGTTCATGGTGTAATATTTAACGTTTAGCAAGTTGTCAGGATAACCTGGGCTCTGCTATCACCCTGTCGTGGTAGAGTTAGCTGTTGTTGCTGAATATGAATACGTAAATCGTAACAGTTGGGATTTGGTGAAGAAAACACATTTCACATACTGTTTCCATGTGTGATTGATTGTAACATTCTGCATCTTGTTAAATATAAGCAAGCTTTTCTTTTCTTCATTTGGCTCGATTTGACACCAATCCAGGACTTAACTGGTTTTTCTCATCACTAGTGCGCCTCTGTCTCCTTTCTCACACTTTCATCGATTCTACTTCCTATCCAGCTGAGCGTCCAGGTGCGACTGGAGATGATAAAGCGAGCCACCAAAGCCCTGAGCCAGCTGAGTGAGAAGAGCAAGAAGAGAGGAGGCAATGGCTGTGGAGAGCAGGAAGGGACGGGCCCAGCAGGGATGACTTTTGATGAGGCGCTAGCACACCTGCAGCAGTCTCAGGCCCACCTGGACACTCTGAGTCATGCCTTCATCCTGTCTCTCAGAGACAGCCAGCAGGTAGTGCCCATCTGCCACTCGCTTAAACCGTTTTAGCTTTTCAACAGGAGAAAAATGGCTTTTATAAGATCACATGTTAATTACATTTCAAGCAGTGCCTCCAACTTCTTTTTTCCTCATTTCTTTGTAGTTTTAATAGTAAAACTTTAACTCAAAATAATTTTGTACAGATGAAATAATTTTGGATTTTTGAAGTGTTTGTCATGGTCAGATTTGAAAAGAGTTACATATGGCAGTTGCAGAGTCCAAGAGGATTTAGAAATTATATAACATATAATTCAGTTTTATTTTATTTTTGTTTGTTTTTTTCTTTTGATGCCAATTAGACATGGAGCCTGTTAAATGGTGGCTTTAATTCAAGGATCTAATCTTGCGAGACTGAAACTGATAAAAAATATACTGCCTAGATATTGACCGAAAGAAAAAGTCAATTTTAAAAATGTTATCTTTTTTTGTTTTCCTTAACACTTTTTTTCTAAGTTTCTTTTGCATTAGGGAATCTAATTCCGGTATCTCAAAACATTAATTACCATATAGTGTAAATCAAAATGTGATCTTTAAAGAGCCACTTCGATAAAAGTTGAACATTTCTGATGAACCATCGCCGTTCTGCAAAAACTATATCCTAGAACACGACATTTTTTGGCAAAAATATGGCATAAACATTATTTAAAGACACAGGAAAACACTTTGAAAATAGATCAAAAGATGATTGGAGTGGGACTTTAAAACAAAACTTGAACTAGCTTAGTTTATTTTTTTTAAAGTTTATGAGAGTGATGGAATAATTTAGACAACAATGAGCATCTATTTAAGATAAAAGCAAATGCTAACATGTTGGACTTAGATATTTAGAAAAGATGTGAAACACAGAGTGGAACATTGGAAACAGTCATCCAGTTGGATGCTTTGTGTGAGAAAAACCCTTACAAGGATTTGATGTAATTTATTACTCACTTTTTTTTTAAGATAAATAATAAAAAAAAACTGTTGTTGTCATTTTGATTCTAATAATTCTGAATGATTCGGACTAAACTGTATTAAAAAGTGTAGCTTTTTTTATGGTTTGGATGTTTTTTCAAATTTACGTGTAAAACCTTGAGGCAACCTTCGGTTTGAATGAGTATTTTTTAACTCAGCAGAGGTGAAAATGAATTGAATCCTTGTTGAAAGCATTCTAATAGGTAACCTTAAATAGTTTAAACATATAGTAATGCTGAGGAGAGCTGTACCTATGGCCTGTAACCATTTAATTCTGTTTTTATTTTTTTTTACTGATATCCTTGTCATCTGTTTGCTATAAGGTCACATTTTATTGGATATGTCTGAGGTGTTGTGTGTATATACATACATACATACGTATGAATACATGCACACACATGCAGTACATGTGTGTGTATATCTTTTTTGGCCTGTTCTGCTCTGCTGCACCCCTCCAAGCCTTGCTCGGGGCAGCCATGCGTATATTAATGTAAATCTATTGGCTGCTGCCTCAAATGAGCCCTGCCGTATGGACGTGTCTGCACCACCCGCACCATGCTGTATCTCATTAAGCAAAGTCAATTCGACTTGCCCCACTGTCACCTCACTGTGCCTGTGCGTAAACATTAAATGACTGTAGGGCAAGCAGAAGAGGACATTATGATTTGGTGAGCCCAGTGTTGCTATGCGACTCTGATACTTTAACCAAAACTGATCTGACCAACATAGGACAAGATGATCATATTTAGCTCTGGTTTTAGGTTCCGTTGTTTAGAGCCTCATGCCTTCCATAATCGACAAAACTACAACCATTACAACAAAAGCTTTAGGGTGGAGTCACAGGTGCTATCGCTCACACACTCCATCCTCTTTAATGGACTTACTGCTCCTCCGTTAGAGAAAAAGTGATTGCATCCTTAGAGCTAGATAAAAAGGACACATAAAAGCAGGGAAGGGCAGATAGGTGTAGAAATATAGATAAAAGTAGCTCTGCAGGCTCTATTTGACTCTACTGGGGTCATTTATCAGGGGAATGTCAGCATTTTCTACCAAAGGTACACTGACCTGCCAATAGAACTGCAAATTGCACATTGTAGACATTGTACATTGTAGTTGTACATTTTTGGCTTGTTTTTTGTAGACAGTGCATTCCAAGACAAAACAAGAATGCAAACCAGCAAAAATTCCACCTAATAATACAATGTTCTTCCAGAAATGGAGAAGAAAACTGTAATTTTCTATTTAAATGTTGAAATATATAAATCACACTTAAGCTACGTTCACACCGTCTTCTGCAGCATTTGTTCAACAGCCACTTCAAATGAAAAGTCTATGTAAACGTTTGGGCTTCCCGATCAAAACTCCTGCGTTCTTGTGTAGCTACGCAAATTTTTACGACTGTTTCTGGGCTCCACATAAAAAATATGCAGGCATTAAACGCGCATTGCAAGTTATAATAGGTCCATGGCGTCCATTGTAATCAATGGAAGTGCCAAACATTTGAAAATTCAGAATTATACAAGTCTTTCAAATATCGGAATAAAGTTGTGGAAGAGAAAACCTGGAGCAAGATTTGTTCGATATGCACCGTTACATTTTGTACTAAGCTTCTTCCAACTGTAGGTGGCAGACGTGCAAGTGAACAGTAGAAAAACAAGAAGAAGCCCCTCCCTCCTTGTCCAGTATAAACAAAATGGACTAAACGGGCATTCAGTGTGTTTTTCAACCCGCATCAAATGCCCTGTGTGTTTGTAGTTATAGCATATGGTAACGCATATTGTCTACGTGACTGGAAAGCATTGGCTTAAACATTTGTACAGACATAATTCCATGGTGTCGCAGTAGTCTGTGAATTGCCTGAAACACAAGGCGAAAAACCTATCTCCCTGTGAAAAAACCTGCTCCTCCTTTCTCATCCTCAATGTTATGATGATTGAAACAGAGAACCCTAAATTAAGAGCTCACTTTTAAAGCAATTGCAATCTCCAGTCATCATGTCCGTTGCATCTAATTGGCACATTACTCAAATCGCTACTTTTTTCATCAGAGAGGCATGTGTGCGTGCAGCTTCTACACCTGCTATGAACCCCTGAGACCAGATCGGAAACAAAATAAAGCAAAATAATAACCAAACAGACTCTCCCCAGACTGTAAGTCTTATTCTAGAAGCATTTAATACTTTAATCAAATATCTTTATTTCTTTTTATGTATCGTGAGTAATATACAATCATAAATAATACCATATTATAATAATATTTTTTTAAGCTATATCTTAAAAACAAACAAAACAAATCAGTTCCTTCCAAAATATAAGTAAAAAATGTATTTAGTTTTAGATTTAGTATTCCAAAAATGTCCATTTCTGCATCAAAGTCTATTTTAATTAATGATTTACCATATATGAGAATAAAACGGTTGCACTGGGCATGATTGTATGGAATTTATTTTTAAATAAAACATTGATTCTTCTCAATTTAAAATGAATGTTTTTCACGTTACATTTATTTTATCTTTTAATTACATTTTTGATGATTCCCTAAAATCCCTCACAGTTATTTAAATATGTATTTGAAATAGAGAAATATATTTAAACAATAACCACAATTTATGAAAAGATTTTTTATATTTGTTTTAGATGCACCAATAATAAGAATCATAATTGATTTTTTTTGAAGGACTGTTTCAGTATTATTTTTTATCAATGATTCTATTTAGCAACAATTTAGTTACATTGTTTGACTTTTAATAGTTAGTTTAAAGTTTTTTTCTTTATAATTTTTTATTATGCAAATTTCTTATCTTTATGTTGAATTATTCACTTAACTATATCATAGTTTAATGAGTTCTTTTCTAACATAATAGATTTTATATAAATTTAATTTAACATACTAAATTATATTTTCAAATTTGGCTATCATATTTGTCATTTTAATTTTACTTCTTTTTCATTGCAGGAACAGCTTTGCAGTTACTGCGAACTCTATGACTTGTCCCGTTCTGAAAGGTCAAAGGTTTGCGAGTTAGCAGTAACCATGGTGATGGATGGACAACCATTGAGGCAGATTAAAGAGCTACTGAATGTCGCTGTTGGATGCCACGACCTGTCCGTCAAAAGTGTCCTTCAGGAGGCAATGAGGAGGGTTGTAGCAGCACTCAGGTATTATCTGTTGCTTCTCTGGAGCATCCACACATTTCTAAGCTACTGAACTGCTGCCGTCTGCACCTAAATAACTTCTGTCATGCTCTATTATATATGAACAATGACTCAATTATCCCCAGCAGTGCACTAAAAGTAGCTAAGTGCACATTTTTAAATAGACTTTTCACTTTTAGCTGGGGAAAAAAAAATTGGCTTCAGAACCAGAAATTATTAGCCTCATTTGTGTTAAAGACCAGAGGCAGTAAGAAACTGCTGGCTTGGCTTTCTTTTAAAAAGTAAACCTACTCATGCATCTGAAGCTCAGTAATTAACAAGTTGTTTATGTAAATTACATAGTGTAAATAAACAAACCTGCCCAAAGGAATTTTTTTGCACACAAGAATATGAGAAAAGAGTTGTATACGATAGTCTTTATCTTTAATTTCATCGTTTTAGAAGTTTTTAAAGACCCACTCCAATAAAAATTGTGTTTTTATGGCATTTTTTTGATGATGGAGGACATAAATAAAGAAAGCTAAACTCAAATTGAATTTTATAAATATTTTTATGAATCAGGAGGAAACATAGCAAATGCAGTTTGAAAAGGAGCTTTTAGTAATGTAGAAAATATGCTGGGTGGGCCACAAGCTCCATGCTCCAAGCTTTTAGCCATAGTTAAAAGGAAGAGGGGGCAGTCTCCAGGCTAATTTCAAATGAACTATTGCTGCTCTCCAGAAAAAATGTCCTAGAAAATGACAGGTTTTTTTTTATTTTTTTATCTTAAAACATTGCTGTTTTAGAGTTGTTCCCTTTTTTTTATTTCAGTATCTGAAAGAGCTGGAGTCTGATAATTCCAGTCGGACACAAACCGCATTAATTAAGTTCTCCTCCATGCTCAATTTTAAAAGTGTTGACTCCTATGTGCAATAGAGAGGTGGTCTCTACCAAATCTGAGTCCCTGATTGGTCAAAGTTCAACCTGGTTTGACTCTCCACGCGTGATCAATGGACGCGTGTTTTGTATGCAGAGCCCGAAAACAGTCTGAAACTCTCATTTAGGTGCATTTACAAAGACTTTTCATTGGAAGTGGTTGCTGTAACACTCGTTGCAGAGGGTGGTTTAGCTTTAGGCCTAATCTGAGTTTATATGTGCGTTTGTGACATTTCAACTTTTCTCACTGATCTACTTAAAAGTACACACTCTCCAAATGAAAGCTTTAAATTCTTGTGACGTATTTACAATTAAAGCCAAAAGAAACAACATTAACAGTTTCTGAGGTCAAACTAGATCCTCACTCTGGCAGAATTTCCGTTATAGATTTTGATAATCATATATGTGAACCTAAAATATTGTCAAAAAAGTTGTTGAAACGGGTTTTCATTTTTTGCACCACTCTTTGCTGCTCTTGACCGTGCCCCATTTCAGCACCACACGCGTGCGACCCAGAAATGGGAACATGTGAGCTGGGTGTCTCCCAGACTCTATGCTATATGCTGCACTTGTCCTATTATAGAGTCATATGCAAAATCTTTCCACATCTTTTGCAGCATTATGATTTGATGTACACTGACGTTGAAGGAGGATTTTTTTTCTGCATCTACAGGCCAAAGAGGCAGGCTTTACTGGCAGGATCAGATATCATCGGCCTGATAAATGAGCACCAATCACCTTGATTATATTCCTGCCTCATTTCCTGCTTTTTTAACGGCTGCTCAATGGTGCGTTATGCTGACAAATGGCACCCGCAGAAAAGGCTTGTGCGTGCCACCGTAGCCCCACTCATTTGTACTGATGTGCACATGCAGGCACTCTTCTGTAACGAAGGCACGCACATGTTCTATCTTGCATGAACACTTTTCATCCCCTTTTCTCTGATTCATTATCTTCCCATAATGAATGCAGCCTGACACAGATGTTCCCTTGCAGATCTCATTCAGCGAGTCCACGGATGTGCGTGTCTCAGTGGTCAGGACACATACAGAGGGCTTAGCATGTATTCACTGGAGGTTTTCGTTCTCTTGTGCACACATTTTGGAGCTCTTATATAGGAAAAAGCCTCACAAACAACCTTTGCTTGTGTGTGTGTGTGTGTGTTTCTATTGTTGCCAGGCTTTCTTGAAGCATTGTGTTTGGCAGTTAAGAATGAGCTGGTCTTGTGCTCGGCTCTCTCAGAAAGCTTCTCGGTGTGGTGCAGCAGGCGTACCTTAGCCTCACACTAATGGCCATCTTTTGTATCTGTCATAACCGCTTTGTGTTTGTGTGTTCTGCGCAGAGGAACCAAAATGCAATAAAAAATTTGCTGTCTCATCTTCCTGCCTTTTGTGAGATCGTTTGTATGTTAACGGACAGTGCGTGAGCATTGTTTGTATGAGCTGGGGCACCTGTTTGTGTTTGTGTGGAGCTGACCTGCAGGGAAATTGCATTTTTTTTCTGGCCCTGTGAGATGCAGTCCTCCAGCAAGCAAGACGCACACAAGAACAGAAAAAAACATGGGAAAAAGCATTTATTGCTCATGAATTTATGATCGCTAATAAAAAAGAAACACTTTTTTATCCTTTAGCAATATGAAGGTAATATATCTTGTAAATGTAATCACAATCGCACACGATTTTTAGAACTTTAGTAGTTAATTTTTATATTTTTTACATAAATGCCTTTGTTACCTTCTTTTTAAACTTTATTTTCACAAACATTGTTTCCTTAGAAGAAAGCTTTTGATTTATTTTTTATTCTTGCTCATTCTTTGTCCGCCAACAAAAGGGTAATTTGAAAATCTTATCTTAATTAGCACATTGTATACGATGATTGTATTGATGCGGTTTGTTTTTTCAGTGGAGACCCAAGCGCCCTGACAAATTACTCACAACCTCTCAAGGTGCTGGAGGCCATGGTGACTGCCGTGCACAACAATGTGCAGAGTGGGTATGTGCACACTGGACCTTTATTTTTTTCTCCCCCCATTCTTTTCTGCCCCCAGCAAATGTCAGATAACTGTGTTCCCTATCAGTTCTTTTCTGCTGAATTCAAAATTAACAATGGGTATTAAATGCCAAACCACACCTGATAAGTTAAGGTTATCAGAAGATGAACAAAGAAAAGGATGAAAAAGTTTTTATGTATTTACTCTTCATTTGGGTTTTTTGTTTGTTTTCATGTATTAAAAAGTCAAATCTTGCCTTCAAAAAAAGATTTTCCGTTTTAGTGATTAAGCAGACTCAACCTGTGCATTGTCTTATTTATCTCTTCATCACTGTTTGGGTCTGACCGCCATCCCTTTCAACCCCCCACCTCTAGTGATACTGCAGTGACTTCAGACGACCTTCTGGCTTGGCTGCGGCCTTTCTGCAGTGACCCGGCTCTCGCTGTGAAGCCTCGCATTGATGTTCTGCAAATCCTGGAGAGTAGCTTCAGCCTCCAAGACAGCGATGTTCGTCTTCTGCTGCTTTACAGAACTCAAGCTGTGCTCAAAGATAGAGAGGTAACTAAAGAAAGGATGTGCAGGTGAAGGATTTATACAAAACTTTAGAATGCTGAAAATGTTATATTAAAGACCTACTCTAATCATTTTTTTTTATCTATTTTCAAAGTGTTCCCAGTGGTCTTACAAGTTTGATTATGCTGTTTTTGCCAAAGTAAAAAAAAAAAAAAATCCCGTGTAGTTTTCTAGGATGTAGTTTCTGGAGAACTGCAGTAGTTCATTAGAAATTTGCCTCTCAGCTGTGGACGGCACCTTGGTGAAAAGCAACCCCACGTCCTTGCCCTCCCCGTTGCTGTGAGCTCTTTACATGCTCTCCCGCTATCTTACAGCCTCTCACAATCCCAACGTATAATCCCAACAGGACCGGTATTGCTGGTCCTATCCAGTGGTACTGATTTAGAACACTTTAAGCAAATAAATACTCAGAAATGCAATTTTGATTTTCTTTATATATTTATATATATTTTGATGATTTTCTTTATATATTTATGTCCTCCAACATCAGAAAACAACAATGTGTTAAAAACACACAAACACAACTTTTATTGGAGGGAGTTTTTCATGATGATACTTGACTTCAAGGACAGCTTGAGTCTTTGAGGCTGGAAAAATAATAAAGATTCTAAATGATAGTATAAATGTCATTAAATATCTTACATTACCTGAAAAAATGGTGTGACTGTTGTTGAGTATTCTGTAGTTTAATTTTACTAGAGATACACATTTGAATTTTCTCTAAATAGCTTTGCTTTTCAAAGCGCTTTTGGCCCCAGCTCCATGTCATGTTAGATGAAGTGGACTTGAATAAATGTCCAATAAGGGCAAGGATTTTGCCTGTCTGCCTCCTTGGCTCATTCACATAACTGTGCACTTAAATGCCTCACATGCTGAGCAATCTTTTGGTTTTATCTTAAATCATTTGTTGTGAATGTCCATGCAGAAAAAACAACATCTATTTATTTATTGATTTTTTTTAAATTGTTGGCTCGTAAGATAGGAATCAAGATTTTTCTTTTGGCTATCTACAAAAAGATTATTTTGTTGTGGACTCAATCAAAAATACTACAGTTGTGCTGGATTGCCTGTAAAGTGTATGCGTTGAATCGGGGGTACACAATTTGTCATAGATTGTGGGCCATTAAAAATAATTAAACAAAAAGCTAAAAAAATAGCTGTCAGCCAATTATAATCTTCACCACAAAAGATGTCGCTTCATTGACATCCAGAACAGTGTTTGTGTGCGTACAATGTTCAATCGAACATCTTCTAATACAAATGTCACAGCACATGACTGTATGACTACACCGGTCGCCACTCTCCGCGAGCAAATATAGAGATATTCTTCTTCATATTTTAGAAAGTTAAAGTTAACTTAAGGTCCCATTAGTTTCCAAGCACCTAGGTGTGTGAAATGTGTTCTCTGCATTTGACCCATCCCCTGGGGGAGCGGTTAGCTGCAGACACAGCCGCACTTTGAAACAATTTGGTTTAACCTCCCAATCAGGAAGGCTTTGGGTCCTATTTTCAGTCTTGGGTATGAACTGTCAATCTTTCAGTCTCAGGGCAGACACTCTACCACAAGGCCACTGAGCTGTGAGGGTTCAGCATCAGACTCGAAACCGTGGATGATTCCCTTTAAAATCTGCTTTTCATAATAAGTCTATACACTTAAGTACAAATATGAAAAAGTGTTGGTCCCCCGCAGAAAAATCTTAGAAAAAAAATTGCATCAAGCAGAAATGTGTTGCAGAAACCCTGCTGGGATCCATTAGGCAGCGCAACTTCATGATTAGGATCAGACTTGCCCAAATATGCAGAAATGTAATTATTTAGTTTAAAAAAAATAAAGACAAAGTCATTTTTCTTTGTATTGAAGTTCAATGATTTAAAAAAGTGGATATTAATTTGAGTTATGTGACTTAATAGTTTCTTAAGAGCAGATTTCCTTTTTTCCCCTAGGGAAATAATAACACATATTTAATTTATTTTATTCTTTGAATTTTTGCTCTAAGTGTCACCATATTAGATAAATGTATTATCTGGCTTTTCTGAAGGTTCTGATCAAACAACTTTCATGCTTTCTACATTGATTGTATTCCAAAATTGTGGTATCATATCTGACTGCTTATGTTGCAGAAAGGTTCTCATTATTCTGCTGTGCGCAATCCACTTTGCTTTGAGACTGTTTATCAAGCTTATTGATTCGTTTTTCCTCTTGTAACATGTAAATAAAAACACAAGCAGCAATGATTATCTGTAATCTTTTTCAAATCCTAACGATATTTGTGCTGGAGTGTCTGTTTGCACTGCTGCTCTGCCCTCTGTTCTCCCCGTGTGGAGAAACAAACAATTGAGCGGCTAGTCATTAAGACATCTCATTGACTTATTCATAGCCCTAGCTGGTTAATTAATGTGTAAATGCATGCGTGCAGCCACAGGCGACTGTCAATGCAGGTAGACAGGTGTGTGGGCCTATACTCTTTAACTAATTGACTGAACTCCTGACATTTGGCGGCCTCCGATGAAATACTTGCACAGAAATACGCGTCTGCTCTTAAAGCAGAGTACATCCAAGATATCTGTTAATGAATCTTGTATAGGAAGTCATGCTGTAAGAATGGGATCAAATGAAGTTTTCATCTTCTCTTGTGCCTCCTAAAACCTGCGAATAGAACTTTCTTCTGTTTATAGTTTTTTCTGCTAACAGGGGTTGCCGGATGAAAGACTTTTTGCATCTCGCATATTTCTAAGCCATGTGAGTGCTCGTAGCCAGCGCACTCAGTCTTTTATTCATTACTTTTCACCTTTTAATTGGAGCGACTCCTCATTGTGTCAGCTGCTCGGCTGAAAGCAATGGTTAATCATGCTGGCTGGTGCCACCCACCAGCGGCCCTGAAGCCGCATAAGAGAGAACCATTAGCCAGTTAGCTGATCATGTTGGAAGATAAAGGTTAAAAAATGAAGGAGTTGAATGGTTAAGTGAAAGGGTTAAATGAAGGAGACATGAGAAGGAGGGAAGGACCGGACTTCCTCTTCTATCCTGGTCCGCTTTTTTTTTTCCTTTTTTTTAATCAGCGCAACTTCCTCCTAAAAGTGTCCACTAGGAGGCGGAATGCAAATTAAGTGATTCTGCACGCATACAACAACTTCTCCATGTATTCCTGAATATTTTATTTTACTGTCCTACTCATTCCTGAACACTTCCCCGTATTTACGCACTTTGAAAGGGTTCCATTTTTTAAAATTTTTTTTCCTGACACCATTTGCATGGCTGCACGGTGCCGCAGTGGTTAGCGCTCTTGCCTCAGAGCAAGAATGCCCCCGCTTTAAGTCCCGACCGGGGGACTTGAAACGGTGTTACCAATGGGGGGCCTTTCTGTGTGGAATTTGCATGTTCTCCCTGTGCATGTGTGGGTGTTCTCCCAAAAACAAACTACATAGGTAAATTGGTCATTCTAAATTGTCCCTAGGTGTTGATATGAGTGTGCATGGGTGTGCAATTGTGGCCCCTGCAACAACTGGCCACTTTTCCAGGTGTGCCGCCCGCCTTCGCCCATGAGTGGCCATGTTAGGCTCCAGCAACCCCGTGACCCCATAAGGGACAAAACGGTATGAGGAATGAATGACAACATCTGCAATTTGTTTGCATTGCCGTGCTGACATCCTCAATACTTGGTCTGAAAATCCAAAGGTTCTGGAGTGTGGAGAGTATCAGGAATGTTCTGGGAACCTTTTGAAAAGAAGGTTTACACATGAACATTTTGGGAACTCCAAATTGAGAAGAACCTAAAACCAGGACAAAATTATCCTCCGATTTTCTGCACATTTAAATGATTGTCTGATCCCATGTTCAAACCGGGCATGGAATGTGTGTTCAAGAACGTGCTACATGCAGGTTCTTGAACGTGCGTTAGCCCATAGTTCACTACTGTTCACTACTGTCACTACTGTCACCTGTAGTTGAAAGAGGCTTGTTGCGAAATGTCGAAGTGTTGAAAATCTCATTAATCTTGCTCCAGGCTTTTTCTTACAACAGCTTTATTTCGTTATATGAAAGACTTGATATCATTTCATTTTAGCCAGGCACAAACTGCAGTTAGTAATTTCTTTTCCACAATTTTCAAACAGTTGGCGCTTTTGTGAAAATACAGAGGACGCCATTCACATGTCATTACCAAATATGTGTCCCTGATTGGTCAAAGTTAAACCTGGTTTAACTTGCAACACATGTACAATGGCTGTACGTTTTGGACGTGGAGCGCAAAAACAGTCATAGAAACTTGCGTAGCTACGCATGAGCGAGAGAGTTCTAAATGCTAAAGCCTGAAATGTGCATTTACACCCATTTACTTTGAACGTTCTCTGGAAGTGGTCGGCATCCTGCTGGTTTTTCGCAAACCCTGATCTACCTGCTGCTATTATTCACTTGGGTCAGGTGTGTTTTGTCAATAAAAGGTACAGTGGCAGGTTAGTTAAAAAAAAAAGGCCAAATCCAAATTCTTTCCCTACCCCTACTGTTCTCCTTATCCCTACATGTAGCCCTCCAAATGGAGAGTTACGAAAAATAGTGTCTTTAAATTCTGACGTTACTACGATTCAATGATGCCATCAACAGTCACCGGTCATCTACATCAGTGCGTAGCTGCCAGTACTGAGAAAATGCATAACATTGGTTTTATAACTCTAAAAAACCATGCAAAAACAAAAAAAACATTACTTTCATTTAAATGTAAACTTCTGTGCTTCAGAGCACACTCAAGTGACAAAATGCATTTCTCCTCAATCACCCTACTGGCAGAGGGCTAGTCGGGCCTGTCCTTTCCCTTTCCTTTTAATAAAACAAGTTGGGACACCACTACTGCTTCAATTGCCCCTAGAATTGGAGGGATAGAGGAAGAATTTGGATTTGGCCAAATACTGCACTGTACTCTAGTTTGACACTTACCTGTGATGTCTTGATATAATCACGGTTTTCCTCTGCATTTGCTGACTACCTACCAATACACTTCCAGGAAACAATACACACACATTCTACTATTGTTTTAGAAATCATTAACTTGTACCCTTTTTCCACTCTGAACACGTGAAGAATCCCAAAATGACAACTATTCCTATTCTTCCCCATGCCCTAGGGGACACCGGTTTTAACAGCGTCAAAGAACATGTGTTTGATCCCAAAAACATCTATTCTATTAATATTTCATTTGTGAAGTCAACGCTTGCTTTTTTCTTTCATAACCAACCTGCTGTCAGATCCTTTCATTTTTAAACTGAACTGATACCATTAGTGTGTTAAAGTTGGTGTTGGGCCCATATTTCCACAAAGCTGCTGTTCTTATCAAGCCGTATAAATTAACAGTGCATCTGCTATCACAAGCAGCTATGAACCACAGGCAGGTTGTATCACACACACTTGGTGACAGTGAGGCTTTCAAAGTCTTGCCCTCTAATGCTTCTTTGCAACTATACATGCTCCAACACTCTTGACTTCTTAATAAGAAAACCATATAAAAAAAGAACCTTTTTTTAAAAAATATATATGATCTATATAAAAAGTTAAAAATGCATTTTATATGTAAAATGTTAAATACGTTACTTATTAACCATTATGCTAGTCAATAAATGAAATCCACCTTTTGCAACCAGTAGAGATAAGCAAAGATTGATCTGGAAAAAAAATTAAAAGTCTTAAAAAAAATCCTTAAGGCTTTAACACATACATGAGACTCTTTGTTGTTGCTTTTTGATTTTCTCTTGTTTATTAGTGTTCTTGCTTTTCATGGTATTTATTTTATGATTTATCTTCTTCTGGGTTGCAGGGGCATTTATATTTAACTATTTACATTTTAAACTGTCTCAATTTTTTTTGCTTTTATGTTTTGAGATCTTAATATACGGCCCCTTTGTCTTGTCAAGGCAAAGTATAAACAAATAAAATTTCAACTTCCCCGATTATTTAAAAAAATAATCCCACGATAAATGTTTGCTAAAACTTTACATTTTTAGTTTTACAAGGAAGATCTGTTATCCTAAAGCCAAAAAAAAAAAAAAAAAACATTTCTGAGATTTAAATTGAATGTTTCAAGATCACAAAAACTATTTCTTAGTTGCAACAACTATTTTTTGGATTTTCCAAAACATTCCTAACAAAAAAAGTCTGAAAAAAAGCTATTTGCATTTGATTCTTAAAAGAAAATAAAAAAAAATCATGGCTTTTGTTCGACATTTCCAAGGATTATAATATTACATCATTTTATGTTTTTATGTAATTATGTATTAAAAAAACTTGCACCTTCAATGAAGTACAGGGCAAAAAAAATCCAAGTAGTTCTTGTAGTTCTAAGATCACAATTTAGCCCAACCCTTAAAAGTTTTGCATGTTTTCAAATATATATAGTTGGACAGCTTAAGCTTTGATCTGTTTTGAGGCTGTTCTCATTAAAAAGGGGATATAACATTGACATGTTGCAGCCTTTTTCATCAGTCAAACACATGTAAAAAATGTGGCCACATGGGAAAATGTAAGCATGCAAAATATGTCTTCTAACCATAACATTTCTGGAGTTAATGCCAACAAACAGAAGAACTAGAACTTTCACACGGACCCCACTGTTAATCAAAGAAGAATTCACAGTGATATTTACCTTCCTTGACCTTAGATTTCTCCTGAAATGTCTTTGAAAGTTGCTCTGGGTTATTCCGTAACCAGTTTCCTTTTATGTTGGTTCTGGATAATCTGCAGCTGTAATCACAGAACTATTCAGCTGCTTTGAGATGGTCTTATAGCCTTTACCTTGCCTATAATTTTATTCTGAATTCCCTGTTTCATTCATCTCCTCCTTTTTGTTGTCAATGTCTTTTTTTGGGCATGACACCATAAAGCACTGTGCCAGGAAAAGACAGAAAAGTGTGAATCTAATTAGAACACATGCAATACTGTAAGTCCCTATGGTGGCATTATTTGCTTTTTTTCCATTGAAACCATCATATTTTACCATTTTTCTGTTTTTTGTTTTTTTTGTGTTTCATTGGATTAGGTATGTAAAAACACAAGAAACATTTTGCAAAATATCAAGGATAAGGAATAAAACTTGAAAAAGTAAATCAGAAAAGAAAGTCAACACATTCAAAAACATAATTTCACTCTTTCCCCTAAGCCTTTGCCTTTATTTATTTTATTGAGTCATTTAAATGGTTCAAGGCCATCCATCACTGCTTACTAACCTACCCATCTATCTGTTTGTTTTCTAACTGAAATAAAGTGGTTTTAGTCAATCAAAGCTGTAGTCCCCCACTCTGTCAAGTCTGCAGTAAGTATCCATCCTTCCTTTTCCAAACTTGTTTAAGCCCATTTGAGGTCACAGGGGTGCAAGAATCTACCCAGCAACTGAAGGGCAAAGGCAGGAAAACACAGACAACCAACCACACACTTACAACCAAAAGCTTTCTCAGTGGTCTTTTAGTTATGATTTTACCACTTTTACCCAAAATAAAAAAAACTGTGATATTTGCTAGAACAATTTCTGCAGAGCGGCAATAGTCCATTAAAAATTCGCGTTTGAATTGTGGCTGGGATTTTTGGCGTAGAGCAACTCTGGCCCTTTTAATCACCAATTGACTTATGAAGCATGTTTTTGGACTGTGGGGGGAAACTGAAAAACCCAAAGAAAACACATACATGTATGAGGAGAACATGCATACTCCACGCAGGAAAGGATTCAAACTAAGGTCTTTTCGCTGGTAACCACCCACTACGCCACCTGCAAGTATACAGGTGAAAAAAAAACAGGCTATCAGATTTGAAAGATTAGGATTGTGCTTCTCCGGTTTGGATTTTATTCAAGTTTTATAGTTTTAGTCGCACAAAAGGTTTCAGCAAGCAAACAACAATTAGCACATAGGCCAAATAATGGCTTTACAGATGAAATGAAAAGTCAGTACTACTATACCACATTGTGGGTATAATTACTATATCCAGCAAAGTGCTTCAAAGCACAGGAGATGTGCTTGGAAGGGTGCTAATAATTTCAGCAATGTGATGCAAAGGACTCGCTTGCAATTTCTGAGAACACTCAACTCGTTTCAAGAAAAAAAGACATTTTCACTGAAATAAAATTCCAGTTGCTTATATATTTGTTAAATAAATGACAAGAGAAAACAAATTTTCACCTTTTATTGCAGACTACTAGAAAAAAAAAACGAACTTAAATATATAGAAAAATGCCAAACTTTTTCCATGCTTGTTTTCCTCATATTTATTCCCAACAGAGATGCATATACATTTAAGATTTCCTCTCCTTCCTGTCTGATTATTCAACTGTTTTCCCACACATTTTGTTATGCATACATCTGATATTCAATCAGGCAATCTCACAGCCTTACTGTTTGGCAGGATATGAATCATATTGTAGTCTTGTCACAATTGCTGTCCAGGCCATCTCCGCTCATCCGCACTCCGGATTTTTCCAACATATATGGTGTCCACTTGCACTTTTTCCATCATAAATCAAGAAGAACACATTCCACTGACTGCTTTTAGTCAAGCGCGGCCATGTCAGTGTAAAGGCCACTGCATAATTCACGGCCGCTGCCTCCCATAGTCCCAGCGATGGCAAATCAAAGAGGAATACAGAAGAGAAAGCCAGATATTGATGCCCAAGGTATAGACAGAGAAAAAGAATTGCAGAGATGATATTAAATCAGAATAGGAGAACCTCTTACCTCTTGGAGTCATTGTTCTTTTTACCCCGTTTAGCATCCCAGCACACGAGTTAGCCGTCGAGACTTCTAAAGTGAGGTATTAATGAGCCCAATTGAAATGCTGACATTTGGGGGGTGGGGGGTGGGGGGGCTGACAGGGGGGGAAGATGAATTTGGGATGGGAGGGATGACACCAGGAATAGATTTTGTGACTCAATTTTGAATGATTAATCATAACAACAGGGCATCCAAATGTCAGCACTGTCAGGACTGGATGGTCGGTTGTATCCGTGTGTGTGTCCTTGTGTATTCTGTGCACCTTTGAGGCACCAACAGTAGTAAACTTGGGGTCATTTCTGACATTTCAAAGACAAAGCTGACATTAAAAGTAAATGTGTGCTTGCTCTGCATGGCTTTATGTTGTCCGGTCTTGCTAATTGAGTGCTTTCTCTGCTTTTGACGCTAGTCTGTCTTGCAGCTAGTGACTAGCTGAGTCCTGCAGTGAGGCTGTCATTGTTGGCTACTTCAATGACCCTTTCCAGCATCAAAAGCTTCTTCGTATTCACTTGCTCTACATGATAATAATTTTTGGGCGTGCGTGTGTTTGTGCATGAAATGTCTTCATCTAAGCTTATCAGCTGCAAGCATTCATGGTACAAGCGCTTTTTTCCTTGTCACTGTCAGGGATCATTGCCTGTGATACATCGATTTGGAGGTGTAGTGTTTGGTCTTGTGGTGCATCATCCATTCAATATTGATGAGGTGAGTTGTGCAGATCTGCACTTGGCAGGTAGAAAATCTCGACATGGAACAAATGGGAGCCAATTTTACTCCCAGTTTGATTCCTTATTATGTTTTTCCCATCCTTTTATTAAGCAAACTGTATTTCTCTTAAGCTTTTGTGATATTTTGACACATGTAATGTATGGTACCACAACTTTTGTCTTGAATAGGTTTACAGACGCCTAATAAGGTAACATTTATGATTCGAAAACTAGTTCTCCATCTCACATATTTGATTGTCCAAGTTAATGGTCCGTGTATTCATGTGTACTGGACACAACATGTTGGAAAGGGTGAGATTGGTAGAGCATAACAATTTTATTTTTAGAAAACCAATATAAAGAAAAGTACAGGTAAAGGATTTTATTAAGCAGCAAGGAGGAACTGCAAACACAAACATGCAGCTTTTTATGTTAACAAAGAACAATTTAAAAAGAAATGTATGGATATGAACTTTGTCAGCTAGGACATACCTGTGACATAGCAGGACATATCTTTCAAGAAAGCCTACACTTGAAAATAAGAAGAGAACTAAGTTTTTAGTCAACATATGGGAAGAAATGTACCATTTCTGCATTTACTTTACAAATTTAATACATTTTTCTTTTTAATGATTTTGAAACTTGAACACTTTCTGATAGTTTGGATTATCCATGTTTAGCTGGATTGGTACCAACATATGTCTTTGCAGCTTTAATGACAGAATCAAAGTAGTTTATGATTTTGGGAAAAATCTCATCTGGTCCCATGCTGTTTCCAACTAGATGTTTTTTAACGACCATGTCATTTTTTTTGACAGTTTTTACAAACTCTCGATGAAGAAAGCGCTGATAAAAAAAAAAAGGAAAAATAGCAGCTTCTCCTTAATTTGTGTGCAGGCACCTCACAGGAAGAACCTGCACTGTTGCATTCCCCATAATGATGAGGATGAGGGCAACCTCTAAGTACAGGGTCAGCCAATTTTTCCTGAAAGATGTTGCAACCGACTTGATTGCAGTGGCAGCAGGAGACCAAGGAAAAGCATGGCAGCTGACGAAAATGCTTGTGCAAAAGAAAGCATTGAAGCATTCTGTTGATGGATGGTGGATTTTGAGATATCATGGGATGAAATGATCTTTTTGCAAAAGGGTAGTAGGCGGCCCAAACATAGCTATGCATTTCTGGTTCCTTTTTTAATATATCATCACAAATTGGTTTGCTCCCATCATTCTGTTACTTTGTAATTTGATGTCATGCCTGATTTAATTTGATGCCTTAATTTCCTAGGTAACTTGTACGTGACACTTACAAGCTTTTCCCATGTTTTAAATAAAGAAATACTCAGAAATGCAAGTTTAAGATTATTTTCCTTTTGTCTAAATGTCCTCCATCTTGAGAAAAATGCCATAAGAACAGGTTGAAATCGGCAAAAGTTTTCATGCAAAAAATGATATAATTGCAATAGATTTGTGTTGCTTTAAATTTTTTTGTGGTTGTTGCATTTAAATACATTTTAAGCCTAAACCGGTAGAGGATTATGAAAGAGCTCAGAGACACAAGGGTTTTCTTTCTAAGTGGATAAATAATAAATGGCACTGGGTTGAGAGCTTTTTCTTCAGCCGAGGGTCTGAAGCAACAGATCGAGGGTCATTGTTGTGATAGCTAGACCTCAGCTGTAACTCCACGTTTTAGCAGCTTTTATCTATCCCATGGGCCCCCTTTTTTTTAAACAGGAAGCCAGAGAATCACAACACTTTGTTATATTGTTTGAGTCACTAAAGATTTAATAACAAAATTAAATAAAAATAGAGTTTCAGTAAAGTAAGCACAAACAGACAAAACAAAGAGAGGGATGAAGGAGAACTGTGGAGAGAAAAGATGAAGAATAGTTGAGTGGGAAGCAAAGAGTGAAATGGAAAGAAGGAAGCGATGGTGAGGCAGAGGAGGAGACACTCTGGTATCTTATTTTTGAAAATTCTCCACTCAGCATCACTCTGCCCTTATGGGCAGATACGAGCTTTCTGCTTGTGAAAAATGGTCAAACCTGTGCAGGACACACAGTTGGCCTGCAGAAAATTTTAAGATCATAGACCAGTCAGTGAGCTTGTAGAGTGAAACTTTTTTGTTGTAAAGTTGTTTGTTCTTGTGTGTGCATGAGCACGCTAAATGTACGCTTTTGTGTGCACATTTAGCTGATGGTGTTCACACTGGACAAGTAGAGAGGGCCTTCTTCTTTTTTTCTACTTTTTACTATCCCAGTTTACCGCCCACAGTTGTACGAGGCGAGTTGTGAAATGTCTTAGTGGTGTAAATCGTGCTCCAGTCTTTTTCTTTCACAGCTCTATTCCAATATATGACAAATTTGGTGTCATGTAATTCCGGCCAGGCACAAACCGCAATTATTAATTTCTCCTCCATGGTCCAAACTGTAGGTACTTCTGTCTATTTAAAGGGATGCCATTGAAAAGGCACAACCAAATCAGAGTCCCTCATTGGTAAAAGTTTGACCTGGTTTAGCTCGCAACACACGTTTAATTGGCGTGCATTTTTTTTTGTATAGCCCAAAAACAGTCATATAAACTTGCATGAACACAATAGTTTTAAACACACAAACCCAAAATTTGCATTTACATGTGTTTTTCATTGGAAGGGGCAGCTTAAACTCGTGTTGCCGAGGGCTGTGTGAACGACGCTTAGGGGTGAAGCAGGTAAGACGGAGGCCCGTAGAATGCTGCATAAAGGACGTCTTATGACAGCATCAGCCATGCATCATAAGTTAATTCAATTCACATTATCCTTACAAATACTTTGCAATATACTTTAGCCACATGCACAACAATGGTACGTTCCAGTTTTTTAACATCGCTTAAGAGGCCTGCATGAGTCTCAACGGAGCTGCAAGACACACCTGTCCTCTCTATGACCCTCCACGGGCCCGGACAACGCAAAAACCTGCAGCAAACAAACAGATGGTTCATCCTGTGTTTATGTGGGAACATAAATGTAAATTCTACCTATCTATGTCTTTTAATAGAAAATTCTGCAGGTTTGCAATATTACTGCATTCACAATGTCTCTAATGTGTCCATTTGAGCAGTAGAGTCATCATTTGTCCATCTTCATCAGCACTTGTTTGTGTTCACAACTACAGATTCTTTCAAATGAATAGAGATCAGAAGGTGCTGGTATGTGTGATGCTTTGTTTTGTGAGCCAGTGGACCTCATCTCCAGCCGAGGTGTGTTAGAATGCTTTTACAAGCTTGTTCTCCCGTTCTTACACTGATCCACTCATGCTTTCGAACCACTCCCCTTCCATGTTCTGTCTCCCGAACTCCCTCAGTCTCTTATCTTTCTCTTTTTTTCCTCACTTGAGGCGTGAGCTATTATGAATACTCGTCTGTCATGTTTTACAATGTACATCCTCCTCTGACTACAACGAGTGCAAAAAGGATCCTGAATAGAGGAGGAGGCTGTTTTTATTTATTTATTTTTTACTGCACTCATCCCGTCACATCTTAGCTTGCATACGCGTGAGCGGGAGGTGTTTGTTCTCCACAGGTTTGTGTTTTTATATTTGCACTTATGTTTCCTCTGCATGTTTTATGTGTCTTACTTTCAAGTCATAATAAACTCCCCGTGCTCCTCCAGGCTCCCCAAGCTTTGCCCTTTCGGTGTTTACTCCTCTTTGCTCTCATTTTGTCTGAAACCTGCAGTTTCTCATTCCTGCTGTAGCGCTCTTCCTCCACATCGCTCATTTCCTCCCACTCTCCAGCTCTTGTGAAGTGTGCGACCTCTGCAACTTTATTCTGCCAGCCGCCAGGGACATTAGCCAGGGCAGGTCAATGAATATTGATGAGCTCACTCAAAGCTCAGTCAGTAAAGGCCAGACACAGAGAACCCCGCATCACCGGCTCCCCTGCCTCTCCCAGTCCGATACACTGACAAGCCAATGTTTCCGTGTTCTCCTCCTTCTCCCTTTCCTTTCTTTTGTCTGACACTTGGGTCAAGGACTGAGATAATTGCCAAGTCGCTGAGAAGATTATCAGGCAGTTTTGTTGATAGGGGCAAAGGGTAACGTATTTTACCTGCAGCTCATAGGAATCGTGGAGGACATTGTGCAACTTTTATTTGAATTTGATGTCCAAGGCTAACCCTTTTGCTCAACGCATTACCTTGATTGGATTGTGGTCTGACTAATTGGTTAGAACAGACATGAAGGATGGAAATTGTAAAGAAAAAAAATCATTCAATAAGATATGCAGCACAAATTAAACATTTGTTGCTTTAACAATGATGCCTAAGATATTAAATCTTCTGATTTGCGATTGAACAATCAAACTCTTTTTTTTTTTTTTTTATTGCGTTTGATAGTTCTTCTGATTCTAATCATTAAGAGACTGACGACCATATTGGGTTTTACTTTGATGAATCTACTCTTAAATCATCTGAGACTTTAAGAAATGAATGCATCCTGAAACACTGTAAGGGTTTAGAAAGCTGAATGCCCTGTTTACCTGTGAAATTTAAAATAGAGGAGAGCATGCTTCATTTCCCCTACACGTGTGAGAATGATCTGCCTTCAAGTGTCACCCGTGTGTTTGTATTTAAAAGACTTCAGTTGAGGACTTTGATGGTAGAATATTTTACCTGGGAGAGCACATCCTTAAAGAGCAAAAGTGGCACGAGGAGGAAATTCTTCTGGTTCAATTAAGCCATGTTTCGTTAAACTGATTGTTTCCAAACGTGTGCACATCTGCCAGGTTGTGTGTATGCTCCTTCTTACATTATGGTGTGTATGTGAGTCCTATACATAAAGTGCAAACCGTCTCTTGCCAGCAGCTCCCAGAAGGACTGAAAGGCTGCTTTCATCCGTCTATCCTTCTCACATGCGCCCACTTCCCTTACTATTGTTTTGCTTTATGAAAAGCAAGCCTCATATTGTCGTGCATGTTGCAGTCTTACACATCACCTGTGCTTCGATCTTTTGTGAACTTTGTTTGCACCCAAGTGCCTTTTGACGAGTTTCTACTCTGCTTATCGATTTGTTCCAGTCTCACTCTTTCGCACCTCTTTTCCTTCTCCCCATCTTTTGGTTTCCTTGAGCTGATGGCTGCATTACAGTCTGACTGTACTACATGTAAGGAGGCGGCATCACTCTTATGTAAAGTTTTATATTAATTTTGTACTGTAGCACTTCATTTTAACAATTCATATCATAATTTTTGTTGCTGATACAATTCATAGTTGATTTCGGTTCATTTTGATACATTCAATCCGATTCACTGACCTAAAATTGATCCATCTTTAGCCAAAAAGTCAACCATTGTGACTCAGAGATAAACACCTGGACACTGAACAGTGCAGGTGAAGTTTTCCAGATTCCTTGTATTTCTTGCAAGGTAATCAAGTGTAAATTAAATTTGTTTACAAATAAACAAGTAAACAAGAATTGATGTCAAATCCCTTCACATTTTAGCTTCATAAAATTCAGCCAACTGTTGTTTTTCCACATCAAAGTAATACAATCTAAACATTATTTTTCTACCACACTCTATGGTCAAATGTCTTCCACACATTAAAGTGTAATAAAGCCATCTTGTATGTTGTCCGCTGTGATGGTACTTAGTTGTTTTTACATTTTAGTAAAATAAACCTACTGTACCTCAATCCAACTGATATTGTCCAACATTGATATAATTAATTAATTTAATAAAGAAACAATATTATCACGGTATAGGTTGATTAGATAAAAAACTTGCCTCAGACAGCTCAATCTGGTTGAAATGTGTTAATAGAATTTGATTAAGGCGATTGTAATTGTAACTCTCCTATGCATGTAAGTAAAGTGATGGAAAGATGTTCATTTGTAAGTTTGTAAAATGATCCCTCTCACCTTGTCACCATCGAAGATTGAAAATCTTCTTCTTTGAAATCTCTGCAAATGCGAGACTCTGCATCCAGTTTTTCACTTGCGCTCAAATCTAAAAGGTCGTCAAAGATCAATAAAGTGGCTTCTAGTAACCACTAGTTGTCATGTTTCATTTTCTTTATCCTCAGTGATTATCTTTAGCTTTCTGTGGCCATGTGGACCATTATGTTCAAAGACATACTGTCTTCCACTTACTGTGGGGGAAAAGCACAGAAAGCTTAGAATCATTTGAAAGCAGTTTTTCCATGTGTTTAAGTAGATTAATGTAGAGTTAAGTAGAGAAAAGAAATAACAGTAAAATAAATCCATACACTTAGGAAAACAAAACCTATGGTAGCTTGTAACTTTTTTTGCTTTTTAATATTTTTTTTACTGTTTTTTTTTTTACATTTTTTACATTTTGAAAAGCTTTAATCTTTTATTTGCTACCATATCATACAGTTTATTTATGAAAGAAAAATGGTAGCAGCTGAAATTTGAATACATTTATTGTAAGAACTGTCTTATAAGTAAATTTACCTTGAGAGATAATTTTTTTTCCCTTTCTACTCATGCATGATCCTGATAATGCGTTGAACTCATCAAACAAAACAGCCTTCCTGATAGATAAATATTTTGGCTTTAAATATGCATCTGCATGACTTTTCTTGATGTTTTAATGGGACAAATTCATTCGCAGCTTCCTAATTGTTATGGTTGAGGCTGACAGCATTGTTCTCCTTTGCTGCTATTGCCCTCCTGCTTTGTTCTTCCCAGAGAAAACGGTTGATTTTACTCGCTGGCTATAATTATTGTCGTCCTTTTTTAGTTGGCAAAAAGATTCCACCTAGTAATTGCTGATGATTTCATTTGTTGTTGAGGGCGTAAGTTTAAACGTGTGTATGGTTTCATTGGGGTATACAGGTGGTGGCATTTTTCTTTGTTTTTCCCCTAAGGAAATGAATTCTTCATGCCTTGTATTTGCAGTTTGCAGTTATTATAGATGTTTTTGGCCGGGGAGAAAAAATATCTGACAAGCAATCCCAACATTTTGCTTTTGTTAAATATTTTTAATGTAGAGCCCAAAAACGGTAGTAGAAGCTTGCATAGGTATGCGTTAGAGCGAAGGTTTTAAACATGTAAGCTAAACATGTGTGAACGGTGTGAACATAGCTTAATATATAATATATTATATGTTGTATTGTAATAGCATATAAGAACACTGATGAGGTTTATTCTAGTTTATTGTTCTGGTGGCAAATGATGTGTGTTTGCCCGTGCATGCGTGCGTGACAAAGCCCCCTCTCTGCTGCAGCAGGTTTTAGTTTTCCCTTCAGAAATCAGCTGCTTTCTGGGCTGTTAAATCACTCTGGAAGCCAACTTTTGAAAAGAACATTAATTACTTTTCTTTCACTCTGCCACCCGCCTTTTTTTTTTCTTTTTTTCACATCAACCCTCCTTGTTCTTTTCAGTTTTTCTTTTTTTTTTTTTTACACTCCCATATTTAATCTCCCTTGCTTTGTTTCACAATATAAATATCTATACATGATAGATATTTTGCTGTTTTTATGATGAGCACATAGTGATTTTCTTATTTGATTCAACAAAAGTTTTGACATTTGACATTTGTCTGTTGTCAAGATTGGGATTTTTATTATATTTTCATTCATCATCCATTCATTTTCTGAACCGCTTTATCCCTTTCGGGGTCACGGGGCTGCCGGAGCCTAACCCGGCTACTCATGGGCGAAGGCAGGGGACACCCCTGGACTGGTCGCCATTTAAAAATATTTTTAAAATTAACTTAACAGAAGTGTTTTGACCACAAAGAGTGCTTTTTTGACCAGATAATTTTAGAGCCATAAACCAAAACCCATAAGCAGTAAATGCAGATTTTTGGTTATGGTGCACTTTTGGCTTTTCTGAAATACTTTTTTATTTGATGTAACTGTATGTTTTTGTAAGTCTTAATTCACCTAATCTGTGTGTCATTCTCTACAAAAACTCTAAAATCCTGAATTCATGATGTTAACCCTTTTTTTTCTCTTGTTGTTCACCAGGTCCAGATAGAGGATGTGGAGACTGAGGACAAAAGATATAGTCTTTTCCAAGATATGTTAGATGCAGCAGACAAGCTGGAGGACTTTCAACTGCTCATGCTTCTCCTGCAAGCATGGCCACCTATGATGAAAGAAGAAGTGTAAGTCCCAAGTTTATGGTGCTTCTCAAAAAAGAATTAAAATATGATAACTGACTTTAAAATACTGAAGTTTTGTTGTTGTTGCAGAGTGAAAATTGTCTTCCTCAGCTTGCTGCGTAGATATCAGTTAGCTGACACACAAAAAAAGAAAAACTGCATAAATGCCGTACAAAAGTATGTACAGTATAGTGGTCCCTCGCTACAGATTCAGTTTTTTCCGATTTCTTTTCAATTTGCATACTTATTTTGATGTTGTTTCACAGCGCACTGTATCCTGCATCCTGATTGACTCTATTTATCTTTAATTTAAATTAAAATTCAACTTAAAAGAGCACGTTTCCTCCTACAGTACACCTTAAAGTGCTTTACATAAAATGAAAAAAACATTTTTTTAGAATATTACTCCCACAATAAACAAGGTACCCTGGGTTTTTTTTTTTTTTTTGCCTATTACCTCTCCAGGAGACAGTATTGTTTGAGAGTTTGCAGTAGGATGGTCCTGAAATTGTGTCTTAAAGTAAAAAGAAAAAAAATATTTTCTTGCTTTCTTTAAAACTCCCTTTCATCAGCCTTTAATCTAACAAGTCTTCGGTGTGCTTTCATGCTTCACAATGAAGCACAAAACTAGGCTTTGTCCAATCATAGACGTATTCATCCATTGACATTTTATTGGACATCCTTTATGCGGCGTGATCTCATTTCACTAAGAACAGGCATAGAAAATGGTGTCTTTAATCATTCCGTGACACATTTTCTGTGTGCATTGATATTTAGAGTTAAAAATCTCCGCCTTAGGCTCTGGTCTTCTTGCTCCAGCTGGTTTCTTATGAGCCTCGGCAAGAATTGGATGTATTATCGATAAGTGGCTAATAGTGTGATTGCTCTTCTCCAGCTCCATTGTTCTTGATTAAAAGTGAGCTGGGGTCTGATGACTGTAGAGATGGTACAGTTTCCAGTTTTTGTTTATGCTCAGTTTTGTCCAAGTATCGTTCAAACCATTTTGTCCCACAGTTTGCTTTTGATTTCCTCTTCAGTTGTTATTTTGGGCTTGCCAAACTCCAGCTTCCTCTCTTGCAAATACTGCATCTAGCAACCGACTGGAAAGGAGGCGATCAGATTTGCAAACAAGGAACAAATACATTTTGCAAAGTGCATATTTTCAACTGTGTTTCAAATGTTCATGGGTGAGCTCACTGGAGAGTAAGTCCAGACGTCCAGAAGAAGCCAGTTCAGCAGAAGCCATTATGCTCAGAAACATCCATCTATTTTCTTCTGCTCATCCGGGACCGGCTAGCAGGAGCAGTAGTCTAAGCAAAGATGCCCAAATTTCCCTCTCCCAGGCCACCTCCTCCAGCTTTCTGGGGGAACCCCGAAACGTTCCCAGGCCAGCTGAGAGGGACTCTGCTTTAAAAAACTATTAAATATATATATTTTTTGCATTGACACCTCAAATCTTCAAATAGGAAAACATGTAAGATACTTAAACTTTATTTTCACCTGTTTTGTTTTTTTTTTTTCATCTTGCAGACTAACATTTGCTTTACTGTCTTTAGCTACTTACTTTGAAGCACAAATGCCTGGACTCAAAAGGAGTCTGTGTTCACTTCTATTTATGTAGTGAAATGTAATGTATTCATGAAGTACAGTAAGATGTACTGTATGTTCATAATCCTAATAGGTGACAATAGCAGCTTGGAGTCATTATAAGCTAGTTTAACAGGGTCAGCATAGTCACTGCAACCCTCATTGTCTGAAACGTCCTGGAAAGATCTTATAGAGGAGGGCTTAGCTGGTGTTTACCTCAATCCACATTTGTGTAGACCTTATGATATATGACCGTTCACTGTAGATGAGAAATGGACCGAGGCGCCATTTTTTGTGAGACGAATGCTGCCATGTTGGAACCAGAAATTGTCAATACTCAGTGATAGGTTTGAGTCGGTCTGAGTCATCATTTTTTGTAGCAGCCACTCTCGCCCATCAGGAGTGAGCTTGTTGGAAGCCCGTATCACTACCACTTGAAAGCGGAAACGGGAGAATCTGTCAGACCTTTTTAATGTTCAACATGGAACACGCCAAGAGAGTACACTTTGTGGGTAAATGTATTTGGAAAGACTCAAACGACACAAATATAGATAAAAATCTTCATGGATTATCTTATATTTTGATCTAAAGGTTGTGGGGGTGTAAAGATTTATTTAAACGATTCATATTACAAATTATAGTCGCTGATTCGATTTATAGTCCACGTTGGTTCATTTTAACCATACGATTCAATCCATGTTTCCACACAGTGGTCTATAATGATGGCTTGATCATTTTTTGCTGTCATCATGTGTGTAGTCTTCTGTGATGGCACTTGTTTTTACGTCATGGTAAATTAAAACTACCATGCCTTGATCCAAATATGTTTGTCCAAGATCGATTATAATTGATTTATTTCTTTTTGAAACAATGTTAGAATGGTATAGGTCAATTTGGTTCAATTAACAACTTATCTGAGAGAGATTAATCTGGCTTGGTCATATGAATACAAATCGATTAATTGATTCACCCCTAAAAGGTTGACCTTTACGTTTTATGTCGTAATAACAAATTTTAACAACCTTTGAGGGGAAACCTGTATTGTTTAAGCTTCACAGCCCTCTTTTCTGATGTTATGATGTTGAAGACACATGAACCATAAGTCCAGTGTTGGTGTGTGCACGTCAGAATGGAAAGTGACGATTTGTTCCCTTAAGTGGCTGCTTTGGAAACTGTATTGAGAGTTGCATCCACAAAGCTCATGCTGTCCATACAAACTGAGTCATGATTCAAAACATTGAATTGAGGCTCGCTGTGACTCACATTGCACCCCGGGACAGATTTGGCAACAACACAGACACCCTCAGTGGAAGGCAGCAGCACCCCCCTTTTGTCTCCTGGAAAAGCACAGGATGCATGATATCTGCCAGCAGCATGAGAGGACTCTGTTTGTTCCCATGGCCACATCATCCAGAGTGAAGCAGCTTGTCAGGGCAAGACACCCCAGTACTTGGATGGAAAGCTGCCTTATTTTTTTATTTTTTTTCTGACAGACACACACAAGAGCCCCTCTGATCTGTCTCTCTTTATCATCCCTCGTCTCCTTATTTCACTGGCGCTTTCTGTCACACACACATGCAGAGAAGCAAGCACTTTATCAGTCTGATTTACATCAAACTTGACTTGAAGATTTGAGCTTTTTCATCAAACAACATGTAAAAAAAACTTAAAGGCCTTGTAACCACACTTTCGTTATCGTTTTAATGCTACCAACTTGAAATGAAAGCACATACCCTTATCTGATTCTTTCTCCCACCTCAAATCTCTGCTTTTTTTTCCATTCAATATTTATTGCCCTGCTTGTCATGTTAATCACTTCCAGCTGTGTTAGCGCGCAAGATCTGTTTTTTTTCTAAACAACTGGAAGTGTCGGCACCGTTTTGTGACAAGTTAAATACATTTTTACCCATAGATTTTTTTATTCATATTTACATGCTCATAGAGAATAAAACAGTCTGATTTTTTCCTATTGCGCCCACAGAAATCTGTTATAGTCTGCTGCTGCTTGAGCTAAAATCAGGCTCATCCAATCAGATTTAATTAACAGATACCAAACTGCTTTGTGGTTTTCAACAACACCCCCCACCCCCAATCTGCCCCTCTGGCTAAAGTGTATTAAAGAGATCCTTGAAAGTTGTGTTGGCATGACATCGTTGGCATCTGCTGGCCTTGGCGTCTGTTACCCAGAAGGCCTTATCGACACTCCTGAAAAGCTCCTCGTCCGAGCCGGCAGCCGTCCGCTTGTGTAGGGAAAGGGGAGCAGGTATTGCGTGGTGTAGGTGTTTAATATTAACTGCAGGAGTATTGCGGTGAGATATCTTCCCCTCCTCGCACACTTGTCACTGTCAGGCTTCATTAGTGAATCCACAAAACCCTTGATCATTCAAGCTGCTTTCTTATCTCCCCGTTGTTCTTCGGTTTACACTTTGATTATTCATTATGGATAATGTATGCCATATGTTAGACAAATAGTCATTATCCGTTGGCATCCATACTTAGTGTAAATGAGATCTCATTTGGCGCCGTAGGCTTGAATGTAAGTGCTGTACTCTTTCATTGGGTTGAAATCTTACAATGAAATGTATTTTGTCTGTAATACAGTGACCCAGTAATGTTTGACAAAGAAAACCAAAGCCAAACGTGGCTTAGCTACAGAAAAAATTAAAAAAGAAATTTGGGGGTCTTTTTTTTGATGTTTTTCAAGAGTATTTCTTTGTTTTTATGCCATGTTTCTGAAATGCTACATTTTGTTGTTGTGTTTTGTCCAGTGATGTGCCTGCTTCAAATTGTCATAAAGGTCGTAACAAAAACACGTTTGCGCTCTATTTCACTTTCTTCCTTTTGTTTTCTTTTTTTTTTTTTTTTTTTTTTTCATGTATTTATATTTTTTAATGACACTGAAGTTCAGCAGGAAACTCTACTCAAAGATTAGCCCTCTTGCTCTTTGTTTCCAGGCCTGGGTCAGTGCAAAACCCATGGGTGATGTTGACGTCAGTACTGCTGACCCGCTGTCAGACGTCAGGGGCCCAATCAGACCTGGGTCAGCAGGTTGTTGCCATGGTGAGGTCTCTTTATAACACCAAGCACAAGATCCCTTCACAGGTAAAAAGAAAAAAAATGTATTGGTCTAACACTGCACATTGATGCTTTGCTGTATCTCGGTTCATCTTTCACAGTCTCACTGTTTCACAGATTTTTTCCGTAAAATTGTGCATGCTTTTTTTTTTTAACAGTGCTTTGTGTTCTGCATACTGATTGGCTAGAGACATTGTCAATCATTCTCCTCCATGTCATGTCTCCAGATATGTGCTGTTTGCCAAATCTGCAAAAATCTTTGATTGTGATCAGATCTTTTCTTTCATTTTATGTGTGTATATATATATATATATATATATATATATATATATATATATATATATATATATATATATATATAAAATTAGAAAGGACACTACCCATACATCACTATCAAATCCCAGTCCCTAACTGCTCAAAGTTCAACTGGTTTAACTTTCAACATGGGTTCAATGGCTGCGCATTCTGAAAACAGTCTTTAAAAACATGCAAAGCGAGACGTGAACGCGGAATCCAAAAATGCGCGTTTATTTAGAATTTTCATTGGAAGTGGTTGCTTGAACGTGCGTTGCAGAGGCCTGTTAAAAGCATCAGATTTTAAACAAGAGAGAATGTCATGTTTTTCTGAGAAAGTGTTTAAAATGTGCAGTGAGGAGTTTTTACAGGCTTAAAACATCTGTAATCCTTCTTCACAGATCTCACCTATTGTGTTATTTTTAGAACATATTTCCCATGAAAAACAAGATAACATGTTTTTTCTTTTCTGTGAATAATAATGTAAAAAATAAAAAAAAAATCGTATTAAATTTTTAACTCCATTCTAGGGGAAGTCAGTCATTTGTGCATTCTGTAATCTTCCATCTTAGGTGTTTTGTAAATATTTAAATGTTGTTTTTCAAAAACTTGTATCATCAGCGTAGAACATAAGACAAAATACAATTAGATTACAATTAGCATCCTAGGTGAAAGTGAGTGCTCCCCCCTCTTCATTTTCAAACTGGCTGCTATCACAGTGCTGCTCCAAGCTTGTTTGCATTCAGCACAACTACGCTGCAGCATCAGCATTTTGCTCTAAATCTTTGAATGTGAAGTTATAAGGGATAAAAGCAACAGCCACATGTTAGCATCAACTTGGTGCTATTTGCAAAGTATATTCATCATCCCCCTTTTTTGATATCTGATGGTGCCCTCAAGCTGTTCACGCCCTGCTGAACACCAGGTGAGCAGGAAGCCAAATGCCATTCTGTACGTCCAGAGCCAGCTGACTGTGATATTAGTTTAGCGGTAATACTATTCTGTGTGAATGGGCTAGTGTCTGCCATGCTGTCTTACATTAGTGTGGGAAGGGAGCAGGAGGTGGAGAAGGAGGCCTTTTACTCAGCTCCGAACAGCTTTAATTTAAATCTGCTGAAATGAAACTGCCAGAGCATGTGGGAGTCAGATTGCATTGTGTTATCCATACATTACTGAATGGATCTGCGGCAGGACTATGTGTCTGCGCTCATGTCTGTGTGTGAACCAAGTATCATGTCCCCGCACAGCTCCTGCTCCTTCATTTTCAACCCCTTTTGATCCCCCCCTTTGTTCATTGAATGTCTAATTTCACTTTGTCTTTGTTTTATCTCCCACTCCCTTTCTTTTCATCCGCTCATCCTCATATTTATCTTCTCAACACTCTTTTTTTCATTCTCCAGTGTATCGGACACATAGCAAACCTGCTGCTGCAGAACCAACCCAGCCTCCAGCAGCCTGCCCTAAAATTGATGTCTGAAAGCGGCGATAAGCAACTGCTGCAGCTGACTGTGGATCAAATCAACAGCATGAGTGCAGTAGGTGTCAATCTAAAATTCTGCATGGAAAAACATTTTGAGTAAAAATTTGTTTTCGAACACATACAGTGAACTTTGCTCAGTAAAAATTGTGTTTCTGGATGAAGCTAGCAACAAAAGTATTAAAGTATTTAGAAATTCTGAAAGACTGAAAAATTGTTGCAGTAATTTTGGGGAATTGTTTGTAAGGAAAGTAATTGTGTAAAAAGTCCATTTACATGGACTAGCTTGGACTACCATGGCATCGCGTCATATAAAAATGCAATCACTCACAGGTATGTCATTCTCTCATTTGATAGAATGTTGAGAAATCGTTTTTTCCTGTTCTCCAGAAGCTAAAAAACTATATATAACCTTTTTAAGAAAAAGAAAGTAATAAAACTGAAGTCAGAAATATAAGATTTAAACATATGAAACATAAAGATTTGAGTGAAAATGTCTTATTTTCACCAATGTTTGTTTCAAATCAAAACGTATATACATGATATTACTTAATTTAAAAATGTATCAAATGAAATGGGATTTTAAAAAAAAAGTTTTAGTTGTAAACAAAGAAAAGCACTTTATAAAAAAAAAACATTAAATAATGCCTATGGCCTTTAAGATTTTTAAAATAATAATTTCATCTCATATTCAAATTATTTTCTAAAGCATAAGTAACAGATAAACATGTTCATTGTTTTCTACTGTAGTGCTACTCATTAGTAAAGTCCGTTCCTTTTTTTAACAATATGAAACTTCAATGTCTTGTCACATTTAAAGTACTTCTATAAATAATTGTCTTCTGGTGAAAAACAGTCATTTAGTGGTTCAGCTGTATCTGATTTTGAAAGATTTGGACACACATTGTCAGATAAGCAAGTAAATCTTTGCTAAATATGTTCACTGATAAGCACTCGTCACAAAAGAAGCCTCTCAAACCCTACAGATCCGCCTTCTGTTCTTCAATCAGATAAGGGAAAGTCTCACTGTTTACTCATGCAGCCTCTATTACAAGAGACGATTAAGCCCTCTTTAGTGCACTTTGTCTTTTACCACAGTAAGAAGGAAGCAAACTTAAGTGAGGCGGAGTGTGGGTGGGGGGGTAAGAGAAACTATTTGTGCTTTAGATTTAAAAAGATTAAACTAAATGGAAGAAGAATGGGTGCTTAGTAACAGGGTTTGACAAGAGAACTTAGAAGACTGCAAATCTAGAATAATCTAAAGTTCCATAGAGACAAGGAGTGGAGACGTGCACACAGTGAGAATAAAAAAACGGTAGGGCTGATAGGTGGATAATATATAAAGTAATGGCAGCTATTGTATCTTACTGCTGTTGGAAGTAAGACAAATGTTAGCACGTATGCACAGAAGTGTGTTGATGTAAAGATGCAATCGAGGCAGAGCTTCTTTTCCCTGGATCATTTTAATGCTTGAAAATGTATGCAAAGTTCTGACTATCTGCCAGTTTTCATTCCTTCAAATTTACAAGCATTTCTCACTGTGAAGGTGCATGATCTTGTTTTTGCAGACAGACTGTTGCGTAACTGTCTATATTAAGTTCTTATTCAAGGTTAGGGAGGCCACTACTTCTCTATACTTCCAGTACTTGTTTTTGAGTACAGAAAAAATGTATTTTAAAGCTCAACCTTTAAGCAAACCTTTACAGATTAAAGGAAATCCCATAAAAAATAACAAAATACATTTAACATGCAAATTGGATTAGGTAGTGGATGAATAATCTATGATGTCCTCCAAAGAATTGACATGACTTTGCTTTTCCACCCCTATAACATGCCAAAATCAAAACAAAACTGATACACAGTTATCCATCCGTCCGTCCGTCCGTCCATCCATCCATCTTTAGAACTCACTGAATATCTTTTGGAGTCACGAAGTTGCTGAACAGCCTGAACAGGTGTCCAGTCCGTTGCAGGGACACGTACTCGATCACATGAACACCTACACTGCACAAACTGAATCTTAAGAAAGTAAAGATACATATTTCAAAAATTGTCATGCAAGAAGAATAATCTTATCAAGAAAGTTTTTCAATAGCAAAATAATCTTAGATTGTGAAAACATTTCTTGAAATAAGAATTCTTGGTAGGACCATTTTTCTTACCACGTTGGCAAATGCATTTGCTTGTTTAAAGAAAATCTGCCAACGGGGTGAAACTTATTGTCTTATCAAGGGCCTGTTTTGGCAGTGTAAGGACAATTTAGAGTCACCAATGACCCTTTGAATCATGGTTTTAGAATGCTAGAGGAAGCCAGAAGAGAACCCACACATGCGCAAGGACAACAGGCAAAGTCCACACAGAAAGGTCACAGTCTGAAGTTGAACCAGGGCCCACTCGCTGTTAGGTGTGAGGGCTAACCACTGCACCAACATGCAGCCCGACACAGTTGATAAAAAATAAAATGATAAGCAAAAGGAATTTTCTTCAAAAAAAAAATTGTAATTAAGTTACATTTGCTGTGAATTTACATATTTTTTAATGCATGAGTCAATGAGAAATTGCAACCTTTTGAAACCAGCCTCTAGTGGTCTTTTGAGGAACTGCAACATTTGTTTGGGTTTGACGTTAATTTTGAGAATTTGAGAACTGAAGGGGTGGCTTCAAGCCTGAGCACAGAGTGTGTAAAACAGCCAAGCAAATCTGTGCTTTGAGGTCAAACACATGGACACAGTACTGATTCTGTTTGTTCTCACTTACTGAATTCACATTGTTTCATATAAAAGGTCCCTCAGTTTAACAAAGCCGACTCACAAAAGCACTACATTTGCTAATGACCAGATAATCAACAGCACATGCAGGTGCTAATGGAAAGCTGAATTCCTCTTCCCTCAGAAAATAATGCAGAAGTGTCAGTTTGAGGGTTGCAGTGTGATGTGAAAACCTGATGGTTCTGCCTGGGACTGTATTACATAATAAAAGATCCTGTTTGGAGTGGATAATCAATGTGACACATTATCAGATTCACAAGCGGCTTCAGCTTGTCAACAGCCACTACACAGTGACCGTTAGCAGATCAGCATCTCAGGGGGATCAAACATAATTGATTTTAACTCAGAAATCCGGTGATCCTGCTGTTGAGACTGGTCTTTATTGAGTGCTACCTCAGAGTTAGTTCAAGAGACTCATTTGGGTTTGCTCTTTTGTGATCATTTGTTTCACTTCACATTAACTTGGTTAACTCTGAGAAAGGTTTCCTAAATGTCACTGGTAATTTATTATGACATTGAAAAGCTTGATGCTGAGTCTGGCTTTGATGGGCGCGACATTCCTCAGCATATAACATCTTGTATTGTTCATAAATAATTACATTAAAGTCAATTTCAGAGGGTTTTGGCAGCTTTAATCTATATGTATTGGTAATGTATTCTCTCTGACATTATATTTTTTTCATCTGAACTAATATTTACTTTGTTTTTGTTTTTTTTGCCTTTGTTTTTTTTTTAGATAAAAATATATTAGGATCAGTTTTTTGCATGAAAATGTGTCAGCATAATAAAATCTATTTTTATATTTAGCCAAAGAGAGATATTTTGGTATTTTTCTCTGCAAAAATTATGCTGTCAAGTGTCCTAGTCCTCCTGTGTAACAGGTAGATGCGTCTGCTGTGCTCTGGTGGCGCACACTGTGGGCGTTAAAGAACTAAGAAAAAAAAGGAAAGGAGTGGGAGTAGTCCAGATGATTTGAAAGGGAGACAAAGCAGTAGTACAGCGGGTAATAAAAAGAGTGCAATGCATTCTTGATGTGGATAAATGCAAAGAGCGCCTTTATTTCTTTCCTTTGGCAGCAGGAACTTGCAAAGCTTTCAGGGTAATGCCACAAGCTGTCTTCTTAGTTTCCACCTTCATGTATTGCTGTGCAGAGGAGGAGCACAGCACTTGAGGCAGGAGCCAGTCTAGACTAATGAAATGCAAAGTCAAAATAAGAGGTTTTAGCAACCTCCATCAATGTGAAAGAGCTTTCACACTGGACAAGGTAGATACATTTGTATATAAACGTGAACTTGCACAGTTTCCTGTAAAATTTCTGTCTGCAAACTGTAGCAGTTTTACTATTAACAGAGAAAACACTCATCCTGTCAGATTGCAATTTAATCCGAAAAGAACCCAATTCTTCCTAAAAATTAAAATTATATGTGATATAACTACAGACCAAGTGGGCCACAGAACACATTCTGATGTTTACCGTTAAGCCACCTTCACACCGCCCTCGACAACATGTGTTCAAGTGATGTGTTCAAGTGAACGTAGCTTTAAGCCTGGTTCACACTGGACACGGAGGCCGCTTCCATTCAACGCCCTTGTAAACCGATGGTGTAATTCACACCAGATGCGAAGCGCCACAGACCAGCTCTCGCCATGCAGCGGAACGTTTTGACGTCTGGTCTATTTTTTGCGCGAGCCGCAAGGGATCTGCGTCAATACTGCCAGGAAGTGACGTAAAGACACACGAGAAAATCTGGCCAATTTTCCAAATATCACCAAATGTTCACAATAAAACACAGCGATTGACAAATGTGATCATATGTTTGTATTTAAACAGACTGTAGAGAATAAAATAAACACAACACACATAAAACAAACAGGCACACACATGCAGACACGCACACAGACAGATCAACATAGTGGGCTGACTGTGGGGAGTTGGAAGGGGGGTTAACATGAAAACAATCAACATGAGAGAGGCATAGAGCAGTTGGCAACAGGTCAAGATGAAATACTAATTGAAAGTGGATACTGTGTGCACATTCTGTTCCGCGGCGCGTCCGCGTCTAGCGTGAACCTGGCATTACAATGTCACCATGGGTTCTTATGGGCTTGTTTGTCCACCACAAATCCTTGAGTCTCTCTCCATAGCAGTTACAGCTGCTTTGGGCTTAACAAGGTACTCCTGGAACAAGCAGGAAAGCAATTTGAGGCAATCTTGGCGGCCTTCCTCTAAAAATAATACACACACAAGAATTTAAAGAAAATAAATAAATAACTGTTTAGAAGTGCTTCTTTTCAGACACAAAACCCACACAGCCGTTGCACTTGGTTCTCCAAAGCTTTGTTTTTTCCAGCTACACGGAAATACCTTGAACTGTGGCAGCACCAATTTTTTTCCTCTGATTGTCACTCTTTTTATTTACCAGATTGAAGTTGTTTTGCAAAATGTGGTCAATGGCTGGACCCTTCAATTCTGAATTTTAACAAGTCTTTTAAAATGTAAGATGCTGCTAGCTTGAGTTGATTTTTCTTTTAAAAGCAGTGGTCCCCAACCTTTACAGGCCATGTACTCGTTTAAAATAAGACAGTGTTTTCACGGGGCTAAGGCAAAGTTTGTGCTTTAAATTTCATTTAGCAAATAGATTTGGTTTAAAGTTTATTTGTACACTAGATTTTGTGTAGGAACCAATAGTATAGATTTTTCCTCAAACTAAAACTCTTAAACTGGAAGCGAAAAAATCAGTACCATTTTCAGCTTCGTCAGACATTAAACAAAATCAGTCACTAAAACTGGTATTTTATAAATAAATTAATAAATATGAATGCACCATTTGAACAACTTTATTAGAAACTTCCTGTCACAGTAAATCTACTGTGTATTTGGACTCCTGGTTTTAGTCTGTTTAATGCATATGTCTTTTATTTTGAAGTCAAATGCTCTTTTTCTGTTCTGTCTGGCTCTTTTCTACGAAAATTCTTTCCAAATATGTTTGTTTTTGGTTCACTTTGCCAGTTGGGGGGACTAGTTTATTGGTTGGTGCAGCCGCTTTAGGAGAGTAGCGGATGGATTTTCAACATGTGACTGACCGATTTGACATGCATCAGCAATGAGTCGGATGTTGTGGAAGGAACAAAGTATTTTTCCGAAATAAAACTTTCCTCAGAATTAGATTGTAAATAAAACAGAAAAATTTATATAGTGTTTAGTTTTTTTTTTTTTTTTACTGTTAAGAGGTACCAACTGTCCAACGGAACAGTACCAGTCGGGTTAGGGACCCCTGTTTTAAAGGCAGTGAAGAGCTGTGGGTGAAACACCAGCATGGAGGGGGAAGTTACAAGTGGAAACTTGCTTCCAAATCTAATAAAGACTTGGAGAGCCAGTAGCGATAAACTCTTGCAGAAAGAAGACAAACACACTGTTTAATCTATTTCAGCATCAAGCCTTAACAGGTCTAGTTGTGCTTCCAATGCTGACTAGCAAGTTTTAGAATCAAGGAACAGTCAGTTCATGATTTCATTACTTCTTGTTTTTACTTTTTTTTTCACCTTTTTGTCTTTTGCAAACTAAGTGTGTTTGTGTTTGCAATCCATCTAATTAGGACCTCTCCAAAGAACTAGAGGAACCTTGTCCATCTGTCCACTGGAGTGAGGACAAAGAACTTTAGCGTGCATGTGTCGGAGTGAGTGATTATGTGTCTAATTGCTGGTTTACGTGCTTTGTTTACGGCCGCTGCATCATATTGGCTCTATTATTCTAGCCCTGTTTGCTTGGGTACTTAGCGTGTTGATCCCTGACTTATTCAATCCATGCGTTTGCTCGTTGGTTCCTGTGCGTCACAACCCACTTTTATTTTTATTTTTTGGCCCTGCTACTTCATCTACTGTCGCTTTCAAGAATGTTTCGCTCTAAGCAAGGATTGTTTGGTGTTTGAGTGCATATGCATGCAAGGCTTGGCATACTGCTAAAGCCTGGGGACAGACGGATGGAAGGTTGGGGAAGCAGAGCCCAAGGAAGGATGAGAGGAGGAGGAAAGGAGATAGCTGTGTGTTGTCTGGAATTCCAAAGAAGATTTATGTTTTAAATGATAAAAGAAAGTCTCGGCCATGCATTATGTATTGGGTATTGTACGTGTACGGTAATTCTAATTAAGATCTCAGCTGGGCTTATCTGGGAGTCGTAGAGTGCCAAGAAAGATGTATACAGGAAATGAGTGATGCACAAATGAAAAAACAAGGGTATAAAATATTACCCAGACCAGTGAGACAACATTATAGTGTCTCTGAGAGCAAGGCGGAATGATAAGCTGGCGCTTTGAACAAAGCTTTTACCTGTTTGAACAGGACAAAATGGCAAGAAATAAAAAGATAAAAGCAGAGCATGAATGAAAGAGTTGGAAATCTTACTGCTGTTTGCAGTTTGACTTGTCAGTGTTCTTGTCCCGCTCTAAATTTGTTCTCCGTCTGAGCCCAAACAAAGTGGAAATAGCTTCTTGTTTGTGAATTCTCTAAAGATAAAGACCGCATGTGGTCTGAACCAGATTTAGAGGGCTTCTCAACCACAAACACACGTCTCTGCAAGAAGCACTGCCAGCAACGATTTTCATGTTCACAAGGCTATTGACCTCTTTTAAAAAGAGGAGTTCGTGGTGGATATATTCTCAACACAATCAACTTGGATTTCTGATTTTCTGTTTTAGCAGTAACCTTAACCCTGTAAAGCCCGCTACATCAAAGAATTGACAGAAAACTCCATTTTTTTCAATATGTTTTTTTTTTATATAAAAAAAATTGTTGATGACATTTTTTAACATGGTGTAACTGCATTGTAAATTATTATTAACAAATGTTGCATTCTTTCAACGCAGCAAGTAGTCATTTAAAAGGATGCGTAACAACAGATTAATTATTCTCACCATAATGTTTTGAAGATGAGCAGAACATTTTCCCACCAAAAGTGTTTTTGAGATTTAATGGAAACAGCCATTTTGAAATGAGCAGGAACAACCTTTCTACTGCCCTAGTGGAGTGATAATGAACTACAGGGCAGATAACAGTTAAATACAAGGGGTTTTAAGGAAAGTTTGAATTATTTTGACATAAGGGTCTCAGAAATGCATGTATCAAATTTGATACGAGTGGTTATATGGTCAAAAAAGAAAAAGAAGCCAAGAACAACAGCCTTACCCCAGGCTCACACTGCATACGATCCAACTGCAGTGTGCCGGAGTCTTTACGTAACTTGAACAGTGCGAGAGGCACTCACATTGTATCCAGTCCGGTCCGGTTCTCCGGCGCTCCGTATCCGTTTCGTTGGCTTCAAATCTTGGCTGGACACCGGAGTAAGCCAGAGCACTTTTTGTGAAGTTGGGTCAAATGAAACGACCTAAACATTTTTTCAAAACACAGACTATTTTCTGCATAACACAGTCAAATATGTACATTTAAGCCTTATATAAGGCAAAAGTGGTAATGCAAGTTTCATGCTTACCCATTGTATGAAGGCAAGTCATGCAACAAAAGAAGTGTTGTGAATATAATCCAAAATCACGGCGGAATGAAGGTTTGTTTACTAGTACTACCTATATAAATGACTGGCGATTGCAGTATTATCAATCTGCTGGCTCGGAGGACCAACAGCACTCTCAGGTCAACGATTTCAGGACTCTTGTTTTTTGTTTTTTGAGACAGCGCTTCTTTGCTGCTGGTTGCTGTTTATCAATTTTTTTCCACAACAAATGTTACTAGTGTTGAAAATTGGATATGTTTCATGCGCCATTATTTTTATTGGTTATAACAGATTATTTAATGCCTTTCTTACTAATGAATTGTGCATTTTTAAAACCCTAACCCTTTCAGTGGAAATATGATATAGTACATATAGAGGCTTGAAACTTTTGTTTGGAGAATCCAGACTGATTTCTCTTTATTATTGTATACAACTGCTGATAGAAGGTTGAGTCTGGAATTTTCTAAGCTCCTGAAATTTTATCAGAAATTGCGAATATTGTGATCTGAAGACAAAGAGCCTGAAAAGACATGGTGCTGCTTTGACGCTTAAAGGGTTCATATATAGCCTTTACTTATTCTGTAGAACAAATTAAACAGATTTCACAATAAAATGAAATGAATAATAATACAATAAAACATGTCAGAAAACCAAATAAATAACAAACCAAAACATCTGGAAAAATTAAACAGGATGTGTTGAGGTGGGTAGAACAACTTCCATTTATTAGGAGTTACATTAAACTTATACAAACATGGTAAATGGCGTATACTTGTATGGCACTTTTCTCTCTTCCTTGAAAGCCCGAAGCACTTTACAGTTGCAGTCACCTTAAACCAATTATACACACATTATTACACCGATGGTGTCTCTACTGCCGAAGACTGATTCCAACCTTCCACCAGAGGTAATTTGGGTTTGGTGTGTTGCCCAAGGACACTTATAGCCACCTCACCTATGGTTTTGTACGATAAATCACAGCTGTAAATAGAAAAAGAAAATATATTAGTGGATATTTCAAATTAAACATTTCAAAATAACAAAAAATACATACTGTCTGGTTGGGGAGGTTTTCTTTTCAAATCTATACCAATACTACAGTCAAATTCCTCTACCTAACTAAAACAAATATTTTGCTCTTAGAAATGTTCTGTAACATTTGCCATTTAACATTTTTTTTAAGTTAAAGTGTCTTTGAAAATGAATTTGAACCTTTAATAATTTTGTTGGTTGGAAATAGCTTGTAGAACAAAATGAGCCGTGGTAATTGCTGCAGCGTTCAACACAGTTTAATCTCTGGAAGAGAATTCCCCTTTTGAATTGTTATATCCAATTGGAAAAAGATACGCAAGTCACATGTAAAATTGTAGACCTACAGTATAAAGAACAATGCAGTATAAATGCTTAATATTATTATTATTGTTAAAGAAATAATATTATTGACCGAAAGCAATGAATCAACATTACGCTACAAAATAGTAAGATATGTATCAATACATGTTTGGTTTTGCTCAGTAAACATTTATTTTTCCCTTGTTATAAACCACATTTGTAATGAGACAATATTTATGACTTACATAATAGAAAATGATTACATGTACAAACATTGAAAAGATACAAAAGTTAAATATGCTGTAAAATGTTAAATGATGTATTGCTAAGAAACCGTCATGAATTTTAGATTTGCACAAACAACATTAATGTGGACAAGCTAAGTTACAAAAAGACATCAACGTTTCGTTTTTGTAAAAAATGTAATTTATTGGTAATTTACTGTATAATTTACTGTATATTAAGACTCTTGTAATAAATTACCTAGTTGTTTATGTTTTTGCAGGTCTTCCATACATTTTTCATATACTCTTACCACTCACTTGCAGAAAATAATAAAACAAACTTCATCCTGTAGCTAGGACGCACTGTATCAAAAACCATGCACATTTAACACATTGCAAAAAATGCAAATTCATAGTTGTGATATTTAAAAATGATTTAGTAATCAACATACAAACAGGAATAGAAACAAGGTTTCTTATGCTGCGATGTTTTATGGCTTATTGTAATGGTCTCCAACCCCTGGGCCGCGGACCTGTACCACAGAGTACCGCAGAGAAAAAGACATGACATAAATCATTCTGTTTTATTTGCAATCTGATTCTGGAGGAAGTTTTATTTTGGAAAATTACTGAACTCTCTCCACAACATCAAACTCATTCTTGATGCATGTCAAGTCTTTCTGTCATGTTTCTGTGCGAAAAATCGATCTACTACTTTCTTAAAGCCGCTGCACCGACCACCACGTTGGAATCTGGCAAAGTTAACAAAGTTAACAAGAACCAAACATATTTGGAAAGTTTCTTTTTGCAGAAAAGACCAGTAGGAAAACAGAAGAGTCTTTGAATTCAACATAAAAGAAATCTGCATTTAAGAGACTAAAACTAGGACTATTTATTCTAACTATGGATTTACTTCCCACACACCATAATAATAATGCATAATATTCAGCAACTGGATGTCTAATGTTACAGTGGATTCATATTTATTATATATGAAAAAAAACCGTTTCAGTGACGGATTTTGTGTGTGTTTGTCACACCCTAAAAGTCTAATGAGGCGGAAGTTGGCTTCAGATTTTTTAGCTTTCACTTCAACAGCTTTGAGTTAAGGGAAAATCTATATAACACTCCACTTCAGCCTTTCACAGGTCAGTCCGTGAAAATGTTATCTTACATTCAGGCCACAGAGCGGTTTGCTCTGTGGCCTGAAAAAAGGTTGGGGACGACTGGCTTAATACATTTTTTTAATTTCTCATATTTATTGAAATAATTTGAATGTAACTTTTAAGGTTGGATGGTAAATTTTTAAATGATCTCTGATTACTATATCAGTATGCTTGTAGTGTGTATTTTCTAATGCTAAAAAGCTTTTTTAAAAAAGAACACTGCAAGCCACTTGCACTGCTGTGCCATAGAGATTGCCCTCCTTCTCTCTGCTACGTTTTCTGTCTATTTTCAGCTCAGTCGTCTGGCTTTAGGGTTCAAATCTGTGTGCACACTGGGCCAAGACTGTGCTTGAGTGTCATACCTCAAGATTGTTTTTACAGAAAAAGTTGGAATTTTTAGCAAAATAAATACATTGAGTTCCAGTCAAGCTCTTATTTTTACCCGTTCCACCTCTTGCGTTGAAGGATTTTGTGGCCTCTCAGTGGGTGCCCACTGTGGCATTGAAGGTATGAAGTTAGTCATTTTCAGCATCCCTGCTGCCTAGTGGTGGTTGTTGACTCGCACTTCTATCAGGCATATACATCACCTTGTATTTCCTATTTGCAGACTAACATCTGCCTGTTCCACATCACCAGCACGTATGTTGTAGCTGAGCTTTTCCTCATAGTGTGACACCTCATTACAATCAAAACCTACAGGTTTTCAGGTCCAATCAAATCTTTGCTTTAGGTCAGTCAAAAACTCCAAAGGACAAAAGCCAAAAGTGTAAACCCATTTTTTTTTGGGTGAGTAAATGAAGGTTTCTCAGAAAAAGCATTTATGATTTCTGAGTCCTGCAGGAAAATGCATCCTTTTTTTTATGATTTGACCTGTGATTGCTGATTTTGTTGCTGAAAGCCCTGCAGTCATATCTACTAATAGCTGCGGTACTTCACTGCAAAAACCATGTTTCTGAAAAAGCCTAAAGTCACAAACAGTTTTTCAGAAGGGGAGATTGGGAACCCTGGGTGTTTTTCTCTGTTGGATATGAGGGCAGTGTGCCAGCTCATTAAACTTTGAGGCTGATATCCAAAGTACTGGTGATGCATTTCCTCATTAGGGCTCCTCAACTCATGCACTGATGTACTCCATCATACTTGCTTCCAGTGACTGTAGCAGATGGATGTTCGCCCGACTTGTAGCATGCACAGGACCCCACGAGGGTGCGCAGACTTTGTTGATTCATTGTCTTGTCCTTTGGCGAAACCATAAGGCTAACATCCGGTGTCATTAAAATCTTTGCAAATGACTCAATCTTCATAAAACTTGCCCCAAATATTTATGTCCAATGCAAGTAGCAAACACAGAGTTTAACTTTGTTTTGCAATTCCACAAGAGTTTTGAAAAAATAACACACACTTGGTATTTAATTTTGAAAGTCAAGCTAATGTCCCCTTCCCTTTGTAGTTCATCTTCTGAACTTCCAGTTTCCCTGATTCTGTAATTATAAAATAATATGCAGCTAAGCTACTCTGACCCACGCTCTAGTTTTAGTTTAGGACACTTCTGAAACATAAGACACATCTAAAAGACAATTGTAAACAATTAGAAGTCATCCTCTTTACCCCTTCCACCATCAACATCTCATCACAGCTGGGATAGGCTCCAACAACCCTCCTGACTCTAATCAGACAAACTGGCCTCAAAGATGGGTGGATTCAAACGAGGATGAAACTGCTGCAATCCTGCCTGTCTCAACTGCTTTTATCTTCAAAAATTGTAGAAAATATTCTGCTTTCAGTTTTAATTTTTTTTTCTTTTTTTGCAAGGAGACTTTCTATAAAATATTTGGGTTAAGTACTGAGTAGCCTTCATGTCGAGCTAAGCTGATGGTTGCTGTAGCCCGTTTCCACTTGGAAATACTTAGGATAAAGTCTAGATTAATTATAAATGATTATTTCTGCTTAATATTAAAACACATTAAATAGGTATTTTGGGGAGTTTGTTCTTTTCATTTTTCTTTAATAAGAACCTAATATTACAAGGAACTCAATAAATTGATAAAATCAACACCAAATAAAATGTACATATTTGTTTTTGTTTTGTTTTGCCTTTGTTTTGTTAGGTACTACAGTGTTCTGTCTCAAATTTTCCAAATATTTTTTCACAGAAGTTTTTGTCTCCCAAACACGTGCATATGCTCAGATTCCACAAAATGCTTTTTAGACCACACTTTGCCAAACCTTTCCAAATATATTGATTTTTTTTATATGTGTAAATGATAAATTAGAGACCTGAGCTCTTATACACTCATGCCAATGAAATTGTGTTTTTAATATGTTCTTGTGGCATTTTTCACGTGATGGAGGACAAGAAAATAAAGATTCAAATAAAGTTTCTTAGTATTTACTTATTCATAATGTTGTGAATCAAGAGCAGGTGAAAATAATTACGTTGGAAAAATCTTGTAGCTGCGATGTTTTGTGCTGCAGTCAGCAAACCACAAGAACTGACGTGTTAAAAACTGAAAGATTTCAAAGTGCCTTTTGTCTGAAGCTTGTTGACCTTTGATAGCCATCACTGCCCTTTCCATTGATGTGCTGCTGCATATTCTGTCCAACATGGATTTTCCACCTGTATTGTATTTCGAGTCATTTATTTTGACTACCCTGGTCTCCTATTTCCCCCTACAAGCTTATCATGATCCATCTGGTTTTGTCTCACAAAGGAAACCTTAGAAATTAATTTATTAGTCATGCATATGTGTCACCTGTCACTGCTGTCTTACTTTATTTTGAAAGTAACGACATGCTGGAAAAAAGCTTGTTTTCTGTTGAAAAAAAAGATCTGCACTCACACACTTACACATACACTGAGTGTCTCAGCTTCTTGTATAAGACATTGAGGCCCCACCATTGCATCTCGACTAAAGGCTTTTTAGGGATAAAACTTAAAGTAGGAGGCTCGCAGAGATGAGAAGCTCCAGAAGTGGGAGGCGAGAAACCCATCCAGCTCAGCTCATCGTCTTTAGAACAGAGGAGAAGACACGGGCTCTGCATTTATAATTGATCCGCCTCGGGTCCAAAAATACCTCCGACAAGGACTGGCTGCTGTATGTGCGTGTAGAATAGTGCAAGTGCAAGCTCAATAATACAGAAAGCAAACAGGTGAGAGGTCGGTGAGGAGGTGGGGTCTGAGTCAGAGTGAGAGGCGGAGAGTCGGCCCCTCAGCTGTGACATCCAGCCCCAGAGCTGCGCGGCCTGTGAGCCTCTCGGTGCAGCTCCAGCGGCATTTAACTGCTTGAATTTGTATGTAATCCATTGATGTAAAGAGGCGGATGATATGATTAAAATCTTATGTAAACGTCTGTTTATGGGTCTGGGAGCAGGTGCTCAGAATCGTTTTGGTGAGAATGGTCTGGTCATGTGAACTTCTGACCTCATCACTGTACGACCCAAAGAATTTCTATGTGCTTCTCTGCTTTTGTTTACGGTGAAAATGTGCCACTTTTTTATTATTAAAGAGGTTTCATCACTTTATTGACAACTGTGAACAAGTACAAACACAAGAAAATTTAAACAATAGATGAATAAATAAACCGTGAAAGATAAACATAAGTCTTCGGATGTGACACGTCATGAAGGCAAACAAAAGGTGCTAGAGGTCTTCTTCCATCATTTCAATATCTTTGACTACGTTACCAAAATTGATTTACAGTTTTGAGCTGCTAATGCAGAAAGTTACTTTTTTCTCACTGCATCACATTAGGTGTAGGTGTCAAATAGCTTTGCTGAATTATTTCCAGCAGAGACAAGACTATTTGCATGCACATTTTCAGAAAAAAGTTTGGTTTCCTTTTCCCTCTCATCAAGTTTGTTTACTTTCCTGCAGGAGTCTACCTCCACCTGCGACGAGGAACTTCTGTCGCTGCTCCTGGATGCAGGCCTCTTGGTGGGCTGCGTCTCATCCGCTTTGTATCCCCTGCTCAGCTCCCACATGCTGACCCACCAGCAGGAGGGAGGCTGGGATGTGGAGAAGGCTGCTGCAGAGCTGATGGCAGCAGGCCACGGCCCAGAGGCAGGTTCTCTTCTGCTGGCTCATCGGGGAACTCACCAGGCCCAGTTCACCTTCAACTCCGCTTTGGCTGTTCTCAGGAAGTGGCTGTAAGAGGAGGCAGCTCCCCCACCTACACAAACATACTCACTTGGAGCAACCAAAATGGAGATCTGAGTAAAAATAGTCCATAACAGAATTATTTGCAGACCATACTTCTAATCAGATTTGGAAAAAGCGAGCTGCAGAGCTCGCATCAAAGCTAAAGAGACAACACCTTTAATATCTAAACATCTGCTCAATTAGGAGCACATAAATACACAAACTTTCACAGTCACCAACGAGCATGCAGACCGAGGCCTAATCAGAAGCTGCCTGCATTTATTTGCATGTGTTGTCTCCTACTGTTTGAAAAAGTAATTGAGCAGTCGCTCAGAAGAGGTGGGTGGATATTAGCCTATTGTTCCATCACAGGTCTCCCTCTTTAACATCCCATCGTTAGACACCCTGCCTCGGCTCTATTGTTTCCCCCCTAATAATATCTAATTAATTCCTTACAAACAAATTAGCCCCCCAGCTGCCACGTGCTGTGTGTGTTTTTCAAAATTAACTCTGTGTGCAGCTGCAGCTGTGTGTGTTTGCTTCCTTTGTTTCACCTCATGGCAAACTGAATTATGTATTTTATCAAATCCTGCTGTCAGATCAGAAATAAAGAGTATTCCAAAGGTTCAGTTGTTTTTTATTTTATTTTTTAAAATGTTTTTGTCTCTAAAACCTTTTCAGTGAAATATTTATAGATCTTTAGTGTCTGCTGACCTTTACCCCCCCGTCTACTTTTCTTTTCATAGTTTTTTAAAGATTTTACCCAACACTTTCCGTATGATGAATGTTTTCCACACATTTGTGTTGTAATTACAGCATTTCCACATTGTTCCAGGGATAATTACAGCCCCTTTGACCTAAACAATAATTATGTATTCATGTTTTTCCTTTTTTTTCCGGTTACACATTTATTCCATAGAAGTGTTGTTCTGGTCAGCATTCATAACTCAATGGAAGCTTTGAAATAAGCAGCTGTTATCGCTTGACAGCACCTGAAGATTTTCTTTTTTTTTTCTTGCTGGTAATTGCTAAAAGGCGGAATCGTTCTGTTAGCATTTTGGTATTTTTATTTTTTTTATTCAGTTTTCTTTTTTTTTTTTGCCATTAAACTTAAGTAAAACTGTCTGCAGCTACCAATCATGTAACTTTGTTTGAAGGGGTGAAAAAGTTTGAAATCTCTTCAGTGATGGAAAACCTGCATGAACAGAGGCAAGAGGAAAAAATGTCTTGTTTAAGAAATATGGCTTTTTACACGAATTACTGAAAAGGCAGGCTTTTCCCGGCTCATTAATGCTACTTTTTGTCATTCAGGCTCTGCTGTGAGTGATGGATGATTTAACTTCATGTAATGTTTGGCCTTGAGCTCTAAAATATATTTATAGATATTTTTCCTTGTAAAATACTCACCTGCCTGTGGTTTTTCTTTTTTCTTGAAGGGAAAAAAATTGCTTTAATCATTTTATACATCAGGAGTTATGTTTTGGAGGTTTTTATGCTCAATTTAAGGAAAATTGGAGGTTTCTCTCACACTCGAAGATATTTTAGTTTTTGTAATTTTGTCGTTTTTGTTGCCAAGTTGTGCAGTGATGGAGCAAATAATCGAAACTGCAATATTTAGATAAAACTTTCTACAGTCGACATGGCTGCAACCGAACAATAGCCAGGAATTGCACTGTTTCAAAATGTTTTTTAGATGATCGCTTCTGTTTTATTCATTGACACCTTAAAAAACTGAAGGAAAAAGATTTTTTGATTTTCCAAAGACAACTAAAAAATATTGAACCTGAAACAATATTCACATTTTTTTTTCATTTGCTGTTTAAAGAAAATCAACAAAAGTCCTGGCCACTCTTGAACCGTATGCAAGATCCGTATAAAAAACAAATTTCTCTATGTCGACAATGGATTTGCCAACTATGCCACATTCTTATATTCTAAACTTGGGTCACATGACAAGGAAACATTGATTCATATGTGGCCAAAATGTGTTTTCAACCATTTAGTTTAGTTTTTTCAAATTCAGCTCTCATATTTTTGTAGTTTCTCAAATGCAAAAGTCACATCGATAGCTGGAAACTATTGCTTAACAGGGTGGCAGATTATATGAAGAGAAACCTTTGAATACTCCATGTTAAACACTGGAGTTATGGGAAAAAGTACATCTGTTATATTAATTCTTTTCCTTGTGTCCCAGCAAGTCAGTGAATAGCATAAAATTCTTAACAAAAGGAGTCCGCCAGAACAAAAGGAAAAATACAAATCAAGTCAATGACTGAGTAAAATCAAAAGAAAGAGCTCATAGTTTCTAGTTAAAGACCCACTTCGATCGTCTTTTTGTCTACTGCAAAAGCGTTTCCAGTTGTCTTTTAATTATGATTATGCCATTTTAGGCAAAATAAAAAAAAAAAAAACCCTGTGTTGTTTTCTACTTTAGTCATTCATCTCTGAGTTGTGGGTGAGACTGTTGGCTCAAAAAAAGCCGCCCCAATTTCCCATGAACCATCTCTTGATTTTCTCTACTGCTAGCTTACAGCCTCTTGCACCCCCAACCTAACTTTACTGGTGTAACAAAAATGGTGAGCACTATTGTATCTATGCAGCCGAACAGTTTTGAGCCAGATTCCAGCTCAGACGAGGAAATAAAAGACGTACATGGATCTATTTGTCTACAAGTGGATGCATCAGAATGATGTGGAGAGGGGAGCTTGTGTCCCGTTCAGCGTATCTTCTAATACTACAAGCTTTTGCAAACTGCATTTTTTGTCTGCTCTTGATTCACAGAGATTTGAATCAAGAAATACTCAGAAATGCAGTTTGAAACTTTACTTCTTTTATAAATATCCTCCATTATGTGTAAAATTCTACAAGAACATGTTACCCAAAACACAGTTTACAATGGAGTGGGTCTTTATGATGAAGCCATATGTTGGGTGGAAGCCTTATAGCAGTGTAAGAAAAGAATTTTAAAGCAAAGACTTGGCCAATAATTAAATACATTTCAATAAGGATAATCTATCTCACCACAGGCATGGTGGGTGTTTATTCATCATTCCTTACATCATCAATCGGTCTCCACTCTGTGCCAATTGCTGAAGTCCTTATTTTCTTCACAACCAATCACAATCAAATCCCTGCCTTTAAATTCAATGAAATTTGTTTATCCGCATTCCAGACGTTGTGCTAAATCTGCTGTTCTCTTATTTGGCTTTAATTGACCATCTCCATCCTAAGCGTGGCAAAGGATTGTTCTACCAGTACCTTAAATGCTTTCTAGAAAGGTTGCTTTCTTTCTGGCTGAGCACAATGTTTGTCGGAATTTGCAGTCTGCTATTAAAGTTTCTCAGGTGGTGTCTGCGTTCCTGGCTGCTGAGTGTCGTAAGGGTTAGGCCTAGTTGGGCCATTTGCTTCTCCCCCTTTTCTGCTTTCATGTGGGCCCTTTTGGCATCACCACCAGGAAGTACTCTGGAAAAAGCATTTGATTTTGACCTATTCGTTCGTCTCTCTGGCTTCATTCCCAGTGTTAACAGTCTCATCCCGGCCGAGCCTTTCTTCCCACATTATACCCCGGAGGACGATGTCATCAGCTGATAAAGCTCAACAGTCGTGGCTCTCAAAGGCAGATGTAATTGATGCGTTCAAGTGAATTCCCATTCATCCCTCTTGGTGGCCCCTCTTCAGTGCCATGTTGACTCCTGGTTCTCTGTTTCTGTTTGCCTCACTTTTGGTTATTCTTAATCTGTTGTCTGATGCTTTGTGTTGGATTTTGCTCGTGTGGCTTCCCTATGCTCTACACCTGCTGGAGGATTTCCTCCTGATGGATCCTCCGGTTGGTGGTTCTGGTTCTCTCATACTAAGCTGACGTCTTCTTTTGTTTTTCTGAGTGTGTCTCTATCTGCTGAAATGGGCGCTATTCTCGATACGGTTGAGATGAAGAGATGAAGGCCTTCCTCCCTCCTGTTAGCTGCAACACATTCGGGACGTCATGAAGGGTTTCCTCACTTCTCTTTCCTCTTTGGAGCGTCAGCTGATAGTTGTGTATTTTGCTTTGTGAGTTGTTCCTCTGGCGCATTCTTTCATTTCCTGTCTATTGGAGTTAGCCCCCTCAGTTCCTAGTTTGTTGGACTCGGTTTCTCTGGATGCTGGTTGTCATTCTGATCTGGCTTTCTGGTCAAAGTTGTTTAGCAATTAGATGGTGTGTCGTTGTTCTTTGATGATGTTGTGTTTTCCTCTGGCTCTGCGTTTTTCACTGATGCTGCTCCCTCTGTCAGTATTGGTGGGTTTTATCAAGGAGACTGGTTGGCTGAAAAATGTCCTGCCCAATTCAAATGTATTATTCTGTGTTCTGCTCTTTCAAATCTATGCCATAGTAGTGGCGTGCCATTTCTGGGGCAAGAAATGGGCACACAAACAAATCAGTTTTCAGCAACAGCAAAGCAGCAGTTCACATTACAATCAATGGTCACTCTGATTCATTGACATTATGCCATTCTTGCATCGGATTACTTGGCTTTCTGTCACACATAATTTCCGGATCTCAGCACATCACATTCTTGGGCACAAAAATCTTAACAAATGCAACATCTAGCTCACTCTACTTTAAAGTGTGATCATTTCAAGTGTCTAGTTCAAAAAGTATTTATACTCAAACATACTTATACAAACAAACTATTATAATTGAGACATAAACCTAGAAATATATTTTTTAAAGATTTAGCTTTTTACTGTTATAAAAAATACTAGGACTACAATATAGGAAGATGAGATGAAGGAATGAAAAAAAACAAACTTTTAGTAAATGCTGAAAGATATTTAAAAAGTGATTTTCCAGCTATTTCAACATTGAGCTTAATTATTAAAAGATTCGAAAGAAAAACAACAGCAATAATTATGTATGAATTTGATTTATAGCCAGAACAAGCCAGTGACTCTGTTCAGAGATAGAACATATGGGAAAATTTTAACTTTTGAGTCTAAGCTGGTTAAGGAGAAAAGGGTTTTGGAAACTTAAATACTAAAAAAAAAAAAGTTATTTCTATTGAAACTTCTTCTAGCCTCGTTCAAATCTGTTGAGGGTCCTCTAAGCCCTTCATGTTTGCTTATTTTCTTGTTAAACTTCTTGTAATGTATTTAGTCGCCTAATTCAGTAAATAATCATTGCAATGACTGCTGTTTAGCCTCTATTTGAAGATTTGCTTTTTTTCCCCGCAGGCTCCCATGGTAGAAAATAACTGCTTTCTTAGAATACTGTCTGGTTACGTTTATGTTTGTTTGTTTATTTCTTTGTTGTTCTTTTTCAGAGATCCTCTTATTGCTTTGTTGCTTGACTGCACAGTGGTATTGGCCTGCTTTCAGCCTCTATTGCTTTCCAAATACTCTTAGGCCTGCCAAAATAATAATACGTAGCATAAAAGGTTCCCCTTGTGAAATATTCCACAGTAACTCACTTTGGAGGGCCACATTTAAAACAGCTGCTGCTTGTAGACCTGACAGGCGAGATATAGAATAAAGGGACGTGGCTTAAAGGTATTTACTGCTACAGTGGTGCTGCTGTATTTCAAATCCATTCGTAAGGGATGAACTGGATGGGAGGTTGTCCTACATATCAAACAACAGTAAAATGAATTAAAATTAGGCTTTACACTCGCCGGCCACTTTATTAAGGCCACCGTGCTAGTACCGCGTTGGACCCCCTTTTGCCTTCAGAATTATCTTAATCCTTGATGGCAAAGATTCAATGACGTACTGGAAACCTTCCTCTGAGAGTTTGGTCCATAATGACTTGACAGCATCTCACAGTTGCTGCACATTTGTCGGCTGCACATCCATGACGCTAATCTCCTGTTCCTGCTGGAAGTAGCCATCAGAAGATCCACACACGTGGACAGAATTGTTGGTACCCCTCAGTTAAAGAAGGAAAAACCCACAATTCTCACTGAAATCACTTGAAACTTACAAAAGTAACAATAAACAAGTAACAATAAATAAAAATTTATTGAAAATTAAATAATCAAAATCAGCCATCACTTTTGAATTGCTGATTAACATAATTATTTAAAAAAAACAAACTAATGAAACAGGCCTGGACAAAAATGATGGTACCCATAACTTAATATTTTGTTGCACAACCTTTTGAGGCAATCACTGCAATGAAGCGATTTCTGTATTTGTCAATGAGCGTTCTGCAGTTGTCGACAGGTATTTTGGCCCACTCCTCATGAGCAAACTGCTCCAGTTGTCTCAGGTTTGATGGGTGTCTTCTCCAAATGGCATGTTTCAGCTCCTTCCACAGATGTTCAATGGGATTCAGATCTGGGCTCATGGAAGGCCACTTTAGAATAGTCCAACGCTTTTCTCTCAGCCATTCTTGGGTGTTTTTGGCTGTGTGTTTTGGATCGTTGTCCTGTTGGAAGACCCATGACCTGCGACTGAGACCAAGCTTTCTGACACAAGGCAGCACATTTCTCTCCAGAATGCCTTGATAGTCTACAGATTTCATTGTACCTTGCACACATTCAAGACCCCCTGTGCCAGATGCAGCAAAGCAGCCCCAAAACATGACTGAGCCTCCTCCATGTTTCACCGTAGGGACAGTGTTCTTTTCTTCGTATGCTTGGTTTTTGAGTCTATGAACATAGAGTTGATGTGCCTTACCAAAAAGCTCCAGTTTGGTCTCATCTGTCCAAAGGACATTCTCCCAGAAGCTTTGGGGCTTGTCAACATGCATTTTTGCAAATTCCAGTTTGGCTTTTTTAGGATTGTTATTCAGCAGTGGTGTCCTCCTTGGTCGTCTCCCATGAAGTCCACTTTGGCTCAAACAACGACGAATGGTGCGATCTGACACTGATGTACCTTGGCCTTGGAGTTCACCTTTAATTTCTTTGGAGGTTGTTCTGGGCTCTTTGGATACGATTCGAACGATCTGTCTCTTCAATTTGTCATCAATTGTCCTCTTGCGGCCACGTCCAGAGAGGTTGGCTACTGTCCCGTGGGTCTTGAACTTCTGAATAATATGAGCCACTGTTGTCACAGGAAGTTCAAGCTGTTTAGAGATGGTCTTATAGCCTTTACCTTTAAGATGTTTATCTATCCTTTTTTTTCGGATGTCCTGGGACAATTCTCTCCTTCGCTTTCTGTTGTCCATGTTCAGTGTGGTTCTGTTGGGAATATTGTATATAAATTATGCCATGTTCTATTCCCAACTTCTAGCCTGCATCACACTGCAACAGGAGGTTCCAGTAAGCAAACACCCTGAACTTTATGGTGTTTTTCTAAGGAGGAAGGGTGCCATTCCCCCACGTTTGACCCATGTTTGAACTGTACTCACAAACCTGTGTTGTTTCTCTTTTATGTGACACATCTGTTCACTGTTTAAAACATTCTTTGAGAGATTCCTTTCTCTTTACTTTGAAGAAACAGGTTTCACCTATGACCTATTCTACCCCTCCCTTATCAGTTGAAACCTCATGTAAACAGGGCGTTCCTATCTAATAAAGGCAGCGAGAATTCTGGGCTGATCAGAATGTTTGTAGGAGCTTATGACTGAGCAGCCTATGAATATTCTCCCTGCAGGTGAAAAACCTTACTCTGACTCTCCCGTGTATTTTTTGCAGATTTACTAATGTTTGGGTTTTGAACCTAACATTAATTTGGTCCTTCGAGCCGGAGCCCAAAATACCTGAGGCACTCCAGCAGGTGGGAGAGAACCAGGAGAAGTCCGCGGCCGTGGCATCGTATACCCTTTCCGGGCCTGGGAGTACTCTCCGCCGGCTGGGGTCTGACGGTTGACGGGTATCCCGAACACCGAGAGTGTGAGTATGTTTTCAACTTAAAAAGCTTGTGTGTAAGTGTGTTAAAAGTCCAGTTAAATTCCGCGGAGGACGACCTCCTTTAGGTGAAAAAGACTAAAAAGCGTCGTGTAGGACGGCGGAGTCCTCTGGCAAATAGAAAAACCCTGAGAATTCTAGACCCTATCAGGTACGTGAAAATCCAGTTAAATTCCGTGGAGGGCGGCCTCCTCTAGTTGAAACAAACTAAGTTAAAGCCGCAAAGGACGGCGGAGTCCTCTGGTAAATGTAGAAGTAAAAGAAAAGAGACGTCTATAAAAGTGTGTGAGAGTGAGTGATTGTGAGTGTGCGAGGAAGTGTGATCACCACTAGGTAATCATACTTCATACCAAAGCCAACAATAGTGAGCAATAAGTTTCTGTGGAAGGTTGTATCCAAGGAGACACCGCCCGTCAGGGTAGAAGCTTGTGTCTCACCACAGAGATAACTTCATTATTGCATTGTTGGTCAATTGATACTCAGTGTTAGGCCACCCTAGGTGCAAACCCCCACTGAGTCCAAATTTTAGTTCAAAATGGGTAAAAAATCAGAGCAAAGAAAAGGAAAAGGTCCTCCAAGACCTCTCATGCAAAGACTGGAAGGTGATTCAGCGCGAGGATCACACTGCAGTCGAACCCCTGCCATACTGGGTTAAATAATATAAGTTTAGTGGAGAACTAACTACCTGAAATAAGAAAAGAACATCCTTGAATAAAACTTTTGATGGAGCATAAAACTTATAAAGTAATAATAACCGAGCTCGGATAAATAGTAGAAAATTGAAACCGTAAAGTATTTAAAGATAAATAAATAAATAAAGCATAAAGTAAAAATAGAAGTAATGATTTAAAGAGAAAAGAACAACATCAGAAACGACATAAAGTTTAACCTAAAATAAATGAAACACAGAACAAAGGCTGCATTAGAAGCAGAGGTTGTAAAACTCGTGTCTGCACACTCCTGCTGGGAACGTGCGGACAGTGGAAGTGTCCACCGGACACGCGCGCATGCGTGCACGCACACACACACGCACAGGGGGGCCGCAGTGCGCCTCACTCGCTAAGGTTGATAAACACACACATGCACTCACCTAGTGCAGGGGGAGGGTGATGAGCAGATACAGACACAGGGAATGACATTCCAGAGCACATGCATACTACTGATAAAAGGAGGAATAGATTTGCCACCGTTTGGTGTGCGTGTACTTAAACAAGAAAGAGGAAAAAGTAATCGAGGAATTGAAAGAGTTTTGTAAAGAAGGGTTTGAACAAACTAAAATATGGATGAAAGTAGCACACCAGAGGGAAGCGGGAGAAAGAAGGGCGAAGCAAATGAAAAATGAAAAGAAAGAACAAGAAAGTACAGAGAAAGACAAGAGGGCAACAGAAGGTTGTAAGATGGATACAAAACCAGTAATGTATCAAAGAAAAGAAGATAATTGAGTATGTAGGACCATATCAAGAAGCTGCTGCTCTGTTAGAAGGAGCTGCAGGGGGACAAGCAGCAGGGAAGGAGGAGTTATGGGGCGCAGCCGCTCCTATATTTCTTTCTCCCCCGTATGCGCTACAACGCATGCAGCAACATCATATGCAATTAAGGAGTGGGGGCTCAGCGGCGACCTGGAACAAAACCATGCAAAAAGGGGATAAGGTTCTAACTGAACCATCCCAAGATCCATCCTGCGTGGAGTCTTTTCCACTAATAGAACTGCCCAACCCAGATTCAAGCAGATATGGTGCGAGTGTACAGAACGTGGACAAAGGAGGATGTGATTAAGGCAACTAGTCATATTCCTCCATCAGAAGAGGATGTGAATGAATGTCTTGCGATGGTGAATGGACTAATTCAGTCTTATGGATTGAATGGTGTGGAAGTACAACAGGTGTGGATGACAATATTGGGTTCGAAATGGCAAAGTAATGGAAGCAGGAAGTCAGGCATTAACACACGCCTGTACTGCACTGCATGACAGAGTCAGACAGATACCTCAGACGAGCAAATTATTCTGAATTTGGAAGATATACGCAGAAGGATGGTGAAAATTTTGATGAATATAGAGTGAGAATGGAAAAAGTGTTTAAGACACACAGTGGGTTGGAAGAAAACAATGATGATGTTGGCCCATACAGACAACAACTTAAAAACGCCATACACCAAGGGTCACTGCCAGGAATAAAAGGATGGGTGGATAAGCATTACATTGCTTTCTCCACCGGACCTCTGAATGAGTATGTGACTCATGCCACTCATGCAGAGAAGGTTTTGTAAACAAAAAAGGCAAAGAAGCAACCGTCTAAAGATACATTCTATCAAGATGATGAATGTAATGAAATATTTTACCAACAATCTATGAGAGGCAGAGGAATGGGTAGAGAGCGAGGCCAAGGGAGGGGCAGGGGTAGAGGAGCATTTGGAAGAGGAAATGTCAGGCCCAGAGAATGCTGGACCTGTGGGAAAGAAGGTCACATGGCACGAGACTGCCGCTCCAACCCAGCTCCCCCTGGTCAATATTCTGCATGACTAGGCACAGCTAAAGAGCTAGAAGAGCTCGCCATTGAGGCACAAACAGAGAATGCATTAAACTCAGACCTGATAGGAATAATGAACCTACAACAACTCTTTTACGAAGAAAAAGTTAGACCAGTGATTAACCTGAACATTAATGGACAAAATTACGAATTTCTGTGTGACACAGGTGCATGCAAAACAACAATGAATGTCATGCCCTCAGGTGCACAATTAAGTGAAAATACTTCAGTGGTCAGATCAGCACAGGGAGCACTACGAACAGTGCATGAAACAAAACCACTGTGGGTCCAAGACCCAGAAGGAATAGCAGCAAGAATACCCATGCTATTCTTACCAGAATGCCCAGTAAACCTACTAGGCTGAGATAGCCTCCATGAGCTAAAATTAGCTATAGTTCACAATGACACATTTTGCTCAGTGAAGCTGAAGAGGACCTACTAGCTGAAATTCCTCAACATCTATGGACCAAAGTGTCATCTGATGTGGGTTTAATCAAAGGGGCAATACCTGTAATTATGAGACCAAAAACAGAATATAGACCCAGAATTAGGTAATATCCTCTGAAACCTGATGCAGTGGAAGGTATAAAACCAGTGATAAAAGATCTGCAGCAAGCTGACGTTATTATTGAATGTCCAGACTCACCTGTAACTACTCTCATATTTCCGGTAAAGAAAGCTCCTCCCTCAGTGGGATGGAGAATGGTCCAAGACTTAATGGCTGTAAATAATGCAGTCATTCAGAGAGCATCCTGTGTGGCAGATCCATACACCCTTCTGAACAGTATGGATCCAGAGGCCAAATATTTTACTATGGTCGATATTAGCAATGCGTTTTTCTCAGTCCCAGTACACCAAGACAGTCAGTACTGGTTTGCATTTACTTCCGAAGGAAAGAAATACACCTTCACAAAACTTCCCCAAGGATATTGTGAATCACCTACCATTTATTCCCAAGCGTTAAATGCTAGTTTAGAGCCCTTCGAGCCTCCACAGGGAAGTCAAATACTAACATATGTTGATGATATCTTGATAACCTCCAAAATAAAAGAGCAGTGTTTAACAGACTCAATAGCCTTGCTTAAACATTTAGCAAATGAAGGCCACAAAGTGAGTAAATCAAAGCTGCAATTGTGTAAAGAAAAGGTAAAATATCTAAGTCTCCAATTAAGTGCAGATGGCAGAACTGTAATGGAAGAACAACAACTATGGACAACCAAAGGAGCACAGCTCAAAAACGACATTTATATGTGACCAGAAAACAAACCAATCCTACCAAAAACATATACAAATGGGCAGCAATATTGAGCCATGGGAAGACCCAGGTCTCAACAGGAGGGATGGTAGGACTGGTTAATCAAATCTATACAACGTATGGATTAAACAATTACTCAAAAAAAAAAAATTTTTGTAGAGCATGTCTTATATGTGCTTACCACCCTCAAATTGCAGGACTGGTTGAAAGAATGAATGGAACTATAAAAAAATAGATTAAGGAAGTGCATGGAAGGAACTGGACTCAATGTGTAGAACTAGTCCAAATGCACATTAACATCACAGGCTCTGAAGGGTTAACTCCCTATGAAACCTTATTTGGAAGACCTTACAGACTTCCTTATTTTAACAACAAATGGGAAACAGCTGAAGAGCAAAATTTAGCTGACCACATGAGACGAATGGTTCAGAAACAAAGCGAACATCAGAATAACCAAGAGCACATATCCTCTGTGTCTCCACAGGAGGGATTCCTAGTTGAACCAGGAGATTGGATCCTGATAAAATCAATTAAAAAGAAGCACTGGCACTCCCCTAAGCGGGAAGGTCTATACCAAGTGCTGCTTACAACAGGCACCGCAGCAAAAATAGCAGAACGAACTACGTGGATCCATTTGAGCCATTGCAAGAAAGTGATAAAACGAGAATAAAAATAGTTTAGCTGTTCCCCGTGTAGTGTAGGAATTTTTCATCAGGCACTAACAAGGAAAGGCCAACTACAAAGGGATTAACAACTCTAGGTTGTTTTTGTCTCAAACCTGGTGAAGATTGTCTCCCCCTTGTGTGAGTGCATAGGAAAAATTCATTAGGATGCGTGTGTTGATTCTTTTCTTCATAAGCACCCTGCTCATAGCAGGGGCATCAGCGTTCAGACCTAATGATAAATGGAAACCTAGCTCTTCGTTGTTAAGTGGAAAGATAAAAAAAATCCCTGTAAACTTATAGCTTTGTGTCCTAATATTACTAAAACAATGCAAAAAGAAAAGATACCAGATATAACGGCAGGTCCAAAATCAACCTCAGCACAACCTGAGCAAATATTCATTAGGCCAACATTGGATGACTGGTTTAAGGTCACCACAGGGGTGACACAAAGAAGGAACAACTGGCTACTCATGACTGAACAAGCAGGTATAATGAGCAAAACGGACTGTGTGGTATGTATGGGAGCCAGACCTCTTTTACATGTTGTTTCTTCTACTGTTACATCAGATTGCTTGTTGTCACTAATGAATTTCACAGTACCCTCAACGAACTGTTCCCTTTGAGACACAGTTTATCCCCTCACCAAAGCAGAGACTAAGAAGCCATTGTTTTCCTTCAAAGTAGCTGCAGCCACTCCAGGCTCCAGGCTAGGAAATCTTTCTGCTGTCAGTTGTGCTTATTTCTTACAGGTTGATCTGCACTTCATGCCACAGTCCAGAAGCGACATTTGGTGGTGGTGTGGTGACAACCGCCTGTTTGACCGCCTGCCATATAACACCACAGGACTGTGTGCCTCTGTCTCCCTCATTCTCCCAGCTCTGATCTTTCCCCTCACAGCTGATCAACTCTTAGCCAACTTCCGCAGCATTCGGCCATACCACTGGAGGCAGAAACGCTCCATGCAAACATCTATGACGGGGTGGAGCAAAGATGATCCCACCTATATAGATGGCGTCGGAGTACCGCGAGGAGTCCCTGATGAATACAAACTGGCAAACCAGATTGCAGCTGGATGGGAGTCTTTCCTCTGCTGGTGGTGTACTACACACAAAAATGTTGACAGAATAAATTATATTCATTACAATGTGCAGCGCCTAGGAAATATGACTGCTGATGGGTTCTCTGCTATACATGAACAATTATCTGCAACCTCACTGATGGCTTTTCAGAACCGCTTTGCTGTGGACATGCTGTTGGCCGAAAAAAGGAGGAGTCTGTGCAATGTTTGGAGAACAGTGTTGCACCTTCATACCTAACAACACTGCACCGGATGGTAAACTAGCTAAGGCCCTGGAGGGTCTCCGCTCTCTTACCAGCAAAATGGAAGGCCACTCTGGAGTGGACACTTCTTTCTGGAATGGGTTCGGAGATATGTTTGGACAATATCGTGACTTGGTTCTGTCTGCCATGATGTCTCTGGCTCTCTTTGCAGCTCTCCTCACCATCTGCGGATGCTGCTGCATCCCCTGCATAAGATCTCTGGTGGAGAAGCTGATTCACAGGGCAGTGGACCCTGTGCAAACCAATGTCACAGAAATGTATGCTCTGCTTTCTCCCCGACAGCACTCAGATGACGACGATTCTGATGGAGAAGGCGGCATGCTGGTTCCAGCTCAGCTCTTCACCCCAGAAACTCGACTTTAAAACGCCTCTGAGTGTACCCTTTTTTCCTTTGCTTGTGATGCTGTATCTGAAAATCGAAAGAAATGGATGCAGTTGATTCTAAAATGAAGAAATGGCATAAACAGGAGGGAAATGTTGGGAATATTGTATATAAATTATGCCATGTTCTATTCCCAACTTCTAGCCTGCATCACACTGCAACAGGAGGTTCCAGTAAGCAAACACCCTGAACTTTATGGTGTTTTTCTAAGGAGGAAGGGTGCCATTCCCCCACGTTTGACCCATGTTTGAACTGTACTCACAAACCTGTGTTGTTTCTCTTTTATGTGACACATCTGTTCACTGTTTAAAACATTCTTTGAGAGATTCCTTTCTCTTTACTTTGAAGAAACAGGTTTCACCTATGACCTATTCTACCCCTCCCTTATCAGTTGAAACCTCATGTAAACAGGGCGTTCCTATCTAATAAAGGCAGCGAGAATTCTGGGCTGATCAGAATGTTTGTAGGAGCTTATGACTGAGCAGCCTATGAATATTCTCCCTGCAGGTGAAAAACCTTACTCTGACTCTCCCGTGTATTTTTTGCAGATTTACTAATGTTTGGGTTTTGAACCTAACAGGTTCACACCTTTTCACCAAACAGCAGAGTGACTACTTGTCTCCCTTTAAATAGGCAGACTGACTGATTATGAGTTTGGTAATACCTGTGATGTCAATTAAAGGACACACCTGAGTTAATCATGTCAGTCTGGTCAAATAGTTTTCAATCTTTTATAGAGGTACCATCATTTTTGTCCAGGCCTGTTTCATTAGTTTGTTTTTTTTTAATAATTATTTTAATCAGCAATTCAAAAGTGATGGCTGATTTTGATTATTTGATTTTCACTAAATTTTTATTTATTGTTACTTTTGTAAGTTTCAAGTGATTTCAGTGAGAATTGTGGGTTTTTCCTTCTTTAACTGAGGGGTACCAACAATTTTGTCCACGTGTGTATTACACAGTGGGCATAAAGAGATGGACATGGTCAGCAACAATATTCAGGTAGTGTAACGAAGACACAGAGGTGTATGGATCCATGTGCAGTCATGTAAGTTTAATAACAACTAAAACAGGCAAGGGGAAAACAGAACGTGGTCAAAAGGCAGGCAGGAGTCAACAGGCATAGAGCAAGACAGTGAAACGATCAGACAGGCAAGGGTCAAACACGAGGAGGCAATAGACATGAGAGAACGCTCAGAATTACTTGACAAAACAATACTTCGCAAGGAACAAAGTCCCTATAACCGAAACGTAGCTGCTGCTCTCCAACGCCACACTGGAGCCTTTTTGGTTGTTTTGCTATTTAGGGCTCCCTATCAAGGTCAGAGGTGAAGCCCGATGGCTGAGCCCTCACAGGTAGACTGTGGCATTGTACCCATGTTCAATTGGTACTAAGGAACCCAAAGTGTTTCAAGAAAATATCCCACATACCATTATACCACCACCACCAGCCTGAACCGTTGATACAAGGCAGGATGGATCCATGCTTTCATGTTGTTGATGCCAAATTCTGACTACCATCTGAATGTTGCAACAGAAATGGAGACTCATCAGACCAGATAACGTTTTCTAATCTTCTATTGTCCAGTTTTGGTGATCCTGTGTGAATTGTAGCCTCAGTTTCCTGTTCTTAGCTGACAGGAGCGCTATGGTCTTCTGCTGCTGTGGCTCATCTGCCTCTGTGCAGTTGTCCAGAGATGCGCTTCTGCACATCTTGTTGTAACCATTGACAGTCTATGAGAACTGGACACATTATATTGCCCTCACAGGAAATACTCACTAGTACCAGAAAGCCAAAATTACAGAAACTTTTATTGAGAAATAATCAGCTATTTTGCAGTCATTCTATTTGCCAGAAAAATAACATTCTTGATCTGCACGTGACGTTTTCAGTGACATCGGGGAGAAAACATCCATCATCCTTAGCTCTCCTGAACTTCCATTCCTGTATCCGTTTCTGGGCAGCAGGGTTTCCAGAGCCCATCCCGGTTCTTAATGGGCGAAGGTGGGTACACTCTAGAGCGTCTGTCGCAGGACCTATGGAGCTATAATGGACACTGTGCCGGCTCCTGGGAGTGGAGCTCACAGCCAGACAGAGTCCCGCTGCTGGATGGGAAAGCATTCTGCTCAGGCCTCCTGAACTTTGTTTTGCTTTTTATTTTATTTTCATTGAGACAATAATAAAATAGATTCCCGCATTTTATTCTTATATTTATTTTTGCCCCCCTTGGGTTAATGCACAACAGTAAGCATTTGAACTCGGTCAGAAAGAGACGGAAACACCGCAGAAGCGATCATCAATCAGACACAGCAGCAGGAGAAAAACTGGCTGTAGCAACCGGAAGACTCTAAATGTTTTTATGAACCCAAACATGGAGACGTGATCACCAATTTTTTGTAAAGCTCTTCAAAATAAATAAACCTGATCTCTAAACATCCTCCGTGTCTCCCATGCATTGAAAATGGGATAAACAGACGCCGCTCCGTGTAGCAATCAGGCTAAAAACATTAGGTGCTAGCTCCTCCCACACGCGCCGAGGTGACTAGCTTAGGGAACACATTTTTGGCCATGAGCAGCAAATCTTCCTTACAGCGAAAAAAGGGGTGGGAACATGCGAATTCTCCACATGAATAGCGTTCTGTGTGAATGCACCTTAATAAAATGTCCATGCATCAGTTACAAGTTACTTAAAAACAAAGCAAAAATGATTTTGTGTCTCCTAACTGCTTAACCATATTTTAACATTTCAGTGCTAAATTAGTTATTTTAGAATTGAGAGTCTCTCCAGTCCCTCGTTTGTGCTTCCATCATTCCCACCACTCCGTTTAAAGACAGCAGAGCTTTACAGTCTTTCACTTGAATGTTTTATCAAACCTTCCCCATCAATTAAAGCAGTCTCAGATGGTGTTTGACCCCCAGATTGTCGGTACCCTTGAGTTGCAGCGTCAGACCGCGTTTGATCCCGGCTGGCATGAAATCGGCTCTTTGTGTCAAACTAACAAGATTACACAAAGCCTTGATGTAATCTGAACTGTTAAAGGCTCCAGTTGATCAAATCAACATTGGCACAAACAGCTCTTTGGCATCAAGACCATTTGACTGCTGGTACGCAAAGATGCTTCAGCACTCAGATTACAAAGACCAGTAATCAACAACAACATCTGTTTTCTCAAAGTGTTTTTTTTTTTTTTTTGTAAAAAATCTTCTATCAAAACATCTTTTTTTTTCAGACTAATAGGATAAAAAAACAGGAAATATTAAATTACAATTTCAAAAAATTGACACAAAAAGAAGTGTTATTTGGGATATTATGTTACATTTTTGGTTTCATATTAATTTATGCAAAGCTTAAGAAACTACAGGAGTTTCAAAAAGAAATTTAAAAGGGCAAAAAAAACCAATAAAAATGCACTAATATATTGCTATTTACAGACATTTTCATTACAAAAAAATAAAAAAAAATGACTGGATTTTCCAAAGGTATTTGGAAGAATAAGTCATCGACTTCAATTAATAATTTCTCCTCCATGAATAATTTTCAAACGATTGGCACTTCTGTCAATTAAAGGGAACGTCATCAATACGTCACTACCAAATCCGAGTCCCTGACTGGTCAAAATTTGACCTGATTTAACCGGCAACATGTGTTCAATGGCAGCATGTCATTTGCAACTTTCATAACTACACGTGAATGCAAGAGTTTTGAACGCGGAAGCCCAAAATGTCGTAGTATTTTATTTTCTTCATTGCAGGTTGTATGTGGCTTTCATGAGGTGATCACAGCTGCCTTCAAATATATCATAATTTAGTTTCATTATTTAAGGAAGCTTCTTTTCTGTGTTTGTGGTCAAAAACGTTTTTTGTACTTGGTCTTCATGTTGGGTTTAAACCTTGAAATTGTCCAACTTGTTCGAGTCCTGCTCCTGAATTTGTCTCTGCTGGATCTTCATGGCAGTCAGCACATTTAAATAGATTTCTTATCGGAAACGGTCATCTGAACGTTTCTGAGGGAGGTGTGAATGTAGCTTCAAACTATCTTCAGCTGCAAAAGCATCAAATCATCCACACATTCAAAAACTTTGGTTAAGATCGTTTGGTCACTGAACATTTTTTGGAAACCGTCTTATTCAATTTCATTTCACTTGTAATTTGCTATCCTAAATGATCTTTTTTATATATTTAAAGCTTTTGCTGGTCCTTTCACTGTCAGGGACTTGCGATTGGGATTTCTTGGTGGTGAACAATGGGTTTTAATTTTAGTAAAAAAGAAAATACAATAAACATACAAAGCCACAAAACATCAACAAATGAGCTGTATTCACTTTTTAAAAATCCATAATTGCAGAAGATTTGCAGAAAATTATCAATTTGTTTTGTTGTTGACATACTTTGTTAGTTACAATACACAAGCCCATAAAAAAGTTGATTTTCTTTAGTGTTCTTTTCTACTTTATTTTGTTAAATACATTCCCTACGGTTGACAATAGTATGATGGGCATTTGTGTGTTGAATTGTGGAAAAAAAAAAAGTCCCACATTGTTTTTCATAGAAAAGCAAAGGCATTTTTTAGGTGTAACTGAGCAGCATAATTGTAATAACCTGTTAGAATATCTTCTACCTATGAACACATTAATAGACACTTCTTTTACTGCACATTTTAGTGAAGCGTTTGTCAAGCCATAGAAAACAACAGGAAATTTGGCGTGAGGCAGATCTCTAAGGACTTTTTCAGATGTGGGTTGCTAAAATTGAGTTTCAAAAGTGAGACTGTGGGAGGATTTATGAGTAGACACAATGAGATGATTTGTTACTTAAAACCTTAACACAGTGAGCTGAAAAATGCGCACAAAGGAGTCTTAAAAGAATCATTTTGGTATTTTTTTTTCTATTTCATTCATCTCAAGCATTCTGGGTTTTTTTTGGTTTTTTTGCTTCAGAACACATAACCTTTCTGTGAAATGGCACCACATGGGCCACTCGTCACTTTGCAACACCATCACTGAGCCATGGGTGACTGTTACTCTGTCTGCGGTTCACTGGTCATCAGCGCTGAAACCACTTTTGACGCTTTACCATTCCTTCCTGCATTAACCCGTCCATTCAGCTCTGACCCAGCAGTTCAGTCAGCACAGCTGATTTCTTCATCACAGTCCTGCTGACCTTTGCACACACTTCTGCCACCATGCTCACCCTTTTTGTGATATCACATTCACAGCATTGTGTGTGCTGCGGGATGGACCGCCTAAGCAAATGGATATGTGGTTTATTTACCAGAAGCACCATCAGCTTTTACAAACTGACAGGAAGCAAAACAAAACATCATAAGGGGTAAAATGTCAAAATTAGGTGCTCAAAAAGCAAACAAAGCTGCAGGAATTAAACAGGTTCTGTTTAAATGTCCCTTTTTAATTCTTATGAACAAAATGTTCTCATTTGTTTTCAAATCACCTCAACTTATATTTTAAACAATTTTCCATCATATATGTTTTAAATTAACTTGCAAAAAAGGTTTATGAGTTTGGAACCTTGAGCCTGTCAGCCTGTGTAAAACCAGAAAACATGAGTAGACAGGTGTGTGGTTGTTCCACCAGATGTAGTGGGGAATGTATGCTCTTCAGGATGAGGGGTGCACTGAGACCTAAACAAAAGGCAACCTCGTGCGTTTGAGTCCAGCCTCCAATTTAAGACCGTTTGAGTACAGAAGGAATTGTGGTCTGGTCATTGGTCATCACAACAATAAATTTAAAGCTTTCTTAGACCCTTTGGACTCGTGTCGTGTTCTAGGCAACTTTATGGAAAATATAGTCGCACAAACCTCATAATTTAGATTTATATTTAAGATTGAATTTAAGTTCAGCAGGTGGGTTTTGATTGAATAGTGATGACCATCAAATAGGTGTAGAACATTGACTGTATAGGAGAACTGGATTAGGTGAGTGTGACATCATCCATGCAAAGTAGCTTACTTCAGGTTCCAAATAAATAGTCAATTCAATATTTTTTTTGGGACATCGCTATGTTGGAACCAGAAATCGTCATTCAGCAGTATTTGGACCAAGTTGGTCTGAGTCGACGCTTAATTGGCACTCTCGCCAATCAGGAGTGAGCTTGTTGGTGGTCCACACTCCTACCACGTGAAAGTGGGCTCAGAAAAATCTGTCGATCAAACACCTTGAACATTTTGTGGAAGACCACACACTTTGTTGAGGCATCTGATTGGCAAGTTTACAACTTGAAAAACATACACTACAGAAAAAACAAATCTGAAAAAAAAAATAGCAAAAACATGTAAAAAATAAAGGCAGCAGAGCAAGAACAGCTTTTCTGACAAATTCATTGACTGAATAATACATGTTTATCTCTCAATAGAAGTCTATTGGATTTTGGCTTCTTGGAGCCAGTGGGTAATTTCTGTTTGGAATGCAAGGGGGGAGGGATCACTGAGTCCAGTTCTCACATACAGTCAATTGGTTTAACGGGGATGGGCAACTCAAGGCCGCTTCCTGCATGTTTTCCAACATACCCTGATCTGGTATGTTTTAATTGACTGGACTCACCTGAACCAGATAATCAGTCATGAGTAAGGCTTTAATATCTGGAAATCATGCATACACATTGTCCCTCGAGGCCTGGAGTTACCCATCCCTGATCTAGAAAGACCTCACTGGGTATGTTCCAATTACTGTCCAGCTTGTTTGTCTAACTTATTTGCCCATTTTGGGGTCAGTGATTTCATAACCTGCAAAAACTAACAACCAAACACCTAAAAATTTGATTCAGATCAGCCCAAAACATACCAATAGGTGATGACACTTCTACCAAATGTAAAATCTTCTTTCTAGTTTGGACATAAACCACCTGAGAAACTATTTTATTTGGTAAAAAAAATATTTGTTTTTGTTTATTTGAAATCACAAAAGTGTTGATTTTTTTCGAAAAGGTGCAGTGTTTATCACTCCGGTTCAAGTCCCAACTGGGACCTTTCTGTGTGGAGTTTGCATGTTCTCCCAGTGCATGCGTGCATTTTCTCCGGGGACTCCGGCTTCCAAAAATATGCTTACTTGGTGGGTTGATGAGGCCATAAGACAGACTGGCAATCTGTCCAGGGTGTACCCAGCCTTCGCCAAACAGTAGCTGGGTTAGGCTCCGGCAAACAGGTTTAGATTATGGATGGATTACATTGATTCTGAAAGGATGCACTTATCTTTTTTCTCAAATATCCAGTAACGTAGCTGACAGACATATCCTGATGTGGTGAATAAAGCTCAAAAAAGCCAAAAAGAAAATGGAAATAAAACAATAACAAACAAAGCCCCCTCCCATTCCCTCCCCTTTTCAGTTGATGTGTGTGTTCATGTGAGAGTACTACAAGAACCTCCTTCACTACTGCAGATCGGTAAACACAGTGTCACCACCTGTCAAGTGTCAGCATCCTTCTTTTTATCTGTCAAGCAGAGCCGGGGAAGCGGGCGGTCTGAGCCATCATCTCAATCCCTCCAGAAGGTGAGAGACGGAGAGACAGGGACGGGGGATGAAGAAATGGTGTCCCCTCAGGGGAGAGCTGAATGAGATGTGATCTTACAGCCCATCTTGCCTACTGAAGAAAGGTTATCTCATTGAAACAAAGCATTTAACTTGAATGTGCAAGTCCTCTGTGGAGTCTGCAGGGAGCAGGAGATTGATGGAGGAAGCTTTTCTTTGTATTCCAGAAATGTCCTTGTAAGCCTTCCATCTCGTCAACAGTTTTAATCCTGGGAAATAATAATCCTCCAAAGCCACATTTGTTTGCTAATTTCTTCCCCCTTTCTGTTTATCGTCTTGCTTCTCTCTTTAACTCACGACCTTGTAATCTTCACGGAGCAGCTGACAGTATTTATACTATTCTGAAATGCAAAATAAAGGAGAAAAAATCCTTTTACTGTGGGAGTGTGGTAACAGAAAAAAAAGAGTAAAAGGCTGTGTACAGCTGAAAACAGACTGAAAGAGGAGAGAGGTCAAACAGGGAGAGAAGCTGCTAAATTACCGAAGGTTAAAAGCGAGGGCTAAAAAGAGACAGAACAGTGAGAAGGACACGGCTGTGGTGAATAGAGTAGAGCAAGATTCACATCGCTAGAGTTGCACAAAATAAAAGAGCATATGAGAGCAGGAACCTTGGCGACAGCATGAAGTCTTTAACAGCACTGCAGCTACAACATGACTTTATGTGCCTCAAAAAATGGCAATTTTTCCTATAATTAATGATAAAATATATTTAGTCCCTTTAATCGAAGCTGTTTACCATGCTAGTTTGACATTTTCACATAACAATACTTATCTGTTCTCTCAACAGCTAGTGTGTTTTTTCTTTACAGTTTTGTTGATTTAACATGAATTTGTAGATGGATTAGGATGATTCATTTATTGCAGTTTTTAAAGACCCATTCCAGTGAGACGTGTATTTTTAATGTGTTTTTGTAGCATTTTTGCGTTTTTAAGTACTTAACTAAAAAATGTTTTTGGAAATGCTTGCAGTTCTCATGTCCAAACTACCATGTCTGCTCCATACTCCATACTGACGTATCCACTTGCAGACAAATAGATTCATTAACACATTTGTTAGTGCCTTATATTTCACAGAGGTTCAAAAATAAACCATTCATCAATGGTGTGCCCTATAATGTGGAAAATACGGTAATGTTGCAATATATTTTTTCATGTAAAGCAAAAACTAAATAGAAGTTGGTATTTTTGGTTAGTTTATATTTTACATAATATCTGTTGTTAATTAAAAAAAAATCTATAAATTGTATCTATTATAGAAATAACCCAAATAAAACTGTTTATATTTAATAATTGGTTTTCTTTAACTAATCATTTATTTTCTATTAAAAAAGAGGATTTTCTATGACAATTTCATTAAAAACAATTAAAAAACGCCAATTGTTACCATGATTTTTTTCGTAGTTAAACATTTTTAGGCTAATTTCACTCCTAACAATGTTTTCAAAATGGCAATTTAAATAGTTTTGCTGTAACAAAGTAAATGTGAAATGATGGAAAAATCTTAAAGATATTTTTAGGAATACAAAAAATTGAAAAACAAATTATTATGGTATCAGATCTCAGCAGCAACTTAATCACTTTCTTGTGTTTTAGTGACATGTGGTGTTTTTTGTAGTGAGGGGATAGTGGACATGTACTGAGCTGATCTGCCCAGTCAATAGGTGCAGCAGGGGAGATGTGTTTATACATTTTGTCCAGCAGTGCTATAATAGTGAATGTGCCAAACTCGTTTTAAGCGTGGATGGAACCACGAAAGATTGGAACATAATAAAAAGAAAGGCAACATCTAGTTCACACTTTAGACAAGTTGCACTTTACTTTGAATGCAAGTCTTGGTGTATTTACACCCACATGCTTGCATATGTGTGATAAGCATTTAATGTTTTTGGTTTTTTTTTCCTCGAGCAATCAGAAATTCATTGATGTCAGCCTCCTCATCTGAATGAAGAAAATTATCTGCTTTGGGAGGGACCGCTTTCTTCTCATCCCCTACTTCTATTGCTCTGCTACATCTTCACTCAGCCTGGAAATCCTAGAACTGTTCATCCAAACACAAAGCAACCATCACGCAGCGAAAGGGAAAACTTTTGCTAGTCTGGAGTGAACACAAGAAAGAATTAGTTGGCTTTGAATTCACGCCTCGGCAGAATAGGCACGCATCGTGGATACAAGAGGGGCAGCAAAATATCTGTTACAGATACCAAAAAAATGTCCCTTGACTAAAAGCAATTGATATATTTTGTGCAAGATGAAAAGAGGTTAAATCATGCTCTTTTGGGCATTTTGTATCGTAACACTTGGTCACATCACTTCCTTCTGATGAGCATCAGAGCAGTTTTACATTAAACAATCACAGCTTTAATCACACAACAATACATTTTTAAGCATTTTTTAAGTAAATTTAGAACTACGGTACATTAAAAATGATTGTGCTCATCCTCAAAATTGTAAAGACCTTTTTTGTCAGCGGATTCCTGGCCAAGAATACTAAACAACAAATCGACCTTCACTTTGTTTTGTTTACAGATGTGTTCTTTATGAACTACTGAAATTAAAAACATGAATTTGGGATGCCTAGCATAAACATCTTGTTAAAAAAAAAAAAAAAAGGCTCCAAAGGACTTTTATAGAACATCCTTAAGACACCGGAGATGTCCCTGGCGATTATTTTCCAACTCCTCGACTGTTGACGCTATGAATGTGAATCAGCTGATTTAGATGCAGAAAAAAGTGACTTTTTTACTTTGATTTTGCACCCCTATACACAGCACATCGCGAACGTTAAGTGTTGCATGATGGCGCAAAGCTGCTTTTCTTTGCGACAGAATCAGCTGATTTACGTTGGTTGTGTAATTACAGTGTTGGATATCAGCACAAGGCTGCTTTTCTCCGCTTCAGAATCTGCTGGACTTGCATTAATTGCATACATGCTTGAAGAGTCCTGATAGTTGAAAGATTGTAACACTGGAGTGTTTAAAGGGTTAAGAATCCTGTTCATGTACAGTAGATTTTACTCGTCCCAAGTAGCACAGCAGATACACTTAGAGATTTCAAGGGGGTGAATTTATTTTCAGAAAGTGAAGTAGTGCATCTGTGGCCAAACCAAACTAACAAACATGATTCAATTCAGTATTTTGACCTTAAGACATGTTTATTGTAAATGTATAAAATTCTATTAACATATTTGGCTAAAAACATGAGAATTATAAGAGGTCTCCGAATAAAGTAGTTTTTAGATAGCTTTTAACTATATAATAATAATAATAATACCAAATACCAAGGACACACACGGAACATAATAATACCAAAATATTTGCCTAAATTCCCCCATAAAGCACTTATTTTAGTCAAAAGTGTTTTTCTCTTTTCTTTCCCTTTTTGTTGAGGAGTGTGACGTTTTCCTTTTTTCTAAATTTTATTTTTAGTGGGCCTCAAAGTAAATGCATGTCACACTGTCTTGGTGTTAATGTCATGAAAAATGCTACAGTGATTGATTCTCTCACCTTTAGGGTGGGATGAAGAGTTCTTGGAAGGGTTGGAGAAGATGGAGGCTCAAGCAGAGAGATGGACCAGTAAGGCAAGACTAACAATGGCAGCCAGAACAGCTTTTTAAAGCACACTAAAATTGTAAATAAAAAGAGAAAGATGGCATAGAGGGCAAAAACTACAGCGGAAATAATGGGATCACACTTAGAGTGGGAGGATTATTTGAAGGCAAGACAAGAAGGAGTGAATTAAGTAAAGGAGCATCCAGAGAGCGATGTGTATGTGAGAGACAGAGGAAGAATGACAGCTGAAAGCCTAGGAGTTGGTCAAGAAGACCAGGCAGAAATGAGTGACGGGGATGAGGAAAAGGAGAGGAAAATGTTGAGCTAAATTCTTAACTAGCAAGTGTTTTGACAGAATTCTAAGTGAAAAAAACTGAAACCAGACGCAGGTGAGACACAGATAGAAAAGGAACTTGTGTGAACATCTGTAAGTTCACACAAGCCTTAATAACTAAAATACTTTTGTTATTAGTTACTTTAGTTAGTCTGACTGAATATATATTAAGGTTGTCAATGTTAACGCGTTAACACACTCAATCAATTCTTATTAATTAGTTAATCTTTATTAACGCAAATTATTGCACTTTGCAAAGCAACCATGTACCGCTTCATGTTGGACAGTTCAGGCTGCCACCACGTGTGTCAGTTTCCGAAAATGCACACTTCGTCAGGCATTATCACTTATTAAAGAAATAAATATTCAATTGATTTACTTTATTATTGTTATTGTTTTTGTTTCAGATCACTTTGGTTACAAAAAGCAGATTATTTGATTGGTGGTGTGGCCCGTTGTCATGGTAACACAACAAAGCGTTGCTGACCTCAACTGCATTGGCAAAGAAAAGCGATTTCTATGCTGATCGTCACGATAGGATCAATAAAGCATCAGTTTAGTAAGAAAGTTAATCTCTTACCGCTTAATTTTGTCTATAAGATGAAGCAAAAAGTTTGTTTTAAAGAAGCGTGCACAGTGATATACAACATTTGGGCTATTGTGACTAGAACTTTTAACTGCGCATGAACACCCAGCAGCTAATCAGATTTGAGTATTCACCCAGATCATTTAAAGTGCAGAAAAACAATGTTTATCTCTTACGGCCAAATATCAGCATCTTTGTTTTCTTGGAATAATACTGCTGAGATAAAATTCTTTAGAGTTCTTACTTATCTTACTGTTGATGTATTGTGTGCACACCAATTGCATTTCTAGGATATCAGAGTTAACACTTACAAATTAAAACATTTCAGACAGTATAAATGAAAGGAAAAATGTTCTCTCCTGCATTTTTTTTTGTTTATGTTCAAAAGCCACATATTGTCATATAAAATGTATTTAGTAAAACATTGTGATCAATCACAATCCAAAAATCTGATTACTCTTACCTTTTAATCGGTAACAATGGTGAGCGAATTAACATGATCCAAACTTCAAATTTCAAACTTTATTTATTTGTATAGCGCCTTTCCTTCTTGTGAAAACCCAAGGCACTTTACATAAAAATAAAGAAATAAATAAAAGAAAAATATAATAAGATAAAAATAATAATAAAAATAAAATAATAACAAAAAAATACAATTACAATTACAACCACCCTTCCCTCCTCAGCTCCTCCCTCCATCCACCCAGCTCCCACAATACATGACACCCCCCACAGGAAAACTGAACAAAGATTAAAAACTGCAGCTCTAAGGAAAAATGTCTGGCTCAGTACTGCTGTGGAGAAACGATATTACGGGGATCCGTTTATTCCAAGGTCCAGCCCAACCACAGGGGTCATCACCGCAGTGCCCTACCCAACACAGGGCAGACCAGAGCCCCCTCAACATGGAGGTACCCCGGCCGCCCCAATGAGAATGTGCACCGCAGCATCAGCTCACCCATAGGCAGGAGGGCCCCACAACAGCGGATTCCCGTGAGGAAACACTGGAGTTAAAGAATAAATGAATAAAAAGCATTTAAAAAAATGATAATAAAAAAATAATAATAAATAAGGTTAGTATAATAAAACAATAATTGTGTACATAAATCAACTATAAAATTATTCAAATAAAAGTTAATAATTACATTTAAAAAAAAGAGGAAAAGATCAAATTAAATAATTCTAAAAATCATAAAAAAGCTAAATTTAAAAGGTGGGTCTTGAGCCTCTTCTAAAAAACCTCTGTGGTCTCTGCGGTCCTGAGGCTCTCCGGCAGGCAGTTCCAGAGGCGAGGACCATAATGGTGGAATGAGTTCTCCCCATAGGTTTTGGTCCTCGCCTTAGGAACAACGAAGAGGCCGGTGCCAGAGGACCTCAAGGTCTGCATGGGTTTATAACTTAAAAGCAGGTCACTTAAATAAGAAGGCCCAAGACCATTAAAACATTTATAAACCATTAAAATAACTTTAAAATCAATCCTGAAACACACAGGGAGCCAATGCAGCGATTTTAAAATGGGTGTAAGTCAACAACAGAAGACACACCAGCAGACAGGCCGTAGGTAATGACCAAGTCCAGGGTGTGTCCTCGGTTGTGAGTAGGCTGTGCAACATGCTGGGTAAAATCCATACAATTTAAAATATTTATAAACTCAAAGGCAAAAGGATCTGTCAAGTTGTCAACATGAAGATTAAAATCTCCAGTAATTAAAATCCTATTATGCCTTAAGAGAATGATGGATACAAATTCTTGTAGGAAACTGGAGGGAGGATTTGGTGGTCTGTAAACAGTGACTACTAGAGAACAAGAATGAATGATGCTCAAATGAAGAATACACAGTTGAGGCAAAAACATCAGTTTTAAAACCTTGTTGAGCAATTGATGCTGTTCCACAACCTCTCTTACCTCCCCTGATTAAAAATAAAAAGTTAAAATGAGGTGGAGAAGCCTCAGTGAGAATAGCTGGTGCATCAGTACCAAGCCAGGTTTCAGTTAAAAACAGACAGTTCAAATTATGGTCAACAATCAGATCATTCATTATAAAAGACTTGTTTGACAGAGACCTGATGTTTAAAAGAGCCATGTTCAGTGTAGCAGGTGAATCCTAAGATGATTTGGGATTTAATTTCCTTTCCGTATTTGGTGTTGTTTGTATATGGTGGAGACATCTGACAGTAGGAATGTGTGACTTTGAATTTGGATATTTCGGATGCCTGCTGGTGATGTGTACTGGAATAAAATATGTTGATATGGAGGAAGTGTGTGTGTTGTGGTTGAACCGTCAGCTGGAAGGAACAGTGCAGAATTGGAGAGTGAGTTCAATGTTCATCCTGAGGAGATGAGAGCCTGCATGGTTTGGATGTAAGCCATCTGGTTTGAAAAGGTTCGGTCTATTGTAAATGTGGTGAAGTTGTCAATGTAGTGAACGTTTATGGAGTGGCAGTACCTTTTTAACCAGATATGGATCTGATGGATTCGAGAGAATTTTATGTCACTGTAGCGTGGTGCAGGTAGTGGACCAGATATGATGCATTGCAAGTTCGACTGTTGAATGTGACGAATGAGGTGGATGAAGTCCGTTTTCAACGTCTCAGACTGCTGGAACTTAATGTCATTGGTACCTGCGTGTATTATAACAGATGTAGCTGAGGGGTGTTTAGTGGTGAGCTGGTGGGCATAGTTATGAATGTCCTTAACTGATGCTCCAGAGATGGAATGAATGTAGCACCTCTTGATGTTGGCGTGCCGGACAATGGAGTCTCCCAGGATGAGGACTCGGTTCCGCGCCGATCCAGAAGTCAGTTTGGGCTCCCAGCACGAAAAACTGGGGCTCCTGAGGCACCAGAATGACGCCGCCGGACAGACAGCGATCCTGGGTGAAGCTTCGCAGGTGGGACTCCCAGAGCATCGGGCAAGATGTTCTCCAAACCCCCGGAAGGCTCGCCTGCGCGTCGGGTTACTGCTTCACGAAGCAGCCGGCGGCGCTTCATTCTCATGGTGGAGACCGGAGGGGAAGCGGTGTCAGGAGGCGGAGACGGCGCCGCAGCTCCGGGAACAGGTGAGCTCCGGCCTGGCTCCCGCGAAGAGTGTCCGGAGGCCGGGACACGATCAGGCTCCTTCGAAGCGGGTCCGGAGGCAGCAGTGGACGCCGCCGATGGATCCAGAGCTCTGACCGTAGCCGAGGAGGCGAAAGCAGGAGGCGCCGTCGGGACGATTCCTGGGTCTTCAGCTAGCGGGGCATAGCGGTTGGCTAGAGCCAAAGTCGTTCTACTAGCACGGCGTTCCGGCCCATGGCTCCTCCGGTTGCGGCGTATCACCTCTGCCCAGGACAACTTCGGTGTTGAGCTGAGAGTCGGGTCCCTCGGGTTTTCTTGGAGGTCAGGTGGAAACCGAGCAGACTCCCCAGGACTGGAGTTAGCTGGTGCCCGGAACTCGTCAGTCAGCTCTAATCCGTCCAAAATGCCACCACGAAGCTGAACAACATTGCTGTCGGAGCTGGTAGAGTGAGCTTCAGTAGCCTTTCCTCCAGACCATGGAAGGGTCTGTGTCATAGAGCCACTGGCCTGATCTTCAATCTGCGTTTGCTGGATGGCTGACTTCTGGAGGTACAAAATGTAATTCGACTGGGAAGATGTAACTGACAGTATTTTATCAATAAGTTGGTATTTCTCCTTAAGCTCAGATGACCTGAAGTTGGCAATGATCTGAGCTGCAGTCTCTGCAAACAGGAGCTCTGGAATCCCGGTCAGGTAGAGCGTCAGGTAGAGCGTCAGCCATCTTGGATCGACTATCAGAATCATCTACAAATCGCCTCCTACCAGTGAGTGATTCCTTAACGCTGCTGCCTACTGCCTACCTCAAAGCATATGAGAGACAATAAATCACGTCATGTCAAACACGTCATGCCGGCTCAGACGCTCCGGCTAAACAAGGTCAGCGTCAGGTGCTGGGGAACCAGAGGACCTTGGTAAATGGCGTATACTTATATAGCTCTTTTCTACTGTCATTGAAGGCCCAAAGTGCTTTACAGTCATGGGCCCATTCACACACACATTCACACACTGATGGTGGCTCCGCTGCTGAACACTGGCGCCAACGTTCCATCAGAGGCAATGTGGGGTTCAGAAGAACTTCTGATCAGAGGCCGACCACCCTACCGCTGCACCCCGGCCACCCCACCTTGATGCAAAGTGGACTACTGGAACAAGATGGAAATAGTCTGGATGTGAGAACAAGGTTCTGTTGGAATGCTACTACTCAAGTAATCCTACTGAGAGAGATTCCATGCAGAGAATGTGGAGTGAGTGGATGCTTCAAAACCCACAATCAAGGCCAACTGTCTAACACCTAGTAGCTCAATGTTCTAACATCCACAAATGGCAACGGCTATCACAACTTGAGACTGATGAAGTACAATCCAACTGTAACACTACAGGAGAGCTGATTTGAATGATTCTGTTAATTGTGTTACAAATGCCAAGACTGAGTGAACCAAATCTAGCAGCAATACAGAATGAAAGGATAGATTCAATTAAGCATTTATAAAAAGCCACACAATGATAGATGGATGGATGGATTTGGAGTTTTTGAAGTTTCCGAAGACAAATAGGCATTGTTGGCATTTACCAAAAAGGTATTCACTGTTAAACTGCGTAGCAGAGAGCTCCTCCCTGTGTGTATAACCATCCTGGTCAAACCTCCAGTAAAAGTTGTTAAGATCTTCTGCCATCCAGACACTGCTGGGAAGAGCTAAGGTGGAGTAGGTAGGAAAACCAGCTAGGGTTTTAACATTCTGTCAGGTATCCTTGCTTTGCCATTGGTAAACAGGGTCTTTTTAGCTGATTTTATGTCTTTATTTCTTTTGTTCTGGCTGAGTTTGAATTGAAGTCTGTTTCCTGATTTTCTTTTCATTTATAGTTGTTTTCAAAACTTTTGGTTATCCAGGGCTACTTGCTTGGATGCACTCTCACTGTTTTTGTGGGGATGATCATATCTTCACAGAAAGTGATAAATGATGTTACTGTGTCAGTGGCTTCCTCTCGGGTATGTCTTTCAGTGATCACCTCCCACTGAGTGCAGTTGAAGCAGCCCTGGAGTTTCTCCTGTACATCATTGTCCCACAGTCTGTGTTGTCTCTTTGCCACACCCTCCCTCTGTAGCTTTGTGCGATATGATGGGATGAGATAGACAACAATGTGGTCAGCAGTGCCGAGTAGAGGTTTTTATGGGCCTTGTATGCATTTTTAACATTGCCATAGCAGACGTTGATTGTTTTGCTGCCTCTAGTGGCACAAGTGACATATTTAGAGTAGGTGGGAGGAATTTTTACTAACGTACAACTTTCAAACAGCACCCTTTAGTATTTCAGTGTCACTATGACCGTTTGGTTTTCTTGTATCTTGTGTCCGTATAAGTGATTCACTTGTCCTTCAAGGGTGACTCAGCATGGCGGTCCATGTCAGGTTGATTGCAGATCCCTAAGAGTGACTCCAGACAGTGAAGCTGTCACAAATGTCACTGTCCTGGTCACTTTCAGCAGTCCCTATCTGCCACTCGTGTCCGACAGTAACCATTGAGCTCCAGCTTTTTATGATTTGTTTATTTCTGACAGTCTAGTTGGGACTTTGGCCAAAAGAAAACAAAAGGAAGAGTTAACCCATTCGACTGTGTTGTCGAACCATCTGGTGCTGACAACTCAACTAACAAACCAAAAGAATAAAAGAAACTAGTCTACAAAAGTCAAACCCTAAACTAAAGCTACGGAGCCCAGAAGCCTTGTAATAAACAAGAGAGAGGGCGAGGAGAAAAACAACCTTCATATACACTTACTGTATGTGTCATACAGTGGGTCTGGAAAGTATTCAGACCCGCTTACATTTTTCATGATTTGTTATATTGCAGCCATTTGCTAAAATCATTTAAGTTCATTTTTTTCCTCATTAATGTACACACAGCACCCCATATTGACAAAATAACATAAAACGTTTGTCATTTTTGCAGATTTATAAAAAAAAACCAAAAACCTGCATTTCCCATGGTCCTAGGTATTCTAACCCTTTGCTGTGACACTCAGTACCTCATTCACACGGCCATGTGTGGTGTGTTCAACAACACGCCATGTGCGGTTTCATGAACATGCATCCAACCCAGGGTGTTGACACAAGTTCAACACAGCTTCTTGTTCCTTTGAGTTTTTTTGCTTTTGGCTTGCGATCGTCAGCCACCTACCTCAACCAACTGTAGGTTCAAATCCTGCAAATCTTCATCCAGACTTTTTAATTTTCGTACTCTGTTCTGATTTTTTGAATCTTTTTATTGATTTTTCCAAAGGTTATCAACATAAACAGAACACAAAACAAAGTACAAAGACTAAACACCAAAGGACAGGAGGTAATTCAAATGGCACAGCAGTGAGGATTAAATAATACATTAGATTAAAAGGCACATTGTTTAGATGAGTTCGATTTAAATGGATCGAGGTTAACCTAACGATGCAAAGATAAATATCTGATGGAGTGATCAAATTATGAGTGACAGTTAGAGAGGAAACAATCCTTTAACAGAGAAGTTAACTAGTTTCAGTAATGAGTTAAAAACTTGTTTCAGACTCAAAGTAGAAAAGAAAAGGCTGCCATGTTATATAGCAAATTTGAATAGACCCAATGATAGTACGTCTCAAATGTTCAAGTTTCAGATGAGACATGACTTCTTCTACCCAGTGTTTGAAAGATGAAGGAGCTGTTTTCTTCCAATTAAATAATATAAAACGTCTTGCAACCATAATAATGAAGGCTACCTCATTACATTGATAAGATGTCACAGAGATACCCAAAGGGGTAACTTCAGATCGAGCAGTGACAAGGTTTGGCCCAATGTTCTTTTTACATATCATTGAAATGGTTTTGAATATTTTTTCCAAAAAATCTCTTAACCAGGGACACATTTAGAACATGTTGTTCTGATTGGCTGGGCTCAGACTTCACATAGCACAGGAAGGGTCAGCAGATGGATAACATCTCGCTAATTTACTCGAAGATAAATGCAATCTGTGCAATACCTTAAGCTGTAGTAGACCATGTCTAATACACGTTGATCCTTGTAACCGCTTTTTTAGTTTTTTATCAGTTAATTGTTCACCCAGTTCCTGTTCCCATTTGACCTTTAAATGACTCCATGATGGGGCTGCTACGTTTTGAATTTTTCTATAAATTATTGACGCTAAGCCTTAATTGAGGGAATCCAAGTCCAAAAATTAATTTAGCCTTGTTGTTGGGGACAAAGTTAAAGAGAAAGATGTCTTAATAAAACTGCGTGTTCAAAGGTACTTCACACATCTTAGTCCACTCCCACGCCATTGTTGAGAAGACGGATTTATTAAAGTGGGTAAAGTGGATATTGCATTGAGTTGGTGCTCCAATTAGTGAGTGTTTGAGTTTGAAATGTGTTTTGAACTGAAACCATATTTTTAAAGCCCCCTGAACCACCGTATTATTTGTCCAAAGTATTTTGCTCAAGGGAAGTGAACAGCACAACAAAGATCCAAGTGAAACTGGATTACAGGAAAACCAAGGTGAACCCAAGATGGAGATTCAGTCTCCGATGCATCTTTTATCCAGAATAGAAGCTTGTAAATGTTTGTTGCCCAGCAATAGAAGAGAAAGTTGGGTAAGGATAGCCCGCCATTTTCCTTTGGCTTTTCTAGGAACTTTCTTCTGATGCGGGCGACATTTTTGTTCCAAATGAACAGAGATATGTGCTTATTTAATTTCTTACAAATAATTCAGGATAAAGCTTGGTACAGCCTGAAATAAATACAACAGCTTAGGCATCAGTATCATCTTTAATGTATTCACCCTACCAACTAAAGACAGGATAGTTTTGACCACCTATCCATATCTTGCCTTACATTATATAAAGCTTTTCTGAAATTATTTTTAAAGAGCAGGTCACATTTATAGGTCACACACACCCCTAAATAATTGAAATGAGACTTTTTTTTACTCTGCGACATCTCGGAGAGCTAATCCCTGGGCTGCTTGGATATTTTTGGATAGGTTCAATTTATAGCCAGATGTACTGCCAAATTTATAGTACATATAAGACTTAAAGCAATGGGGATAGTGACATGTGGGTTAAAAAGAAAGAGTAGAAGATCATCTGCATTGAGCAGCAACTTGTGAGTTCTCTCGCCTCTGTATTCTAGGAAGTTGGACGTTCTCTCTTATATACAGTGGCTTGCAAAAGTATTCATACCCCTTGAACTTCTCCACATTTTCTCACATTATGACCACAAACATACATTTAGTTTATAAGAATTTTATGTGAAAGACCAACACAAAGTGGCACACAATTGTAAAGTGTAAAGAAAATCATACAGGAGTTAAAATGTTTTAACAGATACAAACTTAAAAGTGCAGTGTGAAAAATTATTCAGCACCCCTGAGTCATTATTTTGTGGAACCCCTTTTTGCTGCTAAGTCTTTTGGGGTTTGTCTCTACCAGATTTGTACATCTAGAGACTGAAATTTTTGCCCATTCTTCCTTGCAAAACAATTTAAGCTGAGTTGATAGACAATGTTAAAAACACGGCAAAGATTACTGGATTTCTGCCTTCCCACAATTGGATTTTTTCAGAACCAATGGAATTGTGGCTTGCATCATTGTTGGGGAAGGATTTTCCAGTCCAAAATCTCCTTAAAAACTTTAGATAGTAGTGGGGTTAATTTGAGAGTGAATATTTATAGTAGGTAACCATCTGGTCCTGGTGCTATACCAGATTTAATTGTTTTATGGCTTTATTAATTTCAGAAAGAGTGATATTCTCATCTATCGCTTTTACTTATGAATTCCCCAAAATGGGCAGGGTCAAATCAACAAAAAAATACTCTACCTCAGGCGGCTTTAGGGGTGTACAGTTTTTTTTTTTATAAAACCATTTGAACTGTGCGTTGATTGCCCTTTGATCTTTCAATACAAGTCCATATTCATCTTTGATTGCTGCAATAAAACCAGGACTTATTGATTGTTTTAGTTGGTGTGACAGCAATTTGTTTGCACGCTTGCAATGTTCATAATATGTGAGGAGGGACCTCAGGTGAAGGTTTACTGCCTAGACATTGGCGATTGCCTCAAATTCAGATTGAAGTAAAATTCTCTCCTTATACAAGTCGAGTGAAGGTGCTATTGAGTGAAGTTGATCCATTTCCTGGCTTCAATCTTTGAATTCCGAGGCCCATTTTATTCACTTTTGATTTTCTGCAGCAACAAAAGAAATCACTTGTTCCCTTAAATAGGTCTTTAGAGTTTCCCAGAGAGTAGAATGACTGATTTCTGATTATTCATTGTGTTCCATGAAATAAATCTTTTTGTGTATTAAGAAAATCAGTGAAAATTTTATCAGGTTTATTCCCAGAGAAGCTAAGTTCCAAAATAACTGGGGTGCGATCGGAAATAGTAATAGTGTCATATTTTGTTTCATTGACCATAGGTAAAAATTGTTTATCCATTAGAAAATAGTCAATTCCTGAAAAGCTCTGATGAACTGGGGAGAGGGCTCTGTTCTGAAATATGAAAGACTTGGTGTTGTATAATCCCAGCTGGGCAGAAAAAGGTAAATACTAATTCCTTTGATCCTGTTTGCAACAGTTGCCTTTTTAGTGTTTTGAAAAGAATGCTATCCACACGTCACTACCAAATTCGAGTCCGTGATTGGTCACAGTTTAGCGTTGTCGTTATCCAGCATCAAGAAGTTCAACCAGTGCACAATCAATGAGTGCATGATTTGTAAGTCAAGCCCGCAACTGTCCTTAAAAACTTGCATACTTAAAAATATGGATTCTGAACGTTGAAGCCCAATATTTGGATTGATGTGGGTTCACATAGACTTTTCATTGAAAGTGGCTGCTTAAACGTGAGTCAATGCGTCCGGTGTGAATGTGTCTACAGTGGTATCTTAATCACTCATTTTCAAGCCTTGTGTGACCGTACTCCACACTACCTTCATAATACTCTCCATAATGCTCACCTTAACTTTACATACACAGTTACTGATGAGCTGCACTAAGGCCAAACAGGTGTTAAAGCTGACTCTGAAAAAAGGAGACGGAGCCCAACAGGCGGGTGCATTTAACAGACAGTACTTGGTAAAAGAAAATATGTATTTTGATTTATTTAGGACACAAAAAGTCATGCAAAAAATGTATTTACTAAAGTGTCAAAATGTATTAAATTATATTTGTCACCATAAAGGCATTTCAAGGGTTTATATGGAGCAAAATAATGTGGTTCTTCCAAAATAAATGATTCCCATCAATATTAAATCTAACCAGACATACAACAAAACAAAATGAAATAAGGTTTTCAAATCATTAATTTCTGTTATGATAAAAGACCATCAAACACTGGAGTGAAAAATCACTGTCTTGCATATGTAACCAGCCACCTAGTGATGACCTGATGAACTGACAGGGCTTGTTTCTCCTGCTTTAAACAGGAAAACATTCCTATAAAGCAAACATTGATCAAAATAGGGTTCTGCAGACTCTTCATTTTTGAGGATGAATAAAAAAAATGTAAATGCAGTAAAAAAAATGACTCCAAATGGTTTTCTTTTTTTCTTCTTTTTAAATTCAAAAATATTTGTTAAAATATATACTGATATATATGCCAATGTAAAACGTTTGAAGCCTATTCATCTTGTTTTTAATTAAGTGTCTGCCTTAAGTGGAACCGCAGTTCAAAAAATATTTTGTTTATGCACAGTCTACTTTTAGATTGATTTAAGACACAAATCTCACGTACACAACTCAATCAAAGAGTGCATCAATTTCAATGTCCTTGTCACCGTTGAATGACACTCATGCAGAAGCAGCTCTTCTGATTGACTTTGATAATGCTTGGAGTTGAAGCCTGGAAGGGTTAGAATTTTTTTTTTAAATAACTAAAATACTAGAGCATTGTATAATAGTCCTCATTAATTCTGGTTACTATCAAAAAATATCATCTAAAGATTAATGTTGTCAATTCAATTAAAAAAAATTAGATTAATCACACATTTGGATAGTGATTAATCACGATTAATCATAATGTTTTAAGAGTTAAATTTTATTATATGCAGCTTTCAAACAAAAAAAGGCCAAAGAGAAAAAAAATCATTTTTATTGTTTGAAATGTTTACATATATAAAGTGTTAACTAAGAAATGTAATTTGTGTGCACAAAACCCATCAAAGAAGATGAACAGAACTGTAAAGACTTTCATGTCCAGTATTACTCCAAGAAAACAAAGATGCTGATACACAGCCATATAAAAAACATTGTGTTTCTATGCTTCAAAAAGTATGGGTGAATACTGAAATCTGATTGGCTGCTGGTCTTCCAGGAGAAGTTCTGACCTCAATGTTCTATATGGGCAAGTTTTTTAAAAACAAACGTTTCCTTCATGATGTGGACAAACCAAGTGGTAAGAGGTGAACTTTCTCTCTGAACTGATGCTTTATTGAACCTATCATGACAATCAGCACATTCATATATTGCTTTTCTTTTTCTCTGCAGTTGAGGTCTACCGGCTCAGCGGCGCATTAACTTGTTACCATGAGGATGGGCAGCATTACTTATCAAATAGTCCCCCTTTTGTAAAAGCAATCTAAACCTTAAAAATAGCCACAAAAAAGTACAGAAAATGAATTTAACATTTATTTCTTTTGTAAGTGACCATGTTACAAGAACGATTGTGCCCGATGAAGTGTGCATTCATAATTTGACGCACACTACGGAGTCTGAATTGGCGGAAAATGGTTGCTTCGCAGAGTATAATTAATCAGGGTTAAAATATCTTAACTATATCAATTTTTTTTTTAAATTCATCGCATGAGTTAACTAGTTAACAGCCCTACTATATATAGTAGAAAGGTTGCATTACCTGCAAGAATGCTAGTGTGAATGCTGTTTGCTGAATGTGGTCGCTGTATGCTGAAAATGTTAACGCTATTTTATTAACTCCAAAGTAGCTAAAAAAATAAAAACCTCAGTAGACGTGAAATTAGCCAAAAAAGCTAGCATATTGCTAAAACGCTAGCATGACTACAAATTAGACCTAAAATCCCCAGTATATGCTAAATTAAGCAAAAAAAGTTAGCATGTTTCTAAAATATTAGCTTAACTCAGAATAAGCCCAAAAAACCTCAGTAGATGCCAAATTAGTGAAAAAAGTTAGCATGTTGCTAAAATATTAGCCTAAGTCAGAATTACCCCAAGGAAGGTGGGAGGTGCGGGACCTGGGGGGCCGGCTGTCATGCGATGGGGCCCCTGCCCTGTGGAGACTTGGGCCCAATGCTGGGGTTGGGGGTTGGTTCACCAATTGGGGGTCAGTTTGGCAGCTGTCCCTGAGGTACCCTCATACCGACCACTTATTAGGATGGAGGAGGGGGGTCGTCTTGCGTTGTACCTCCCCTGGTTTCCTTCCTCTCGGTTTTATGTGCACCTTAGACACATAGGACCCTTGGTGAGGGGTGCCTGTACAAAGGTTTTTGAAGGATTTGAAAAAATTCCCTTTCATTTTCAATTGGGCTTTTTTCCCCAGAATATTGCATTGATCAGGTCTAAAAAGTCAATTTAAGTTAATTTAAATTATGGCAACCCTTTTAATGATCTGATATCAAAGGAAATATGTTTTTTGACAGGATTTTTTTCCAAAGTGATAAAACTCTTTCCAGGAGCACACAAGTGCACCTGCTGCGGGTGAATTTATCCCAACTGTCTCCTTTTCTTTCCATCTGTTTACAAGCTCTGACAGGCGCTGCATGAAGATTATTGGTCTGATTACAACCTGATTGAGTGTACGCCTCACTCTTTGCACAAAATCAGTGCTGCAATGGATGCGATGATACAAAAGCTTTCTGTCAGTTTATCCAACCTACTTTACAACCATAGTAACCAAAGACAAATAAATAACTGGCAATGCTGTTCCTTATTGTTCTGAACTAATGTGGCTGATTGGGGAAAATAGAAAGCTAATATGAAAGTAAACAGCAATTTATTTCAATCTAGAGACCAAACAATGTTTCACAAGAAAAAAATACTGAGTCAGAGGTATAATTATAATACTATGTTCCTACTGGGTACACTTTAAACTTTTTCAGAAACAAGGACAATGCATATTGTCAATTCATCCATTGCCTTACAATGTACTTCTGTTTGCTAGACTTATGACTAAGCTTTAAAGTCCCACTTTGGTCATCTTTTGATCTACACTATGGTGATGGGTCATGCTCGAAAGCAGCAATTCTAGGATTCGCTGACTGGTAAGGCGTTGACTCTCAAATGATGGGAGCTGATTATTTAAAGTGTGAATGTTGTGCAGCATTCACACCATAGTGCTCCATTTTTCTTTCGTGCACTTTTTGGACGTCCGTAGCTCTTCAGCTCCATCTATTCAACTCATTCAGCTCTTTTAGGAGATTACTACGCTCAACTTCATAACTTTTCAACTTTTTAAACTATTCAACTTACTAACGCTTATTTAACTCAATTCAAAATGGCTGATGGAATCTTCAAATGTTCATTTTTTTAACAAAAAACTTTGAGCTCTACAAAAAATAGAACTCAAGTAGACCTTCAGCTACAGAAACCATTCAACTTTTAAACTATTCAGCAGACTTTGGGCTCTTGAACTTATATTTTTTCTTTTTAAAACTCCTTATAGTTTTTGAGATATTGCAGTCTTTTAATTATGATTATTCAGTTTTTAGGCAAAATCAAAAAACCTGTGTTCTTCTAGGACTCTTCTGCACAGCAGCGGTAGTTTATTAGAAATTTGTCTCTGAGATGTGACTGTTGGTGTGGAAACTGTATTTTTTGTCTACTCCTGATTCCCATTGATTTGAATAAAGACATATTCAGAAGGGCATTGTTGGAAAAATGCCACATTAACATGTTATGAACATGTTATATCTTTAAAACGATGTGAGCGTTAGGTTCTCTACAGTGACAAAATGTACAAAAGTGAAGGTTTTTACAGAAATAAAAGGTCCATGAGATTTTTGGAATGTCACAATTTTCTGTGACACACTGAAATATATGAGTATTAAAGAATGTGCTTTTACAAAGATGATGTTTTTATATGTGTGTTTGTACATGTCTAAGTAGATTTTTTGAAAAAAAGTATTCACAAGTCTTAGCCCCCCTAAAAGGATGAAGACTGAAATCCAGCAGGTGCCTATCCATCACATCAGGCTCTAAAGTAGGGATGACATTTTCAAAGGTGTGTGCCAGATGGAATATTAAAACACTCTGTCACGCCAACTCTTTTAATGGCTTGTCTTTGTGCTTAAAAGCTGCTTGACATTTTTCTATGGAGGTCTCTGGAGGTTGAGTGCTGCTTTTGTAAAGATTTTGGAAAGTTTAATACATTTCTTCGACTTTTTATGAGATTTATGTGCTACTTTTTGGTCTGATTTGATATTTTGTTGTGTATCAATTGTTTAATGAGCACAGAATGTGCACTTTTGATTTCTTATTATTTCTCACTATTTACATGAAATTGCTTCTTTTGCTATCTTCACACTGGGCATGTGTTGCAAGTTCAAAAAGGTGCTGAACTTGAGTCCTTAAAAGCGCTTTTAGCAAATGAACTGTTGCTACTTGATACTAGCTGATGCCCTCCATCTACAGTTTAAAAAAGCTTGGTGCGAAAAATTAAAGTAATGCAAATCTTATGAATATTACTCCAGGTTTTACCTTTTACAGCTCTATTCCAACATGCTAAAGACTTGGGGCAAATCCAAATTGCTTCCCAACCTCAACAGATCCTCCATATTGCTCCAATTGAGGGGGCATTTGACGCTGTAGTGGTCTCTGAATGTTTTTAGCTACACGCTAACTTAGTAATGTCCAAATTTGCAGACACTATTTTTTCTATATCTCTCTGCTTGGAGGGATAAATGTAGAGGTAAGGAGAAGCCGTAGTGCTAGGTAGGCAACTCGGATTCTGCCTTGGTGTTGCGTATTCCTGACTGGGCACACACCGCAATGATAAATTCTTCCTCCATGAACAATTTCCAAACAGTTGGCAAATCTGTTAAATAAAGAGACGCCATCCATACATCAAAACCAAATCCAAGTCCTGGACTGGTCAAAACATTAACTGACTTAACTTTCAACATGTACTCTGTGGCTGTGCAATTTGTACATAGAGCGTGAAAACGAACTTTAAAACGCCATCATTGCATAGCGATGAGAGTTTAGAACGCGGAAGCCCAAAACGAGCATTGACATGCATTTAGATAGACTTTTCATTGGAACTGGACATTGCCGAGGCCGAGGTGTACAGAGAGCTGTTGTCAATTTCCGCAGTATTGATAAACTTATATGTTAATTTGTTCAGGCACAGATACCACTTTCCATTGCTGATAAAGACTTCAGTTAACCATTTATGCTGTCTGTGTGATAAAGAGGTCTCAGATTTATACAACTTCCCCAATAGTAGCATTAGATGGGAAAAATTCCAGCTGCCTGCATGTATATACATTTGATTCCATTTGATTCCACTTCTATAGCCTTTCTGTGAAACGGGTTTGTCCTCTCTTGTCCTCTTTTATTTTTCTTTCATCTCAGAGTTCCTTTGCTCACAGAGGGTCATCCAGGCACTGGAGACGTGCTCGGAATCGATTGACTGATTAATACTGGAGACAAACACAATAAAAAATTGATTTGTGGCTCATTATTGACTAATGTGAATAATTAACCAAGGCCTTATAGCCTTGCAAAAGCCTGCACTTGTGCGATTAAGTGTGAGTCTGTGGGCCCTCAAGGTTTTAGTGCATGCTAATGCACTGTGGAGGCCACTGTGGGCACTGGATATGCAACAGCACACACATTTACATACTGTGGCAGTGGCCGCTATCAACTTCAAAAGTAAAAGGACCTGCGTTTGTGATCCCCGCATTTCTATTGATAAAGACTGTTCTGTGATGTCCCGGTTGATTCCCCCTGAAGGTGTCAGGACTCTGGTTGCCTCTAATGTAAATATGAGATTGTTCATTTCACGCCCTGCTTGTTAATGCTGTTAGAGTTCATTCACATTTCGAGATGTGGTTACGTACACGGGTGTGTGGTTGGCTCTGCGTCTCTCAGAATGCTGGAGAATATTAAATCAATTCACCTCATCAGATTTTCTGTATCAGGCATCATTATTTTTGTTTATTTGGATTCTGCTTATTGATGAGACAATGAACACTGATCAACAGGGCCAGAAAACCTCAAGATTCCTTGTCTATCAGTAAAACAAGAAATCCGTTTTTAAGTTGAAAATGAAACCCTGCAAAATAATAATATGATAATCAGTGTTTACCTTACAACATGACAAGCATTTGGATCAGTTTTGCTGCATTTCAAAGAGGCATCATCTGTCTCCTGTTACTGGAGCACAATCTTCATTTCCAAGCCCAGCTTCATGAAGGAAGATTTATTCAGTTTCTTGTTGGTATTTCCAAAATGCTTAGTGTGAAGACCACAATGACATCACATGGTCACTGCATACAGGATAGGAATGAAGAAATAGAGGGTCATTTATCAGTTTTACCACATGTTTTATATTTAGCAGGTGTGGAAACGCTAGACAAGAGGTTTAATGAATATGTCTTGAGATTTTACTCCCTTATTATTTTACTCCCTGCCCATCTTTACTTTTTGTGGGTTTTTTTATCTTCTTTTATTGCACTGGAAAAACAGACCTTTAAAAAAAAGTCACAAATTCTTACCTCACTTCTAGATTTTCTTTAAATAAGTTTAAAAAAAAGGTAAAAATCACTTCAACAAGAACAGTTTGGGAAAAAGTCCTTTGAAATCTCCTTGATTTTTGGATGGATGCCACTCCTCTAAAAGGAAAGTGCAGTGCAGACTTACATAATGCTCTTGACACTTGTCACTAGTTAATTCTATCACTTTTCTGCTTGTATGAGGTATAATTACTTTTTGAAGTTTTGTTCTTAAGGACCTACAGTTTTGGAGAAAGATGCTAATGATGTCCCTGTTGTTTTCTGGCTGAAATGAGGAAAAATAAAATTGAAATCTTTTTTCTTCTACTTGTTCCTGATAAAACATTTTAAAACAGTCTATAAAGTGCACATTTAGCTCCTTGCTTTTGGCAGGAGTTATACAATAAGTAGATAAAATCCTACACTGTCTGTGCCAAAAGCTGCTCTATATTTTTGTTAATGGCTGTTGCAAAGTTAGTAAGTTACACAACTAGTTTAAATTACAGGAATCTTTATGCTACACAAGTAAAAAACAAAAGCCAGAAGAAAAATAATTTTCAAAAGTGTTGTGATGGGATGTGAGAGAGAAAAATGAAACAACAGACTTCCTGCAGTGATATAAAACATTTTAAACATTACAGATTGTTTTAAAACATCTGAAGGATAAAATCGACAACTTTTATGTAATGCTACATTCACACCAGGTTCACCAACACCTGGAACAAGTTTTGCAAGATTTGCAAAACATGTTTGAAAACCCATGTTCTGTGCCCATTGGTTATCACAACATAAGCTCAAAATTAAAGTGGCAAATTTTACAAATTTTTACGGGATAAAGACACAAAATGATTGATCACTGCATTTAAATGGGAAGGGTTGCAGCCTATTGATGACAGCAGACTCTGTAGTGAACATTTTGTGTCAAGAAGTTTATGCTTTTTATTTATCCTAAACTGGCAATCTGTTACTTTTGAGGGTGCTGGTGTTGGAACTGAAATAGTACTGGAACCAATACTTTTTTTTTTTTTAACCAAAGATCAAATAACAGAAAAAACACAAACTTTTGCCAAAAACGGGCAAATGTGAGGAAGAAGCCTCACAGGTTCTCTGTCAGTCCTTGTTATTCTCACCCGCACCATGTAGATAATAAATTATTGTGAATGAATGAATGAAAAACTTTATGAATCAATAACTTTATTTTTTTTGTGAATTGTACAATGGAATTGAATGCAGTGCAGGCCTCTTCCGGTGCATCTAGAAATGAATAATAAAATAACATAAAACCAAATAGATTAATATGATGAATAGATTATGCTAATACATGGCTCCTTAAAAAACTAATTTTAAAATTTGCATTAAAAAGTATCTCAATTTCTAGCAATATTTAAAACTGTAACAGCTCTTGGATAAAAACTGTTTTGTAATCTATTTGTCCTTGCTTTAATTGTTCTGTATCTTCTGCCCGAGGGCAGCAGTGTAAACAGACAATGTCCAAAGCGAGATGAACCACGTGAGACGTTTACAGCTTTTCTGAGGCAGTGGGAACTGTATTATTGTTCCAGAGATGAGAGAGAGCGACCAATAACCTTCTGGGCTGTTGAGGTGACCCTCTGGAGCGGTTTCCTGTCCACCGCTGTGCAGCTGGGAAACCAGGCACAAACACGGTAAGTTAAAATACTTTCAATGGAGCAACGGTAGAAGGACACCAGCAGTTTCTCACCCAGGTTGATCTTTGTTAAAAGTCTGAGAAAGTACATTCTCTGCAAGACCTGCTTCACCAGAGCAGTGATGTTTGTGTTCCAGGTTAGGTCCTGCTGGAAGCCCAAAAGCTTGAAGTTTGAAGGAGGTGTTTACGACCAGGTTGTTGTCCCCACCAGACACAGAGCTGTTCCACCCAGTAGAGTGGATGGTGTTAAAAGCAGAGCTGAGTTCTACAGAGAGCAGCCTTGCATAGCTCCCTGACTGCTCCAGGTGTGACAGAGCAGCATGGAGAGTGGTGGTGATGGTATCCTCCGTGAATCTCCTCGTCTTGTATGCAAATTGGATCGATGTCCAATGTTGTGGGAGGCAGAAAACAATGATGACTGCGTGCTAGTTTTTCAAAGCCCTTCATGATGACTGAGGTGAGTGCAACTGGTCTGTAGCCATTTAGGCTACTGATTGTGGACGTTTTGGGTAAAGGGATAAAGATTGAGAACTTCAGACATGGTAGTACAGTAGACTGTACAGACCTAGAGTAGATTGATTGTGATATGCTTCTACTGAGATTTTATATATACTGATCTTAACCTTTTATTATGAGATTGTTTTGTGATTCGCTTTTTATAGGATATGATTGTGTGTGTATGTGTATGTCTTTATCCTTCCTTTCTTGATTTTCTGTGTACCTGCCAAGGGACTACAGATGTAAATTAGCAATGCTGCTATAATCTGGTAAATTTACATCTATGAATCTGAGTAGATGTTCATTAATGTACATGGTCCCTAATAAATATAATGAAATGAAATTGGAGTAAGGACTGGTTAAAGATATTGGGAAAGACCCTTGCCAGCTGGTCTTCGCAGTCCTTCAGCACCTGTCCAGCAGCCTCTTCCGCAACCTTTTCCACGGTTTCTCAGCTCTTCGTTGTGTTTGTGTGCTAGTGTGTGTGTGCGCGTAAGAACAGACACTAGACGTTTGTACTGATTTATGGCAGACCTTGCAGCCCTTTAATTTATTATGCCAACAATATGGAGAGATCTAATCAAAGGCAGACAGTCGAGTGCATACTATAAAGACCCACAATTTGACTCCCAAAATGGCAGAGAGAGCATTCACATAGGCACTGTGACGCCATGTGCAAGAGGTCTCTATGAAGCTGAAGGGATCTTTTTGGTATTCAAACTGGATGGAAAACCTACTGAACTGTGCACGATTGAATTTTTTACATTTCTTTAAGACCTCATGTTTTCAAAAAGCAAATGCATGTCTGAAACTTGATTTGTTGGATGAACGAATTCTTTGAACATTAATTAATGATGTGCACTGAATCCTTCACTCGAGGAGAGACAACAGGTTGCTAAAAAAACCTGAAAATGCATTGCTTATAATTTGTTATATATGCAAGTTTTAATGGTGTTTCAAACGTCCATAAGTTCATTCTACTGTGATAACCGCTTCTTTTTAGGTACTTTCACAACAGCTTGTTGCCTTTGATAGTCAATTTGGTACTTGTTCATTAGTGTCCCACAAATTAAATTAGTGCCCTGCCAATAGCTACTGGTGTATTTGCATGCTGCCATTCAAACTAGCATCCCAGCAATTAGTATTTTGTGTTGAATTGAATTGAAATGGTTTATTTCCAGCAGACAAGATATACAAGACATGTGTAACACAATCAACACCCACAAAGATTTGCAACAGTAGTCATGTCAAACCTAGGATAACTAGACATCAGAAAATTGACTGCTTGAAAGGGAGTGGGAGGAAGCGAACTTATATAATCCCACCCCGACTCGACCATACCATTTACTTTACATTAGATATCAACTGGTTCGTAACTAATAATCAGGTACTTATACTGTACTGACATTAATACATGTCATTAAACATCATTGAGTTACAATAAGTCATACTGCTTTGCATGTAAGTAGAACACTATTTTAAACTTGATTGGAGCTTATGCAAAAATAATACTAATACAGAATGATGATAAATATATATATATATATATTTTTTTTTTTTTAAGAATTGTTTTATCATAAAAAAAATCAATGATGTGAATCAATCAAAAATGATAAATGATAGCTATATGGCTGCAAAAATGATAGCAAAAACAATTAATAGTAATTAAAGAAAAAAGTAAAGAATAAACAAAGACAAAACAAAAAGATCAAAATCAGTAATTATCAAGTAGATGCTGGCTATTTTCATCGGACAAGTCATTTCTTCAGATCAAGTGTAGAAAGAGGTAACAATAAATCATGTGTCTGAAAGATCATTTACTTTAATCAGATGTAGAAAATCAATAAGTGCAGGTTGTTTCATTAGTAGATCATTTGACATTAATCACATTTCAGGGAACTATGTCAATTGATATGATTCATGCCATCAGCCAAGACTGTATTCCTGCGTTCTGCTCCTGATTAACAGCCATCCTTCAGGTTAGAACAGAGTTTATAGAGTTCTCCTCGTTGTTATGACTGCAGACTTTGTGTTGTCTGCAGGGCAGAAATCGCTGCTGAAAATCAGGTCAAAGTTGATCTAAGAGTTAGTGGTAAATTGGGCGCCATATTTTCTTGAAATCATTTTTGATTCTTATTTCGATTCAAATAAAGGCTCAGACGTCCATGACCACACCCTTCTCAAAGTCTTTCATGTTGGTGATGACCACAGCCTTGGCCAGGTCTGGTGGACCGTTTGGTTTTACGTTGATCCTGGAATTCTGCACCCATGTGCTCTGGATCTGTTTTTTCGGCTTCAGGAGTTGGGCATGTTTTGCCAACAATGCGTTATGTTTCGATAAATGATGGTTAATGTAAACCTCGGACCCTTTTTGCAGTTTTCTTTGCTTCAGCAGAGCAATTTTGTGCTTTTGATTCACAAACCCGATGAGGATCACTGGTTTATCTGACTCCTTTCTCCTGGGATGCGGGTGGCAGATCTCGATTTCATTAAGATCCAAGGAAATCCCTTTGGAAGTGAGGAATGATCCAACTTGACTCTCCACGGTCTCAGCTGTAGCTCCGCAAGCCTCCGTGCTAACGTTAGCTGCACCAGGCTTAGCTCTTGGTTTGAGTTGAAATCCCGTGAGAATGATATTATTCATTCTTAGTTGTTGATCCACGTCGTTCTGTCTTCTGTCGATGAAGACAAGCCGATTATCCTGTTGATAATTTCGTACTTTTTCTTGTCGGAATTCCTGTACAAGTGCAAGCAGAGGTGTTAGCTTAGCCTCAAATGCCAAAAGTGGAGATAGCTTAGCTTCGATAGCCAGCAATGGAGTTAGCTTGGCTTGGATGTCTGCCGATGCAGCCTTAAGTTCTGCCAGTTCAGCCTTTGGTGCCATGTTCAGCTCTCTCTATAGCAGAATCTCTGCTGTTTAATGTAAAAAATGCTATAAAAAACGCTCAAAAAGACGTCAGGAATCGAGAGCCAAAGAAAGACATGTGTCTTGTTGTGAACCGGAACCGGAAACGTTGAGATTGTGTAACGTTAATGTTGGAGAGAAAGCTCTGTCGAAGACTGATATCGAGTGATTAACTGATATCAGTTGGCTTGTCTAAAAGAACCATTGCACTTCATTGACAGTGTAAACACAAGCACACAATATAAAAAAAATCACTAACAGGAAATGATGTCAGAGCTGTGGATTTTAACTTGAAAACAAAGAAAAAAACCCAGAAAAACTAAAGCACAAATTCAAAGAAGCACAAATCAAGAATAGTAAAAAAAAATCAATGTGACAGAATGTTTAAACTATTCACTGATTTGGACTTTTGTTCAAGGTGATTTGGGTCATTTAAGCTAATACTGCCTCCAACTAAATATAGCCCTTTACTACCTTCACAAGGCGGAAGGTACTGTAAAGTCACTGTCACATTCACACAATGCTGAACACTGCCACCAACCCATAACCACCAGGACCAATTTAGGGTATTTGACACAAGGGTGGGCAGGGTGGAAACCGAGCCTGCTATCTTCCAATTAGAGGTCAACAGCTCTACCTCTTCACCATAGACGTACTAGGTTTGTAGGGTGGTGTAGTGGTTAGCACTCTCATTTTACAGCCAGAAGGCTCTGGTTTCTGCATGCGTGGGCTTTCTCCCGGTACTCCAGCATCCTACATGTGAGTGTGTGTGGTTGTATGTCCCTGTGTTGCACTGCAATGTACTGAAAGACCATCCATGGTGTAGCTTTCACTTGATGGACGGTGACTGGGATAGGTTCTAGTGACCCTGTGACACCAGAAGAGATTAAGTAAATAATAATAATAATAATAATAATAAATGCCTCCATCTAGCAACTCTTGCATCAGCGTACAAAACATGTTCATATGGTTCAACTGGTTTGGTTCTCTCTCAAAAGTGCAATGTGAAAGCGTAGCAACCCAATTTAAAGTGCAACATTTTCGTGTGCTCTAACCCTCAAATCGCCCTTGCAACCCTCCATAACTTCAGTTAACTTCATTTCTATTGAACCTAGTTTGCTATTTACTTCAAAAGAGGTATCCAACATATCCTTTGTTATGCTGTGACATGGCAATGTAAAATGTGACTGTGAATGAAAGGAAAATTTCCTTCTTGTCATCTGCTCCTGTAACCATGTTCCAAACAAGCCCGGACTTCATCTATCTATTTTACCTCAGTGTCGCCCCTGACATTTTCCACATCTGAGGATCCACCTCCCTACAATTACCGATCATTGTGTTGCCAGTGCCTGCACCATCCTATTACACACAAATGGAAGAGAGCCTTTGACAGTTTGTTAGACAAGGCAAAAAAAAAAAAAAAAAAAGATGGCTGTTTTGCAGACATTCACTCTCCTATCCTCGATCTAAGTTTAATTATAATGTTAACTTAAAGAAATTCAACAAAAAGGTCTTAAAGATGGTTTGCAGGGATAGTAAAAAAAGGCTAAATGTGATCTTTTTCTAAGTGTGTGGGGCTTTTGGAAGAATTTTTATGCGCTGCAGTTTTAATGATGAAATTATAAAGCGTGTTAAATCACCTTAAAATTATATTGACTTTTGCTTCAAACTTGATTTCATATGTGTAGCTCTCATATATGTTAGCAGTAAAAGAGCAATGCTTTAAAACGTGAATGTAAAACTCCCATCAGGACTGGACTGACTGTAAAACACACACAAGAAATAGCCAAGAGCAAAAGGGAATTAGCACCAATTAGATTTTGATCATACTAAGCAGTTGGGGCTGGGTAATTCCTGGAAAGAGAAAGCAAGCGTTCTCCAAAATAGGTCCTGAAGATATTCTTTTGACATTTATAGTAAATATACTTTATTTTTGAGAATCCATATTCACTACTATCACTGCAGTCCTGTTGAATAAAAAATAGTGTGAAGAATGTACTTGCGAATGTACTAATGTGGTTAAATCTCATCCATTTTCATGCAAATATAACACTGAGAAAGACTGAGACAAAAGTGTTTTTTAAAGGTATGTATTCCCTAGTTTCTATACTATCTTTCATTGGTTGTTTACTATGGTTGCCCTTTTGCTCCTCTTCTCTTGTATCTGTTGTTCCATTAGAACTGATCTATTGTTACATTTGATCCTTTGGGCCTGCTTCTGCTTGCTTTCCCTATCAGTTGTTTGCCAGGTAACGATTCTGTGAAAGCGTCTGATTTATAACAGTGGAAGGATGTGCTGGACATCATTCATCCACACACAGGGAACTGTTTTGCATGGGAGGGAATCACACAAATAAAAAAAATAAAAACAGTCTGTTTTCTATAATTTGTGTACTAATAATTAATTATTTCCTTCAGGTAAATTTGTGAATATGTGGGTTTTTTTATTCTAAAGATTCACTTGATCACAAACTTTGATAACAACAATGTTGGTGGTGCTTTATTGTTTTACATAAAACAACAAATGTCGTTGTTGTTGCTTACCTTTCAACATATCCTATCTGGGGTCGCTACAAAGAATCAGCTTTCACCAACCCACACACTTGGTTTGGCAGAGGGTTTTACCCCGTATGCTGGGGCTGGGGACTGGCACAGCGAGGTCCAGTCTCGGGGCCCCCTATGTTTATATAGTTATGCAGTAACATGAAGGTTTTTGCCAAGGGACCATTCTGGAGTAAGCTAATCACTTCCCCTGCAAAACGAACCCTTATTTCCCCTGTGCCAATCCTACTTGTAGCCAACTGAGCCATCCAACCGCTATGCATATGACAATATATGAATAAACCATTATTAAACCTTTTCCAAATCCAAAAAAACACAACCAAAAACTTTAATTCTTTTGGGGTTTTTTTTTGTCTCCATGCAACATTAGCGTCACATGATCAATTCTACCTCAGAAGTGTAAATAACAAATTCTTTTGATGATGAAAGAGTAACGCTTCACCAATGCAAAGAATTTGTAATGTGTCAACTCTAAATACAAGACTTTTAATTTGCATTGAGACAATTCCATTCTTGTTTTTTTTCTTTTATGAACTAATGCGAGACAGCAAGTGACCAAGCTTCTCAACCTATCTCCAAAAGAGGGCCAAACCCCCCTACAAAGGAAAGTTATTTCGGCTGCTTGTATTTGGGACCTCATACTTTTGGTCATGACCCAAATCTCATGACCATAGATGAGTATTGGCAGTTAAATTAAGAGCTTCTTTTTCAGCGACTACAAAGCGGCAGACACTCCACCCATCCACCCGTCGATTTCCTGCTCTGATCTTTCCTCACTTGTGACGAAAAGAAAAGATGAAAAAATAGAAACACAAAGGAATATTCTGAAATAATCAAACAAAGATTAAACATTTAATCAGTTTACGCATAAAAAAACATTAAAATAGATTTCTTCTTGAAAGTTCAATGTTATTCAACGTCTAAAAGAAAAAGAGAAATCAATATAAAGCCAGAAGAAATGAAAAAAAAAAAACTTATTTTGAGTGAAGTTGACCTTGTTGTAGTATTTTTAATAATGATTGTCCGGTTTGTCTCAGAGAACCTGTTTGGAATAGGAGACCCCAAAAAGGGGGTTAACCTCTAACAGCACATAGTTATAGTTTACTTATATATGGAGCCTTAAAATGACCTTGGTCACACAAGGCACCGAACACTAAAAGCTCGATAAAACGCAAATGTTAACTAAAATGTTAAAACAATTAAAGATAAAAAAATGTAATTAGCGGACATAAAAAACACCATATAAAAACAAAGGTAAACAATAAAACAGTAAAAACACACCAGCAGAGCAGAGTCTCATGTTGTGTCAAAAGCCTGGTGATAAAAATTAGTTTTAAAAAGGTTTTTAAAAATGGGCAGTGAAGATGCCTGCCAAATGCTCAGTGGTAACGCATCCCAAAGCTTTGGTGCACAAACTGAAAATGCACATTTCCTTCTGAGCTTCCTTTTAGATCTCGATACCTCCAGGAGAAGCTGATCAGCAGACCTGAGGCATCGGGTCAGTGTGTAAGAATGGAGAATTTCATACAGCTACGATCATACAGCCACAATTGTTTAAAGATTTAAAAACATATAAAAGACTCTTGAAATGAACTCTAACATTCACAGGCAACCAGTGTTGGATAGCCAGGATGGGGGTAATGTGGTCCCTCTTACTTGCTCGGTCCAGAACCTGAGCAGCAGGACCAATTGGAGAGTCGAGAGGGACAACTGGCTAACTCCAAAACGAAGAGAGTTACAGTAATCCAGCCGAGATGCAATGAAAGCATGGATTACTGTCTCAAAATGATGTTTTGGTAAAAATGGTCTCACCTTTACGCACTGCCTTAAATAAAAACAGCTGGATTTTACCACTGAGCTGATTTGACAGTCAAGTTTAAAATCACTGTCCATCTTAAAACCCAGGTTAGACACACAGACTTCTTAAGATGAGGAGCCAAAGGACCCACTGAGGAGGGATCACAGGAGCTGCTAGGACCAAACACCAGCACCTCAGTTTTTTATCATTGAAACTCAAAAAGCTTAGGGCCATCCAGTCTTTGATGTCTGGTAGACAAGTCAGTAGCTGTTTAATGGAGCTGCCTTTCTTTATTGGTAGATAAATCGGACTATCATCAGCGTAGCAGTGAAAGGCAACTCTGTTTTCTCAGGATGTAGCCCAGAGGAAGGAGGTATAAAAAATATAAAAATGGTCCTAAAATAGAGCCCAGTGGAACCCCAAACAACTGTGGAGCAGTTAAAGTGTATGCTCACACACACAGTCCTGTCAGATAAATATGATAAAAGCTAGTCGAGTGCAGTACCACAAATACCAACCAAACCTTTCAACCTGAACAGCAAGAGACTGTGGTCCACAGTCAAATGCTGTGGACAAGTCCAGCAAAAGAAGGACAACATAGTTCCCATCGTCAGTTGCCCAAAAAAATATCATTAAAAACCCTCAGCAGTGCAGATTGTGTGCTGTGTAGGGTTTTAAAACCAGACAGGAACCTCTCCAGGACATGGTTCTTTTGGAGGAAGGAGTTTAGCTGTAGCTAAACCACTTTTTCCAAAATTTCTGAAAGAAAGGGTAACCCTAGGGATGGGCCTAAAGTTGGCTAAATCAGAGTTGTCAAGGTTTGGTCTTTTAATCAGAGGTTTAACAACAGCATGTTTGAAACTTGTAGGTACCACACCTGTAAACAGACTGGTGTTAATAATAGTGAGGATACACTGCCCTATGCTGGTGAAAATGTGCTTAAAAAAACAAGGGGGAACAGCATCCGGAGGAGAGCTTCATGTAGATGACAATGTCTTCTAAAAAAGACAGAGTACTCTGAATTGCTGTAATGGTCAGACACCTATCCCTGTCCTGAGGTAAAGGGACTTGACCCTCTCATCCACCAGAGTGAACTCCCAACACTTGGCGGTGTTACTTACTCTGAGTTGGGGGCTCATCCCCGTCACCTCTATTCTGCGTCTGGTTGCTGCAGAGACCGAGGCAGCCCCGCCGCCTTAAGGTGCATTCACATTGAACGCCATTCGCGCAACGAAGGCGGACAATTTCAATTTAGTCAAGGATTTGATGCAAATTGAAGTTTAACCGCCTTATTGGTGTGGGGAGTTTTTATTCGGTTTTGTGACAGCTAAGTGGGAGATGTATGAGACCGGAATACCTGTCTGTTCAGTAAATATGACCAATTTATTTGAATTTTCTTTATTGTCTAAAATACATCCACAATAGTCAGAGACACTTTTAGCATCTACATGTAACATTTTCCAGAATGACTTTCTGAACCGCTCTTAGTCCGGCTTGTCACCTAAGACCTGTTTGCAATGGGAGACCCTAACGAAAGGGTTAAGCCAGAGCAGCACAGCTTCTAGGATCACTCAAGCCCTCAAAACCCCTCCACCATAGTAAGGTGACGGTTCACGGAGGGGAATTCTTTTTTTTTTTTGTGTGTTTTTTTTTTTTGTGTGTTTTAATATTTTTTTTGTGTCTTCTTTCTTTTGTGTGTTTTAATTATTTTTTTGTGTGTGTTGAAATTGTTTTTGTGTGTTTAGTTTTTTTTTTTCATTATTATTTTACTTTTCTGACTAACTAATTCAAATTTCATAAACATACAAACATAAAAAACATTTTCTCATTGTGAAAGCCAACAGCAAGTCAAAAATGAAGCAAATTACAAAAACACATATAAACACTATTCTGTTGTTTAAACATCTTATAAAGTCCTACTGAGATGTTAAACTCCTAATTCCTACATTTTTTTCTTCTAAATCTCTAACCGTTCTACTAACTTTAAGTAAATAAATTACAAAAAAAACCAGATAAATAAATCAAAAGACATTTAGATTGACAATTAAAGAAAGACATAAAAATGTGTAAGAAAGTGGCAAAGTTGTACAAAAAAAGAAGGGAAATAAGTTTTTTAAATATGTTTTTGTTATTGTTGTCACAGGAAGATTTAAGTTGCAGAAGTTTGGATGCCAGTGAACCAAGGGTGGTCTGTTTATTTTTGAAGCCTATGATTCTTCTTTGTTTTTCTTGGATCTGTGGCGTAGTGTGAAAAATCTTTTAAAGCGTTTCCACAGTGACAGCTTCTTTGGTTTGGTCTGTTTAGACAGCAAAGCTTCTGCTTCTTCCCTGTCCTGATGTCCTGACTCAATTGCTGGAACAGGCTCTGATGGAGGGTTGACTTCTTTTTCAGAAAGTTCTGAGACCATATGAAGTTCTGCATTTTGTGGCTCTTCAGTTTCAGTCTGAGGCGCTATGATGGTGTCAGTTTTCTCAGGCTCTGCTTGATTGAAGACCACGTCTGTGTCTAAAAGATCATTTTGTGGCCCTGTTTTTAAATCCTGAGGTGCTAAGGTCATGGCGGGTTCCTCAGCCTCCATCTGATCATTGGCTACTTTTGATTCTGACACGTTGTTTTGTGTTTCAACTGTAGAATCAAGTGGAAACAGATCCTTCACCTGACACGTTTTTCCTAATAGGATCCCGTTGTTGGTTGACGTTTCCTTTGGTTCTGAGCTCTTTTCCAGACTAAAATCCAGAGTTTGTGTTGCCGTTTTCTCTTTTTGAACACAAAGCTGAACTTCATTTGCAGAGAAACTTTGTGCAGGTTTCTCTGGAGTCTCTGATGAGATTGTGCTCTTCTCCATCTTCTGTTTAAGATCTTTTTCGAATTCCTCTTCAAGTTTTAGTTTCTTTGTCAGTTCCAGATCGTAGATAGTTTTTTCCTGGAGCTCTTTCTTCAGCATTACCAATTTGTGCAATGCCAACTTATGCGCTTCTTTCGAGCTCTCCTTACATTCTGCCTGCTTTGCTTTAGCAGCTTGAGTGAGTTTGTCCAATTTACCTGTAAGAGTGACAACATCATGTTCAAAGTTGAATTCTCTTTCCAGGGTTTTGTTTTTGCCACTGAGCCCTTTCTGGTTTAACTCACAAACCTTTATGGCCAATTCTTTTTTCATCTCCAACTCAGACTTAAATGCATCTTACTCCTTCAGCTTATTTTTCAAGTCAGCTATCTCTTTTTTGACATCATGTTCATTTTCATTTGACGCCTTGTCCTCACTGAAAGCCAAATTTGCAGGCTCATTCTGGGTTTCATGATGTTGTAACTCCAACTGAGGACTTTGATTGGCTGACTGAGGGTTAGTGCAATCCACATGAGTACGTGGTTTGGCTAACACCTTTTGTTCAACTGCCCAAGGAATGAACAGGAATGCTGGGTTGAAAGGGCCATTATGTTTTGTTTGTCCCGGATTGGTGTTTCCGTTGGAGGCAGGGGCTGGTGGATGTTGTGAGTTCATTTTCACGGGTGCAGGGTTTGGGGGGATGTGGTGGTTTACATGTCCCAGATTGGGGTTTCCTCTGGGGCAGGGGCTGTTGGATGTTGGGAGTTCATTCCCACAGGTGCAGAGTTTGGGGGGACGTGGTGGTTTCCATGTCCCAGATTGCTGTTTCTGTTGGGTGCAGGGGCTGGTGGATGTGGGGGGCACCATCTCATTGGTGGGGGCACAGGGTTGAAAGGGACATAAGGGTTTCTGAATCCCCAGTTGGGAGTCATGTGGGGAGCTGGGAATGGTGGATGTGGAGGGACCCTTCTCATGGGTTGGGGTGCGGGATTGAGGGGGACATGGTGTCTTCTGAGTCCCCAATTGGGGTTCATGTGGGGAGCGGTCACTGGTTGATGCTGACGGTGAAAGGGGACCTGATGGTTTCTGTCACAAAAACTGTCACAAAGTGTCACTTGTGACATCATCTTGGTGCCCAAGATGTAGTTCAAAGGTCATTGTCATGCTATTTTATTTTGTTAGAATATGCCAAAAAAAAAGTTTTAAAGAAATTGACATGCGAAAAAAGCCTGCGAGGCTTCCCTTAATCATTTCCTTTAGTCAATGTAGTTTCGAGGACGCTGTTATATCATTATTTAGGGGACAAGGTCAATTTTATTTTAATAAGTTAGTTTTCATCAGACTGGATGTGGCTGCAAATTCTCGTGTGTTTCTGTGCATATCGAGGGGAGACTTTTTAAGAAAAAGTCTTCAATTTTAAAAAGGCTTGACGCCCCATGGTGCAGAGATAAAGCGGTCGACCACTGATCGCAGGTTTGGTTCCCGCCCTCCCCAGCAATTTGTTCAAGTGTCCCCGGGCAAGACACTGAACCTCACATTGCTCCTAGTGGTTATAGATTGGCACCAGTGTTAAGCAGTGGAGCCACCCTTAGTGTGTGAATGTTGTTTTCATTTGTTAACCTTCACGTAATCAGAATATTCCCACTAAGATTACAAACCTCTTTTGCAAGGGAGTCCAGGATTTGTGTGTGTGTACAGGAGAATGGGACTGTAACTATAAAGCACTTTGGGTCTTTCTAAGAAGGTGATAAAGTGCTATATAAGTATACACGACTCACCATCTACCATTTGTGGTATTCCCCCAACATCAAAAGAGAAAAAGTCTGGGCATGTTTGCCCAGAATACAGCCCAAGAGAAGGAATCAGATCTGTGGGCAGAACAGAGGCGTTTTGGACAGTGTTCACAACCTGAGCTCCTGCGTAATGAACTGAGTAACCGGGTCAGGAAGTCCGGAGAGCCATTGCGGTTGTTGGCCAATGATGTGGAAAGTTTGACACGGCGGGCTTATGCTCACATGTCCCCTGACATTCAGAGCGAGCTGGCCCGGGATCAGTTTATTAGAGCCCTCACACCCTCAGAGCTACGCATTCAGGTGCAACTGCTACATCCTCAGACCCTTCAGGCTGCCCTGGAGATGGCAGTTGAGAGGGAGAATGTGTGGGGTACACCTGTTGCTGTGAGATCAGGAGATAAAGACCGTCCTGCCATGGGAGTGGTGGTGGGGGACCATCCGCTGGAGAAGCCGGCCTGGGTGAGTGAAATGACGGAGCTGCTGAGAGCCATGTCAGTGCAGTGCGCGCCGACCTCGTCTGGCCCCCAAGGCCTGCTGGGGGTGTGGCCAGCCTGGACATTTGATCAGAGATTGCCCAAACTCAGGCAGGCTGCAGGGAAACGATTCAGGGTCTGCGTAGCGGGGGATATGCAGACCCAGACTTCAGCTCCACCTGTGTCACCCCAACGACCCCTCTCACTTTCAACGGGAGGCGCCCAACATCACAGCCGGGAAGGCTTGGCGCAGCTTTCCCCTGAAGCAGATGACATCACAACGTGGCAGCCGATCATCGCAATGGGGCGTGCCAACGTGGGGGACTCGTGCTGTTTCAGTTACAGTTGAAGGGATGCCCTGTACAGCCCTGGTGGATACAGGGTCAACAGTGACTGTGGTGAGACCTGATGTGCTTCCAGTGGGAACCAGGCTAGAGCCCACTCTGGTGCGTCTGCACACCGTTACAGGTGAGCTGGCTCCTATGAAAGGCCGGGGTGTGCTCTCTATGACTGTTGGAAACAAAGCAATTCGTCACACCCCTTAGATAGCGGAGGTGCAGGACCCCTGTATCCTAGGCCTAGATTTTTTACGGGCGGTGGGCTGTCAGTTGGACTTGTTAAGAGGGACTGTGAGTTTTTATGAGGGGCCAGTTGTCAACTTGTTTTCAAGGTGTAGCGAAGATGGACGCCAAGACGGGCTGGCAGCTCAGGCTGCAGACTTGGGTGCTGAAAACCCTCGCCTGGTGCTCTCCTTCACTGAGTCATCTTCTGGGAGTGACAGTGGTTGTGTCACTCCAATCAGACATTGTGGCACATCAATCTCCCCTGCTGGACCTCAAGGGGTGAGGGAGGAGGTGGTGAATCTAATAAGTGAGATATTGAAAAAGAACTGTAAAGATCTTCAACCACATCAGCAAGACCAGTTGTGGGAGTTGCTGTTAGAGTTTCAGGACTGTTTTTCCTTGAATGATGAAGAGGTGGGGCGGAGCTAGTCCAACATGGAATTGACACAGATGACGCACGCCCTATCAAGTGTCGTCCACGTCGCCTTCCACTGGCGCGACAACAGGCGTGTGACGAGGCGGTGGACAAGATGCTGCAGGAAGATCTCATTGAACCTTCAGAGAGTCCGTGGGCTGCGGCTGTGGTCATGGTTCCAAAGAAGACGTCAGGCTGGCGGCTCTGCTCTGATTACAGACCGCTGAACTCCGTTACAAAAAAGGACTCATACCCTCTTCCTCGCATTGATGAGTCACTGGACCTGGTTTTCATCCTTAGATCTTCGGAGCGGGTATTACCAGGTGCCTCTTGCCCCTGAAGCCAGACCTAAAACGGCATTCTGTACTGGGCGGGGCTTGTGGCAGTTCAAGGTTCTTTGTTTTGGACTTTGTAATGCTCCGGCCACTTTTGCCAGGTTAATGGACAAATTTCTAGCTGGAGTACCCCGTCAACAATGTCTGGTTTATCTGGATGACATCCTCGTGCATGGCAGCTCCTTCGAGGCAGCCTTGGGCTCCTTGCGGCTGGTACTGTCAAGAATCATGACTGCTGGCCTGAGGTTGCATCCCGACAAGTGTCATTTCATGCGGAGAGAGGTGCACTTTCTGGGACATAAGGTGGGAGGAGATGGGATTGGCACCATGAAGGAGAAGGTGCAGGCGGTTACTGACTGGCCCACTCCAACCAATCAGAAACAGCTCAAGAGTTTTTTAGGCTCGGCGTCGTTCTACCGTGAGTTTGTATGTGGGTTTTGCCTGCACAGTGGCACCCTTGTTCCAGCTAATGCAAAAAGACAGGGACTTTATTTGGACTGAAGCATGCCAAGAGGCTTTCAGTTCCCTTCAGCGTGCTCTGAGTGAAGCCCCAGTTTTGTCTCCCACTGATCCCGCTCTACCCTTCATTTTAGATACAGATGCCAGCAATGTTGGGGTGGGTGGGGTGTTGTCCCAGAGGGGGCCAGAAGGTGAGCGGGTGGTTGCATATTTCAGCCGGGCATTTAACAAACACGAGAGGCGGTATTGCGTCACCCGAAGGGAATTGTTAGCAGTGGTGTTGTTGATCAGACATTTCAAATACTATCTGTGTGGGTTGGGATTCACAGTGAGGACTGATCATTCGGCCCTGCAGTGGCTCATGACGTTCAGGGAGCCCGAAGGACAAGTAGCAAGGTGGATTGAAGAGCTCCAGGCTTTTGACTTTAGGGTGGAGCATGGGGCGGGGGCACGGCACGCTAATGCAGATGCTCTCTCTCGCCGACCATGTGCAGCAGATGATTGTCGGTTTTGTGAGAAGAGGGAAACAAGAGAAAGAGAACTCATGGAGGAAGGAATGGGGTCCACAGAACAACCCGTTGTTGAGTGGGCATGCCGGGAGCTGCGGACTGTGGATGTGGCGGAGTGGAAGCAGCGTCAGGAGCAGGATGTAGACCTGCGACCTGTTCTACAATGGGTTGTGTCCCAACAACGGCCACCGTGGGAAGAAGTGGCAGCATTGTCGGACACAGCTAAGGGGTTGTGGTCTAAGTTTGAGTCACTGCGTTTAGATCAGGGCGTCTTGCAGCGGGCTTGGGTGGAGCCTGCAACAGGGGAAAAAAAGTGGCAGATTGCGGTTCCTAAGGGCGTTCGAGTTGAGGTTCTGCAGGCCAAGCACGGGGTGCCTGGGTCAGGACATTTTGGAGTCGCAAAGACTCTCCGCCGCCTGCGCCAGGGCTTCTATTGGGGACAATGTAGGAGGGATGTGGAGGACTTTTGCCGGCAATGTGATCCCTGCACAGCTCGCAAGGGTCCTGTGGGCCAGTCTCATGCTCCACTGCAACAATTTCTGGTGGGAGGTCCGATGGAGAGGGTTGCGGTAGACATTGTTGGCCCTTTGCCACGCTCTGCCAAAGGTAACCGGTATGTTCTCTCAGCCATAGATTATTTTACTCGGTGGCCAGAGGCATACACTCTGCCTGATCAGGAGGCAGAGACTGTTGTGGATGCCCTACTGGAGGGTATGATTAGCCGTTTTGGTGTACCTGAGATCATACACTCCGACCAGGGCCGAAATTTTGAGTCCCGGTTGTTTGCCCTCATGTGTGATTGTCTTGGTGTGCGCAAGACTCGCACCACGCCCCTACGACCGCAGAGGGATGGTTTGGTGGAAAGGTTTCACCGCACATTGGGGCAGCAACTGGCAATAATCCCGGCAAAACACCAAAAAGACTGGGATGACCATCTCCCCCTGGTGCTGATGGCGTGTCGGTCAGCAGTACAGGAGTCCACGTCCTGCACTCCTGCTCTGCTTATGTTGGGGAGAGAACTCCGTACCCCAGCCATGGTGGCCTTTGGCCGACCACCTGATTCGGAAAACATAAGCTCCGGTCCTGAGTATGCTCGGAAACTTCAAGATCACCTTGACTCTGCACATAGTTTTGCTCGGGAGCAGCAAGAGAGAGCAGGACGGAGACAAAAGCGCAATTATGATCTAAAATCACAAGGGAGACATTTTCTGGCGGGAGAACCAGTGTGGGTGTACAACCCCCAACGCAAGAAGGGACGCTGCCCAAAACTTGACAGTCAGTGGGTTGGTCCTTGCGAGGTCCTAGAGAGACTAGGTGAAGTTGTTTACAGGGTGCAGCTTCCATCCAAGGGGAGAAAGGTGATTCTTCACAGGGACAGACTGGCTCCTTATCGGGGGGTCTCTGCTGGGCCCACACAGATAACATCATCAGTCCTACCCTTGGAGGATTCTACTTCATTTCCACTTTCCACTTGCCCCGTTTCCACTTCCAACAGCAGCAACACCAGTCGTCTTGGCCTCAGTGCCTCAATTGGTTAGGCCTCAGAGATAGAGATAAGTTCCCAGCCGACTCAGGGACTGCATTGGACCTTTTTAGTTGGGGGAGTTGTTAGTGGTGAGACCTTTTGTTTTAGAGGGCAAGAATGCGCTCTGGTCTCACTGGTAGAGCTGGTAGTCTACCCGAACCTTTTCAAAAAAAAAAAAAAAAAAAAAAAAAAAAAATTCTAGTTCCTGACATAAAGGGTACTATTGTTTTTTTAGGAGGTCCCTGTTCGGACGCTCTGTGTCCCTCGTGGGCGAGGGATTTAGTGGTGGGGGGGTAGTGTAACGGTTTTGGAGCTAAGTCCAAGCAGCAGGAGACCTGCCTCCTTCTTTATGTTTAATGTCATCTTTATTGTCATCATTTATGTTGCTGTATAAAAACTTAGGTCAAGCAGCGGGGGTGGGGGGGGGGGGGGGGTGGTGTCAAAAGGGAGAGGGAGTTAGAGGGGGCGGAGCCGACCTGGTTATGCTCTCGGGTTTTGTGCGTGCGCAGGCTGCGTCCGTTGTAGCATTCAGTGTTGTGTTTTACAAAGATAAAAATAAAGCCGAGCGTTCAACAATCTACGACTTCAGAGCCTCCTTTCAGCCATTACAAAATGAATAAACGCAAGTTCTCAGATGTCTGTCTATGAGCAGTCTGTTTTCCTTAGTGTAAAGAAACTGCAAAGACAAGCATGAAGCGAGTCCAGTTTATGTAAATTTAGGTCCATATTTATTGCAATATTGGGTTTTATTGAGGATACAGCATAGCTTTCAGTTTAAATGTATGTGGAAGGGCAACATTTTCATTTTCTCCAAAGACAGAACAAATTTACAAATCACCTTACAAAAACTTGGGAGGGGATAAGGATCTGACTGCATGAATGCACAGATTATGAATCAAAGGCCGCAGTTCATGAACACACTAAAGATGAACACGTTTATTTCCTCAACAGATCCCAGGGGGGTCTCTGTATGTGGTAACCAAGAATGAAAAGAAAAACAGCGAGATAGCATTCCTACTGGAGACTGAGGTTCACAGTGGGATTCTGCCTTAATCATTTTTGTGCATGTTTGTCACTGAGTGAAAGATAAATTATTTAAAATATTAATTTTTGTTTGATTCATTCTACTGCACAGTGTGCTCTTAATATGCAAGAATTCATCGGTATCCTTTTTCTTTTTTTTTTTCAAAAACATTTTACTTAAATTGTGATTTCCACACTTCAGGAGGATTTAACCACCAACCATTCTGTCATTTCAGTACAAACACTCTTTGTCTTGACATTTTCCTGCAGATCTGGCAGATTACATCATTTTCTGGGGCTTCAGAAAGTAGATTTTGAGCACAAATTGGGATCCGTGTGCACGACGTGCCTTGTTCTTATGTCTACCTGTCTGCCTCTGCGTCTCTTCACCTGAGAATCAATCGGCCGCTTGCATTCTCATTCTACCCGTTTTTCCTTAAAAAAAATATAAAGCTCAGCAAGAGGCTCCAAGTTGCTAGGGTAACCAGCTTTTCCATCATTCCAGGATCTGTGTGTTCTATATATAAGCCATTTTGAGGTTGAAATCCATGTATTGTCTAAAAATGTACCACATTTCTAATTTATTTTTAGCCTAAAAACCAAGTTGCGATCAGTATTTTTTTGCAGTTTATGAAAAAAATGCAAAAGAGTCGCACTGAAGCTGAAGAATAGAGCAATCCATCCCTGGCTACAAAAACAGATATTCAGTATGGTATCAGACAGCAAATTAAATGACTGAGTCAAATGTGTGATATTACATGTTCTACAGCTTTTTTTCCAAATTTTCATAAGATCTCTTGTTAGCTTTTCAGTAGTGCTACTGATGGAGTGAGAGCACAGAGCCAAGTCGACACACAGGAAAGCTTGCCAATGGCAAGGGAGTTAATCAACATGTTAATTGCTCCTCCAGGACAGGTTGATGTTTTTTTTAATCACTTTCTTTTCTTCTTTCTTCCTCTCTTTCTCCGAGATCCATCTGTGAAGAAATCTGACCCAATAAGTCATTTGCAGAAGCAATTAGCTGCTACTGGCTGGATGAGAGCAATGCGCCAACACATTGTGTACGTGTGTTTTGGAGGCTTTCTTTGTCGCAACAGTCAATGACAAGAAATCATCTGTATTATCTATAATTTAAGGACATGATTGAAGGTCATTGGCATAAAAATACCCATCAGATGTGCAATCAATTAAAATCAATTAGGATCAATTAAGAAATAAATTTGTGTGCTTGTTTTTTTCACTTGTTTAATTTTAAAGTTTGATTGTTTTGTAATCTACTTTAATAAGCTTTATGCCTCAAAGTTAGCTGTTCCTAAAGGGTTTCCATTTCTCTGAAGTGCAGTGGTTGTTTCAGCAGACAAAAGTGGTGCAAGAAGATCAGTTATCTTTTCTTTTTTTTTTTAAGTTATTTCTATTGCGATGTCACCACAATTTCCCTCCGCGCCCTTTCAACTGTCCATTGCTCACACTTGGTTTTAATTTGGGATTATTACAGCTGGGCCTTTTTTGTTGATTTCCCTCAAGCAGCAATTAAACAGGCTATGTCTTTACTCCCTAACTATTTAAAAAAACATATAGTGCAGGACTACAGTGCCCTGTGTTTTGACATGTTCCTTTATATAAGTATTTTTTTTAATGGCAAATGTTACCTCACCAATTTCGTGAAGTAAAAGCTTAATAAATGCATGCAGATGATACTGTTAGAGGTAGAGGAATTTATATATCTAGGATTTGTTCTGGATTCAAATTTTTGTTTCAAAAACACATTAAAAAAGTGTGTAATGCTATAAAACACAATTTGTCTGTTTTTAGACTCATCTGAAACACACTGACCCTTCGCTGAGATCCCATCATTGTCCAACACTTACAAAGCATAGCATGCTAAACTTTGACAATTTGATTATCTACATGAATATGCGATTCATTTTAAAAATCTTTAAACAATGTCGCGTCTCCCCCACTGAAACAACATTTCCAGCCCTGTAGTGAGCAAACAGCCAGGACTTCTCGGTCCAATAGTCACAATGACTATAGGTTGCCTAAACGTAGCGCGGCCTTCGGGCAGACAGCCTTTTCTTAGAAAAGCATCAAAGAATGGAACAAACTCCCACAGAGTCTGAAACTTTCCTCAGATATAAAGCATTTCTCATGTAACCTTAAGAAATTACTATTAGAAAAGCAGCAGTGTCAGCATTAAGTATTGTAAATAGCATGATTTGGTCATTTTATTTCACTTTTTATTGTGTAGCCAGTAGGTATTTGTAATGCTTAATGTGTGATTGTGTATTTGAATGACTACTTACCTTTGGTCTGTAAGCAGTGATATGCTTTGAGTGAAATTTGTTTTTATAATTTTACTATGTAATCTGTAGTTAGTGGAAATTAAAGCAGATAATACATGTACACATCTAAAAAAAAAGTTACAAGAGAAAATGGATCATAACCTGGGGAATTAAGGCCTTATTTAAATCAATTTAGAAAAGCAGAGTTTTCATTTAGCTGAATTTGCAGATACTTTTACTCATTACATTCACAGAATTAGATGTTATGTCCAAGAACACGTGCAGAAGCAGTCTATTCTATGATAACAACAACCAAAAGGCAGAAGTGCTGCTCAACCTATTGATCTAAAGCCAAAGAAATCCTGCATTCTTGGACTGGAGTTTGTTGGGTTTAAAACACAGTCTTTGAACTAATAAAAATCCATAAGAACCAGGGTTCACACAAATGAAGAGAGTAAGTTTTTTTTTCCAGCTATAGCAGGGAGAGATACGAACAAAGTGCTGTTCTTAGCGTACTCTGCACGAACTCTGACTGCCGCTGCCTTTTATTCAACACAAGGTCAAGGTGGTTCACACAATTCACAACTGTCTGTTGGCATGAGAAGATAAAAGAGGAACAAAAGGAGTGAAAAGGAATTCGAAGGAGTGACCGCTCAGCGCTGGGAAAACACAGTAAACACAAAGAGTCTTATGTTTTTAAAACACACACACACACCGCATTTCTTGATTAATATACTTCAAGACTTATCTTACAAGTTGCATAAGCAGCAACTGATGCATTGACATGTGCGGGGTCTCCAGCTGCACCACAACCTTCATCATCGTAAGTGCAGCTCTCCTTAATTCTTAATCTATCATGTTGATACTAGCTGCACCAAATTCTGTGGCCCGCCTCGTAGCACAACACTGTAGGCATACCATGCTTGCCAGTTTTGTGTACACTTCAATTGATATTGCTATGAAGAGCTCTCTTTAAAGAGTCAATCAGATGAAAATGGTGTTCTTAATATGTTTTTGGGGCATTTTTCTGATGACATGAGGACATTTGTAAAGAAAATTAAGATCAGAATTGCATTTCTGAGTGAATCAGATGAAAAAAATGCAGTTTGAAGAAGAGCTTATTTATGAAAGGTGACTTTAAGGCAGGATAGTTCTGGACGGTTATATTCGCTCGTTATTCTAAGCTGATATCAGGTTACAGATAATGAAAGAGCATACATGCAATACATCACAGGGAAAATATCTAGAAGGGAGCCAGTGACTTTTTCAACTGTTTCAAAAGCACTTCTCTGAAGTGGTCGGATGTTTGCTGAGTCATGATTTTCCACCCAAACTCCACCATGTGCACGTTTGATTTACCTGCTTTGTGTGCGCATGTGGCTGTGTTGTTCATCTTTTGCTGTTCTTCAGGAATGCAGAGCCGCTCTATTTTGGTACCTGGCATTTCTCATCAATATTTTACTCCTTCTCTGCTCTCCTTCTCTTCTTCATTCTCTCCTCCCCTCTTCTCTCTGAATAAGGGTTTTATCTATGCTCCACTACACTCCATTGAAGGACTGGCTGTCTGGAATCCCTTTGGGATGCTCTGAGTTACGTGTGGTGCTATAAAGAAACTGCCACTGCCAGATGGTTGCAAACAATCTTTTCTTTTGTGGTTTTTTTTTTGCCCAACCCTTATTTACTCACTGTAGGCTGTCCAACAAAAGCCAAACACATGCTTCTGCTCTTCAAAGAAGGGATGTTAGGTTGGCTCCTTTCACCCAAAGGGTCATCTGATATATTGACTCAAGGGTAGGCCAATAACAAATGCATTTTTGTCCACTTTAATGCCAGAAATGTCAAATCATATCCTCCCGCTGTGTTATTTCCAGCTACCTAATCAGACCTAATGACACCAGAGAACCAAAAGGTGACAAAGAGCGAGGACCTCGTGCGGTGCAAGGTAATAGGAAATACCACCATGCTGATGAATCAGAAAATAGTACAAAAATGTGGCTGCAACTTCAACCCTATTACCTCAGAGCACATACACACGCACATTTCTATTACTGTAAAACAGAGACCATTTTCAATTGTAAACAGGTTTAAATGGAAATGAAATGGAGGAAAGTCATAAATACTATAATAATATGTTTCTTAAGATGCTCAGCCATCAAGGTGATAACCGATCTAGAGGATATATTCAAGTAGATTTTTTAAAACGTCTAACTGCTGATGGGAAATCGGGGTATTTTTGCTGACTGCTTTAGAGGTGTGCCAAAAAAGCTAAATAAATAGATGAGAACCGATTCAGAGAATCCAGTGCTTATCAGAATGGACGACTAATGCCTTTCTACTCGGTGGGGTTCTGTGTGTGGCTCACAGGCGGTGGCACTAATTAGTTGTGTGTGATGGGTGTGAATAATCTGGTGGGCAAAGATGTCCAAACAGGATCGAAGGCAGGAAACGTCTCAAACCCCCACCTCTGCTTTGTCCTTTTGGCAAAGATGGCCTCTTTAACTGCTCTTTCAAACTATCTGGCTTCTCCCAATGGACACTTTTGTCTTCAAAGGAGTCCACTTTTCATCAGATGCATGTGAACACCGGAGTTCTGTTGAGTCACACAGTTCACCTTAATCAAACTATTTAGATTTTTTTCTTTAAAAAATACATTAGTGGCAATAATACATATGAGCGGCTATGGAGTCATTTAGCACAAATACTCTTTCTTATTTCTACGCACACAGACAGGATAAGTGAAATGAAGGGTGGGAGGAAGAGTATGATATACCCAGTGTGAACAGAACCCCTCCACCCCCCTTCAATTGTTAATCCTGCTCTCCATTTTTCGTAGTTGTTTAAAGTTTTTAGTTTATTGTGTCTTTTTTTTTTAAAGTTATGTTTTCTTTGTACTAATGTGTTGTTTTCAGGTGCTCCCTCAGCAACAGTAACTGGTTCGAGTTTGTAGTTAATTATAACTGTCTTCATTTAATCAATCATATTTCCTGTATTTACAGCAAGTGTCTGGTTTTGTAAATTGTCAACAAAATACATTATATTTAAATAGACATTAAAAGTAGCATGTTCAATTAAGTGTGCAATATGACTTATTATTGCTCAGAGCCAGTTAGATATATTTTGATCAACTTTGACTATTTGAATGTATTTGCTTAACGCTGTACAAGTTTATTGAATTTATTTCCAGGTATGAAAAACAATCACGTGTTTTTACCTGCATGTAAATGCTAAAGTAAGACGGAATTGGACTTGGTTTGATGTATATTTGCATCAATAAGCATCAAGGGGAAGCTTTGGTGGGCTTGTTACTTTAGTTTATTGACACTCTACAAAAACCAAAGCTCAAGAAAGTCAACAGACCCTTGCTTCAAGATTTTCAACTGCTAAATAATCTTAGTTTCATAGGGACTAGAATGTTTTTCTTGAAATAAAAACTTCTGGTACAACCATTTTTTTTACCCTGCAGACAGATTTTTTATTTTATTCTTATTTAAAGAAAATCTGCCAATCAGGAAAGAATTTTTAGAAAGAAAGTGGGCAATTGTGTGATTGTGTGATCTTTATATTAAAAAAAATAGGTAAGTAAATACCACAAGTTCAGACTTCCTTCTTTCAATTCATCTTCCAGAGTTTTATTTAACAAAATCAAAGGGGATGCTAAGTGGTATGAAAGAAAAGTACGAAGAAGTTTAATCTCAAAGTAGATGTCAAATGTAAAAAAAATAAATAATAAAGTTCAGGAGCAGTAGGTCGGGACACTTCTTGAAATGGGACAAGCTGGGCTAAATGAGTTGCATCATTCATGATGCTGCTAACTGTGGAGCTCCTCTCAGATGGATATAAATGATGGAATGAATTGGATAATTCTCAAAAAGCTGAAATGACAGAAACTGGATATCAAATTCTGGAAGGCAGTGCATCTATGCACATTTATGAAAAAAAGTCAAATTGAAAAACTGATACAAATGCTGTTTTTTTTTAAATAAATGATCATAAATCAAAAGAAATATTCAATGATCTTCATAAGTTTGACACAAAATCCTCAACAAAACAATATATTTAACCGTTTTTAGTGCAGTGTTTGACTTTGTTGACAAAGAAAAAATCAATTTCTACTATAAGTATAACATTAAATGGATGCATGTCCTATGTTTGCCATGAAACTTCTATGACTTTTTGAAATAGGTTTTAAAAAACTTTGGGTTTTAAGCAAACACCTGATGGAACAAAGTCATGAAAGCTTTTGTTTGTTGCCATTTTTGAGTTGACAACAGCAAAAAAACAAAAAAAAAAGTCTGTCTGTTTCTCCTAATGTGTATAAGAATAGAGGAATGATTATAGAAAGCATTAGCACCACTCCCTGCATTTATTAAGACACACATGAGGGGCTTTATTTCATCAGAGCTGACACCCGCCCGAGGAGTCATTTCTTTTTGCAATTTTCTGCTCGGTTTCATGTTCCATTACCGGTAGATTATGCTTTTTCTCTGTCTTGCGCATACACTCATTCATGGATGAGCTCCGGCACAAACACATTCGTGATACTTACTCACACACACAGCTGCACACAAACACATTGTGAACGCTCATGATCGGGTGCACTATTGTCATTGGATCACTGGTTGCTGAATAGAGGACAAGACAGTGGTTAAACCAGCACCAAATGACTTTCTTTACATTTAAATAAAAAATCAATTCCCAAACCTTATACCTCTGAGTTATGAAAAGACAATATCTTAAAGGAAACATATATCCTTTTTCTATTGATTTGTGTGCATGAAGGAGCATTTAAAGGAATCTCAGTGAACAGTGGTTCAGTGTGTGGGCCCCTATACCTGGGTTAACGGTGGACAATTTGGATTAGAAATGGGCAAATATGTGGATCCTACATGATTTTAGTAACGTGTGCCCCAAACACAGGATGCCCAAGTAGGCAAAAGATAAGGGTCCCATATATATATATATATATATAGAAGCTTGTGTCTGTACTTCTGCCTAAGTCTGCATCCCATTTTGTTGTTGGAATTGAGACTTCCTTATCTAAGTTGCATATGAGTTTGTATATTTTGGAGAGAGTTTTATTCAATGAAAAATTAATCATAGAGGTAACTACTTCTGGTAATTTTAGGTCATTGTCACTGGATTTAAATGTTTTAGTAATTACAGATTTAAGTTGCTGATATTCCAAGAATTTATTTATTCCATGTTTTTCTTGTAGTTCTTGGTGTGTTATGAATCTTCTGTCGATAATTAAGTGCTCAAGTAGTCTTACGCCCCCTGCTTGCCAAGCAGGGAAGTGCAACATTTTTTTATTTATCAGGATGTCAGACATTGTTCCAGAGTTTGACATTTTAAGAAATTCCCACCAGGCTGTTAAAGTAGTGCTTATATTTCTACTTTGGTAGCAGTCAAGTTTTTTTATTTTTGGGCTGATAAATGGTAGATCTGACAAGTTGATCTTTCCACAGAATGCCTGTTCCAGATCCATCCATGGGTTGGTTTCTGGATTGTTTTTTAACCATCTTAAGATGTATTGCAATCTGTTGGCAAGAAAATAGTTGTGGAAGTTAGGTAATTCTAAGCCTCCACAGCTTTTTCCAGATTTTAAAGTTTTTAGACTAATTCTTGCAGGTTTATTGTTCCATAAGAAGCTGGATATGGCTGAGTCTAATGTTTGGAACCATTTTAGTGGTGGTTGTGTGGGGATCATTGAGAAGAGATAATTAACTTTGGGTAAAATTTTCATTTTTACTGTGGTTATCTTACCCATGAGTGACAGAGAAAGGTTGACCCAGCGGGTTAAATCGTCCTGTATACTTTTCAGTAACGGGGTGTAGTTTAGTTGCACCAGTTCTGATAGTTTCGTTGAGAAATAAATACCTAGATATTTGATATTACCTGATTTGACTGGGATTGAGGTCGTTTGCTCAGCATTACCATTCAGTGACAATAAAACTGATTTGTTCCAGTTAATTGAGTAGTCTGAAATAGAGGAAAATTCATTAATAATTGTTGTTGTTTCACTAATGGAATGTGAATTGTTTAGACAAAGTAATATGTCATCAGCATAAAGACTAATTTTATGATTACTGTATTTTGTAATTCCTTTAATGCTCTCACGCTGTCTTATTGCTGCAGCCAAAGGTTCAATAAATATAGCAAAAAGAGAGGGGGAGAGTGGACAACCCTGCCTGGTCCCTCTACCAAGAAAAAACCTGTCAGAAGTCTGTTTGTTGGTTCTCACTGATGCATTTGGGTTGTGATATAATATTTTAATCCAATCAATGAAGGATTCCCCAAACCCAAACTTATGGAGGGCAGCAATGAGGAACTTCCAGTTTACTCTGTCAAATGCTTTTTCAGCATCCAATGAGAGTATGGTCATTTCCTGGTTTTTAATAGTGGCAAAATCTATTATGTTTACAAGTCTGCGGACATTATCACTTGAGTGTCTACCTTTAATGAATCCAGTTTGATCATGGTGAATTATATGAGGAGTGATTTTTTTCTATTCTCTGCGCGAGTGCTTTGCAAATAATTTTTACGTCTGCGTTAATTAGAGAAATGGGGCGATAGCTTGAAGGAATTGTGGGATCTTTTTCTGGTTTAAGAAGGAGGATTATGTTCGCTGAATTCATGTGTGGTGGCAGTGATTGGCTTTCCTTGATAAAAGTAACCATTTTATAAAACGTTTGTGCCAGCTGTTCCCAGAATTCCTTATAAAACTCAGCAGGAAAGCCATCAGGTCCTGGAGCTTTGTTGTTGGGCATCAGCAACAGAGCTTCATGAAGTTCAGCCAATGAGAGCGGAGAGTCTAAGTTTGAGCTTTGATCCTCATTTAATCTGGGTAGAGTTACATTATTAAGAAATGAGTTCATACTTTGCTCTGATGGATTGACAGAGAGTAATAAAATACACCTTTCGTCAAACTCATTTTGACAGGTGACCTTTGACCCCAAAGCCATAAATCATAATATTTGACTGACAGATTAAGCATAATACATATAAATTTGATATGAAAATAATATATTCATAAATGATATGTAAATATAACAATAAATCATAATTTTGATAGATGAATGAAGTATAATTTAATTCATGCAAATTTGATATTAAAATGATAAATGACGTTGTAGGTATAAAGTAAAATAAAAGAATGCAATGTTTATAAAAATGTTTCATCCGCCGGAAAAGGAGCTGTTTTTTGCTCAAATTGAAGCCACTCCCCCGGTTTCATCCCCATAATGCGCGCTAAAGACGAGTGAAAACGTAATTGAGTCCTTCCTGAGGTTTCAAAATCAAAACACATCTGAATGTCGTTGTAACCCAAAAAGATATCGGATTTAATTTTTCTAAAAAAATCCGTTCAGCTCCTTCCTGATCATACCGACGGTACGATAGCAACCCTCTCTGATCCGCTGCACGTGCACGGGTGATTCTGCGTCCTCAGACTTCATGCCGTAAACGGGGACGGCGTGTGATCCTTCATGCAGAAACTCTGTGATCTTCAGCGAAGGTTCAGGTTTCTGACCCCATTCGAAATAGGCGTCCTCGAGCGGTACGTTGTAAAAAGTGTGCGGATAAGTTATTTCCGTCAGAGCCACCTCCCATTCTTGATCAAAATCCAGGTGGCTGGGTAAGTCCACCCGGAAGCTCGAGCTCTTGTTTTCCTTAAAAACGTCTAAACTGGCGTTAGAAGGCAGTGTGATGTAAAAACCGTCTTTACCTAAAACCCTCATGGTGAGAAATAGAAACGGATGAGGGGGGGGGCGCGGTTATTTAAAGTTTTTTTAATTCAGAGGCCTTGATCCAGCTGTTAAATTTCTCAGGCCAGTTTTTCCAACGAACCAGGATCATCTTTTCTCCATTTAAGGTGCGCCTGCCTATAATTTTTTCAACGTGATACGTCCGGTCTCTGCTCAGCTTGACCTTCTGCATCTCGGCCTCGTAAAATGAGCCTTCTATGGGCTCGCGGTCCAAATCTTGAAGTTTATAAACGGGCGGTGTACGGTGTAGAACCCCGGCCACGGTAAACACCTCGTCTGTAAAACTCTGCTCGTACTTTTTGTCAAATTTTCCTCTCAGTTTTGAGATTCTTACAAAGTCCCCTTTTTTGAACTTCATTTTCTGTTTTTTATGACGTTCTGGAAAAGAACCGTAGAGATTTCTAAACACCTGAGGCACATTTTCGGACGTCACATCGTCCGGGGCCATTTTTATGGTTTTGTGAAAACTTTTATTGTAACCCTTCAACAAATCCTGCAGGACGTCGACGTAACGCCTGGTGTTGTTGGCTGTAAAGAATCTCCACATTCTAGTCTTTAACGTTCGATTAAATCTCTCGATCACCGACGCTTTTAAATCGCTGGCTGTTGCAAAATGCACAATTACGTGCTTTTTCATCAACATTTTAAAACTCTTGTTAAAAATTCCTTGCCCGAGTCCGTTTGAATTTTTTCAGGAATCCGACTTTCTTTGAAAATGGATTCAAAAGCTTTTGTTACCTCGTTGGCCGTTTTTTCTTCAGAACACGCGCGTAGGCCTTTTTTGAAAAAACATCTATGACCGTCAGTAAATAATTATTTCCGTCGTTGTCGCCCGCTAAAGCTTGCATGTCGCACAGATCCGCTTGAAATTGGTTTAAGGGTCTCGCGACAAACACTCTGTTCCTAGGGAAACGTATTCTGACCGGTTTATGCAGAGTGTAAGTGTCCTGCTCCGACAAAAAGTCTTTCACGTCCGTCGATGAGACGTTTTTCCCCGTTTCTTCCTGCAAGGCTCTGCGTAATCTCTCTGGACCTCCGAGACCTCCGGGATGGGCGGGGTCGTAATAGGCTTTTTGCAGGACTTGTTTTTCCACCATGATGTTGCTACAACCTCTCAGAAAAAAATAGAGACTGAGGCCTTCGACTCTGATGAGAAGCTATTTATTACATGCAGGCATCGCTAACATACAGAGGTGATTACTATACAAAAAATGGTTACACTTTTTTTCCGATTAAAAATCAAAAAGCAGTAAACTTTATTCTAGTCAGGTCACACACTTAAAAACAAAGAGGGTTACATTTTAAAAATCAAAAGCGGAGATAAAAGCAGAAAACTTCATTCTAGTCGGGTCACACACTTTAAAAAACAAAACAGAACCGAACCTTGAGCTTGCTAGATAAAAGGTTCTACAGTCGGGTATATAAAACCAGAGAGTCTCTCTGGGGAATTTCACCTTTCCATATTTTCACCGCATCCTCCATCTCTACACAATCAACATCGTTGTTGTCAATCATCCGATCGTACAAGGTCTCAAATATATTTCTTTCAGCACCCCGGGCTCCGTTTCTCAGTTCGAGGAGCAGGGCGTCAGTCGCTCCTTGGATTCTCATATCATCAGTCTTAAGATTTTGCCCCGACAGGAGGGTCTTGACGGCGGGCATATATCCGGGAGTTTGCAGCTTCTTCATCAGAGCTAAATAGTTGTTTGAAATAAAGCCGTCTTCCATCGGGAACAAGCAGGGATGATTTGTCTGCCTCGGATGGTCCACTTGGCAGCCGAAGCACTCTTCTTTACGTAGATCATTCAAGCAGCTCGTGAGGAAACGGAGTATGGCTGACTTTACGGTTTTGATGAAACGAGATACGATCATCCCGTCAATTTCATCCGCTTCAGGATCGGCCTTCTCTCCATCCGTTTGGGGGGGCCCGGCTGCCTCTACAGATTCATCTTCCTTTACAACCCCACTAGGATGCTCGGACGGGTGGTGGTCCGCTTCTATAACGTCGTCAAAAGGTTCTACCCGTCGGTTGTGTGGAATGTGGTCCTGCAGCAGCGAGGGTGAATTCTCAGCGTCCTGAGAAGTTTCAACTTCTTCTTCTTTGTAGAAGTTCTGGGTAGGTTCCCACTCATCCGTCGCCGCTTCTTGGTCCCACCCCGGCACCACGGCAGAGAGGTCCTGAGACGGTTCAAACCCCTCGAGACCCGGAGGTGTTCCGGAAGAAGACAACATGTCGGGGTCGATCGGTGAGGGCGGAGGTGTTGGCGGCGTCCAGACGGTTGTAAGGCGTCTCTGACCCCGAGGCATGTCCGTCTTTGTAGGCTTTGTTGGTCGGCGGTGTGCTGGCGTGCGTTTCAATCTCCCGCCGTGTCGCTCGCTTTTTAAACACAAAGTGGGTAGGGCTCACTCTAAGGGGTGTGTCTATTCTAAGAGGTGGGGATTGGGGTTGGTCGTTGGATGGGGATGGGTTGGGTTAAAATTTCAGAGACCTCTTCACAATCAACGTTTCAACCCAGTCACGACAACGATGGTAGAGCTCCGTGATTTCAGGCTCCGCCTCCCGCATCTTTTCCACTCAAAAGTTGAACGGGATCTCCATGATGGTCGGTACACCCCGCAGCTGGAGTTGAAGCTTTCCAAAACGAAAAAGGCCTCACCCTCGCCGTCCTCCTCGGACCACTGCTTGCTGATTTTAAAAAACCAGCTGTCGCTCGTAGAAGACTTTGTTTGCCAGATTGCGCTAAAAGTTGTTCCGGACTCTGGAATTTCTTTAGGCTCGACGGGGGCTGTCTCGACCCCCTCCTCCAAAGTCGCCTCATTCACTTCCGCCCTCTCCTCCTCGTCGTCGTCATCCATTTTTGTCTGCTTCGAAGCCGGAGGGCTGAACGCCTCATCTTCGCTTTCATCGTCGGAATCGTCTTGTTTCAACATCACGTGTTTGACCACTGACCAGTCGTTGGCTGTTAACGCGGCGGCTAACAGCAGGCAACCGGAGGGATTCTCACCGTCTCTTTGATACATCCATAGCTCACCCGTCTCGTAAATGAAGACGTAGCCAAAAAATCCAGTTCGTCCGGACTCTTGGAAAAACCATTCTCTCTGAAGATCTCCTTTGGGCGGGGCCTGAAAGCGGCAGAGATACTTTATCTGCTTCTTGGGAGCCGACGGAGTCGTCGTTTCTTCATGGACAATCTTGACGACGGAGATTGGGGTTTTCCAAATGACCGGTGACCCCTCTCGCGGTTCAAAAGAAGATGGTTTCACCTGAAACTTATCCGTGGTAAGTCTTTTTTTAAAAAAAAAGGAAAAATTTGTCGTTCTTTGACTACAGCCCGGTCCTACTACTATCATGTCCGATCGTGTTATCCTTTTAAACACAATCTTAACTTCACTCCGCCCATAGGGTGGGTCTGTGGTGGGTTTAGGGGGGTGTTTGGGGGGAGCCGTCAGTTTGACGAAAAGTCTGTCCAATGGCAGATGAGAAGGAGGCGGGATGTTGGTGGCTTGAGGTATGACGGGCTGAAATACAAAATCCCTCGGCGCTACTTTAACATTTTTTCTCGCCGTAAGGTGAATGGGCCGCGCGCTCGTACGCTTTTCTTGTCAGGGCACTTATGAAAGTCTGTGAAAGACTAGCTAAACATCTTTTTGGGGCTTTAAATTATTTATTTTATTTCTTTCTTCCAAAACAGTTTTCCTCCACTTGAAAAGCAGGAGGGGGTGCGGGTGTGTGTGTGTGTGTGTGTGTGTGTGTGTGTGTGGGGGGGGGGGGGGGGGTTGTTGGGGGGGGGGGGGGGGGGGGGGGGGGGGTTGGAGGGGGAGTGGAGGGGGGGTGGAGGGTGGGGGGATAAACATTTTAATAAACATTGCATTCTTTTATTTTACTTTATACCTACAACGTCATTTATCATTTTAATATCAAATTTGCATGAATTAAATTATACTTCATTCATCTATCAAAATTATGATTTATTGTTATATTTACATATCATTTATGAATATATTATTTTCATATCAAATTTATATTTATTATGCTTAATCTGTCAGTCAAATATTATGATTTATGGCTTTGGGGTCAAAGGTCACCTGTCAAAATGAGTTTGACGAAAGGTGTATTTTATTACTCTCTATTGACCTGTGATGTGTACAAGTTTTTATAAAAATCTTTAAATGTTTTATTAATTTTAACCGGGTCATGAGTGACTTTTCCTGTGTGGTCCATAATAGAAGTAATTGTTGCTTTTTCTTTATTAATTTTAAGCTGATTAGCTAAAAATTTACCAGATTTGTTTGAGTTTTCAAAATTTACGAGTCGAAGTTTTTGTATTTGGAATTGTGTTTGCTTATTGATGATATCATTTAACTGAAGCTTTAAATTTTTCAGATCTTCCAGAATGTGTTCTTGTGCAGAAGCAGCATAAGCAGCCTCTAGATCTTTGATTTTATTTTCTATTTCTAATAAATCTGCTTTCTCTTTGTGTTTTTTATTTGTTGAATAAGAAATTATTTTCCTCTCATCACTGCTTTTGCTGTTTCCCAAAGAACACATGGTGAAATATCAGAAGTATCATTAAATTCTAAGAAGGTTGCCCACTCTTTTTTAAAGAACTGAATGAACTCTTGATCTTTTAACAGAGAAGTGTTAAACCTCCAGGTTAAGCCTGAAGGTTTGGGTATATCTCTAGAAATATTTACAGAAACTGGTGCATGATCACTAATGATAATTGGATGAATGTTGGAACCCTTGATATCTTTTAAAAGAGAATTACTGACTAATAAGTAGTCTAAGCGAGACTGTGAGTGGTGAACCGGAGAAAAGAAAGTGAACCCTTCAGTGTCTGGATGACATGAGCGCCAAGCGTCGCAGAGACCCAACTCATCCATGTACTGCTTCAAAATACTTGCAGATCGCCATGTGCGCTGGAGTCCTGCTGTGCTGAGTCTGTCAAGTTCAGGATCTAGGACCAAGTTGAGGTCTCCTCCTATAATTATTGTGGAGTCAGCGTGAACCGAAAGTGAAGTGAAGAATCTGTGAAAGAAGGAGGATTCATCAGCATTGGGACCATAGATGCTGGCTATACAGAAATCTTTATTCTGAACAGATATGTTAATAATTACAAATCTGCCTTCCGGATCAACAATTGTGTCCTTATGAGTAAATGTCATATTTTTATTAATCAAAATAGCAACTCCTCTTTGTTTGGAGTTGTAACTAGCTGAGTAGATGGACGGGAATTGTGAGCAGCGCAGGAGATGATCAGCTGATTTAGATAAGTGGGTCTCCTGCAGTAAAACTAGATCTGCGTTTAGATCATTCAGATGGTTGAAAACTTTCAGCCTCTTTGGCCCAGAGCCAAGTCCACGCACATTCCAGCTAAAGATGTTCAGACTGGACATGACTACACTGAGAGAGTGTTATACTAAGTAATGCGCGTGCGTCTGTGATTCCTGTGCGCGTGCCCGCTGACCAGTGCGCAGAGAAGCGCTGTGCGTTTGTGCGCGTGAATGTTTCCTGGCTGTGTGAGTTACTTGTTGTATGTGTCCTATATGAGCCTATGTGAGGTGTTTGCGGTATGTTAGTTCTTTTAAATATGAGGAGGAGGGGGGAAGAGGTGGGGAATAAAAAGAGGAAAAAAGAAAAGAAAAACAAGAAAAAACAAACACAACAAAACAACGTAAACATGAGAGGGGAGAGAGATAAACTGCTTTGACGAGATGGAGGTGTGGATGATTGATGAGCGGATTTTCCATTAATTTAAATCAGATTAGACGGTTTCATCAGCGCATTATGGAAGTTCTGATCGCAGCATCTGCGGGTCTTCAGCGCAGCCACGGGGTGATCTCGGGGTCCCGAAAGAGCCGTCCATCCACGTAGAGTCTGTCAACTGAAATAACCGCTCGAGACCCGGCGGTGAGGTGCTTCCTCCTCAGCGGGAAAAGGATCTTCCTGCGCCGGAGGATCTCCGCCGGGAACTGGTCGTTGATGCTGAAGTGTGTTCCCTTCAGCTCCCGGCCGCGGCTCCTCACCAGCTCCTTCTGTTTAAAGTGTTCGAATTTGGTGACTATGGGTCTCGGACGCTGGTTGTCAGACCTCCTTCCTCCGAGTCGGTGAACTCTGTGGAAGGAGATCTTCTGGACCTCCTCCTTGGGGTGCTTCAGTTGGACCTCCATGAAGGACTTCACCGTGGCCTCCGGGTCTTCTCCCGCCTCCTCTGGAATCCCAGATATGACCAGGTTGTCCCTCATGCTCCGCGCCTGAAGGTCCAGGAGGGTTTCTTTGATGGAGCGGTTCTCCTCAGAGAGACGAGCAGTGTCGCTGCTCAGAGTCTGGACGGTCTCTCTCAGGGCCTGGTTCTCCTCTGCGAGCTCCTGCACCTGCTGCTGGCTGAACTCCAGGGACTCTCGCAGGCCTTGGAACTCTTTATGGAGGATCTCCAGCAAGTTTAGACGGCAATCAAGGCTGGAGAGTTTTTTATCAATCGATTCCAGGATTTCACTGACGCCGCTGCCTGGAGAAGAGGAGGCCCCGGGAGAGTCTTCAGGACGGCCGCGTTTGGAGGAAGGAGTGGCGGTGTTGGTCTTCCCCATGACGAAGGTATTAAAACACTCGTCTATGAAGCTCTCCAGGTCCTCCAGGTTGTCAAGGACTTAATAATCTTTTTAAAGGTTTAATGAATTTTGTTGCAATTGTTACTTATATGGCGGAAAGAGAAAAGCAGGTGGAAATGTTTGTTCAACCACTTTCGCGCCGCCAAGTTAACTCACCACACACGTCTCGTCGATTCTCGCGATACTCACAGCATCTCGCCCTCTCACAGCATCTCCTCAACTTTTTATTAATGAGGAAAAATGTCTGACAAAAATGTTGGAGTTCTCTCGTTCCGTCTTTTGGGGTTACACTGTTGCTGGAGCAGAACTTTTCTCTCTATGTAATTTTTGGTTTCTCTTCTTTCCTCCTCTCCCTGGTGGCATCAGTAAACCAAGATGATTGTTTCAAATATTTTACGAAACTGTTGTTGCTGAACTTGATTTACATTTAAGTAAGTAAGTCATTTCTGCCCAGGTGATGTGCTATTGTTAGACTGAAGATCCACATGTACAGTTTAGGTTTTCAACCGACCGACTCTTTTCTGAGGAATTATAAAAAAAAAAAAAAAAGCTTATAGGGGGGTTTCTGAAAACTATTCCATCCATACCCAAGCTTTCCTTGGACAAGAGTCTCTTCCTCCCAGCAAAAACTCAATTTCACCCCTGGCTTGTTGTAAAGCTTTCAGAGTGGCGGTGTTAGTTTGCCTGGTCAGTCATTCTGCCACTTTGTCCAGAATGAAAAATCTCCACAACTCTGGGATGGATTTCTGTGGGCTGTGATTAAGACATTGATGGCTCACAGAAGGTTACAGCTTTGACTTGTTGGTTTAAAGACTTAGTGATCTTAGTGGAACGAAATGTCGTCAGTTGGAGAAAATCCTTTTGTTTCTGCAAAAGTCATCAAGTCTAAATTAATTTCTTTCTGTGGGTTTTAAACGTACAAATGCTCCAATTTATATTCATGCGAAATGAACTAAATCGTAGAACTACAAATGTGTATTAATGTGCATTTTCTTATAATAGTTACTTAATGAATGCAAATAAAGTGAATAAGGTGGTGAATTATTGTCTTAAATTTTCATGTCTGGCTCAGTTCATTGCCCACTGTGGGCAATTGCCCCTAGTATCATCCGTCCATTACTCAAAAAATTCAAATAAATAGATGCAAAATCCACTGTTTAAAGACCCGCTCAAATGAAAACATGTTCTTGTAGCATTTTTCTGAAGTTAGAGGACACATACAAAAAATTTAAGCTCAAAATTGCTTTTCTGTCAAATACTGTCAAAAATTTTAGCAATGCGAATGGAACGTCTGCTGCCTATACTAGTTAACAATGACCAAACTGGATTTGTTAAGGGTCGTAATTCTCACAATAACATGCGTCGATTGCTAAATATCATACAGTACTTTCATCAACACTCTAGAAGTGGCCTTGTGCTTTCTCTTGATGCGGAGAAAGCTTTTGACCGTGTAGAATTGCCATATCTGTTCTATATACTACGCAAATTTGGCCTGGGAGTGAATTTCATAAACTGGATAAAACTTTTGTATGCAGATCCTCTCTCGGCAGTGCTTACAAATGGCTTGCGATCTCCTTATTTTAGTATCTTCAGAGGAACAAGACAAGGCTGTCCTTGATCGCCGCTCCTTTTTGCACTTGTGATAGAGCCCTTGGCTGAGGCCATCAGGGCAAATAACAGTATATCTGGTCTCAGCATTGAGAATAGAGAACAAAAAATTACACTTTATGCCGACGACATTTTGATAGTAGTGACAGAACCAGAAGTATCAATTCCCTGCCTCATTGAGACAATAAAGTTGTTCAGTAGTTTCTCAGGCTATGCAATAAATTTTAGTAAATCTGAGGCCATTCCCCTGGGCATCTTGAAACAGGTGCCTGTGCAACCTTTTCCCTTCAAATGGTCACCGGAAGGTTTTGTGTATTTAGGCATCAATGTTACACCTATATTTGATGGAATGTATAAAGCCAACTTCCCCCCTCTGCTTGAACGCATTCGACTGGACCTGGAGAGATGGAGCAATCTTCCAATTTCCTGGATGGGACAAGCTGCCTTAATAAAAATGAACATTCTCCCTAGATTGCTCTATCCATTACAAATGGTACCTGTAATGTTGTCACACAAAACCATCAAACAATTAAATAGTTGGCTCAGTTCCTTTATATGGTCTAAAAGAAAACCACGCTTAAAAGTTGTCCACACTGTGCTGCTCATCTTTGGAGGGAGGCCTTGACCTCCCAGACATTAAAAATTATCAACTTAGTGCTCACTTGCGTGTTGCATCTGAATGGGTGTGCAATAGTCCTGCATCTCTTTACTTTTTGTGCTAGAAAGTGTATCCTTACAAACTGGATCTCTGATAAAGTCCCCTCCAAAGCACAGTGGCAAAAGTCTGTACTTGGTTACATGTCCCTCGATTACTTAACTTGTCAGCTACATCATAAAAATGTTTTTGAAAAGATATGGCAACCTTTCTTGTTGTATGTTGGACTAGACATTTCCACAATTATTAAAAGAGCATTTGTATTTTGATCTCAAACACGTATGTACAATACCTGCTCTACTGTTTGATCTTTCTTTTTATTGTACGGTTTGGTTATGACTCCAGCACATATGATATGATTTCTGTATCCGTGGGCCTGTTCTGTTCTGGTTTGTTTTGTTCTGTTAAAATCTTGGAAAATAATAAATAAATATATATTAAAAAAAAAAAAAAAAAAAACAACATTAAAGAAGTCCATGATTTCTCCCCCTTGGAGGCTTCTGAGATGGCGCCTGCCCAATTCCCTGGCTCAAGCATTTAAGAGCTGTGGTGGCTTCATTTCCTCCTTTGGCCAGGTCTCACAGCACAGCTCCAGGAGCAGAACCTCAACCACACCTGTAGCAACCAGCACACCCTCTGCACTGGAAACTCAAAACAGGTGAAATTAACAAACCAAGATAAATAAACCAAACAAAATAGATGTTACTAATAAGCAAAAAATAAATGTATATTTTAACTCAAACCAATGTGTGCTCATTTATGAGTGTAACTGCAAATGTAAAATATGTGGGAAAAAAAATATAAAATGTGTTGTGCAGAGGGGTTACCACCATTTTGTTGTGGGTGTGGCAGGGTATGCTGCCATCACACAAGCATTCAATTTTTATTTTTATTTTTTACTATAAACTGAAAATGAAAATGTGATAATGTGGAGAAGTTCAAAGGGTGTGTATACTTTTGCAAGTCACTGTATGTCTTTGTTTTCCTCGTCCAAACTGGCATTTCAAAACTGTTTGGTTTAGGTTTTGAGGAGCTGTAAGCTAGCAGCAGTGATTCAAATGTAATCAAATAGGGCAGGTTTTCTCTGTACCAAACGTTTCGCCCACAATTCAGAGGTGACTTTCTAATTAACACCTGCTGCTCTGCAGAAACTTTCCTAGAAAACAACAGATTTTGTCTAAAAATGCTCTAATCATAATAAAAAAAAACCTCTGGGAACATAATATATCAAAAGATGATCAGAGTAGGACTTTAAATTGTCACTATGTAACTTTCAGAATTTCTTCAAAATATCTATCGATGAGGTTTCTGTTTTAGGTGCCCGTTTTTCTGAATTATATACTTCTGTTTACTTGTTTGGGTTTAAAAAGGAAATGTACCTTAGATGTAATTAGTGAAGGGAGTCTCTGGGGACTGTGAGATTTATTGCTCAAATCAGCGACAATTAACGCAATAAAATGAACAAAAGGGCTAAAACCATAACAATTGACATAAGAGGAAAAACATGCCCAAAAGGAAGGTCTGGACAAAGTTTAATTACTCATGTTGATAAATATAGGCTTATTATTAAAGGTATTACTATATACATAATGATGCAGTTTTACTTCAATTACAGTACGTTCACTCAAAGAGCTGTTTTAGTCTAACAAGATTACATGGCAATCAAAAGTGAAGCAGTCCCGCTGTTTTGATTAACTTTTATAGAGGTGATGGAAATTTTTTTTTTTATTTTCCTAACTTAAACTCCTCTTCTAACTTCATTCACTCACTTATTTTGTTTTATTTAATATTTTATTTTTAGGGTCCACATAAAATACATGAATCTCGCAAGAGAAGAGATGTATTGTACCAGATTTAGCCAGAATCTTCTTTTCAACTTAAGTCTTTAAGCATGCTAACACCACAACAGAATACACAATAACATTAAAGCACACACATGCAAAATTTACTTTTTATGTTGCCTTTTCAGCTTTCCGTTCATGCTGCCCGAATTCAGACGCAGTGCAGAGAACCAAATGTGGCCCCACTCAACCTTGTTCTCCAAATGAAACCTACTTGGAAAGAGGTGTCATGTGAGGTAGATTGGTCAGGGTGCCAGTCAAGCTAGAACCACCACTGGCTCTGGTGGTAAAAAGAGATTTTTTCTTTTTAAATCAACTCTAATGAATGAATGATGACGCAGAAAAAGCTTGTGACTCATTGTTTCACTGTGGGTGACTGTTCTACAGGAACAAATGGTCCTGGATAAAATTGAATCTATCAAATTAGTGGAGCCAAGAGGAGACTTTTTTTCCTTTATTTTTTTATTCTTGTCCTGTCCAACACCTGAGCAATCAGATATGAACTTAGAGCCTCTTGTGTTGAACAGATTTTACTGTTACAACCGGGGGTTATAATTCTTCGGACACACAAGGCGTGTGCCCAAATTACCCCTTTTGTAATTTAGGATATAATTTTATTTATATTGTTTGTATTTGTATCCTTTTTTTGTTGGACCAGATGGAAAATAAGAAGGGGGATGCAGAGAGAGGGATGTTTGAGAGGGGCCGCAATGGCACAAAAGATAGGGGAATAAGGGTGGGCTAAAGAAATTGGAGGATGATTACAGGGGAGAGGGGGTAGAATCATAAAACAACACGTAACAAGATGCTGGAAGTTTATAATCACTACAATCAGGCGTGAATGTTTGTCTAAAATGGGCAGGGACTGTCACATGGGCCCCAACTCCTGAGAGCAGTTAGGCACGGGAGCACAAGTGCACAAATGCAAGCCCTAGCAGAGCCAGATAAGCAGCCCTCCCACCGTGCCAGGGGGCCCAGCGCAGGGCCCCACACCAGAGAGCGCCCCTGCCCCAGAAAAGCCGCTCACCACCACCCAGGAGTTCCAAGCCTCCCCCCACCCCAGCCCCAGGTACGAGCCAGGGCCCCCCAAGTGAGCTCCAGGCAACCGCCCACCCACCCCGTGGCAGCCATGAGGAGACTAACAACTTTATGACCTACATAAATGTTCTTTTTGTCTTTAGGAATAATTTTGGCTGTTATGATTTTAATCAGCAAGTATAATTTCAAAAGCTAAAAGTCAGTGACAAAACTGTGGATTTCTTGGTCTAATGTTTTTAGTAGGCTAATGTCAACCCAAGCCCCAAAAAGTTGTTCCAGGGTTTACAGCAACCTGGGGAATTTCAGTGGCGCAGTTCTTCACAAAACCATTAGAAGCTGGTTTCAAAAATAAGACAATTTCCTATTCAGTCTAACATCAAACTAATACTTTGCTATTGAAACAATAGAGGGAACTTGTAATCAGAATGCACACTGAAACTGGGCAACAAGTCATTCCATTGTGCAGAGATTCTACATTTGTCTGGCTACTTCTATTAGCTGGACTTTGATAAAAGGCATTAATGCATGAGAAATTTAATACTGTATGTGTTCTGTAAAATATATGAATATTTACAATTGAGCCCTTATAAATGGCATCTCAGAATATTATATTTTATAAGCTCAGAACCATAAAAAATGAATTGTTGCAGATAAATATGTATGATTTGTGGTTCCCAATCAGGTACAGAGTAATGATGAATCTCCAATTCTCTATAAATATGGAAAAACACATTTTCTCAAATTTGTTTGTTTTTGAGCTTTGACTGTTTCATCAGATCACCTTTTTGTCTTTATTTATGGTTACATTTATATCTTTATGATTCAAAATACTCTCTGCATTAACTTTTCCATCAGAGTCTCCAATCTGATTCATCCATCAAGCTCCCACACGTCTTTGAAAGGCAGACCAGTTGACTCTCTGAATTTGCACTTGCAGCTGTCTGTTGACTTGAGTGTCGTCAGCCTCTGCATGTGACACATTTTCTGCATTTACTTTATGAAAAAGTAACAATATAGTGTTAAATCCATCATGCTCTGTATAAAAATGCTTGGTTTGAAAAGGATCAGAAGTTTGATCCTTACAATAAACGGAAATGCATGCTGCGTTTGGATCTCTTCCTACGTGTCGTCTCCCTGTGTTTTACTCAAAAACATGAAAAAGAAAATACTTTTATGAAATTTTTATATTGGCAGGCATTCAGATGCATTGCAAAATGAGGCAAAAGAACAGAGCTTTTTCTTTGAGCCCAGAGACTGGTGTAATACTGTGGTGGAGATTGGCAACCCCACACAGGTTTGAGCGAAATGAAAAAAAAAACCTTCAGAAGGAAACTGATGGAGCAGAAATACCATGTGGGAGTCGAGGAATTAGACTGTTGCTACCTTTTTTTGTATTAACACGTCACTATAGCATCACTGTGTCCCTGGATTAACAGAGCATGACCACAAGTTAATAAAGCCAACGATTGAGAAAAATGAAGCTGTGATGGGTTAACAAGCTGTGAAAGCCTGATAACAAATGCAAAAAAGGCAAATTGGAATCAAATTAACTTTGTTTGGTTGTTTTGATGAAACCTCTTGAGGTTAAACGGTGTCATTATAAAACAATTAAGACATTTAGTTTTTGGAACTAACTGCGCAAAAGATGTTAACATAAAAAAATTGGGATTTTATCAGGCTGAAGAAGGAGAACTATGATAGAACTGAAAGGGGGAGTGCTTGGAGAAGAAAAATGGGTTGTATTTTTTGGGCCTGTCAAATATATATTATGAGCATATTGGTAAATATAAAAAAAAAAAAAAACGTTTGAACAGTAAAATCTGTCCAACACAAGAGGCCATCAGCTCTTATCTGTTTTCTCAGCTGCTCAGTCTGGAAAAAAACAATATTTATATTGAAACAACCTCAGTATTTGTGGAGGATGAATGCTGTCACTGACTATAAACTCTAATTATAAAGAAACTCCTCCTCATCAAACACCACACCTCTAGACTGTTTCTTTTCTTGATCAAATCATTACTTTTTATTTTTTATTTAAAGAATTTCTATTGTTTTCATGGTTTTAATCTAATTTATCAAATAGAAACACAATTGTGACAACTGCGGTTTTTTTCTGCTTCAAGGTTGCCTCATGGCTCATTTTTTGGGACCGTTCCGTTTTGTTTCTTTCTTTCTCCTTCACTCAGGCTGGATCCAGAAAGGCCATTAATATATGTATATATTTTATTGCAGTCAGACATGTCTGCTAATGAAAAAAGTCTTTCTTTGATGGTAATGGTAAACTTTAAGATGGAACATGAACTTAAAAAGTAAACATTGTTATCCCCGGCACACTGAGACACTAACCCTTTATTGTGCTTAGGCTGGATTATGTAACTCACTCTGTATCCCAGTAGTTCAGGATGCTGTTGTACATCGGAGGAGTCACAATGTGTTTTTGAGCTCCTCTCCCTCAGGTCAGATGATCACCTTCTACTGAAGTTACTGACGTTCAAGAAAAAGCTCAGAGACCTGTCTTTTTCTTTTTTCTTTTCTACAAACACACTGGAATGCTTTATAATTTTGCATTAGATCAGCATCCTCTGTTACACCCCCTCTCCCGATCTTTGACCAATGAAACAAAAGATCCGTTGCCACTTTTGGGCCTTTTTATTATTTTTTGCAAACAATGTAAAGCTGATTTTTATTGTTTTACATGGCTTTTATTCTTGCTCCTTCAGTATGATGTTTGGTTTTGTTGAGTACACCTTTTTCTGGTTCTCAAAGCTTTTTGCATCATTCATGAACATCAATGACGACGAAAAACTCAACATTCCAGTTTAACAACTCCTAAACTGCTGAGTGAACTAGTTTCACTGAGCTGGTTAAAATACTGCCAGAGAGGCTTAAGCTGTGATGAGCAGCTGCTTCTTTCTGATATCTTAAATGTTTAAATCCTGTTTTTCTTTGTTTACGCTTAATCTGCTCTAAATCTTCTTCCCTGTAGTCATTTTATTGACTTAATGTTGTTATGGAGAGCTGTAAATAGCACCAATAGAGAAAAATCCTTCTGTTAGAAATAGCATTACTCAAAACACATTGACTTGCAATATTCCAATTGGCTACCATGAAACACACAATGCCTGTGATTACATTAGAATTTGTATTTTTCATGAACAATAAAGAGTGATTCATGATGTTTGCTCCTATGATACCATTATTTTTTTAACTGTGAGTCAGTGTTTTTCTAAATGTGCTGAAGATTAATTATTTTTTTATGCACACATTAGCATTTTGTGGGGACATACTGTTGTGAACAAGGAGGTGGGTGGAACCCAAGAGCAGACATGTTTTAAAAGATTAGAAGGTGATGTTTATTGATAAGGCGAATAGTGGAGCAGGATGACAGAGCAGGCAGGTAGGCAGGCAAGCTTAGCTGATGGAGCGGGCTGGCTGGCTGGCAGACAGGTGAGCTGACAGAGCGGATGGCTGGCTGGCAGACAGGTGAGCTGACAGAGCGGATGGCTGGCTGGCAGACAGGTGAGCTGACAGAGCGGATGGCTGGCTGGCAGACAGGTGAGCTGACAGAGCGGATGGCTGGCAGGCAGACAGGTGAGCTGACAGAGCGGATGGCTGGCTGGCAGACAGGTGAGCTGACAGAGCGGATGGCCGGCTGGCAGACAGGTGAGCTGACAGAGCGGATGGCCGGCTGGCAGACAGGTGAGCTGACAGAGCGGATGGATGGCTGGCTGGCAGACAGGTGAGCTGACAGAGCGGATGGATGGCTGGCTGGCTGGCTGGCTGGCTGGCAGGTGAGCTGACAGAGCGGCTGGCTGGCTGGCTGGCTGGCTGGCTGGCTGGCTGGCTGGCTGGCTGGCTGGCTGGGCTGGCTGGCTGACAGAGCGGGCTGGCTGGCTGACAGAGCGGGCTGGCTGGCTGACAGAGCGGGCTGGCTGGCTGACAGAGCGGGCTGGCTGGCAGACAGACACACAAGCAGCATAATGATTTGACAATGGCTGGAGGTTTGATGCTGCTTAAAAAGCCATGGTGATGAAGATCAGGTGCAGATGATTAGGAACAGGTGCCGTCGCTTGACGAGGGGGAAGGAATGCCTCCAGGGCACAACACTACTGTCTAAAACAATTTTTGGGCACATATTAGCATTTCGGGTGCTCATATTAGCTCAAATTAGTATTTTGTCATCAAAACCTGGAAGTAGGAATTGAAGAAGCTAAAATAGAACATTTTGCGCACCAAATTGCAGCCACAAATTATCAATTTTAGGGAACATTTCAAATTGAGGGAATTTTTTGTTTTTCTACAGTAACGTCCAGAGCTCTTTAGAAAACCAATCTAGTCCAAAACTTGTATTGTATGCCCATTGCTCTGTCAATGGTGTCATTTTTTTATCTTTGTAGCCAAAACTATTGCAGAAAAATGCAGTTTTTCAGAGAAAAGTCCTTTGTCCGGGTATAGCCAGTCTACTTGATGCAGCATGTGGCACATTTATTTTGTCTTTAAACCTATTTTTATCGCAACTTGTTCACAGATAAAAGTATTCTGAGAGAGAACTTATTTTTACATTCAGACATCTACAACCTTCACAACAATACTTGTTCTTTGAGCTTTTGACAACAGCAAGCAGAGCATTTTTCACCAGAGCCTAAATTCTTACTAAACATTTGATCATTTTGTAACTATGTAAAGGGCCTATTCCATTTTTTTTCTTAAAGAGCCTGTACTATGTTTTTCTTAAGTTTATCATAGTAAACAGTCATCAACAAAACAGTCATCTGTGAAGTGGAGGTCACAGAAAAATAGTTGCTGGCCGATGTGTCCCAAAGATGCTGCTCCCAAAGAAAAACTCCAACTATTTCTGATTTACTTCTTTGGGAGGGCTGAACAAACACAGAAATCTCTCGCAGCCTAAAAAAACATTTTCTCCACTTAAGACATTGCATTGCAAAAAAGCTAGCCGTTGTTTTCTCTGCAGATCAAGAAGAGTCACTTCTTCTATGAGTCGTTTCGCTGATCACTGCTAACTCCACGGGGAAAGTGGGTGTGTGTTTGTATTAGCCTGGGTAGGTAGGGGGTGTACCCTGGTAGGGGGTGTTCTCACTGGTCTACGTCACACAATGAGGACTCGCTTGTTTTCTTGGGTATGGGAGGGGCTGCGGCTAAAAGCAGGGATTTTTGGAGGATTACTCAAAAATGCCTGAATGGATCAGAATACTGGATAAGGGTCCTTTATAGTGCGGAATGTACAGTATAATACACTTAAAAGCTCAAAAAGATAACTTTCCATGGTATAGGCCCTTTAAAGTGGAAAAAACTAAGAAAAATTATTGCTCATTTACCTTCAACACACTTTTATATACTACCTGTAGATTATTAGAGACTATAAAAATAACCGCATGCTAAATGTATTGACTTTTAAAGTTTAGTTTCAGTTTTAGAAAATGTAATGATGCATCAAACAAAAAACTAAGAAAAACCCATAAACCAAACATGCATTCTTTTAAACCCACGTAAAGAATAATATTATAAACTAAAAAAAAATGTATAAAGCTTTCTCAAAAGAAACAGTGGAGTGTAAAATGTTAAAAGAATGACATTTTGCAGTGGGAAGGCTGCGAAAAGCTGGTAATGACATTTACAGTAACCTTTTGCAGTGACTTTTTAAGAGAGATTAAAACCACAGAGACGGAAAGATGGGGCTATGTTAGGTCTTTCATTAATCAAACCCTGAATGCACTGGGCCACAGCCTCTGGGCAATTTCCCCTTTCACTTGTTAAAAAGTGGGGGGCAGGATGGTGGCGCTCATACAAAACAGGAAGGTCTGCAGGATGGATGGATGGTGCAGCTCGTTTGTCCTTTCACCGGTGAAGCTAGGGGTCAAGTCCTTTGACAGAGCTGTTAGTGTTCCACTGAAAGCTTGAGGAAACTTATAGTCTCTTCTGATCAGAGCAGATTTCAGTGTAATTCAGTTTGCATAATTTCAACAAATTTGCAAAAAAATTACTGATGAGTAAAATGAAGGTGCACAAAAGGAAATAACCAATCCCTGTGTAATTTGACTTCACAAAAATCAAATTTCTGGGAAAAAACTTGAAAAAAACTGGATAATCATTTAATCAGATTATGGCGTTAAGAGCAAAAAATGAATTTTATGTAAATGTATTATTAAGTGTTAAAAAGTTAAAACACTTGCTAAATGTATGAGCTGACAGAAGATTTGTTTATATTTTATTTCAGCTTGTTTGTTTAACTGCCACAGCACATCTGTCTTTCTCCAACCGTCAGAGTGCAGCTGTCTGTTTGCATGTCAGTTGTCCCACTTGTTACACCAGAAGCTGGGTGCGGCACTTTTTTTTTTTCAGAGAATTTGCTGGAGGCGGTAGACTCACAACTAAAGTTTGGTTATAGGAGGTCTGTTTGTTTTGCAACTAAATGCAAATGAAAAATAATCCGTCTTTCTTTGGAGTCTTTGGTGAACGACAAAGCACATTCAATTTTGTTATGAACAAAACATTCCTTGATACTTTTTTTTCCGCACCTTGCACTTCAGTTATTGCTGATGCTTAGAAAAGATATGAAAACACTCAGAGAAGCTGATTTGAAAGAAGATTTGTGGGAGCATATATACTCAATAAATCTCTTGGAATTGTTAGAACAATTGGCTCTTTTATCAAAGTCACAATGTAGGAGCTTCCTGATTGTGGGACAACACCCTGCCACTCCCGAAACAGCAAAACCTTCTTAAAGATCTTTGAGTCACACAGAGATTCTGACTTGTTTTTTCTTGCCTTCCAGATTTAAACCTAAATTTCACCATTGTTGTTGTCATTTATCAATGACAAGAAGAAATTACAACCTGTATTCACTTTGAGGACTTTGTGAGATGTTCTTCAAGGCAAAAGCACATCCTACCTTGCTTTTTTTGTTGTTTTTTTAGTTTTCTTGTGACAACAACATCTACTATTGTGTTATCAGGATAAAATTTTGCGATAGTATAAAAATTGGTGTAATTATCATTGTAAAACAATAAAAAGAAATTTCTTCAATATCAGTAACATAACAAAATTTGTTTTGTCATGATAATGACATGCTATCCTGTTTTAACTAAATCCAGTTATTCTATAATCTTATAATTCACAGCAAAACTAAACAGTTTGTCAGAGAAAATGTGAAATACATGAAGAACTGATCCATTTATGATTCATAACTAACCGTGGTCTAACTCAGGCATAGATTTGGCTGACGTTCAAATCAATCATCGTCGTTTGAGAGGATTGATCCGGCTGCAGCTGCGCAGGCGGCTGCAATTCAATTATCTTATGGTTGTTGTCAGTTTCAGTGACCAGATAAGGGGATCAGGTGATATTTGGTGATCATCAATGAAAAATCTATTTTCAGTGTTCTTGTGCAAATGAAAAATACTTTCTTGTAGTCTCGTTATCACAAGAAAAGCCATTTGTTTTCTCTTGATAACGAGATAGCAGATGTCACAAGAAAATTAAAAAAAAGAAAGTTATATAACATTATCTTGGAAAAAGGATGATATTATTATGAGAAAACATGATATTAAAACTAAAAGGTCATTTGTTGATTCTGTACTTCAAAGAGATTTTCTTCATTTCTTTTTCTGGAATTTTACCCAATCTTTTTTTAAACATCTATCAAAAGACAAAATTCCAAGGAACCTTGTACTCTTTTAAATTTCTTTAAATCTCATTTGAAGGATCTGAGGTTTTGCATAAATCAAGTTGCGCTTCAAGACTTGTACAATGTCCAAAATGAGACTCAACAACAAAGTCATCCCCAAATAAAGGAATAGTGTTCAAAGCTTGATTACTGGGAGCAAAAACTTAAAACACACTAGTTGTTGTTTGCATGTTGCAAGTCTACAACCTCATGATAACATCGCACCTGTAAAGTCATTTTTAAATCCCCAGTAAAGGCCCTCTAGAGGTTTGTTTCATTGTTTCTGATGAGGTTTTGTAATCCACTCTGCTTCAGCAACAAAATATGATGTATTAAACAACAGATGTTATGAGAAAAAGTACTGCTGAGTCTTTTTAAAAAGCCTGCATACGTTTGAAATTGCCTCATTTTCATCACCAGCTGTGTTTCTGTGAAGTAAAAAGGCCCCCCTCAAAAAATAAAAAAGATTTAATCCTGTTGGGAGTCCAGGCACGCATATAATTTAGAGATCCTCTTAAAGGCAGCATGCAAACATAAAAACTCTCTTGTCCCTTTCTACAAGAACATCTCCTGTGAGACTGCTGATTTAGCTGGCAGTGTGTTAGCTGGGATCTGTTTTGTCCAGATGCAAACACACACACCCTGAGAATAAACCCCCTGGGTGAGCATGAACTAAAGGAACAATAGCAGGTCCCTCATGAGTCAGTACATGTGCTTGAGACACATTCGGATGTCATGTGTTTGGATGACATGACTAGCGATTAAAGAACATGGCTTCTTGTGAGTTAGCTCGCTCTCACACACTAGCATGCACACACAAGAGCTCAGCGAATGTACATTACACCAGTGTCTGGAGTTTCCCTAGTAACAGCATTTACTTTCACGCTGTTGCTTATGGAGACCGAGATGCAGATCTCCATGACTATCCAGCGCCTGAACACAACATATGGTTAATATATTCACACACACAGACTGGACTTTGATCACAGGGGAAGTCTGACAAGGCCTTGGTAACTCTTTTTTTTTTCCCTTTTATCCACAGACACGCAAGAATAAAACTCAATGCTGCTTCAGTTGACAAAAGCCTTTCCCAAAGCTGATAGTGGAGCGCAGGCGCAACTCCGACTGTGTCTTATTAGTCACACACCCCAAGCCTAAAGTGTTACAGTGACTAGTCCAGTACCCTGAATTTTCAAAGCCACCAGGGAGGTATGACACACTCTCACACAGGCACAAAATCAGACACCTTAGGCAACCTCAACCTGTGATGATCAGCTGGAAGAGTCAACAGGAAAATAAAAAACAAGAATGTTTTGGTCTTGATTCATGGGCTAGCAACAAAATTAGATCAATTAATCGTAGATTACATCTATGAGATTTCTATTTTGATTTCTAATTCGCTATTCTTGATTTCATTTTTATTTCATTTGCCAATATTGTTATTAACAGGCTTAGACAATTAACAGTACAAAGAAAAATGTGTTGGTTGATTTGAATTGATTTTTTAAAAAAAGAAACAGATTGAAAAATAGTCTAGCCGGGCTCAGTTTAAAAACAGTTTTTTAGCAGATTCCTGCTCTGTGGAGTACAAAACTCAGACATAGTCACACATACATGATACGACAAAGAAAAAAAGGCCTGGTAAAAGGCCATTAGAAAAAAAAAAACAGATGTCAGACCATTGACTGTATGTGAGAACTGGACCCACCCATAGACAATGATGGGTTCTGGTTCCAACCAAATTAAGTCAATACAGTTGACAATTTTTCACTATACAGATGTTGCCATATTGGAACCAGAAGTCGTCAGTAAGCAGTGTTTGATTCAAGTCGATCTGAGTCAAGCTTTCGACGGCAAATACTTCGCCCAATCAGGAGTGAACTCGTAGGATATCCGTGCCCCTATCAATCAAATACTTTGAGCAATCACTTGAGGAATCTGACTGGTCAGTTTATAACCTGAATAACTTGCTAGAAGGTAAGAAATATTATTCTTAAAAATCAAAATTTGCAAGAACATGTTAAAAGAAGGTAGCAGAGCTAGAATTATTATTCTGACAAATATGATGACTGGGTAATAGCTGTTTATTTCTCAATAGATGTCTATGGGATTTTGGCTTCTTGGAGCCAACAGGCACTTCCTATTTGGAACTCGAGGGAGGTGAGGTCACTCAGTCCAGTTCTCTTATACAGTCAATGGGTCAGACTATCGTTTTCAAAAGCATGTTTGCATACTTATACTCATCTGCTGTGAGACTGCAAGTTTTTTTAAAGACAACCACCGACTGGACACAAGTTTTTTTCTTGCCAAAGAAGCAGACATCACTCTAAATGAAATCAGATCCACACAACTGCCGGCACACATGCTGCTGTACTTAAGCTGCCTTTGATCAAAACAACAACTGCTCTTATCTATCCGTGATATCAGCAGGAGGGCGGAGATTCGATTAAAATAAAGCTTCAGTGAAGCAATCCATTTCTCAAGCCTCATCTACTTTGTGTTCATTTATATTTTGACCCTCCAAAACAAACGGGTCGAACCGGACCCCTTCAGATTCAGAAACTGACATGTGAGTGGAACAAATGCAGTTGATTTAAAGATAGAAGCAAATCATAAATCCTAATATATATATATATATTTCATCATTGAATAAAACAAAACAAAACATTGAATCAGATCAGCTGCAAAATTGGGGACATTTAACCCCAACAATGCACATTCAAACACAGCCTTCTTTTCCATCTTTTTCCATAAAGCTGCTCATAAAACTGCCAGATCACGTATATAGATTTCTCATAAAGCATTTATGTGCTTGATGCAGATGATCATTTTACTGCCAAATACTGCAGATAGATGAATTCTGTTGGGCTTCAGGCAGTTAAGGAGGCATCTGAGCATCAATAATTCATGAATCCCTGTTTGTGCATGTGAAAAAGAGTGAATAAGACATCCATGTGTTTGTGCATGTAACCAAACAAGAGCTGATAGACCGAATTCTTGTTTTTGATACTCGAACCTCCGTTTATTTGGACAAAAATTCAAAAGAGATAGATGAGAAAAAAGGGTTAAATCCACTAAACTTAAATACAAAAATAAGGGACTGAAATTGAAATCAATGTATGAATACAGTTTACACGTACATCCAGTGCCAAGGAGCAAAATGACAGCATTGTGGGGATTACAATACTTTTGATATGGCGAAAGGAGCTTGGTCAAGCCAAGATTCTTTGTTCAGCTGGGTCTGGTAAAGGTCTGTTCATTAGTGGCTTGGATCTGTGTTGGTTGTCCCAGTCTTAAAGCTAACAGTAAAAAAATAGAAGGGAGGCTGTGGAGAGCCAGCCCAAATTCTATCTAACGCCTCCTTCTCCGGGTTTCACCGCCTGTCTGCTGCGCAAAGAAGGATCCATGGTCGATTGGAAACCAAAACATGTGCGCTGTGAGGGTGGAGATTGGATGAGTGGATCAGAATCGCCACGAATTCTAATCTGTTGGGGCGTTGTCTGCTCACATGGTTGCTCTTTTTTTCTCTTTCGTGGATAAATCCCACAGTGCGAACGCACAAACCGCCGGTATTTAAACCAACAGGTCCCTTTTGCGTGTTGATGTGCTTGTGTGTGCGCAAAAGCGTGCGTCTCTGGGAGGAGGCAGAGTGGAGAGGGGTGGGGAGAGGATTCCTTTGCGCTCACTCTTTGCCCCCGTTGACCAAAGACAGCTCTTTGAGAATTCCACTGGCGTCCACGCGCCGCCTCTCGCGGATCATATCTTCCAGGCTGCGAAACACCAGAGTGTGCACTCCACTGCCGGAAAGGTGCACTTTGAGGAAGTACTGCTGCTCCGCGGAGTGCGCCTCCCCGCCAGCTTTGAACTCCCGCTTCCCAAAGCGGCACCAAGCTGCGAAACTTTCCGAATTGGTCCAGCAAATCTCCTCGCTCCTAAGGCTCAGGTGTCCCACTGCGTTCTGCATCACCAGGTCTGGGGGGAGCGGTCGAAATCGGTACCGATTGTTGACTATTCTCCCGTGACGCCCGCTGCTGATCTCCAGCAGGCTGTCCTTGCGGATCTCGCCTTTGTGTAGATGAATAATCTGGTCGTCATGCTCGTAGATGACCCAGTGGGGGGGTTGCGCAGTGCCCACCAGCTCCAGTAGGTCCCCCGGTTTGCACATAGTCAGCAAAGTTTTGACCGAATACACATTCAAGTCCTCGTTTTCCCGCAGCTTGGAAAAGATGCATTCCTGGGAGCAGAAGGCCGAGTACTCCACCTCGCTGACCGGGAAGGGCTCCTCCTCTGTCGGGCTGTGGTCCTTGGTGAAGCCGCAGTCAGACGGAGTGCGGTCGTCCACCTCCTCCTCTTCGTCAGAGAAGAAGTAGGCTACGCCGACCCGAAGCTCGTCCTTCTCCAGCCCGGACGGATCCCCCGTGGGCAGTTCGCTGTAGTTGAGGTGGGTAATCCGGTCCAGTTGATTTCCCATCAATGACCTGGCAAGGCAGAGGCATGGACTGCGGTGTCTGGGGGGGAACAGAAAAGGTAAAATATCAGGTGTGCGCCTGTTTTTAACGCACAAACCACACATTTATTTTGCACACAAACCAGTCATTTGCACTGACATAGGTGTGCTTGAAAGTGTTGCAAAAACACCCAACACCTGTCAGCACCCCCTCCCCCACGGTAAACAGACCACCCCCACCCCCACCCCCGTCAGATCATTGAGCTGCAACTGTGGCCAATCACAATGAATGATTCAGTGCACCTTGCCCGCTTCACACCCAGTGGTCAAATCAATAAATCCCACGAATCCTGGAGGGGAAAACAAACAAACAAACAAACAAAAAAAGAATCACTGATGAAGGAGGGAAAAAAACACAAGGGTGGAAACATCTTTTCACTTCACACAAAGGCCAGTCTGGTGTTTTTACGCGGACCTAAAGTAGGATTAAAGAGAATACCTCTGCGCTCCCAGGACAAACGGTTAGATTTCCTTGTGATCCATGAGAGCAGAGGGCTGCATGGTCCTTCTGCTTTTCTGTTTTGGCCCCTCTTTTCTTTCTTGTCACACTTGTGCCTCACTCCTTGCACCACGCACCGGGCTCTCCGGCTCTAAAGCGAACTCGTGCCTCGCTTCAAACGGCGCCTGCGTGCGCTTAAGTACCACGGAGAGCTCCGCCTTGACCGACGCGCTCCGCCTTGGGTTTGTTTCACTGGAGCACGATCACGGGCATGTTGACGAGCAGCCAATGAGAACCCCCGAGGCGCAGACGGGGCCAATCAGATGGTCCAATCAAGTATTCCGATGGCGGCCGGCGGCGGCAGACGACTGTTACCGAGGCATGGTGTTGTTGTCAGAAAGCGGTGGAATTCTCCTCATGATCGGAGTCCGTGCCGGTGCACCCACGTGATTAGATCCTATAGACCCCCCAGTAAAGATACGACATATTTTTCCCTCCAATAAAGATCTATTATGCTATTATATATATAATATTTATGTTTATATATTCTATAATATATATATAAAAAAAGGATCATGCGCAGAAATGCCCTTTGAAACTTTCTTCCTTCTTACTAGGCACTCACATCTGTCAACAGTAGGTGGAGGGAGGGACGGGAGGTAGGTGGGAGCAAAGGAGGGAATAAAACAAAGGAGTCCACGGGGAGTGTGTAATATTTTACTCTGCAGTGTCTATAGGGGACCGAATCTGGCTCAGGTGGAAAGTGCGTCAAATTCCACATCATTTGCAAGCGTCAAATTCCACATCATTTGCAAGCGTGAAGTGTTGTGCACTGACAAAAGAGGAGTCATCTTAAGTCCTTTAATGTCTCTGTTTTCATCTGAGTCACAACAGAAAGCCATCATGGCGTTTATCAGACCCAAGGAGAGAATGTTTCTCTCTATGGGAAATCTGTGGTTATCACTTATTTATTTTGTTGGCAGCATATGGAGCTGCAGAGCTGTTTTCTTTCTTGGTTATAGAGTAAATGGAAACGGAGTCACCCCTCCCTGATTTTTGTTAATGAGAGGCATTAGGTGCGTTTTATATATTTACAGGTCAAGCAAAGCAAGGATGGAAAGGCTCCACAACAATTTTGTATGGAGCCCTTTTCATGGCAAGAATAATGCATTACAAAAATATTTTTTTTCCTGAAATTATTGATTTGTGGCCATGAATTGGTATTTTGTGCAAACAAAATTTGTATTTTACTAGCATTTTTAGGCACAACAAAATTTGTGCGCACAAATTGTTATGTCGTGTAGCAATTTCTGGACTTTATTGCCACAAATTAGTAATCTGTGCACACAAAAAGTAATTTCTGTGCACAGATTAGTATGCCGTGTGCACAAATTACCATTTTATCTCCATTTTGTAGGCACCAATTAATATGTTGAGTGCTCAAATTAGAATTTCATGCGCACAAATTAGCATTTGCACCTCATGACCACACATATTATGCACACATTAATATTTTGTGGGCACAAATTTGCCTTTTGTGCCCAAAAATGCTATTTTCTGCATGCAGATTAGTATTTTGGGGGCACAAATGAGTATTTCAGTATTGTGTCATGACTAGGGCTCTGCAGTTTTTAAATCCATGCACTGAAACAAGTGATTTAAACATGGCTGAAAAACGTTGAAATTAAAACCGGACTGTACCTTTTAGACAGCTTGAACTCAAATGTGGATGTTTTTTCTATATAAACTGTGCTGTTGTCATGTAGTGTTTTTTTATGTTTTGTTCTGGTTTTAACAATTTTTAACACTTAATGATTGTATATTCTATTTTTTAATGACAGCTTCACTCTTAACTAGCAAGACTGCAGCTTATTGACCCTGTGATTCCCATTTTATGTATTTTTATGTAACATTCAGTTTTTTTTTATTTCGTCATAAATGTTTTCATGGTAAGTTGTTGTTTCAGTGAATTGGTTTCAGTTGCATGGACCAAAGAGCACTTTTTAAAATTTGATTGTACCACTAACAATAAAAATAAAGAACTCTCTATTTTTTATATATGTTTATTTTATTATTCCTCAGCCTGGATTCAAAAGTGTTTTACAACATTGGATCTTCTCACAGATGTAACAACAGCTGCCTTTTGCAACATTGTGCAATTTGTTAATAATTGATGTTGCCCTTTGTGCTCATCCATACATTTCAAGCTAGTCTAGAGAGAAACGCAATGCTAAATGCTTTGTTTTTTCATGAGTCAAGCTGCGCCTATCCCTCAACACAAGGTGTCACGGGACAGAAAGTAATGGCTTCAGCTGCTGCCCTTTCTGCATGTGGTCCTGCCACCTGTAATCTCCAAAGAGCAGAAATGACTTTCCTTTGTAGATACTGCCTTATTTTCTGTTTACCCCCTTCTCTTCCTGCACATACGTTTTCCTTACACACACATAATCATATATGCAGCTGGTGTAATAAGGCAAATTGCAGACAGTACTCAAATAACTACTAAGACAGGGTGATATTTCACAACCCCAATAATTGGATATGTCTCTATTCCCTAATTACTAACTAAATCATGCACACCGCTGTGCAGTACTGTGCAGATAAAATAACCCAACACACACACAAACACATGCATTGAGAGGTCCACAACATCTTCAGTGTTTAGGTCACCTCACTATCATCATTCTAATGCACTTCATTCTAATGCTTATTTTGAGGTTTATAATTATTGGTTTTAGGAAAATATGACACGTTTTGACTGTTTTGTGTCAAAGCAGCATTTCTTATTTGCTGTGCTGCAGGATTTCATCTCCCGAATCTGCAGAAACCTTTACCCTCTCTCTCTTTTTGGAAAAATACCAAAGAAACAGAAAATACAATTTAAGCTCATTTCTTTCCTCCTTTCCTTTCTTTTTCTTTTTTTTCGAAGAGTCTGTTGATCCCTGAGAGAAAAATAATTCTTTTGCTTGTATTGTTGCAGGGAGGTCAAAGATCAAGCTCGGCAATGTCAGGTAGAAATATTATTGCACTTGGGCTGTAATGATTTCCGAGTCGTCTGAGACAAGTGCTCCGGTGTAAGAAACAGTTTTGTGATCTATTCAGTGAAGGTCACAACAAAACAGTCAGCAGAATAGCCAGATGGTGGGCCTACAAAGGTTGCAGCTGCAACAAAAACGTCTCTATAATTACATCTCTGACACAAACAGTTATGTAAATGCTGGATGACCAGTGTTGGAATTTTTTTGCTGTTAATTTCCTGCACTGGATGTAGGACATTAGGGGGCAAACATAGCAGTGACAACCTCCTATATTTTTTTGAGAAGATCCCTGCCCTGAATAACATTTACATCAATTTAAAACAAAATTTTTGCATCTGACTTGACAGCCTTTTGTCAAAAAAAGAAAAACAAGTACAGCTATATAAAGTGTAGCCTATTATTTGTAACTATACGTGTGTAAATGTAGCTGGTAATAGCCGTCTTCAGCTTCTCCACCTCACAGCAGAAAATTTCATCAAGAATTTTATGTCTCTAGTAAAAGCCAGTCTTTATGGAAGTGGAAAGGAAGAAGGATTAAACTCTTTGAAATCTGAATAAAATGTGACCTATGACATTTTGTTTCATAGATTTGGCAATCATTTCACAGAGACAAGAGTTCAAGAGGAAACACCACAAGTGACAAGCAGAGACATACACTTTCTGATAGGATACAAAAAATATCAGTTTAGTGGAATTTTGAGAACCAAAACAACAGAAGCACCCCTCCCTACCCACCTGCATGCCATTTGTCTATGCAGACCCACCGGCATACTCCACCTGTTTGTTCCTGCTCCTTTTTTCCCCTTCTCTCATTCTCTTCTCTGATAATTGAAAGCATGTACGCCCAGGAGCTGCTCCTATTGGCAACAAAGACCTTTGCACGCTGCAGTCATTTACTTTACTCTTTATCATCATGCATGATACACATTTGATAAAACAGTCGTGCACTTATCTGAGGCTGCATTTAAATTGAGCCTCAGGGATGGTTATGTTGCAGGGCAACAAGGCTAAGCGAGAATATAGTACACGCAGCTGTAATGGTTTATCCTTGGCTACACATTCTATTAACTGTGTCTTAAGGAAAAGGACTGATGGTTATTTATTTTAGACAGAAATTGAATTCACATGTAATGACTGAAAAGTAAATTTCAAATGGATTTGTCTTAAAGAGAATCTACGATTGCTGGGTTATTGCAAGAGTATCTCAAAGCAGAGGAATGTGCTCGGAATCCCAGATTCTGGAGGAATGCTACATTAGTTCAGTAATTAAACATGTGAAACACATTAAAGGGAAACATATGTTGCTGACATTAAGTGCACAGAATCCTGTCTTTTATATCAGTCATGAATATTAAGCAGAAGTTCCTACCGTATTGTTCCATTATTTTTTGTTATCATGCCAACCTCAATAACTTTACAAATTTAAGAGTTTTGGGAAAGGCTTGTGTAGAACACATACTTGACTGTGAATTTAGTCTGGTGTTCACACTGGACAAGGGAGGAGCTTATTCTTCTTTTCCTGTTTACTAGCACATGTTCGCCACCTACAGTTGGGGAAGGCTTGGTGTGACATATCAAAGTAGTGCAAATCTCGCAAGTTTACATTTATTAAGTTTGTTTTTACATGACTTTTTCAAGTCATAAAACCAAATGCAGTTATGTATTTTCCGAGCATTGGCAACTACACGCTAACGTAGATGACTGGTGACTATTGATGTCGAGCAGAAGTAACGTCTGAATTTGACTACACCGTTTTTTTTTTCAAATCTCTCCACTTGGAGGAATACATGAAGGGATAGGGAGAAGTCGTAGGGAAGCAATTTTCGGTTGCCAACAAGGATCCTGGTTAATTTTCCTTCATGGTTCCATTTTTCTGTGCTAGCTTGAACAAAGAGTATAAAATCTGCAGGATTAGTCAGGCTGCTTCAAGTGTACTTTCTCCAGTAGTAATGAATATTGTAGTTTTTGGAAACATTTCAACATAAATTAGTTTGTATTTCAAAGAGAATTTTAAAAATGCCATAACATTCTTAATTGCTCCAAAGACTCCGGATTATATCTTTAAAGCTACATATGGTTTCAATCTGTCCCGAGACATTGTGATTTAGCCAGGAATGACATTTAGAACATTTCAATCATGTGGTATCGGGGGAAGGTGGGATGTTTAAAGAAACAGGAATGGATCAATGCACACAAGGGCAGTAGACGGTTGTACAGTGTTTAAAAACATTTATTAAAACTATTCTAAAAACAAAATAAGAGGGATTTATTAAAAAATTCACGCCAAAAATAATTGAACAATAAAAAAATAAGATTCAGTCTGCTGAGGACCTGATTACTAATGGAGGTGGAGGCTCCTAAAAGAACAAATCCTAAATCACCCCACTCACGTGACGCAACACAACCAATAGTGAGACCCTTCCACCAAGACACGTCACACCACCTCCACCTTGGGCACGGGGTTGACACCCGAGTCCTCAGCACTGAAGGTGGGAGAAAACAAAACGGAATAAAAACGTGCCTGAGTGTAAGTAGCATCGCCAGCCAAATCATGCCATAAATTGCGACTTACTAAAAATATGGTATTTAGTGTTTAGTGTATTATACTATACTGTTAATACTGTACTATTCTACAGTATAGATAGTACACTATTAGTGTCAGTTTTTACTCTAAAAAAAACATTTTCTTGTTTTTTAACAAGAGGTCATGGTAAACTATGAACTCACTCAAATAAATCCATATGAAAACATTTAATTTTGTAGTGAATGATAAACACTAGATGTTCATGAAAAGGATTCTTGCTCAGAAACATTCTTTCAAAGTGTGCAGGTCAGCCCATCACCCCCATACACTATTTCCGCCCCCTTCCCCTCTATCCCTCTCTGGTGGGTGTTAGTCCATTGGTATGCAGGGAGATGTTGGCCTGTGTTTGCAGGGAAAGGATAAAGCAGTAATCAGTGCCAATGAAGCAGCTTTTGTCCCAGAGCACAAATGTGCCAACATCAGCAACACCGCCAGCCCAAGCGTATCAGTGTATGTACTGTGTGTGTGTGTGTGTCTATAAGAGAAAGAGCATGATCAAAGAGGCTAGACAGAGGTCAGTTCTGGGGACACTGAGTTTTTATTTCTTTTTCTGGCCTTTTAGGACACGCAAAGAAAGACATGATCACAACCTCATTCAAATGGAGCAACCAACTCCATTTAAAAAAAAATCAAATTTCCTTTTTCATTTTTAATTAATTTTTTGCAGTGGTACATGACTTATTACTCTAACAGTTTTATAGAGATTGAACAAACTAGGAGACATGGAACCTGATTGTATATTGATTGTTTTAAGGACATTTTAAGGACTTGCACATCTCTGTTATTATTCTCTAGTTAGAAAAACACTTGTTCAGTTGGTAACAAATGACTGTTTACCAGCTCATTCCTAAAAAGCAAACGTAAGTCTGCAGTGGTAATTTCAGGCCACAGGCAAGTATTTCTGAGCTTACATCCGTTTCATGTCTCATTGTGTGACAGACATTACATATGCAAAAGCGCTATCTTATATGATAGTGATTTCCAAGTAACAGGCCCTGGATCATCAGATGCCTTGAAGAAGTTGCTGAATATAAGAAGAAATCCTTCAGGGGAGGGAAGCGTAGATAATGGGGATTGCAGCGAGGACTGAAAGTAAAGATAAGAAATGCTCAGAAAGTTTGCAGGAGAAAGCTAAATGGCAAGTTTCACTGCAGAAAAAAAGTGCAGGCAGTGGGTTGAAGGATGAAACGGATTACAGGTCTTAAGGGTGAAGGGAGAGTGGATGATTACAACAGCAGAAAAAAAGCAACAAGCTAGTAGGAAAACTGTTTACTCTGCAACACGTGTTGAAGCGAACACTTCCAATGAAAGTCTATGTAAACGTGTGTAAATGCGCTCAAAACTCTCACATTTACATATAGCTACGCAAGTTTTTACATCTGTTTTCGGGCTCTGTGTAATAAAACACATGGCTATTGAGCACGTGCTGCGAGGTAAACCAGGTCAAACTTTGACCAGACTCTTATGTATGTATGGATGGCGTCCCTTTTATTTCACGGAAGTGCCAACCGTCGGAAAATTTATCACGGAGGAGAAGTTAATATTGCGTTTTGTGCCCAGCTCAGTGAATCCTTTCTAAATGTAAACAATGTAAACAGTCAAAAAGAAGACAAAGCCCCATCCCGTCATGTCCAGAATGAACACCATGGGTTGAATCAAGACTACAAGTTTAGCACGCTCTTGTACGTGCATCACATGCCCACTGTGGTAGTATCAAGGATTAATCTGACAGTTCACTTCTTATACAGAATTTGCAGAAAATGTTGAACTTAAAAATGAAGTCTGTCAAACACGTCCGCAAACAAGACAGATTAAAAACTACACTGTAGTGATTCAGATGTAGCATTTTGTCCACACGTTATACAGTTTTGCATGGAAATAAAGTTTAAGCATCTATAAAAATCTCAAGTGCACCAGGGGAATATCACAAACTTGTGATGTCATTTGTTCAGCTTTTAAGTTCTTTATTTGTGTTCATTTTAATGAGTCCAACACTTTTAGGAGGGCTGTATTCACTAAGTCTGGCTTTTGGAAAAGATTAGTCTTGCAGATTTGTGCTGAATTGTTCATTTTCAGCTCAGCGATGGTTTCAGTTTTTTGTGGAGAAGGTGTGAAAACCCCTTCTATGAAACATCTATAAAAACGACTTTTATGCATTTAGGTTTTTCTTTTTGCTTTTTTGCTTCCTGCTCTGTCGCAGTTCTCCTTGGACCCCTGCACTAAGGTAAGCAAAAGTTAATTTAATTTTCTCAGGTGCTGTTTATTTGCTTGTGCCAGTTGTGCATGTCCTACAAAAGGACATTAAAATTACCCTTGGAAACGGCATCTATTGGTTTTTGGGATGAAATGCAGACTGTAGGTGTTGCAGAGAAGAACAGCTAGTACAGAAATATATCATAATAAAAAATGTGCAAATTCCCAATTTTACACGTCAAGGGTCCTTTTTTTGAAAAACCCTAATTAGTTTTATTTTACCTGCCGTCTGCCATATTTGGCTACAATCAGTTACAGTGTCGATATTCCTCAGGCTCTGGACTGTTTTAACTGTTCATTTAGCGCACTGGATTTCACATTTCTGTATTACTTCTGACCATGGTCACATGCCTGAGTGTTTTCCCGTGTGGGGACAACCCTATTGAGCATGTGACTACCTTCTGTGTGTCCTGGTCCCCTGTCTGACACGCCAACTTAATCTTCTATCAAGCAGCCTCGGAGACCTTTGCCTCCTTCAACTGCTGCTTAGCTCTGATTAGAGTGTGTTGATGGAAAGCAAGTGCAAGACTTGAGGCTTTATGTAGGAGGTTCAAATCAGGGGCAAGGTGGAACATTTTCTTTATGGACTGCAGCTCCTTCAGAGAGCATACATTCACACGTACACACATCCTCAGGATGCATGTTTGAGCTTCAACACACAAGAACACAATGATAAATTAAAATAGGAGCTGTGTTGAGGAATTACACATAACTCACTACTGTGAAGTTGTGATAGGTTATGATGCAGTCTCAGCCCCAGAGCCCTCTGGTGGCCCAGTAATGTGTCATGAGGAGCACACTAATGAAAGTCCTGTTTCATAGTTAATGAGGCTGTAAATTTAAGAGCCAAACCTTTGTTGGATTACAGTCCCTTCAGTCGTCATCATGTCTTTCTGTTCAGTTTCATATTATGCAATTTCCCCTCCATGAACCGCCACCTTATCGTGGTGGAGTGGTATGAGTGCTCGAGGGATCCCAGGAGCTATGCTGTCTGGTGCTTCGGCTCCTGGTAGGTCTCCCATGGCAGACAGGTCCTGGGTGACGAGCCAGACAAAGAGCGGTTCACAAACTCCTTTATGAGAAGGCACATCAAAGATCGAGTTACGTCGTCCGGATTGGCGTTACCGGGCCTCACCCTGGAGCCAGGCCTGGGGTTGGGGCTCGCAGGCGAGCGCCTGGTGGCCGGGGCTCCTCCCATGGGCCCCGGTCGGGTAAAACCCGAACGGTTGACGTGGGATCACTCCCCAGTGGGCCACCACCTGCAGGAGAGCTCAGAAGGGGCCGGTACAATGTGGTTTGGGTGGCAGTCGAGGGCGAGTGCCTTTGCGGCCTAAACCCCGGTCATGGAATTTGGCTTTTGGACATGGAACGTCACCTCTCTGGGAGGGAAGGAGCCTGAGCTTGTGCGAGAGGTTGAGAGGTACCAACTAGACATAGTTGGCTCACCTCTACGCACAGCCTGGGCTCTGAAACTCAGTCACTCGAGAGGGGTTGGACTCTCTACCATTTTGGAGTTGCACGTGGTGAGAGGAAGCGGGCTGGAGTGGGCTTACTCATGAGCCCCAAGCTTAGCCGCCAAGTGTTGGAGTTCACCCCGGTGGACGAGAGAGTTGCTTCCCTCCGCCTTCGGGTGGGGGGCAGGTCTCTGACTGTGGTTTCAGCTGCTGAACAGCAGTTCAGAGTACCAGCTTTCTTGGTGTCTCTCAGAGGGGTACTGGAAAGCGCCCCAACGGGGGACTCCACTGTCCTCCTGGGTGACTTCAATGCCCACGAGGGCAATGACAGTAGCACCTGGAGGGGCGTGATTGGTAGGAACGGCTTGCCTGATCTGAACCCGAGCGGTGTTTTGTTGTTGGACTTCTGTGCTAGTCATAGTTTATCCATAACAAACACCATGTTGCAGCACAAGGGTGTCCATCAAAACACGTGGCATCAGGACACCCTCGGCAGGAGATCAATAATCGACTTTGTAGTCGTTTCAGGCGACCTTTGGCCGTGTGTTTTGACACTCGGGTAAAGAAGGGGCAGAGCTGTCCACTGATCACTACCTGGTGTGAGTTGGATTCGTTGGCGGGGAAGGAGGCCGGAAAGACTTGGTAGACCCAAACGTACCGTGAGGGTCTGCTGGGAACGTTTGGCTGAGCCCTCCGTCAGGGAAGTCTTAACTCCCACATCCGGGAGAGCTTCAAACAGTACCGAGGGAGGCTGGTAACATTGAGTCTGAATGGACTATGTTTTCCACCTCCATTGTCACTGCTGCTGTTCGGAGCTGTGGTTGCAAGGTCTCTGGTGCCTGTCGTGGCGGCAACCCCCGAACCCGTGGTGGACACCGGAAGTAAGGGATGCCGTCAAGCTGAAGAAGGAGTCCTATCAGGTCTGGCTGGCTTGTGGACTCCAGAGGCAGCTGACAGGTATCGGCAGTCTAAGCGAGCGGCGGCTCAGGCTGTAGTAGAGGCAAAAACTCGGTCCTGGGAGTAGTTCGGTGAGGCCATGGAGAAGGACTATCGGTTGGCCTCGAAGAGGTTCTGGCAAAACGTCCGGTGCCTCAGGAGGGGTAAGCAGTTTCTGCAGGCACCGTTTTCAGTGCAGGTGGGAGCTGCTGACTTCAACTGGGACATTGTCGGGCGGTGGAAGGAATACTTCGAGGATCTCCTCAATCCTGCTGACACGCCTCTGTTGAGGAAGCAGAGGCTGAGAACTTTGGAGTGGGGCTGTCCATTATCCAAGCTGAAGTCACCGAGTAGTTAAGCTCCTCGGTGGCAAGGCACCGGGGTGGACGAGGTCCGCCCTGAGTACCTCAAGTCTCTGGATGCTGTGGAGTGTCTTGGCTGACACGTCTCTGCAGCATTGCGTGGCAGTCGGGAACAGTACCACTGGACTGGCAGACAGGGGTGGTGGTCCCCCTTTTCAAGAAGGGGGACCGGAGGGTGTGTTCCAATTACTGGGAATCACACTCCTCAGCCTCCCTGGGAAAGTCTATACCAGGGTACTGGAGAGGAGAGTCCGGCCAATAGTCGAACCTCAGTACAAGAACAGCAATGCGTTTCCGTCCTGGCCGTGGAACTGTGGATCAGCTCTACACCCTGTCAGGGGTACTGGAGGGTTCGTGGAGTTCGCTCATCCTGTCCATATGTGTTTGTGGATTTGGAGAAGGCGTTCGACATGTGCCCCGAGGTGTCCTGTGGAGGGTTCTTTGGAGTATGGATCCAGGAGCCTTACTCAGGCTGTCCGGTCTCTGTATGACCAGAGCAGGAGCTTGGTCCGCATAGCTGGCACTAAGTCAGACCTGTTCCCGGTGCATGTTGGACTCCGCAGGCTGCCCTTTGTCACCGGTTCATAGTCTTTATGGACAGAATTTCTAGGTGCAGCCAGGGTCCGGAGGGGGTCTGGTTTGGGAACCACAGGATTTCCTCTCTGCTCTTTGCAGATGATGTTGTCCTGTTGGCTTCATCAAGCCAGGACCTCCAGCATGCATTGGAACGGTTTGCAGCCAAGTGTGAAGCGGCTGGGATGAGGGTCAGCACCGCTAAGTCTGAGGCCATGGTTCTCGACCGGAGAAAGGTGGTTTGCCCTCTTTGGGTGGGTGGAGTGCTCCTTCCCCAGGTGGAGGAGTTTAAGTATCTTGGGGTCTTGTTCACGAGTGAGGGAAAATCGGAGCGTGAGATCGACAGACGGATTGGTGCTGCGTCCATCGTCGGTGAAGAGAGAGCTAAGCCAGAAAGCAAGGCTCTCAATTTACCGGTCGATCTACGCCCCAATACTCACCTATGGTCATGAGCTCTGGGTTATGACCGAAAGAACAAGGTCCCGGATCCAAGCGGCTGAAATGAGCTTCCTCCGTGGGGTGGCTGGGCGCTCACTCAGAGATAGGGTGAGAAGCTCGGTCACCCGGGAGGAGCTCGGAGTAGAGCCGCTTCTCCTCCACATCGAGAGGAGCCAGTTGAGGTGGCTTGGGCATCTGGTTCGGATGCCCCCTGGACGCCTCCCTAGGGAGGTGTTCCAGGCATGTCCCACTGGGAAGAGGCCCCGGGGAAGACCCAGGACACGCTGGAGAGACTATGTCTGATGCCTGGGAACGACTCGGGGTCCCCCCAGAGGAGCTGGAGGAAGTGGCCGGGGAGCGGGAAGTCTGGACATCTCTGCTTAGACTGCTGCCCCCGCGACCCGGTCCCGGATAAGCGGAAGAAGATGGATGGGCAATTTCACTAAATACACAGTTGGTTGGAAAAAAAATGGCAACAATCAACTTTTACCTCCTTTTGGGAAAAACTGTACAGAAGCCAGGCTTTCTCTTGACAGTGTTTACTGCGAGATGTCGACATTGAAAACAGAAACAAAAAGTTGTAAGCAACAGGGACAAAATAAGTCTCAAATAAATTAGTTTCATTGGTTGCATGGCAAATTTGGGAAAAATGTGAGATTTATGGAACATTTGGCTCATATTAGAATTTTTGTAACGATTTTATTACATCAATGCAAAGTGAGTAATGGTCAAGAAGATGGCCACATCTCCTCAATAAAAGCCTTTTTCAGGCTACTGAACACAGGGGCGAAATTACCAGGCAAAGTAGGGCATAGCTTCAGGCCCCCAAAGCTGAGCATTTAAGCGGCCAGATTTTTGTTGCAACACTTTTAAAAGTACATGAAGACAAAACAGGAAAAAAACGGAATCAAAGGAACTCAAAATGAAGATAAAGAAAGTGAAAATGAGAAAAGGAACAGAAAAGCTGGGGAAAGGCAAAGGAATGGCAGATAATGACCATTTGAAAACATGTCTTTATGTTTCTGTTGACGTCTCACTCTGCTGCTTTGTTCCATCATTCTAGTTTAGTTTATTTTGTCTTCTTAAGTAAAGTCTTACAAATTAAAGACAGAACCTCATTTGTCCTTACTACAAAGTGAGTAAGCATCAAATTATTGTCTGCCTGGGGTGATTCATCAATTTAGAAGTGCTGATCATCTTTACTTCACTGAGCGACAACTTGCCATGACCTTCTCATACTATCAGAAAGCCTTGTCAAGGATTCGATCAGGCAGCTTGGGGGAGCCAAGGAACTGGACAACTAGACAAAAGTTGCCATAAAAGCAGAATTCTACATCACAAGTGATCTTTGGGTAACAATTTTGTTTCAGTTCGATTTGTACAAAACAAAACAAAAAATCAAATGTTCAAAAAAATATTTTTTCCTTATTTAATTATAAAGAAATAACTAAGACAATAAAACTGTCTGTTAGCTTATGCTAATCCTGGTGTAATGTAATAAAACAATAAATAACAGCCTCCTAAAATAAGCAAAACATGTGTTTGACACTTTCAGTGTAAACATGCTGGTATGTAGTAGGGATGCAACTTTTCACTTTCCCCACCATTCAATGGTTCAACATATGGTTCGGTTTAAATCCGATAATGGTGGCATCCCTTGTGGGAACCAATATGTGCACCAAAAAGGCTGCTTTGTAAATATAAAATAAGAAATATATTCAATAAAAGTGGATGTCAGGAAGAATCTGCATTACAGATTGATGATACCTCATCATTGGATTACCGTCGTTATCCAATAAATGTCATCCAATTTCCCTGCCAACATGTCACTTTAAAAAAAAATGCATCTGATAATGATATTTGGTGTGTATGTAAATGGCTTCAATGTTGCTTTCACATCAGCAAGCACAGCCACAGCAGGAGGTAACTAACACAACAATCGCCAGATAACACAATAATCGCTAGTACCATGTGGATGTTTAGCTCTGATTACTGCTGTTGTTGATCTGACCTTCTCGTGTGCATCATGTGTGGCAACTCTTTTAAGATTACTTTTTCATGCACAGTTGGATAAATGCTTTGATACAAATGTTGCCTTTATTTGCTAAGTACCCTTATTTAAAAACTTAAACTGATAGGCTTCTTGCTAAATTGTGGCTTAATATGTCTTTTTTTTGTTAGGTGATAGGATTTTTGATATGTTCAGATTTTCCTGGCATAATGTTCAATTCTTTTTTCTTTATAAGATAGATTTTTTTTAGCACTAAGAAAAATAAAAATAAGAGTACCATCTCATCTCTTATGCTCTTCTAAATGTTTTCTTTAGTCATTGTTTACAAGCAATTTAATAAAAAAATATATTTAGCAAAAATTAAGTGGAGCATCACTTTCATTTATGAATATCAGTGTTTTTTATTGCATGAACCCATGCAGAAAAGTGCAAGAAAGACTTTTCCCATTATAATGTGGTACTTATCAAACCTTTATGGCTTTCAGAGCAAATGGTAACAGAAGAAAATAAGGGCAGATTTTATTCTTATTAGTGCACAAAGCTTTATATCACTGCCATCAGAGTTTGACAACTGGTTGCTACCGGTGTTTGCTGTGTGGCCATAGAAACCAAAAGACACTTTAAAGTGTAAAATTATACAGAAGCTCCAGCTGGTGGGATCAGACGAAGGTGAAGGCTACTGGTGCTGTTGCAACCTGCTGATTCAAACACAGAAAACACAGGATTTCCACAGCAGCAGAGAATTGCTTTGTTAGAGAGTCTCATGCTCAGATAATGACTGCACTGACAGACCTTCATTGTCAGTGTCAGGTATGTCATCTCTCTTTCAACTGAATGTTTAAAGACTGCTGCGTCTAGTTCAGGTGAGTATCAGAGACACGTTCATATAACTTGTTAGGCTACGTACGCACAGGGCATATGTGTATTCAAGAACGTCCTGGACGTGGGTTTTGTAGACGCTTTAAGTATAAGGTGTTCACACAGGTCTTTAGCTACCCAATATCAGCACATGTACTTAGATTTATTCTTTCACATATGAAAGACTTAGTGTCATATCATTCCAGCCAGACACAAACCACAACGCATGATTTCTCCTCCATGATCAATTTTCAAATGGTTGGCGCGTCCGTGATCTAAAAAGGACACCATCCATATGTCACTACTAACACCAAGTCCCTGATTGGTCAGAGTCTGACCTGGTTTAACTTTCCATTTTGTACAAAGAGTCTGAAGATAGTCGTCCAAACTTGCATTGCTACTGCAAGAGTTTTAAGCATAGACTTTTAATTGAAAGTGACATCTTTAACGCTTGTTGCAGAAGGTTGTGTGATAGTAGTTTATGACTGCATCATCATCTGGATCATCTTCTGATCTGGGGCTGCCAGCTCACACTTAAAATGCTGAGAGAAGATCCAACACAAACTCTGTATGTGGCTGGTTGGTCAAACCAGTCACAGATACAAATACATTCTGACTTCAGTTTTACCTTCAGATTACAAACATCTACCATTTATCAATGTCCCAACACTAGAATCACTTCAATTTGATCTACGTTTTTTAAGGAACATAACAAGCAAAATTGAGTCATTCATTCCTGTTAGGGTGCTTTGGTCTCCATGTGCCACAGTGAACAGCATGACAAGGAGTTTTTTTTTTTATGTTCCATTTACTCGTGTTTTTACCGGTAAATTTGACACATTTTGTTAAATTTGCATTTTGGCAAATGCTTTTATCTCTTCTGTCCTCACCTTGACTTTCTCACTGCTGACTACTGCACTATTCGATCTTGTCTTTTAACAGATATCAAAGGTTTGTGAAAATGTAAAATAACGCACCTCTGTTTTTTCATATTAATTTGGTATATTTAAATGAAAAATTTGTGATTTTAATGTGTAAATTTGCACTGCTTAATTGTAATAGAGTAAGACTGCTAGTTTATTTACAAACAGCAAAAAATTCAAATAAGGATAAAAAAATCTGCTGCATTAAAATCCGGAACATATGTGCTATGAAAAATAATGTATCCAAATGTAGTAATGCTGCTCGATGCACAGGTTATGTTAATAATGCTGTCTTAGTTTTTCGCCAGAATCTAGTTCTCTTCTTGTAAAATAGACAAGGGAAAAAACAATCTTGTCTTTCACATGTTTTAATCCTCCTTATGTATATTGAGTACAGTACTCAGAATTTGTCACCAAGCAAACTTGTAAAGAAGTCCCCTATTTTGATCAGTGGTCAAAAAACCAGACACTTTCACAAAGCCTAATAAAAGTACACATATAATCCCCATGTTACTTTAAACAAGCAGCAAAGCATCTGTAAAAACATGAAAACAACATTCAAACAGTCACTTTAGGTTAACAAAGTATTTGTCTTAATGATAAACTGCTCTCCATTCACGAATTATTCAAGGTTCTAAAGAGTCCAGTTATAAACAAAAACATGAAATGACCACACTTTTGTTTAGTAATTTGTTAAAAGAGAAAAAAAATGTAATAACTGCTTATTGCAGAATTTTGGGGAACAGATGCATGGTGCAGACAGTTTGAGGTTTAAATCACAGTTAGTATTCTGAAAAACATTTGTTATTTCTTCAACCCAATTCTGGGCTTATTAATGTTGGGGTATAGATTTTGGTAATTTTCTGTGGCAGTACTTATTTTTTGGTTGTAGTGGTTTCATTTTAACCATATTTAGCTTTTTTCCAAATACTTTTATTTCTTTGAGTTATAAAGAAACAAACTAAATGTTTGTCAATTTTTATCATTGAAGTTGGATTGTAAACAACAACAATGATTATTAAAAATTGTAATGATTATAAACTTCCAGCCTCTTGTTGCCTGTTGTTTTACGATTCTAACCCCCTCTCCCCGTAATCCTCCTCCAACTTCTTTAACCCACCCATTTCCCCTGTCTTTTCTTCCATTAACCCCACCCCAAAATCCCTCCCTTTTTCCCCCCTTTAATTTTCTGTCCAACAAAAAGCATACAAACATAATAAATATGAAAAAAGCTTAGCCTAAATTACAAAAGGGGTTTATGCAAACCCCTTGTGTGTATAAAAGATTTATAACCCCCGATTGTAATAGGAAAATCTGTACAACACAAGAGGCTCTAAGTTCATATCTGCTTGCTTAGTTATTGGGGAGGACAAGTAAAAAAGAAAACGCATCAGATTCCTGTAAAAAATATCAATCAACTTTTTGGTTCATATATATGTATTTTTTATATTTGTAAAAGCAAATTCGGATTTAAAAAAAAATGTCTTTAAAAGGTTGTAATTATCACTTAAATTTTCAGAGTGTCTGAGAATAAAATGGCCTACAATAACCCTTAATCCTTATTTTACAAACTCCCATCATCATAAGAAAAAAACACTTTTCTACTTACTATGTATTTCTAGTAATTCTTTTTGTGAGATACTATTTAATTTTAGTTTTTATTTGGTCAGTGACAGGTAAGTCTCTTGCTAATGTGATCCTCTCACTTTGTTTCAGCTCTGGTGTACATTAGCACAGAAATGAAGAATTGAAAAGTACAAAAAATCAGCTCCACCTGATGCTCTGCAAAATAGTTAGACAACAGAGTTGATAATTGCTTTCATGTGAGAGAACATTCAGTTTCTGTTTCATAACGTGGCACAAAAAGCCTCAGAGCAATTAGTGCAGCTGCTCTTTTGTGTTGCATTGTGCCCTTGCTAATTAGAAAGTCAAAGAAGGTCCAGCCAATAGAATTTTCTGAAAAGGACCCATTCTTTACTGCCAAAATCAGGAGAAAGATCACATTTAAAATATGATTTTTGTCCATACTTGCTAAGAATCAAAGTATCTAAAAAACGAAAGTCTATTTGAATAAAATAGAAAAGTCATGACGGTAATTTAGAAATGTTTGCCCTTTGCAGTTTTCACACCTTTGCAATTATTGATGCTGTGGAGCACTGATGACTTAAGTCACTGATGACAGCAAAGAAGGCCAACCTCGCTTCCCAAAGACATTTGATAAAGGGCTGAGGTCATGGCTGTGTGTGCGACAGTCAGATTCAGCCACACTAAAATCACTCAGCCGTTTCTTTATGGACCTTGCCTTGCTGGATTGCAAGTCGCTAAACTGGGTCACAGAGAGACGGAAGCACCACTTAAAGCAGCTGCCATACAGACACAGCTCCTGCAGTAGATAGTGAACCTCACTGTACTGGGAGAGTCTCTGAATGATCTCATAAACCCATAAACCATAAAGACATTACTATGTAACGCTTTTGTCAATTCTTTCAAAATAAATAAATCTCATCTCTTAACGTCTTCTGTGTCTTCCATGCATTGTAAATGAGATAAGACATTGCTTCATTTAGTAATCAGGCTAAAATTACTTGACGGTAGCTCCTCCCACACATTTAAAGAGATACATCCGACACAAATTTGATAGGGGAGATCATTGGAATGCTAGTTGAGATGATCTGTAATCAGGTGTTTTGTTCACAGTATCTTTTAACAAAGAGTTCTTTTAAGAGTGTCTTGGACGTGTGAACAGAAATAATTCACAAAATCAGATGCAACTGATGTCTTTTTTCCCTATCAAACTGAATTTTGTCCTATTGGTTTAAATAGTTTATTAGACTGAAGTCAATGAGAAGCAGAAGATTTATTACAGATGCAGATACAACCTGATTAAATTTACTGTAGAGGCTGAACAAAGTTAGTAGCACTTCAGCAAGTTGTAAAAAAGTTTGCATGAAGCAACACACCTTGTAGAGACACATCCAGTGTAACTTCAGCCTGTGTTCGCGTGCCAACAAAAGAGTGGAACTCTCCGCTTATGTAACCGTGAATCAGCAGACCATGTTATGGTTTTACACACCATGTTCTTCTGCTGTGAGCCTGCTGTGGCTTTGTGCAATATTCAGCTCGCTGGCTGACATGTTATTTATTGAACACTTCACGTTCTCCAATATCACCTAGGACTGGCTGTGGAACATCCATCCAGTCATAGTATCACTGCTGGAGCCTGACCTCAACATGACCAATTTGGTTTAACAGATATGGGGAGACTACATGGTCTAGTGCTTGATTCCTTTACAGTGTTTGTAGCGTATTAGCACTTCTGTTCTGATAAATGTATATGAGCTTTTTCTTCAAAAAAAAAAAAAAAAAAAAAGGCAAGCGTTTCAAAAAGAAAATCCACTTTCTGCACTGCACCAAGCCTTTGCAGTGCATACATTATTATAGCACCTCTACATTAGTGAGAATTCATAAGGTGACATGTGGGAGTGTGAATAGGAGTTTCACAAGTTAATGAGACAAAGGAAAATTATATAACTAAATTGTGGCCAAGTGCCAATAAATGTCTCTCCCCAAGATACAAACTATGTTGTTAAATGATGTCAGATGTTCACTTTAAGCCTATTAACACCAGTGAATCATAGGTGTCTTTGATTTCATTAACATTTATCTTAATCTTGGGGACTAAAGGAACGTAGGGAACTGTATGACTTCAGGTGAACGTACAGCAATTTAAGCCTCCAGCACTGGGATAGGTAACTCCAGGCCTTGAGGCCAGCAGTGTCTGCATGATTTCCAGATATCAAAGCCCTACTCATGACTGATTACCTGGTTCAGGTACAAGCAATTAGAACATGCCAGAGCATGATATGTTGGAAAACATGAATGAAGCCCTCGAGGCCTGTAGTTGCCTGTCCCTGCTCCAGAGCAATATACTGTATGGAGAAGACATAAAGAATATGTTAGTGTGTTATGACGGGATGAAGTCACCTGCACAAAGGACTGAAAAAGAGCAACCTCTTGCAAGAAACTATTAAGTAGTCATGGTATTTAACATATTGATTCAGGCTGTCAAGATTGAATTTTTATTCTTCTCCCTTTTTATTTTTGTTGGTCTCTGTGGAAATTAAAATGTCCTGACTCTGAATATATTTGAGGCAGAAAGCAAATAGTATTACTGCCTTTTCTTATCACTGAGCATCAAAGTCAACATAATAGGAGTCAAGAGATGAGAGAGAAATAATAAGACAGGATTTAGCTGCAGGAAATGTGGTAAAAACTTTTCTTTTATTGCTGCACTTGCTGTTTACTTTTGTTTTCACTCAATATTTGTTGTGACAGGAAAATACTACTTTTGTGTTTATCTGGATTGCGATACAATTTTACTATGTAAGAGTTCTTTTATAATAGAGCAAAAACATCAATAAAAGTTGGTCTTTTTGATATGCGATTTCATTGAATGCACTCAAAGAAATGCTTAGTAAAGAGGATTAGTATTTGTTCAAAAATAGATATTTGATGAATAATTTTTCTGACTCAAAAAATTGTTGGAATATACAGTATATTGGAATGGAACTAATCATTTTAGGAGTTTCAGTGCTTTTAGGAAGTTTGGCTCCTTTCTGTCTCCCTGTACCTCCTCTGAAAAGGTTTACATTTTTTCCCATCTAGTAATATTATCTTAAGGTATTTTTATTGTTCTTATCTTTTGAAGTGTTACATTTGGGAAAGTGGTAATTTGACAATGTGATAATGCTTTAATTTTAACAGTTTATGCAAAAAAGAGAAACTCTTGGAAAGCTCACATGCACAAATATAAGATTTTGTCTGATTGCCAGACCTTGGTATGATAAATCCTTTGAAATTCTCTGACAAAGTGAGACACGCAAAAAGAGTTCAAAAGATGTCTCTGAGGAACAGTGACTATTAACATTCACGCACAAGATCCAAATTTAACCCTCTCATAAGCTTGTTTCACCTTTAATCAACTATGCTTTTCTGGTTACCCTAGCAGGAATAAGGTTGTTTTTCAGGGCAGGACATATTTGGTGTGAACCCAAAAAATAAAACTTTAGATTCCTGAATTAAAACTAATTTAAAATAAAAAGTGGAGCTATGTCAGTGCCCCAAGTAACCTTTAGGAGGGTTCTTACAGCATCAAAAGCATCTAAATGCTATTATTACCATATTTCCATAAAACCTTTTGTTTATTGTTTATTTTTTTTTTTAAAGACAGGGCGCCTCATAATCCAAAGCGCTTTATACTAGGAATAATTCTGATTATGTTTACTTCTCTCAGAACAGTTTTGAATTTGGTGCTCTGTCAAAATGTTTGGTTATGTGGTATTGTAAATATGCTGATGTGGCTAACATGTAGTATTTTTGGACTATGTATTTGCTAACGAACAGACTTTGCTAATTGTTAGTTTGTAACTAACAATGTTAGTTGGGAGTTAGCATAATCACATTAACGTCTGTTTTAGCTGTTTCAGTCTGTTGACTGGCGCTAGCAGTGCTATGACGAGTAATGTTCTAATGTGGCTAGCATGTAACATGTTACACACAGGTTTAAGATTTACAGAAAGCACAGTTAATAAAGTCTAATTGACAGTTCTCTGTCTCTTTTGTCTCATGAAATGCACCTTATAGTTCAGTGTAATTTATAAGATGGAAATAGACCATTAATATCATGCCCTATCATGCCCTATATACACATGTGTTCTATAAGGTGCAGAAAATACGGAAATAATATGTTCATTAACATATATTTATCCAAACTCCAACGGAAATATTTCTGGTATTTTATCACATTTAAATACAAAAAAATAAGGAAATTATTATCCAGATTAAATTCTTTTTTTTTGTCATTTGCAGCATGTGAATATCTGAAAAAGGAATTCAAAAAATTCAAATAAACTTCCTTTAAAAAATACTCAAAAACATAGTTTTACAAAATAGCTGTTTAGATATATGTTGGAGAGGCTTTGACCTTAAACAGATTATCCATGCTTAAAAAAACCCTGCAGCGCGGATGAATTCAAACAATTCTGTAAAGACCAGGGCAACAAAATTTCTCCACACCGATATAAAAGGTTTATTTCCAGTTTCGCAAATGCCTGATTGCAGTTGTTGCCGCCAAGGGTAACAACCAGTTATTACGTCCAGGGGACACTTACTTTTTCACATAGTGCCAAGCAGGTTTGTATCTTGCAGACTAATTTACATTGTCTGCTCAGATCTCATGACTTGGGCCCCCCGATGGGCCTCCCAACTCCATTTACTTACTTGATTACTGCTTTTACATGGTGATCAGTAATCTATTGTCCATAGTTTTATTACTGTGTTTAACAGGATTGGTAATTTTTCATATTTAAGGGAAGCAATTTCCATCTTTCGAAGTTAGTGCTTGATGTACAGTACATTCAAAGTTGTTTACATTTGTTTACATTTTAAAATAGTTTATCCTTCAGCTCTTTCAAGTGATGCAGGTGGGTGCAACAACAATTTCTTTAACCACAAATAAATGAAACAGTGCAGTGTGGTGGTGAGCATTGCTGCTTTACAGCTAAAAAAGGTTTAGATGTTCACATTTTAGCTTGTTCCTCTAGGTGTTTCTTTCTATCTGCAAACTTCCTGGACATTTCTACTCATTGCTTTCTAAATTTGAGCTGCGCTGAAGTATCCTCCGGCATAGTTTAACCCTTTAACACCGCAGATGTCGCCAGCGACACCTAATTAACTCATGCCCTTTGACACATCATAACTCTTCAACCATTTATCATGAAACAGCTGATTCTGACAGAGAGAAAAGGGTTTTCTCAAACCAATCTGGAATACATTGCTAACATATAGTGTTGCATTTCGCGCAATGCTGTTAAATTGTGTTAATTGTGTAAACGGTTGAAGAGTCACTGTAGCTGAAAGAACATAAACACTAGAACTAAAAAACCTGTGTTAAAAGGTTAAATTGGATAGATATGCACCTCAAAACCAAACCAACCACTCTTAAAATGAAATACTGATGACCAATGAAATTTGCAAACAAAAATAGCAAGACACAGCAGAATATATGCACTTTTCTTCTCTTAGTGTTCACTTTTAGCATATCCCATCAGGGAGATTTTTACACCGTATGCTCTTCCTGTAATAACCTTGTATTTTATCTGGGCTGGGAACAGGCACAGGGAGACTCAGACTTGGACAGTGGCAGTAGTGTGAGGGACCCACCGTGGATAGAGGTCATCATGTCAATCAAACTCATGTGCCAGTCCTGCATTTAACCAGCTGAGCTATTCAGCTGCTAACATGTCTTCTCTTTCCTCTTAATACTGCTAATACTTTGCCAAAATAGGCCCATATTGCTTCCCAAAGATTCAATCAGACAAGTCCAGATTTTATTGGGAATGCCATGCCATTTAAGGAGATCATCCCAAATGTTTTCGAGGCTTAACGAGAATCATTTGTCAGATGACAAAACATGAAATATGTGTAAACACAGAAAATGTGCCAGAAGGGCTTAATGAGTGTGTTAAAAATACGGCTCTGCCAATCATATACGAAGTGAGTAGTTCCCCCGAGAACCCCATAACTTCTGACTTACAACATGCCACAAATGATTCAACATGGCTGCCGCTCGCCTTTAACTCATAAGACCAAAAGCAAAATCTTAGCCAGAAAAGAAAAGAACAATGGGCTGTTACAGTTCAGACATGGAGAACCTGCAAAGATGTTTTTTTCAATGAACCACATGAACTGAAGAGTCTTTCTCCCCAGGCACTCTTAATATTGAGATCCTGAAGGATGTAAGTAAACATGATCACTCCCATACACACCAGCTTTTGCTTGCTGATGAGGACTATTGCATTTCCCTCCTTCTTTTCTCCCACCTCCCACATTTGTCAGATCATAAAGCACAGATGTGTCCCTTTTCTTTTTCTTCTCCTTCTTTTTCAAATTTTCTTTTTTTTGTACAATCTCTGAGTATCGCCACCTTTTCTCCTGACATCTTCTCAACAACCTGATCCATTCTTTGCCCTGCTTCACAAGGCACTGTCTGCCTTCTTTTAACAGCCGTCCTTTCTTCAAATTTTATACTCACTAATACAAATCTCTTTGCCATCTGTTTTGTTTCTCCTACAGGCTGCTTCGTGCTGGTGAATGCTGCCTCCCTCTTTAATGACATTTCAACTTTCAACTGACTTTCAATAATTTCAATATATAGACTTTTCGAATCTTGAAAAGTCTACATATTTTCTTTCGCCTAGAGAGCTGTCGTCTGACGGCTGCTTTATCTTCCATCTCTCTCCTTCACTCCCCATCAATGTTCAGTTTTCACAGCAAACCTGAAATACTGTATGTCTGATTTCTTGTTTTATGTATAAGTGCTTTGCATATTGTAGCACAGCATCCTTCAAATTCTCACTCATTTAAATTTTCTTTCAAAATAGCTTTTCTTCTTTTTGTTTTTATAACTTATGTAAATTCAATCACAGACAAAAAAATAAATCACTGAAATCTTGTCAAATTATTTTGAGATCAATATGGCTATTTGAATTACAGCACACTAAAAGAAAGTTTAATGTTTGAAGTTTAATGTTTAATGTTTAATTTTTGACGTTTTCGTTTTTTTCAAATGCGCCTTCAGTGTGTGCATACTAATAAAAGTTTTATGATTTGTGCAGCACAAATCCTTTATCATCATCATCCACTCAGCGATGTCCCATAATGCCTAACGGGGCGGCCGTGACGCTGCGGTAGGGCTGATCGGAAAAATGCAGGTTAATTCTTTCCCTTGCCTGCCCACGTGCTGAAGTGTCCTTGGGCAAGGCACTGAACCCCCACATTGCCTCTGGTGGAAGATTGGCACCAGGCGGCAGAGCCGGCATCAGTGTGTGAGTGGGACTCTGTAAAGTGCCCAAGGCCTTCAAAGAATGTAGAAAAGCGCTATACAAGTATACTTGCTATTTCCGGTTTTTTCATTTGTTTCATTTAATTTCATCAAACTACCATCCAATCAGCGTTTGGATGTTAATCGTTTACAGTTTCTTCTCTGTTTTATTTTATAACGTTTCATTTCAGTTAAAACAGTTAAATTACTATTTTGTTTCTTTTTTGGGGTTTCTTGAGTTTTATTTTGATATTTAAATGTAATGTTTTATTGTATTGTTTGCAATTGCCGCTATGATCGTCTCCATGTTTTTGCACTGATTTGTTAGTGTGATTCACACTTCAGGGCCACCGTAGTTTCACAATTTTTCACCCACCTCAGCAAAAAAGCATCTTCAGATTTATAGTTTCAAGTATTTTTTTTTCTTCCTTCACTAACCATATCTTGCACCAGGGACATAATATATTCAGTTTAACCAGCCTTGCTTCTGCAACTTTTCATCCCAACTGCAACCTCCATTTTTCTTTCTTTCTTATTTCGAGTCAGAATTCCTCTTTTGGCGTGCATTTGGCAGTTAGAGCATGGCCAAGTGAAGTCCAACTGTGATAATCATTCAGCAAGGGCTAACTAATCAAACTTCTTTTATTTATCCTTCATTTAAGCAGGAGGAGTGAATTGATGTATCGACCTGGTGCCATTAAGATTCATGGTACATGAAGTCCAGTGCATGCTGGTGGTTAATGTTGTCCAACCTCCAGCTTTTCATGTTTAGAAATTTATTTCTGTTGGTTCAAGAGGTTGTTTTGACAGTTTATTTTTTTTTCTGTGATATGAATGTAAATTAATTAATTTTTTCAGAATCAGTCAAGCCTTTAGTGACCCCTCCCACCGACGACACCCTTCCACTTGTTTTTTCCACTGTCATTGCATTCCCTGCGAGCATCTTACTTCCTTTCTATGTGTGATGCACCATTGCAGTGTGTCACCGCCAAACCTCGTGCTGTTTTGTCATCTCTGTCAATTTCTAGCCTTTGCTACTGTATGGAAATGTAATTTCATTACTGATCATTCTAGCTGACAGCAAATTCAGCCCTGTAAGGTTGTGTCTTCCTTCCTAATATCACAGGAGATGTTGTCTGGTGAGACTGCTCTGGTGCAGAATGCCTGGATACATGTGAGTGTGTGTAAAGTGTGAGTGTGTGTGCAACAACTTCAGCCACATAAGATTCCCAACTTTGAGTCCCTTGATAATCCTAGCTTAACAGTTCATTATTACTATTCTACTCAGGACATAAGAGAATTATGGAGCAAGTTAATGGATTAAAACACATCAAAGTAGCACATTAGAGTTTTGTGTTGAAATGTTCTTGTTACAGTCAACTGCATGGTACATCTGTGGTTGCACCTTGCCTTTGACATTTGTTTGAGATAAAACTCTGAGCTCGGTAGGTTACATGGCCCAAAAGAATTGCATAGGTAGGAGGAGTCATATGTCTGTAAATTGAATATGGAAATGTATAATCCTCATTCTACATACCACTTTTAAAATCTGATAACTCAAAAAAATCCGATTTTGGTTGGATTTTTGTGTCGTGAAGATTGTTATTGTTGTGGTAGGCATTTTGTTGTTATAGCATTTTTCAGCAAACATTTACCAGTAAATACTTGGAAATCCAATAAAGAATGACATGGTTTAAAAACTAGGGGGAACTTATTTGACTAGTTAGACTAGTTTGTAGTAGTTGACCTGCATGTCTGGTGACCAAGCCTCTGCTAATTGTCACTGGATCTACTCTACCTCAGATAATTCCTCTGTTCTCATCTAAACTGCATCACAACTCTCATCAGCTGCTGCAGGGTGCTAGTGTCCTTTGAGTTTAAATAGTTTAATTTGCACAATTCTGAGTCTGTATGGGTTGTCAATGCTACATCTGTACTACATTTGCTCTTTTAATTTACTACTTTATGTAAAGACCAGTTGCAGCTGATCACGAACCTGTCCCAGTCGCAGCCAAATAAACAAGATCTGGGTTATTGTGTGGGTAAATATAAACTGCATCCACCACTGGCTGGTGTGATACCTTTAGAGACAAAAAAGCAAACAAACAAACATCTGCTGCCTTTTACAATCAAAGAAAGACACAGTTTGACTGTCTTCCTAATTTCAAGAAAATATGGACTAACTCACATAACTAAGCTTCACAGCAAACAATCATTCGAATCTCAAGCTATTGACATCCAACGCACGTTCATGAACAAGCTAATCGCGCATTCTTGAACACGAGTATAGCCAATGGTGGTCACACTACACAAGCAGGAAAGGGCTTCTTCTTCTTTTTCTATTGTTTACTTGCGCATGTCCGCCACCTATAGTTGGAAGAGGTTTAGTTTGAAATGTCGAAGCGGTGCATATCTCCCAAATCTTGCTCCAGGATTTTTCCTTCAACCCTATGTTGATATACTGCATAAAAGACTTGAATGCTAAATAAGTCAGGCTAGACACAAACCCCAATTATTATTTCTCCTACGTGATCAATTTAAAATGGTTGAGACTTCTGTTAATTAAAGAGGACATCATCCATTTGTCATGACCAAATCCATGATGTGGCTTAGCCAAAGTTTGACCTGGTTTGTCTTGCAACTAGCATTCAATGGCTGTGCATTTTGTGCTTGAGCTGATAAAAACTTTGAGTGAAAGGACTTTTCATTGGAAGTGGCCGCTTTATGTGTGTTGCGTTCAAGCGGTGCATCGGAAGAAATGTGTCAAATTGAAACAAGATTATTTAAGGGGAATGAAAAGAGAGCAGCTGCTTTAAGAGATGCTCTAAAACACGACCGTCTCAGATTTTGGTCTGTAGACCATTTTAAATATCCAACATAACAGCTATATATTAGACACAAAAATATTAGCTTCCTTTAAGACGCTTCAACGATGGCCTTTTTTCTTTCACTTCTAATTTGATGACCCACATTATTTTGGTTTGAAGGGTTTTAATTAAAACCCAATTATAGCTACATAAAACCGTGCAAACTTTTGCAGAACAAAAACATCATCCAGCTTCAGTTATTGGATTTCAGCATTCTTTTAAGTACAGAAGCATGTTCTTAATTATCCGAGGTTCCTGAATCACTTTGAAAAACCAACATGATAAAGCAGCAAATACTGAAAAATGGAAAATGTGGATGTTTTGCATGAAACGGTCACTGCAGATGACCTCTGTTTACTTTACAAGCAGCCCTTGCTATTTGTGTAAATTGCAGGGCAGTTGATCCAGAAGCTCTTAGCAGTAAATAAGTAATAAGTAAGTGTGCATTTGCTTTTTTGTTTTTTTTTTGTTTTTCACACACGAAAGGGCACAAAGAGTAAAGCACAGATGGTGATTGAACGAGAGAGAAGATGATTCAGGTTTCACGATTGAGTCATAAATTCACTTTTTTGTAAACTGTAGCTGCCGTCAAAAGCAACACTGATATATTTTGTTTCTGAAGATATTTGACTTAAAAAGGGTAAATTAGAAAAGGTTTGTTTTATAATCATTAAGATAATTAAGGAATAATTTACAGTTAATAAATAATGATGCAGTTGGTGTTGATCAGTTAAAGATATTGTTAAATAGGCGGAACTTATTTTTATTCCGTTTGTAATTTGTTGCCAGGGGTGATGTTAACGAGCTACTGCACCTTAAGTGAGTCCCACGAGGTCCTGCAGCAGTTGTGTCTGTTATGCTTAAGACATGTGGAAGAACCTTTCTGTCCAATAAATGTCTGTTAAAAATAAGAACAACTTGTGCCTTTCATCGAACTCGAGAGGAGCAACATGAACTGTGACTGCGGAACATGGACTTGTTTATTTCCCCACTTGAAAAACAAATTCCAAACCCAAATGTAGCAGGAAGCGTGAAAGAAACAAAAACTGACAGTCTGCAAACTACCGCTAGATTAATTATCACAGTGTGAGAACAACAATCCCCTGGAGAGAAAATGTGATAAAAAACACAGGAGGTACAAAAATCAAACAGGGGCCAATAAACTGTAAGGTGATGATGTGTTAGCCAAATTCACAATAATGAGTAAACACTAATGGATTCATTTTAAGCGACATTGTATTATAGACAAAATTGACTAGAAGCTACAACAAATGCAAAACTTATTTGATTTTTGCTCACAAATATTTTCCAAAAACAGTTTGTTGCATAAATTTAGAAAGAAAATAGAAATACGCACTGAAGCTCAAATTGACAAAACCGAATCATTTCAAATGCGCACAGACAAATGAGTTTCATTCTTTTGAGCCGAGTGTTTAAACAAGCAAAGAAAAAAAAAAGGAACAAAAACGTCTTTGAAAATATGAAAAGAGAAATCTGCAGTGAATTTATTCCTCTGAGGCTGTGGCATTGACCCCCCTAGTTCGGCAAGAGATACAGTTGTTTCTATTTACTGTGACAAACCTCATCACTCATACTTTCAAATGTTTGCAGAAAAGCAAACTTTTCTGCAAACATGACTACGATAGACATACTTTTGATTGGGCTGTTTGTTACGAAGTTTCTCTATTGAACCATGGCTCTACTTTAGATTCAAAGATGTTTCAAATAAATATTACAAAATAAAAGCCCCTTTTAAAATATAGAACTTTTTTAGAAATTGATGTTGCTTTTTTCTTGTTCATCATCAAGCAGCTCGTGAGGCCACATTTTTTTCACAAACATTTAATACAACAAATGCTGAATATTTTGCACACACTCACACATACGCAGCTCCCTCTCTTATGTCACTTTTTAGAGTTGAATGTTTATTTCCATAAGCAGGACAAAATTCTCTTTGCTCTATCAGTCCATCCATATGGAAGTTTTCACTTATTTGGTCTCATTATATCTCTGCTTCTCGGATCCTTTGGTTAAACGCGCTCTGTGTATGATTGACAGTTCTTTTTCTCTCTTTCAGACACATCTGTTGGGGTGGAACAAATTAGATCTTTGTACTGGTGCATGGAATCTTGTTATTCTTTGCAAAGTGCTGTCTGGCTGGCCTAAGCACAGGTCTTGTCGGGCTGAATGATTAAATTAAGAGACTGGAAATTTTTTGCAAGTCAAAGAAACTCATTATAAATGATTAAAAAGTTCATTTATATGTTACATTTTTGCTTTTTTTCTTGGAAGTTTGAAATTACATTTTGGTTTTACTCTTAATTTTGACATTTATCTCACATTTTAAAAAGGAAAAAAACAATATTAGTTATTTAACTATTGTTTTTTTTCTAAGGAGTTTTAAGAAAAGTTTGGAAGAATCATTTACAACGACAAAAGCGTCATGAACAATTCATTCTGGTCACCAAAAAAAGGCAATAAAGGTAAACCTGGTGTTATGTTGGTTCTTTGCTATGGATTTCTGCCTTTATTCTTAGAATAAAGTATGTGATTTTTTTTTCATTTTCTATCTTCAACTTTAATTGTAATCAGTATTACACTAAAAACTGTTTTTTTTTCACTAGTTTTTTAAATATTCTAACATCAAAACATTCTTCCTGAAAAATAAAATTAAGTGGAATAATAAATAAATTACAGACCATTTCTGATATTTCCTGTTACACTGATGGTTACACTGATAGATTTTCTTTGTAAAACTGTATTCACTGTCATTAGGGCCGACTGCGTAAAAACATTTTTTTAATTACTTCTTCACGTTAATAAATTTTATGCAAATTTCTATGTCTAAATACTGTTGCAAAATATGAATAATTGTATTGTTTATTGCATTAACTCCTCAGCAAAAAATAAATCTGTATACATTTTAAGTTCCTGACAATATACTTCAATATGCTTCTGGCTAAAGAAACTGTGTTAGAAAAGAGCTCAGAAATATTAGTTTTCGACAACTCAGCAACTTATAAGGTTTGACAAAACAAGTAAAAAAAAGCCTTTGGAACCAGCACAAGACAACTGAAGCCACAATTATAAACCAAAGAATAATAATTAGAAAGACCGAATGAGGCAGAGCACAGTGCTGTGTCTAAATACCTGCTGGCTTCTGTCTCATCATTTTAAAAAATGCTTTTTACAACAATAAAAACATTTATCTTTTATTCTTGTCCTTTATCTGTTTTTGCTCCTCTTTTCCTCATAATTAGTGCACAGGGATCAGAAAGATGCACACGATGCAAAGGGGTTCACTCTTTCTAGTAGCTATTCTTCAGCTCGTTGGAAGGATTAAACACTTTGCTCAGACATCCTAACATGAAAGGAGGAAATGTCTCTTTTATAGGTTTCATGTCCTCTCTTCGCATTTGATTTTTGCTCCCTTGAGAGGCCCGTCACAGAGAACAAAGCTCTGAGCTCCACTCTATGTATACTATTAATAATCTTAAAGACAGTGAAACCAGGACAAAGGCAGCCTGCTGTCAGTTTACAGCAGATATCTGCGAATCCAAGGCTTACAGCGAGGATTGAAAGTTTGAGCACCCCAGGTAAATGTTCAGTTTTTGTGCATAGCCCAAGGAGCCCAAGGAAAGATGGGTAAAATGTCCTAAATGCATTAGTTTACAGATAAGACATTTGTTCAATATGTAAAAAAAATCATTTACCCTTTCAAAATAACAGAAAACAAAATCATGGAGTGTGCAGAATTCGGACAGCCTGCAGAGTTAGTACCTTGTACTGCCCAAACTTTCAATCCCCACTGTAAATGGGAGAAAAACAAGTTTCACGTAGAAAAGATTTGTTGGAGTCTGCTTGCACAAACATCTTTTAAACTTTCCATGCATGAAAGCCACTTACAAGATTGCTCCCTCCTTTGTTTTTTCCTAAATGCACAGCTGTACTGTTTGCATGATTCTAAACGGAGAAGCATTGCAAATTCACAACGGGCTCTTTGTTGAAACACCTATTGTTGCACACTTGGAAATTTAATAGTGAGCAAGGAATGGACAAAAGGTGTAGATGTTAGGATGAAGATAATACAGAGATGCAGAGACAGATTGAAGAGGAGGGAGACGGCAGGAGGACGAGGAGCGAAAAAGAGGTTATAGAGGTGGCAGCTACAGCCAGGATGATGAAAATTAAAATGATGATCAGAAAGACAGAGAGGGCATATAGACTGACTGAGAGGAGGAATGGTATCGCAAAAATTGATTCACCACTGACTTCAAGTCATTGGTTCTGGCAGCTCCCTCTTAACTTGTGCACAGTAGATAGACACATAAAAGTAATTATTATTTTTTTTTCTCTGACCATAGCTTAACTTTTCGATGACCAGACTGAAAATGCTTGCTGTTTTTAAGAATTGACATCTGCCCACTATGTCTATCTGCATTACTTAGGTTTCCGGAGTATTTTCCTGTAAAATTCATCATCAATTTTGGAAAAAATCTTAATCTTGTTAGTTTTTACATTTGAATTAATTTTTCGCAAAAGTAAACTATTAAATAAATTTAGACAACCACAAGAAAGTGAACTTAAGTAAATGGAGAAGTATATGGTGGCCATTTTTAAGTTGATGAACCACACAATGAAGGGAAAAGTTAGTTGAAGCTAGACTGGGAGCAGAAGTGAACATTTGTATGGTAGCAGCAGTATGGTTTCATGCCAAGAAAGAGCAATACAAATGCAGGATTATAAAGGACTATGATGTTTGCAGACGATATTGTGATTTGTAGCAAGACAGAGAACAGGAGTTGGAAGAGCCAGAGATGTGGAGGTTTGCCCTGGAAAGGAGAGGAATGAAGATTAGCAAACCTTAGCTGCCCTGACAGCACATCTTGTCATTAAGCAGAATTATAGTTTTAGCGAGGCTTTCAAAGGAATTCAGAAATTATTAAAATATTTATGTCTGTGCGCTTGACCATTTCTGTGGTGTGCTTGGAATATGGCAGATGAACTTTGGAAGACAAATTAGTATATTTCAAATGTGATCTGCAATTTTCCTGCAAAGCTGTTCATGTTTTTAGAGCGATTTACAAGTTGTAATATCTGGAAATCTGTTAATGGGGTACATTCTAACTTTTTCTCTACCAGCATTCCAATGAGTTTAAAAATGAGGTTTATCCAAAATCTTTGTCATCAACTTTATATCAAAATTAAGAAAACTACATTTTAGAGGAACTGCGTATTCGCAGTTTCTCTGTGTTTTCTGATGTCTTAATGTTACAAAAAAAGCTGACCTTTGAGATGAGCTGTTCAATTATGTTGCTGAGATACCAAAACAGTTATATCTTAAAGTAGCCTACACACCCTCAGAGGAGACCAATTAGGCTTTATCATCTGCTCTTTGTGGAGTTGTCATGCTCTTTTGTGGAGTGTACACTTTTGAGAAGAAGAATCACCCGTGCACGTTCAGCGGATCAGAGAGGGTTGCTATCGTACCGTTGGTATGATCAGGAAGGAGCTGAACGGATTTTTTAGAAAATTAAATCCGATATGTTTTTGGGTTACAACGACATTCAGATGCGACATCCAGGTGAATACGGAGATATCAGCGTTTTAACCCAGCGTACTATTTACCTCTGGCTAAAAGACACATTGAATACATTAAGGTTGAAATAGAAAGTGATCAGAACCAAACGGTGGATTTCACTTATGGAAAGTGCGTGTTAACGCTTCACTTCAGACCCAGAGCATAAAACGAGACATTTTGGATAACCTCACTCAGTAGCAGCGAGCCTACAGACGTGTCTGCAGGCTAAGGGAAAAAAACGATCATGACTCTAATTTGAGCCCCTTGACGCTTTGTGCATTATGACAGTCAAGTGGGAGGAGGAGGAGGGAAATATCAGGTTTCCCGGCTCACAAATTATGTATGATAGAGGGATAGGTTCGATGTTTAGACTTTTCCGTTTTGCTAAACCCCTTCTGAAATATGGTATTTTAGTCTTTAAACCGCACGGGATCTAGTCACAGGGCTGTTAAGAAAACCGTGTCAAAAATCAATTCGGATAGACAGGAGGGTCTCGAGGACTCATGGTCCTGTCACGCAGACCCAAAAACCGACCGCCAGGGGAGCGCTTGTCTCAACCAAAGGCCATAAAAGAGGGGGCCGCAAAAAAGAAGATATCAGTAGCCCAGGTTAAGAGGAGAAAGAAGCATATCGGCTCTGTCGACATCTTTAGAGCGATTGAGTGAGAAAGATGGCTCTGTTGCACCAAAAATCCCCCGAACGCACGCTGGTGAATTGGATCTTTCTCAATTCAGCTGGTTATGAAAAAGAACATACTTTCATGAGTAGGAAAAAGGGGATTTTTAAGTGTTACACATGTTTTATAGTCTCTCTTCTATATACTCCTTCCCCACCAACACCTACAGACATTTCATGTTTTCCCCTTTTCTGTTATGGTGACGATCCAAGTGGCACGGCTTACACCGGCATTCCACATCAGCTGAGTTCACTTTGGATTTGTGGCGCTAAGACCCTATGATGACAGGGGTAAAAAAAATGTTTTTCCTTTTTTCGTTTGTCCTCACACGTCCTGCATTTGACGTCTGTGCTTTTGATTCCAGAAGTGATTTTGATTGGCTCCCAAGTCTTTGTGTTAGTCTACAAACGAACTCGGAGAAAAAAAACTCCAGCTGCACTCAAACCAGAAGCTTTAAATCAGTGAAATTTTTTTTTAATTTGTTGTACAGTCTTAAGATAAAAGGACAAGAAAACCAGAAACAAATCTAAATGTGGATCACGATCATAATTTTTGATATGCAAGATTTTCTTTCATTTCAATTTATGTTCATAAAAGAATCAAAACATTACCTCTATTGAATAACTGAATATCTCTGATCCGAATAAGCTTTATCAAATTGCTTCCACGACTCAGTAATTTAAAAAAATGTAAAATATATGTGTTATATTTGTCGATTTCTTACCTTTTTCGAAGATCTTCTCTGCAAAGCAGATGGTTTTCACAAGAATAAAAAAAGATTACTTTTAAACAGATCTCATATATTTATTTTCTCTATTTTTTTGTTATGTCACCTGAAAGTTTTTCTTTCAGTTTGATTTTTGACGCAGTCCAATGAAGGAATCTTATTACTTACTTTTTAAATCTAACTCAAGCCAATAGGCCCTGGGCAGTCCTTTGCACATTATTTTTTTGGTCTTCACCACCACTGGCTACGATTTAATATCTTCCTCAGTCATGTGTCCAAGGCGTTTCAACATCTGTCTTTCTTTTTTCATTAGAAAGCCTTAATTAGCTCTTACTCAGAGCCTCGTGTCTCAATCTCCAGTGCTTCTATTCTGGATTTCTTACGGCCAGAAGACACTGGCTGTCACTCCTTTTCTCTTCTCCTCCAATCTCTGTCCTTTCCTTCACTTCAGTTGACTCTTTTGGATCTCTGGTCATAAGATATGACACTTCCCTGCCACATTCCTATAACGTCTGACATGCTTGTCTTGGTGTTTTTCCATGACTAGAAAGACCATATGTGTGCTTTTCAAAGAAATGATCCCTTTACAAGTGCCGTTTTTTGATTAAAAAAATCACATTTACAAAAAACATTTCCAAACATCAGCTTCATTTTCAGTCTACAAATCGGTTTTAGAGGATTTCATCGCTTCAGCGGTAGACATGAAAAACAGAAAGCTGTAGACTTGTGAACAGATGGAGAGAACATTTTCAAGCTTTTGTTCTTGTCGCAGGATTGCAATTTTTCCAACTCTGCCGGCGCAAAACATTGTTTTATCAAAGTGAGAGACAGTATGTGGCCAGATGTGTGCATGGGTTTTAAGCTAGGTTTACACCACCCTTGCCAATGCCCATTCAAGTGACCACTTTCAATAAAAAACATAATTATAAATTTGCGTGTATGCTCATATCAGGCTTCTACATTCAAAACTCTCTGTCACTACATACGTTCTACGACAGTTTCTGGACTCTACTTATAATACGTGGAGTTGGAGTTAAATTAGGTAAAACTTGACCTATCAATAACCTTTAATTCACTGGTGCCAACCGTTTGAAAAAATATTTTTCAGCAGACTCCTGTCCATGTACTTTCTGATTTTAAAATCACGTTTCTTTGGTAAATACAGTTTGATGACTTATGAATATGTCCTAGTAGAAATTAATATTTCCACAACCATGTTTGTTTCTGGGAAACAAGGCACACAAGTTTTGGCTCCTTAAGGGTGTAAAAACGCAGAAGGGACTAAAGCCGCGATGAAAAACGGCATAAACTGTATCTAAATCTACAGGAAAGAGATGCGTTTTTAGCATTTTCTTTAGGATAACACTTTATAGCTTATGAAATGTTTTAATAAAATTCTAGGCGAGCAAGTTAGCAACCAGGATTTCAAGCCCCATTAATTCAACTTGATTAGACACACATATGTAACAACACATAGACTGCATCCACTGAAACACATTCACACTGTAAATGAGTCACTTTTTACCTGTGGCAGAAAAGGAGGCAAATTACCTAAGAGGGCAGTCTCCCATCTTAATCCAGAACAAAAACCCTTAGATCCAATTTAAAGTAATTTTAATTTAGAATAGGTCTTTTGGACAGCATGTATTTTTCTACTAAGCTTTTGTTGTTGTGCTGAACACTCCATTAATCAGGGATTAAGTAAAGTGTGATTCAGTCTGATCCAAAGCATGGTGCAACATGGTGGTATCAAATCCATGTGATATTTGTTTAACATCATTATATTATGAATAGTGATGCCATCCCTGAAAATCAAGTTCAGAGTTTTAATCAGACATTAGTTTGGTTTCAAATCACCAACCCATCACAAAAGTGGCTTGCATTAGGCAGATGGAAATTTAATTGAGAACTGTTCAATCTGTATTTGAACCTCTCAGTAACTATCTTGAGAGATTTGGTTCATTTTTAAAGATGATCAGTATCCAGTGGAATAAAAATGGTGTTACTGCAATTTATTTGAATACTGCTTAAGTATAGCACCAAGAGACTGAGATGCAAGGACTACAGAGTGGTTCTGTGTGTTGGCAATTGTTTGATGGACATCTTAAATTCAGATGAACCCATAAAGTTATCGAGGGTATGAAAGTTTAAAGACTTATTGAACATGTAGGAAGTTTGAAAGGTTTTATTATTTTCAAGTCCACATTCAGAGATCACTTCATCCCTTCATCCTTCATCGTCTCAAACCCCAAACAGTTGCAGCTACGGCCATTTTGACCTATTTGTAGACCAAGTCCACCCCAGTTCCCTTCCACCCATTTTTTTACAGTCTTGCAGGCAGAAATTAGGCTAAAGTTGAGAGAAGGAAACACACATGGGGGAGCTGGTACTCCCTTGTGTGAGAACTAACCTATTTAGGGAGCAGATAGAAAAGCAGCATTGGCTGGGTGAATATCAGTTTAAACCATAGCAGGACAAATATTTTTAATGCAATTCTTTTCCAAAATTAAGAAATATACAGCATTTAAAGGACTAATCATCGTGACAGTCAAACTCAGTGTTGCAAGAACAACAAAAATTAATCGAGGAAACAATTTTTAGATCTCTTTGTGTTAAATAGAAAGTAAAGTTGGACTTAAATAGGGCAAAATACAAGATAATTTTCTGTAAACAACCTAAAACAATAGACAAAAAGCCCACTTGATGGATGATCACTGACGTCAACAATTGTGTTTTGCACGAGTAAAAATTAAGCTTAAAGTGGGATGGGTTCCGCCTACTTCAAAATCCATCCACCTTCAGAATCTCTCAGAGTCCATTCAGCAATCTTAGCATCAAACTAATAGCTTCAATCCAGATGCAAAACTCCTAAAAACCTGCTGCTTTGCATTTTGGTGAAAATAGTCTGAAGCATCAAGATTCTCATGCTTTTTCATCAAAGTAACGAACTTTCTTCTCTGCACATTCATCCTCAGCACTTCTTGATCTACAGTTATTCAGTTCCTGATGACGTCCTCAAAGGAGATTCTGCAGCTGACATCAAGTCTTGAAACACAGATGCATGAAGTTTTGCAACAAACAATACATATATTAAAAAATGAATATTTGCAGCCTGTGCAAATTATTACATTATTACATATGACACCATGGATTATGTTTATTCTTCTGTTCTGGCAGCTTTGAGCAGCAGACATTAATGAATGAAAATAACATTGTCTGCATGCGTCTATAATCTGAGGTACAACAAAATAATTCATTTGTGTTTGTTAGAGTGAAAGAGACTAAGAAATAATGATCCTTCTTTGCCTTACTTTAGCATAAAATGTACAGGACATACAGAACTGGACCAGAGGAAACAAGAGGTACACCTGTTCATAATTGTAGTTTATTTTATGGGACTTTTAGTTGTTGATCTGGAGGTTTAATGCACATGCTTACCTCTATTTCCCATCGCTTGGCCATGTGTTTCAGAAAAGGGACAGTGGTTTAGCAGAAAGAATGCTTAGATTAGAGTTACTAAAAGACACCCAGAAGAAGACTATAGAGGTGGTTTGTGGATGTAACGCATGCATTTATTTAAAATTTACTCGTTTTTTTCTTTCTTTCAGAGTTCTATTCCAATAAATGATTGAATTGGTATAATAAATATTTTTGTGGGTAGGGCTTTAAAATGCTCAGTTTCTTCCATTTTTATTTTATTTTTTTACATGTTCTCATTCCTATATTTTTATGTTATGTTGTCAAAATGGTATATTTTTAAATTATGTTTTTCTTCCTGGTGTTTCCTTGTTAAGCTGTTATTGGATTGTTTGGAAAACAAAATAAATCAATATTTTATTATAAACCGCAATTATACATTTCTCCTTCAAGATCAAGTTTCAGAATTTTTTGACACATGGATTTGACTTTACCAAATTAGAGTCCTTGATTGGTTTTGACCATGTGGCTGCATTTTATTTAGCAATTGAAATGACCAAGTTTCTCTCAAAAAAATATTCGCCCGATGACACATAAAAAGGACATTTTGAAAGAATCAATTTTGTCTCCTTTTCCGCACAATATGCAAATATACATGAGAGTCTGGGTAAATTTTGTTAAAAAGATGTAGAATTCTGCTTAATGCTTGTCTAACTTTTAGGGCTTTCCTTTTGTAAAGCTGTTTCATCTGCATAGCCTCCAGGAAGCTATTGTATATCTACCCAGCTTCGTATTAAAAATCGTTTTTACTGTACATCTGTGTTTGAGCTCTGGTAGTAAATGAGGCACAATGTGAGCTTCACTTAATGTGTAAATCACTGAACAAGCAAAATCGTTTCCAGTTAATATTAAGCCGACCTTCATGAGGGGGACAGATGAGCCTTGTTATTCAGAGTCCCCTGCTAATGACTACTAATCCCCTCCTACAGAGATAGGTAAGGCACAGAGAGGAAGCTGAGCTCTGAAATGTGAAAAGAAAGGGATAGCAAAAAAAAAGTGAGAGAGGAAGAGAATTTAGCAAAAAGAAAAAAAAAGAATTTTTATTCTAATGTTGTCCTTGTTGACCTCTTCTTCATTTCCGTTGCAAACGGAAGCGATCAAACAGAGTGAAATGTGAACGCATTAAGGCCATCATCATCACACAAGGTTCATTTGTCATCATCACAGAAATGCTAGGCCAGTTCAGTGCAGCAAAGGCTATTAATCCTGATTATTTGCAGCACACACAGCATGCACAGCAATAGCGAGATGTGTCATTTGCTGCATTCCAAAACTTTACTTTTGCTGGGTTGTTTCTTTTTCATCAATGTCTGTTTAAAAATCAGCTTGAAATTGAACTCATCCACCTAAAATCCTTAGAATAGTTTTTGTGCTCGACCTGCCTCCACACACCGAGAAATTGAAAAACTCGACACTACACAAAAAGATGAAAATAAAAATTCAAGGGAAAAGCCATTTGGAGAAGATGGAAGAGGGAGGACAGTAGAGTGAGGATGTTTTTCAGCAACCAGCTGGATCAATGTTTTTCTATTTTTCATTCTAATTAGCAGTTCTGAAACAATATCATGTTAGCCCTCTTTCATTCTGAATTAAAATCTTTTCGTTTAGCTTTTTCTATTACTCTGGTTTAATTGTTTTTTTTTTTTACAAAATTTTACTGCTCAATTTGTGTCGGTTTGTTCAGTAGATTGAGACAGTTTTATCAATATGGGTCAAGTAATATCAGGCTATCCTCTTTGTTGTTTAAAAAAGGTCAAATTAAAAAAGCTAATTACAAGTAGCAAACTGTATTTAAAGTTTCTTTGTACACACAAAAAAACAAAAAAGAACAAAATACGTTTTTGAATCGAGGTGGTGAATGTGTTTCTTTCGGTTGTAAAATTTAAACCAGTTATTTACCCTTTTTATCATAGGCATCTAGTTAATACTTGTTGAACAGACTTGGCTTGGCTCCAGTTTTTTTTTTAAAGATTTTGTTACAATGAAGGGTGACCATACCAGAACAATTCACATAGGACATACAAGCAGTCTTTCTTTTTTACTTAGATAGATCTAATTTTGAACTTGCAAAGTGCTGCTTGATTATTAAAGGTGTTTTTCAACTCTTTACTTCCTGCTTGTTTGCTTTATTTTTTGTTGTCTGGTTTTCATGTCTTCTGCTCTGTTTGGTCCGTCTTCTGTTTCTCCAATGTTTAAGTTTATTTATTAAATTTTGATGCTTTCTTCATGGTGCTGCCTTCATTCAGAAGGAGAGCTACTATTCTCTAATCTGAAGATTTCATGTTTGTTCCTGCCAGTGTCTTAGGGCAAAAAACAAAATTGAAACGAAATTGCTCCTGGTGGTTATACGTTGACAAAAGGGCAGCAGAGGATTGACAATACTGTTAAAGTACTTTGTACCTTTTATTAGTATCAATATAAATATGCATCATTGATTCACCATTTTCCTTTGTCTAAAAAGCTTTAAGATGAAGGCCAAAGGGCTCACTTCTTGTTTCCAAGTTACATTGGATGCATCAATGTGTGAAGTTGAATTGAAGATTGAATGAATGGACTCTGGTTTTGTGATCTGTGTCACTGGCAATAAATAAAAAGAAAATGACGTTCTGTGGCCTCCAATAAATTACTATTCTTGTGGCGAGGCAAATAATCAAAAAGTACATGTGTATTACACTTTTTTCAATGATCAAAATGTTTGTAGAGGGAGGTAAAAAAAGAACGAATCAAACTACTGTTGTTAAGAATTAGGTGAGATTCTACTGATTTGGGTTTATTACAAATAGAATTATATTTTGTAGCAAATGTCAACAGAGGAGAACTTTTGAATTTAAAGTACGTAATACTGAGGGAGGTTTACATTTTGAATGAACTTGAGAGAATGTTGAACTAACAGCAAGTTGTACCCGTCTGTGTTTTTTGTTTTTGCTTGGTCCCATTGCTGACATGTTAATCCTAACAGTACTTCCCTCAGCTTTTCTCATGAACTACAAATGAGAGACAGAATAGATAAGAATCCAATGGTTAAGCCATAAAGGAAGTGTTCTGTCATGATACCCCAGCAGAAGTGCTGTGGAACACTCCTACCACAGAGCACATTTATTTCAAAGTGATTTTTGTTCTCTGGTTCTCTTGGACTGTTTTTTCACTGTTTTTTTTGGTTATAGAGAAGGGAGGGATTAAGTAAAACTTTAACTTTTAGTCACGTCATATGTGTGTGTACGCAAGCAAGCATATGGTGAATAAGATGGTAAAATGCAAAAATAAGAGAGTAGAGCGGCTGCATTGATGCCTAGCAGGCAGGTTATTACACTAATGAGGAAGGATGTGTTTATAATGAATTGCGTATCTCATTCCTATCCTCCTTCCGTGACCTTGTGATCTCTCCATCCATTCTGAGTTCTGAGCTGCTGGTTCAGTACGTCATCTGGACGTCAGTGGCAACCTGCTTTCAGTGGATGGTTGTGAGCACGTGTCATTACCTTCCAGCTCCCAAAACAACCCAAAGCCACCCCATAAATAGGGCAAGTTGCAGCTTTGGTAAAGTAATGGAGTGTGGAATCTGGGTCAGATGGGAAAAGGACAACTCACTGATTATTTCTAAAACAACGTCATACTATTATCTATTCTACCTATTCTACGACTGTTGTGTTAGCCTCCCCGATCCACCACCACAGACATTCCATTTTCAGGTTCTTTCGTTCCTCCCTGTGCACATCCATACATCTGTGCTTCCATTTCTCACTCCAAGAATTTTAGATTTCGTCCTAAGGTTATACCGCCTAGAGAGTATTAGGATTTGAGTGATGATATTTGAGTGACAATCACAGACCCAGAAAGATTCTCTTTTAACCATTTCCACATTTCATTCTGAAATATTAAACCTTTTTTCCCCCTTTTTGTTTGGGAAGGGAGTGCGAAAGGTTTCGTGCAAAATACATATCCTAAAAAGATCAAAAATATTCATGAAATATTCCTATGACGACTGTATAAAACTCTTAGATTTGCTTTCGTTTTTCAAGATCAAACGAGTCATTCAACAAGTATCCGAGTCAGAAATGCCCTAATAAACTTTATCCTAGACGCGCAGATTTAATGATGGCCCTGTTAATTTGAAAGGCCTGTTGAGCTGATTTGAATGAATCTTGATTAAGCTTGCTGGCTACACTGCCGGAGAACAGGATAAAATAATGAACAGAGAGCTGTTCTGAGCCTAATCGTGGAGTAATATCTCACTTATTTACGGAACCTTAAAAGAAAATAAACAAAGTCAAAATTCAAACAACACTGGCTTTAGTCTGTCTTTCCTGTACATTTTCTTCACATTAGTGCACATGTGAATAAAATTTTTAACAAAGAAGACTCAAAGATGTTAGACCCATGATATTGTTGCGTATTTTTACACATTGGACCCTTGCAAAGGTAATATGTTTGTTTCCCCACATTAGCGGAGCTAGTGCTATGACTGTCGTCGCCTTGTTCAACAATAAGAATTAAAAAAAATGAACTAAAAGAAAAAATCCAGGATTTACCTTGCATTTTTTCAGATTTTTGTGTCATTTTCCAAAAATCTGATTATCTAATATTTTTGGGTACATGACCGATTGCTTTCTGCACGTCTGCATTAAAACACGTGTATGGACATTCCTGCTTTATGGGCTTTCAGCGACTTTGATATTTCATGGGGACCACCTGCACACCCCATAATTTGCCCATTTTACATCCACAGACAGCCTTTATGCCGCCATAGTGGTGGTTGTGATTAAGAAAGACAACTAAGCAATCAATTGAAAAGTCTGTTGAATATTCTCGAAAATGTGTTTATTTTTCATAATTTGTTATTCGTGGGTAAAAGAGTTACAGCATATTTCAATCTCAATATTTGTTATCCTTACTTATATAATGGTTTGGTAATGGAGCACTGCTTCCTCAGTTGCCTTAAAAATGCTGTTTATCCCTCTCAACGAGATGCAGACTGTTTGCTAATCTGTGGCAAGGAGTAATGGTTTTAATTTTTATTTGATTTTGTCATCTCTAAATTACTGACAGCTCTTAGTTCAGCTTTGTGATCGCTGATAGAATCTGGTTTCCAAACCGCTGAGTGCGCTATTTCTATCAGCACGGTCGGCCATCCAATTAGCCTGTTGTCGAGACCAATGGTGGCTTCAGAAATGACTGAGTTTCATGCTACCCGGCTGTAAGTCAAAGTGTGTGATTGCCAGCCAGAAATGGGGGTGGGTTGATTCTGGATCAGTGTTCTGTGAGTGTGCTTCCGCAGTCAAACGTGCTGTTATAGTGAAGCCGAAAGCATACTAAAACAAGGAAGATATGTAGGGAGAAAATGTCTGTATATTTTTCAACTGCCTAAAATCTCTTTTAATTGGTGTCTTTTAATGTTTTAGAGTATGATTGCTTCACCAAAAGTTATGATTTAATCGTTTACAGTTTTGATCAAAAGAAAAGTCATTTCATCCTTCATGTACTGCTTTTTTACTGTGCCAGCAGTTTGCTATCACAAAAGAAAAATCCATACTGGATGTTTTTAACTTTAATCTGAACACTGATCTTTTTAAAGGTAAAAATGCTGACACGGCACTTAAATTTTTGCTATTTGAGCTATGTTTTCAAATTAAAAAGCAACGGGAAGGACACAGCTATGGTCAGTCGGGATATTGTGAAATACGCATTGAATAAAACAGGATCACCCAGGCCTGCAACATATCCAAGCCAAATTAGCCAGAGAAAGGAGGAGAAAACACCTGACTGAGCTAAAGATGCACCAAGAGAGGATTTATCCTGTTATATCATAAAACCCTTTGGATGGACTTGCTTTGGACATTTGTTGTGATTTGCTTGATTTCTCAACCAAATCACAGCAAATGTCTCTATGTCTCTGAAATCCACAGAGAAACAATAGTTTTTTAGCTTGTACTGTGTAGTCATATACTTTATAGCGAAGAAAACTTATAGAAAACATAAAATGATTTCTGTTTGTGTCTCCACTAATGTGCAAGGTTAAGCTATGCAAATACACACTGTTTCAATCTTTGTCACTGGTACACTTTTCATTACTACCATGAACTTCTGAATATCTAAATAACTGAATATCGTTCTATATCATGAACCCAGTATGAGTTTTTCTAATCATTTATTTTTAATTTCATTCTTGTTTTCAGAGTTTCTGTCATACTGAGGATTAGGTAAATGAGTTAAAGTGAACAAAGCTTGCTATATGGGTTTTTTTTTACAGTTATGAAAGGAAAGTTTAAAAAAACCTATTTCCAATTGTGTTTTTAAGGCAAACTCCTGCATCATTTTGATGCTTATTCTGGTAAAAAAAAAATTGAAGTAAAAATGAAAAGGAGAAAATAGCACTGAATACAAGGGGATTTGAGAAATATTTTTCCTCTCATTGTTTACAGAAAGCTAAATACAGAAGCTGCTGCTCCTGCAAACAAAAACAAAAAGATAAGAGATAAACGCAAAAAATGGTTTGGCTCTTGGGATTTAAAAGAAATTAAGCAATAATAATAATGAAATGTTATATGACTACCATTAGGCTTCTTGAATTAATGAGATGTACAAGAGAAGCTGTTTTTTTTAGGAAAGCCTGTCTACAGTTGAATGTTAGTAGGTATACATCTAAAAACTTTTATCTGATTTTGCGTCATCACGCAAAATCAACACTTGCCACAGATGAAGATAAATCACAACTAAGAAATTTTAAACTGAGTGATGTGCATATTTTGTGTTCACCCTAAGTTTACAGAAATCTTCTTGTAGCACTTTAGTTATGCATTCTTGTGTAGATGGTTCTTATGTCCTTGAAGTGTAATATTCTGCAGGCAAAACTCGTTTTTTCTTTCCTTCTTTTTTGTTTCACAGCGTGTGTGAGTGTATCAGTCCCTATTGAAAATGCTGGAGAGAATAAAGCTACTGATTGGTGCTGGAACAGGGCTTAAAATCTACTTTTATATCCTTCGCAAATCTTCCCTTGTGATTAGGCAAGGCTTTTTATTTTATTTCTTTGTAAGGAACAATTTCAGGACCCCTCTGCCATGCCACCCCTCCCTGACATGGAATGTCTTCTGATTTGTTTAACTTTTGTTTTTAATTTTTCAAGCTTGAATCATTACTTTTTCACTTTAGGTGAAACTACTTCCTACTCATGAAGCTAAAATTTCTATAGTCTACATGAGAAAGGTTAGCCAACTCCTCTAAAGCTTTTTGTTAGGCATCTTTGCTTAAAGGGTTGTAATTAAAATACGATAATAAGAATAAGATTGCTGTCTATGTGCAGCGTCTTTGTAAACAAAGATTTGTTAATTTGTGATAATGTTTTACCTATTAAACCAGGTTTTGGTGAAACAGCAATAATGCACCAACTAACAGCGGCTCTCGCTAATTTTATTTTGCTACAACAAATATGAGGCAGAGAAACAGATTATTAATTTTTTCATACCAGTAACAACATTAAATTCATCTCAGAAGAAGAGTTACAGTAAATTTAGGTTTATAACGAATTACCTTTCATTAAACCTTTAAAGTAAACCACAACAAATGGCATTACATCATTTTGGTGAAGGAAGAACAGTTGAAATCCAAGAATAATCCAAGGTATCCAAGAAGTGCTACAGTTTACTTGTTCACTACATCACCTTTGCTCTTGAGCAAATGATGCAAATCACATGAATCTTGCTTTCTCACAACAATATTCTGATAAGTGAAGACTTGTAATATATAATATACTTGTAATATATATCCAGCCGGGCACAAACTGCAAATCTTTAATTTCTCCGTCATGATCAATTTTCTAATTGTTGGTGCGTCTGTGAACAATCCATTTATCTCTACAAATCCAAATCCCTGATTATTTAAAATTCGACCTAGTTTCAATTGCAACGTGTAATTGGCTATTCATTTTGTATGTTGACAGGTCATTGTAAATTAGCATGCTGCCCCATGCGAAACCGCTAGCACATGATCTAGAAGCACCTGAGTTGTTGTTGCACATTGAGTGAAGGCTGTGCCCTGACTTCACTCGCTTGACACAGGTTTAGCGCTAATCATCACCTGTGGGGGAATCAATAGCAATCAGATGGAAAAAAATGGGAAGGAGACGAAAAGCAGTGGATAAAAAGGATTGTGCACATGATGGTGTTTAAGCACACAGTTAGTTGTGAAGTATTGAAACAAAAATTACAAATCCTGATAGCAGTCACACACACTTTATTTAGTGGCTTCAACTATTCAAAACAGCACTTGTTATTTTAAGCAGTCAGGATATAGAGCTCATGGCCAAAATCCAATCTTACCTCCAAACTATTTATTTATACTCATTTGTGTAGCTTAGTCCTCTGCAGCACATGCAGCAGGTTTTCATTAACACTAACTGACAGCAAATCCAACCGTAAAAATAATGTCAAAGCCTTTTTATTGGATATGTTATCTTTAATGCTCTTTTCTTTTACTCTTGTAACCTTTTTGTCTTGCTGCTCTCTAAAAACTCTTTAGCACACACAATCCTATACCATGTATGATTATGATTTGTATTGGATAATAGCCTCTGTTGCATAAATGTAAATGGATACATTAGTGGTTAAAAGTTTGGAAACACCTGGTAATATAATTATTGTTCATAAAGGACCCAATTATTGATGAGACGTTCATTTAATGTATTGTAATGTAATGTAATGTAATGTAAAACAATTTAGTTAGTAGTTGTACTGCCTTTTAATGCCCCCCATGTAGACAGCCAGTTGTTTCACTATTCTTGTTTGAGGTTTCGTCATCCAGTCTTCTTTCCAATCAACCCCTGTAAAGAGTAGAAAGCCGGCTTAAAGAGACGAAGACGCCTGTGCTCAGGTGAATGTTTTAAGATGAATAGGATGGAATGTACAAAAAAGGAGGGAGAACCTTCAGCCATCCCCACACCAAGACCCCCGCCGAGGTAGCAGCGCCGACCAGGGCCCGCACCCATACTGTTGGGTCAACGGAGGAGGCAGGGCCAGGCAGCCCAGCCAAGCACCCAGACCAGAGCCCGCAGAACAGCTACACGGGCCTCCAACACCCGAGCGCAGTGAGATATGGTCCCGTAATATCAGTATACCCCCCCCCCCCCCCCCGCTCACAGATGGCCCGCTTCCCCCAGACCCAACCATGGTCAGCGGAGGCAAGACCCCCCCAGGCCAAGGGCCCCGTGCAAGCCCCTCCAGTACACGTAAAAAGACACCCCCCCCAGCCAAGCCAGACCCCCACCCTTGCACCATCCACACCCCCACGCTTGCGCTTGCCCTACCCAGGCGCCGGACCAGACCCCACAAACCCCGAACTATGCAATTGTGCAACACAACCGAATCCAACCCAATTAATTAGGCAGATAAAGTTCATGCTGGGGAGAAATTAAGCCCAATTTCAGTGTAGCATTAATCATTTTATCAGTTACTGCCTCACTCTTTGTCAGGTATCAACTGCACCACCCACTACATACTATTGTACCGTGGGTTTTCAAATATATACATCTGAGCTATTGAATTAACGTGTACAACGTTACAAGAGCTGTGGTGGAGCTATTTTACATGATCATGCTTTCCTTCTCTGCACCTCTGCATGTGTCTGTGCTCTGTGGTTTCTTTGATGCCGGAGTTGCTGCTTCCTTCTCAAAGAGTGATGCTTCTATGCCTCCTCAATGAGTTATTCTGCATCTCAGAGCACAATCAAGAAAACAGGAAAATAAATGAGGTTAATCATGTCTGAAATGAAATAGTCAACTGAAGGAAAAATAAAAAAAAAAAGATCCAGTACTATCTAAAATCAAACCCTCAGGATAAAGTTTCAGATGTCTTATGGGGCTTAACGCTGGAGAAGCTCATATTGATTGAATAGTGGTGGAGACAATTTTTACTTTTACACCCTAGAGGCCAGACTAAAGCCTGAACACACCAAATCTTTTGCTGTCAATAATTGCAGTCTTCCGTGGAACCAAAACAGAAGAATTATTTTATTGAAGAATTCATAGCTGTTAATGACAAAGCAATTTTTTTTAAATGAACATTTTCACCTATAATGTCAGACTTGTTATCATTTACAGTTTTCTTAAAAAAAAACATATAGGCAGTTTATTTAAAATAAGTGTGTAGTGGAAGAGGGCAGAATAACGAGGCCTGTGTTCTACTCTCCAGAGAAAACAAAATTCCAGTTCCACTTATCTCCCACCAACACCTTTGAGCTCCTTGAGTGAGTAGACAAAATGTCTGTTGCTCGTGACAAAATTGATAAGCGTGCCTAAGCTCACCTACTCCTTTACGAAGCTTATACAGCCAGTGGTATTAAGCAAAGTGATACATCCTTCACCACAGGGAGTTTTGTGGGAGGCGATGTTTGGAAGACTGCTCATCTGTCTTCATTTGATTATCCAGACAGCCAAAACGACACTGGTAATGTTTGGACATGGACTAGGGCTTGCAGACTTTCAGGGAGCGTTTCAGGGAGACATGTTCTTCGCGAAAGTAATTCCATAGCATATCAAAGCTGAAACATCACCACAGCTAATGCAGTCCAAGTAACAAGCAGCCTTTGAAACCACATTTCATGGCAAGCAAATGTTCCGTGAATGATAGTGCTCTCGTCCGTGGGGGAATAATCCTGACCATGTGCTTGTAGGTAAATGCTTCAACAATTTTTCTCCTAAAAGCCCGACATTTTCGGTCTACTTTCCTTATATACCGTTGTAAGTGCAGCAGCAGAGCACTTTCAACGTCGTGTAAGATCAAAGGTTAAAAAAGAAAAAAGCAGGACGAAACATGAAAGGGGACAATAATTCTAAAATAAGGGGATTTCACAATTGCTTTCAGTCACTGCAGTGAAGCGTGATCATTTTCTGGCTTCGATGTCCATCATCCATCTGTAAAATTACGTGAGGAGTCATGCTTTCTGTCAGCGTTTTGGACATTGTCTGAGAATGACACACTTGAAAAATGTGTTAGCAGTTAGAAGTGTGTTAGCAGAAATGAAAAGGAGAAACCTTTGTACCCCTTCTGTAGTACTGAGTGACTTAATATAGTCAAGGTAAGGTAGCTTCGCTCAGACAAAGAAAACGTATTCACTTTTCTTTCACTCTCTGGCCTCTCAGGAATGACCCAGAGAAGTACAGCATTCCCAACTTTTTAGTGTCTGTTGTGCTTTCTCTAATGCATTTGAGGCGTTCTTTAGATTGTTAATACAGTGCTATGAATTGAGACGTGACGTTGCTTCAGTTTATTTGACATGTAAAGCTGTCTCATCTCTCTTCTTATTCAACTTTCACATGTGCAGAATGACTGCATGATGACAATATGCAAAAACTCCAGAATCTAATTTCTTCTCTATTTATCTGTGAATTACAATGCCATCATTTTAATTCCAAGGATGGAATTATGGAGTTTCTATAAGCAGTTTCCACAGACAAGCTGGAATAGTGCATGCAATTGACTTTTTGAAAGACTTTACTCATTCTGGGTTGATAAATAGGGTTTGTGTGAGGGAATTATTACTATTTTTTATTTTGGATTCAGATGGGAGCCAATGAAGAATTTCTATCATACTAGTCCAGAATGCATCTGGGAAAAGCTCAACCCAAACTGAGAATTGCCTGATAGTTATCTAGTTACAGTTACTATTGTGGAGACATTTTACTGCTCGAAAGGGTCTTTGAAAATCCTCATCTGGTTACTTCAATCGGCAAGTAAAACAGCTCCAGTAACTTAAATGAACCAAGAGAAATAACTAAATCGACTATTTGATTTTACAGAGAGAGCATAGCTTTATTTAAAATCTTTCAACCTTTGACTGATGAGTACTACAATTTCTTGCAAACAGGGAAACTCGATTGCAAAACTTGGCGGTCAGTTTTGAGCATGCTTTGAGCCAAAGAGTAACATGCAAAGTACATTTCTCTTGAGCTCATGAACGTATCATTAAGATTATGGCAGAGACAACAGATGCAAATACTGGAATTTAGAAGAGTTCAGAAAAGGTGACTGAAGAAATACACTCACGGCAACTTTATTAGGCACACTTTCTCAACTGCTCGCTAACGTAAATTTCATACATCAATACCAAAGACTGCTGCAGTTCAAACCGAGCATCAAAATGATGAAGAAAGGTAATTGAAGTGACTTTGAACGTGGCATTGTTGTTGGTGTCAGACAGGTTGATCTGAATATTTTAGAAAGTGTTGATCTGGGATTTTCACCCACAACCAACTCTAGGGTTTACAGAGGTCAAAAAAGAAAATATCCAGTGAGCAGCAGTTCTGTGGGTGGAAATGCCTTGTTGATGCCAAAAGTTTGTGAATTTGGTAAGACAGGTTCCAGTGGATTAACAGGCAACAGTAACTCAGATAACCACTGATTATAACCTGGTCTGCAGAATAGCATCTCTGAGCTCACATCATGTCCAACCTTGAGGCAGATAGACAACAGCACACTGGTTGCAACTCCTGTCAGCTAAGGACAGATAACTGAGGCTACAAGTCACACAGGATCACCAAAATTGAACAATACAAGCATCGCCTTGTCTGATGAGTCTCCATTACAGCTACGACAGTCACGAGATCTCAACCCAATAGAACACTTTTGGGATTCGTTGGAATGAAAGATCGGCATCATGGATGTTCAGCCGACAAATCTGCAGCCACTGTGTAATCCTGTCAAGTGTAGACCAAACTAAGACATGCTTCCAGTACCTTGTTGAATCATTCCCACCAGGAATGAAGACCACCAGGTATATGTTACGACCCCAACATGGCTCAGGTCTATGGGTAGACAAGATGGGATCGCAACATAAAGAAATGCTTGGACGCAAGAGAATTAAAACGAACACATTTTATTGAATTAACACAACTCTGTGTCCTGGAAACATAAAAAGCAAAATGATTCAAGTGCTGGTTTAAAACAAAATGACGAACCACAGGGAACTGGAACCTTGGCCAATGATAAAAGGTCAGTGAGACAGCTGACCCAGCCATGCCGCCGCCCTGCTAAGGGCTGCCTAATCCAATCTACGTATAAAGACACAAAAACAAAGCCTAGTTTTTCTGGAACATCTGTTTGTGAGACATTCTGGTGTTTTTCATCAAATTTGCCTGAAGACGATTATGTGCTGTCAGACAAGATGAAATGTTAGTTCATTTGCCTACATAAATGGATAAATACATAAATAAAAAATGGATGTTGCCAAATAAACCTAGATCAAATAAAGCGACACATAATCAGATCAAAGTCTAAAAGCAAATCTATCTCAGTTTTTATGTCTGTGCCATAAGTCTAGTCATCCGTAATCATGGGACTAAGGTAGGTTAGAGTGAAGGTAGATAGTGCTTTGCATTTTGATTAAGCCTCAGTAGTTGGATGAAACTATTGGATTACAAATTGAGAGGGGTTCTTTTTTATTGGTAAAAAGGAAAGAAAGTCTGATAGGATGCATCTGATCTTCCACCATCACCATCAAGTTGTTTCGTATGTAAAGTGTACAATCTACAAACTGGTGATCTTTTAGGATATAAAAATAATGACCAGTAAAAATCTCTGGTCTATTGTTAGAGTGCACACACTAAGGTTTGTCAATTTATCTTGACAAGAAATGGGAGCATTTTCACACCGTCATTTGTTTTCATTACATTAAAACTGTCTTGAAAAGTTACTGATTTTTCAGAAAAGTCATGTATGGGACTAACGTTGGCTGATCAAGCACCCACCACAAAAAAAAAAACAAGGGTGCACTTAAAAAAAACGGCTAATTCTTCTAGTTTTCCTTTTTTAGTCCATTTAACCTTATGCAAGCTTAGGCTGGTAGTCAGCGTGTTTTATATTTGTGAGGTGTTTTTCCCTGAACTTTAAACGCACTCTACAGATTAAACTATTCTCTTATGTTTCTATCTACATTAAAACTGAAGTAATCTGCACCAAAACTAACTTGCAAGCATGACCAGACGTCTAACAAAGTGACCAGAAAAATTGATTTGAGACTAAGAGCAGAGTTTACACTATAAATAAAGAGCTAAAAAAAACTTTGCTGCAGACCATACATCCAAGTGTGAAACTCCTTAAAGTTGATGATACGCTGTAGGATGTACTTTCTGTTGGTTTGGAAACATATGATAGTGGGTTATAATTAGCTAGAATAATTGGGAATGATTTAAGTTTTAATAATAATGGTCTTTTTTTTAATACCATTGTCTACACTGTCAATGAATGGTTTATTTTTCAACTTAGTATAAGGTATAAGGTGAAATATAAACGTCAGTGTGACTTTATGAACTGCCTTAAGCCATGTTTAGCCATGTTAGCATATTCACAAAAGCTGCACCTCGCAGAGTTCTTTTTAACAAAAAACAGACTGATACTATTAAAACAAACACTACTGCGACTACGATAACTCCCAACCTTTTTCCGAAAAAATCGAGGGAATTTTTCATCTTCAAACAATTAAGAAACAGAACATAATAAAACGTGTCTATTTTTTCTGAGCAATACACATAAAATTGACAAAAAAATTGTTACCATAATACACCGTTTAGCATACCCTATTTTACAACAAAAGCCAGTAGAAAAGACATGAGAGATGGAATTTTTTACTTAAATCTGTGTGGTGAATTTGATCATTTGAAGACTAGGATGGAGCAGAATACAAAGAGAAGATAATCTATGAAGGTGAAATGATGGTGATCATTAAAAACTGAAAACACGATGTTTTTAAGATCAAATGATTCAACAAGAAATTCAAGATTTATCAACTCAGCTACGCAAACTTTTAGCTACGCAAACTTTTATGATTGCATGATTTATAAGTTGCATTGTTATTGAAGACAAAGCAGAAAAGACATGCCTGTAGCCAATCTGAATCTGGAAAGCATATGTCCACTGATAAGACGTGCAATTTCCACAAGTTCCACAGTTTCCACAAGACTTCAAGTTTGACGCTTCAAGAAAAAAGAGCGTCGGCTGAATCCTGATCGCTTAATTTCAACATTATGCATGGTGCGTGACTGTTTTCCAAGAGCTGTGTGTTGCACTGGAACATCATACTACCATCGTGTTCTTCCTGCAACACAGAGATAAAATAGTTGGATATGTTTTAACACCTTTCTTATTTTCTGAAAGACTGCAAGAACCCCTCTGCTTTTTTAGTCCTTGACAAGGTGAGTCGAGCTGATTGATTGTTCTTTAATCTGTCTTGAAGACCTCAGTGGAGATTTTTTTAGCCGTATGCAGTGAGGAGAGTGTCTGTTCCATAATTTGAGGTTTGTGGAACCTGTATTTTGGGAAGATACATCACTGTATTTGGTATATATAAACAGCAAATTAGACAGTTTATTTTAGGCACTGACTTTTTTTTATATCAGTTTTGAAGTCTGGAGCATTTTTGTTTTACATGCAAAAGTGACATCAGGGATAAAATACTCTTGTATTTAAATCTTTGTCGAGTCTTTACTTTTAATAAAATCACCATGAGAAACAAATTTCCTCATGAGTTTTTTAATTACCTCACTTTTGTAAGGCATAACAGGTTCCAGTACGAGCAGTAAGTCTTCTAATCATGGTGTTATGTCTTATTGTTTTTATCCTTTAATTCCTTTTTTATATTTAAACGTAAAATCCAGCTGCTTCTAACAGAATGTCCTTACTTTATCTACTATGTTCTAGTGACCAGTTCAGAATGTACTCTTCTTGTGTGATAACAGTTGTGATGTCTCGTCATCATTTTTAATCAGTAAAGTGTGCCTCTAAGATCTTTTTCTTTTTTCTATAGTTTTTAGGCTCTTTAAAGAAAAACTCACATTTGAGATTCTAGATTAATCTAACAGTTTCCGTAAATCCTCCGTCCTCATTTTTACTAAAGACACAATACAAACCTTTTTTTTTTTAAATGTGGACATCAATTAAATTTTTTAAAACAACGTTTTTGCCCTTTTTATGGCCTTTCTCAGTAGCCAGAGTGCACAATAACACAAACAGAAAGCCATTCAGGGACATTATTAAACATGACACTCGCTGAATACACTTAATATAAACGGACACCCGCTCTGAGGTCTTCATGCCAATTGGGAGAAATCGGATCAATCACAGCCGTCAATGTGAACTCTTTCTCCCTCACATTATCTCTTCAAGACACAAAACTGTCTCGTTTTCTTTGAAAATGCCTCGCAGCTGCACAGTGTTACTCTCACTGTTGCAAACAATCATGCACAGCTTGTCAAAGAATAAAGAGGGCATATACAATCTGCAGAGATTCTAGAAAGCTATTCATCAGAATTTCAACACAGCACGAGACATGGATCAAAAACCACAAAATGCCTTGAATCCAAAACATACTTCACTCACATGTCACACACAATTCTACTGTTCAGTTCCTAAAAAGCTGTCAGTTAACTCTTCTTCTGCAAATCCTGGTAACGCAGTTCACTGGTTTGAAGAGATTATTAATGAAAGTGAGATTAATTTACGGTTTCGTGAGGAACACAATTTGAGACGTCTGAGGAAAAAAATCTAATCAGGCTGATATTAGGGAGTAGGGAGTTCAATACTTTCAAAGTCCTGCATATTTTTAGACTTTTTCACCAAAATCATGAAAGTGAGTATTACTGAAACAAAGAGTCCCTATTCCTACAAGTTGTTTTTCTTTAAACATTTTCTTTTTTTAGTGCCTGAACATCGCCAGTGCAGGAATAATTCACACCTCTGCGCAGACTCTCAAGTACTGTGATGAATACATATGCTGAAACACATATCCTTGCATGAGTCAAGACTCAACCTGCTCTGATCCCCACTCTAGTATCCTCTCAAGTCAAGAGTACTACAGGAAAATGTGACTTTTAAGGTCTTGTTTAAAGCTTGTTGAGACATAGTAATAGGACCTCTAGATTGATGATGAAAAAGAGAGATCTGCTCACATTAAATTTGAGAGTCAGTGAGTGGATTGCTGGAGGCAAACCTTACTTTGTGAAGAATAAAGAATTGAAGTGCATCAGCACCACCTAAGGAGGGGCCCATTTCCTCTGCATCAAATGAGATTTGCGTTATAATAAATTATATCTATTAACAGCATGTATTTTTTGATTTATTAGTTGGTGATTTAGTCTTTTCAAAAGTGTATCCCAGAGTGTACCTTTAAATGAGTCTACAGACCAGGGTCATTCATACGGCTGCCAGAGGGCCACTTCCAGCCCAGGACCACAGTGGACAATGTTAAGAAAAATGTTTATGTGACTTTTACGCTGCATGGTTTTCCTGCAGTCAGTAAATACAACACAACAGCCAATTGTGTTTGCATAAATGTAAGCTAACGAAGATTCTATCGCATAAATCAACACAAAAACCACTAAAGACAAAAGTTATTAATAACCAGAACACAAGTGTCACACATTCTTTTCCTCTCTTTCCCAAACAATTAACCAAAAAACTGGCCCAATTTAGGTGCTCTCACACTTTTTGATTCAACACCATAGTTTATCAACCATAAAACAAAAAAAGTTTTGCCAGAAACAGATGCAGGTGATCTGGTGATTCTATTATTTGATCAATCAGCAGCTTCTGACACAGTTGATCACGAGATTTTGTTTAGTTGGTTGGAACATTGGGTGGATTTTCTGGTGAAGCTCCTGTAGTGGATGGGTCTTATCTTACAGACAGGTCTTTCAGTCTTAGCATGGGCGCAAACACACTCATCCAAGTGATACTCCCTGAGTTGGGGAGTCCCTCAGAGGCTGGTTCTGGGCCCATTACTTTTTTTTTGTTTACATGCTGCCTCTGGGAATGTTGCTTCGTGATTTCTATCTTTATGCTGATGACTGCCAAATTCATCTACTTACACACAAGGGTGTGAGTAGGCTTACACTTAAGGCAATAACTAACTCCCTCGGTGAAGCTAGTTAACTTCCTTGGGCTCAATGAAACAAAAACGGAGGTAATTGTGTTTTCCCCCAGTGGTCGAAAAAGGATCATGGTCTTGATTTCCTCTCGCTCCCCCAGTTTAAACAATGTGACTGGAGTAAAACTTGATGCCATCTTGAAAAACAGACTGATACTATTAAAACAAACACTACTGCGACTACGATAACTCCCAACCTTTTTCCGAAAAAATCGAGGGAATTTTTCATCTTCAAACAATTAAGAAACAGAACATAATAAAACGTGTCTATTTTTTCTGAGCAATACACATAAAATTGACAAAAAAATTGTTACCATAATACACCGTTTAGCATACCCTATTTTACAACAAAAGCCAGTAGAAAAGACATGAGAGATGGAATTTTTTACTTAAATCTGTGTGGTGAATTTGATCATTTGAAGACTAGGATGGAGCAGAATACAAAGAGAAGATAATCTATGAAGGTGAAATGATGGTGATCATTAAAAACTGAAAACACGATGTTTTTAAGATCAAATGATTCAACAAGAAATTCAAGATTTATCAACTCAGCTACGCAAACTTTTAGCTACGCAAACTTTTATGATTGCATGATTTATAAGTTGCATTGTTATTGAAGACAAAGCAGAAAAGACATGCCTGTAGCCAATCTGAATCTGGAAAGCATATGTCCACTGATAAGACGTGCAATTTCCACAAGTTCCACAGTTTCCACAAGACTTCAAGTTTGACGCTTCAAGAAAAAAGAGCGTCGGCTGAATCCTGATCGCTTAATTTCAACATTATGCATGGTGCGTGACTGTTTTCCAAGAGCTGTGTGTTGCACTGGAACATCATACTACCATCGTGTTCTTCCTGCAACACAGAGATAAAATAGTTGGATATGTTTTAACACCTTTCTTATTTTCTGAAAGACTGCAAGAACCCCTCTGCTTTTTTAGTCCTTGACAAGGTGAGTCGAGCTGATTGATTGTTCTTTAATCTGTCTTGAAGACCTCAGTGGAGATTTTTTTAGCCGTATGCAGTGAGGAGAGTGTCTGTTCCATAATTTGAGGTTTGTGGAACCTGTATTTTGGGAAGATACATCACTGTATTTGGTATATATAAACAGCAAATTAGACAGTTTATTTTAGGCACTGACTTTTTTTTATATCAGTTTTGAAGTCTGGAGCATTTTTGTTTTACATGCAAAAGTGACATCAGGGATAAAATACTCTTGTATTTAAATCTTTGTCGAGTCTTTACTTTTAATAAAATCACCATGAGAAACAAATTTCCTCATGAGTTTTTTAATTACCTCACTTTTGTAAGGCATAACAGGTTCCAGTACGAGCAGTAAGTCTTCTAATCATGGTGTTATGTCTTATTGTTTTTATCCTTTAATTCCTTTTTTATATTTAAACGTAAAATCCAGCTGCTTCTAACAGAATGTCCTTACTTTATCTACTATGTTCTAGTGACCAGTTCAGAATGTACTCTTCTTGTGTGATAACAGTTGTGATGTCTCGTCATCATTTTTAATCAGTAAAGTGTGCCTCTAAGATCTTTTTCTTTTTTCTATAGTTTTTAGGCTCTTTAAAGAAAAACTCACATTTGAGATTCTAGATTAATCTAACAGTTTCCTTAAATCCTCCGTCCTCATTTTTACTAAAGACACAATACAAACCTTTTTTTTTTAAATGTGGACATCAATTAAATTTTTTAAAACAACGTTTTTGCCCTTTTTATGGCCTTTCTCAGTAGCCAGAGTGCACAATAACACAAACAGAAAGCCATTCAGGGACATTATTAAACATGACACTCGCTGAATACACTTAATATAAACGGACACCCGCTCTGAGGTCTTCATGCCAATTGGGAGAAATCGGATCAATCACAGCCGTCAATGTGAACTCTTTCTCCCTCACATTATCTCTTCAAGACACAAAACTGTCTCGTTTTCTTTGAAAATGCCTCGCAGCTGCACAGTGTTACTCTCACTGTTGCAAACAATCATGCACAGCTTGTCAAAGAATAAAGAGGGCATATACAATCTGCAGAGATTCTAGAAAGCTATTCATCAGAATTTCAACACAGCACGAGACATGGATCAAAAACCACAAAATGCCTTGAATCCAAAACATACTTCACTCACATGTCACACACAATTCTACTGTTCAGTTCCTAAAAAGCTGTCAGTTAACTCTTCTTCTGCAAATCCTGGTAACGCAGTTCACTGGTTTGAAGAGATTATTAATGAAAGTGAGATTAATTTACGGTTTCGTGAGGAACACAATTTGAGACGTCTGAGGAAAAAAATCTAATCAGGCTGATATTAGGGAGTAGGGAGTTCAATACTTTCAAAGTCCTGCATATTTTTAGACTTTTTCACCAAAATCATGAAAGTGAGTATTACTGAAACAAAGAGTCCCTATTCCTACAAGTTGTTTTTCTTTAAACATTTTCTTTTTTTAGTGCCTGAACATCGCCAGTGCAGGAATAATTCACACCTCTGCGCAGACTCTCAAGTACTGTGATGAATACATATGCTGAAACACATATCCTTGCATGAGTCAAGACTCAACCTGCTCTGATCCCCACTCTAGTATCCTCTCAAGTCAAGAGTACTACAGGAAAATGTGACTTTTAAGGTCTTGTTTAAAGCTTGTTGAGACATAGTAATAGGACCTCTAGATTGATGATGAAAAAGAGAGATCTGCTCACATTAAATTTGAGAGTCAGTGAGTGGATTGCTGGAGGCAAACCTTACTTTGTGAAGAATAAAGAATTGAAGTGCATCAGCACCACCTAAGGAGGGGCCCATTTCCTCTGCATCAAATGAGATTTGCGTTATAATAAATTATATCTATTAACAGCATGTATTTTTTGATTTATTAGTTGGTGATTTAGTCTTTTCAAAAGTGTATCCCAGAGTGTACCTTTAAATGAGTCTACAGACCAGGGTCATTCATACGGCTGCCAGAGGGCCACTTCCAGCCCAGGACCACAGTGGACAATGTTAAGAAAAATGTTTATGTGACTTTTACGCTGCATGGTTTTCCTGCAGTCAGTAAATACAACACAACAGCCAATTGTGTTTGCATAAATGTAAGCTAACGAAGATTCTATCGCATAAATCAACACAAAAACCACTAAAGACAAAAGTTATTAATAACCAGAACACAAGTGTCACACATTCTTTTCCTCTCTTTCCCAAACAATTAACCAAAAAACTGGCCCAATTTAGGTGCTCTCACACTTTTTGATTCAACACCATAGTTTATCAACCATAAAACAAAAAAAGTTTTGCCAGAAACAGATGCAGGTGATCTGGTGATTCTATTATTTGATCAATCAGCAGCTTCTGACACAGTTGATCACGAGATTTTGTTTAGTTGGTTGGAACATTGGGTGGATTTTCTGGTGAAGCTCCTGTAGTGGATGGGTCTTATCTTACAGACAGGTCTTTCAGTCTTAGCATGGGCGCAAACACACTCATCCAAGTGATACTCCCTGAGTTGGGGAGTCCCTCAGAGGCTGGTTCTGGGCCCATTACTTTTTTTTTGTTTACATGCTGCCTCTGGGAATGTTGCTTCGTGATTTCTATCTTTATGCTGATGACTGCCAAATTCATCTACTTACACACAAGGGTGTGAGTAGGCTTACACTTAAGGCAATAACTAACTCCCTCGGTGAAGCTAGTTAACTTCCTTGGGCTCAATGAAACAAAAACGGAGGTAATTGTGTTTTCCCCCAGTGGTCGAAAAAGGATCATGGTCTTGATTTCCTCTCGCTCCCCCAGTTTAAACAATGTGACTGGAGTAAAACTTGATGCCATCTTGAAAAACAGACTGATACTATTAAAACAAACACTACTGCGACTACGATAACTCCCAACCTTTTTCCGAAAAAATCGAGGGAATTTTTCATCTTCAAACAATTAAGAAACAGAACATAATAAAACGTGTCTATTTTTTCTGAGCAATACACATAAAATTGACAAAAAAATTACCATAATACACCGTTTAGCATACCCTATTTTACAACAAAAGCCAGTAGAAAAGACATGAGAGATGGAATTTTTTACTTAAATCTGTGTGGTGAATTTGATCATTTGAAGACTAGGATGGAGCAGAATACAAAGAGAAGATAATCTATGAAGGTGAAATGATGGTGATCATTAAAAACTGAAAACACGATGTTTTTAAGATCAAATGATTCAACAAGAAATTCAAGATTTATCAACTCAGCTACGCAAACTTTTAGCTACGCAAACTTTTATGATTGCATGATTTATAAGTTGCATTGTTATTGAAGACAAAGCAGAAAAGACATGCCTGTAGCCAATCTGAATCTGGAAAGCATATGTCCACTGATAAGACGTGCAATTTCCACAAGTTCCACAGTTTCCACAAGACTTCAAGTTTGACGCTTCAAGAAAAAAGAGCGTCGGCTGAATCCTGATCGCTTAATTTCAACATTATGCATGGTGCGTGACTGTTTTCCAAGAGCTGTGTGTTGCACTGGAACATCATACTACCATCGTGTTCTTCCTGCAACACAGAGATAAAATAGTTGGATATGTTTTAACACCTTTCTTATTTTCTGAAAGACTGCAAGAACCCCTCTGCTTTTTTAGTCCTTGACAAGGTGAGTCGAGCTGATTGATTGTTCTTTAATCTGTCTTGAAGACCTCAGTGGAGATTTTTTTAGCCGTATGCAGTGAGGAGAGTGTCTGTTCCATAATTTGAGGTTTGTGGAACCTGTATTTTGGGAAGATACATCACTGTATTTGGTATATATAAACAGCAAATTAGACAGTTTATTTTAGGCACTGACTTTTTTTATATCAGTTTTGAAGTCTGGAGCATTTTTGTTTTACATGCAAAAGTGACATCAGGGATAAAATACTCTTGTATTTAAATCTTTGTCGAGTCTTTACTTTTAATAAAATCACCATGAGAAACAAATTTCCTCATGAGTTTTTTAATTACCTCACTTTTGTAAGGCATAACAGGTTCCAGTACGAGCAGTAAGTCTTCTAATCATGGTGTTATGTCTTATTGTTTTTATCCTTTAATTCCTTTTTTATATTTAAACGTAAAATCCAGCTGCTTCTAACAGAATGTCCTTACTTTATCTACTATGTTCTAGTGACCAGTTCAGAATGTACTCTTCTTGTGTGATAACAGTTGTGATGTCTCGTCATCATTTTTAATCAGTAAAGTGTGCCTCTAAGATCTTTTTCTTTTTTCTATAGTTTTTAGGCTCTTTAAAGAAAAACTCACATTTGAGATTCTAGATTAATCTAACAGTTTCCTTAAATCCTCCGTCCTCATTTTTACTAAAGACACAATACAAACCTTTTTTTTTTAAATGTGGACATCAATTAAATTTTTTAAAACAACGTTTTTGCCCTTTTTATGGCCTTTCTCAGTAGCCAGAGTGCACAATAACACAAACAGAAAGCCATTCAGGGACATTATTAAACATGACACTCGCTGAATACACTTAATATAAACGGACACCCGCTCTGAGGTCTTCATGCCAATTGGGAGAAATCGGATCAATCACAGCCGTCAATGTGAACTCTTTCTCCCTCACATTATCTCTTCAAGACACAAAACTGTCTCGTTTTCTTTGAAAATGCCTCGCAGCTGCACAGTGTTACTCTCACTGTTGCAAACAATCATGCACAGCTTGTCAAAGAATAAAGAGGGCATATACAATCTGCAGAGATTCTAGAAAGCTATTCATCAGAATTTCAACACAGCACGAGACATGGATCAAAAACCACAAAATGCCTTGAATCCAAAACATACTTCACTCACATGTCACACACAATTCTACTGTTCAGTTCCTAAAAAGCTGTCAGTTAACTCTTCTTCTGCAAATCCTGGTAACGCAGTTCACTGGTTTGAAGAGATTATTAATGAAAGTGAGATTAATTTACGGTTTCGTGAGGAACACAATTTGAGACGTCTGAGGAAAAAAATCTAATCAGGCTGATATTAGGGAGTAGGGAGTTCAATACTTTCAAAGTCCTGCATATTTTTAGACTTTTTCACCAAAATCATGAAAGTGAGTATTACTGAAACAAAGAGTCCCTATTCCTACAAGTTGTTTTTCTTTAAACATTTTCTTTTTTTAGTGCCTGAACATCGCCAGTGCAGGAATAATTCACACCTCTGCGCAGACTCTCAAGTACTGTGATGAATACATATGCTGAAACACATATCCTTGCATGAGTCAAGACTCAACCTGCTCTGATCCCCACTCTAGTATCCTCTCAAGTCAAGAGTACTACAGGAAAATGTGACTTTTAAGGTCTTGTTTAAAGCTTGTTGAGACATAGTAATAGGACCTCTAGATTGATGATGAAAAAGAGAGATCTGCTCACATTAAATTTGAGAGTCAGTGAGTGGATTGCTGGAGGCAAACCTTACTTTGTGAAGAATAAAGAATTGAAGTGCATCAGCACCACCTAAGGAGGGGCCCATTTCCTCTGCATCAAATGAGATTTGCGTTATAATAAATTATATCTATTAACAGCATGTATTTTTTGATTTATTAGTTGGTGATTTAGTCTTTTCAAAAGTGTATCCCAGAGTGTACCTTTAAATGAGTCTACAGACCAGGGTCATTCATACGGCTGCCAGAGGGCCACTTCCAGCCCAGGACCACAGTGGACAATGTTAAGAAAATGTTTATGTGACTTTTACGCTGCATGGTTTTCCTGCAGTCAGTAAATACAACACAACAGCCAATTGTGTTTGCATAAATGTAAGCTAACGAAGATTCTATCGCATAAATCAACACAAAAACCACTAAAGACAAAAGTTATTAATAACCAGAACACAAGTGTCACACATTCTTTTCCTCTCTTTCCCAAACAATTAACCAAAAAACTGGCCCAATTTAGGTGCTCTCACACTTTTTGATTCAACACCATAGTTTATCAACCATAAAACAAAAAAAGTTTTGCCAGAAACAGATGCAGGTGATCTGGTGATTCTATTATTTGATCAATCAGCAGCTTCTGACACAGTTGATCACGAGATTTTGTTTAGTTGGTTGGAACATTGGGTGGATTTTCTGGTGAAGCTCCTGTAGTGGATGGGTCTTATCTTACAGACAGGTCTTTCAGTCTTAGCATGGGCGCAAACACACTCATCCAAGTGATACTCCCTGAGTTGGGGAGTCCCTCAGAGGCTGGTTCTGGGCCCATTACTTTTTTTTTGTTTACATGCTGCCTCTGGGAATGTTGCTTCGTGATTTCTATCTTTATGCTGATGACTGCCAAATTCATCTACTTACACACAAGGGTGTGAGTAGGCTTACACTTAAGGCAATAACTAACTCCCTCGGTGAAGCTAGTTAACTTCCTTGGGCTCAATGAAACAAAAACGGAGGTAATTGTGTTTTCCCCCAGTGGTCGAAAAAGGATCATGGTCTTGATTTCCTCTCGCTCCCCAGTTTAAACAATGTGACTGGAGTAAAACTTGATGCCATCTTGAAACTGGACCTCCAAATAAATGCTGTAACAAGGTCCTGCTTTTTCAGCTCCAACGTTTGTCCAGGATTATGTCTTTTTTTTTATCTATGTTCAACGCTGTGTGATGCATGTGTTTGTGTTGTCCAGGCAGACTTATTGCAGTTCCTTATGCTGGGTTACCCATGGCTTTAAAAGCGAGGCTGCGGCTGGTTCAAAATGCAGCAGCCAGATTTATTTGTGGTGCAAAGAAGTCTGAGAACATAACTACGATCCTGGTATCATTGCTGCCTGTGCAATAATTTATTTTTATAAAAATTGTTTTTGTTTTGCCATTGCCAGGTACTGCACCTTATTACCTTTCCAGTCTGGTTTTAAAATATTTCCCCCAAAGTCTGCAGACCAGTGTGTGTTACTGGTTCCAAGAACCAAATGTAAGTTCTGGTGGCACCATGCGTTTGCTGTGTCCACTCCTAATCTTTGGAATCAATTGGTACTGGCTATTAAAGAGGTTACAAAATTGGAGACTTCGAAAGCCAAACTGTTCATCAGCATAACCACTTTTTATGTTGGTTTTACTCTTTTTAATTAGTTTGTATGCATTTTATATATATTATTATAATGTATTCTGCTTTTTTGTGTACAGCACTTTGGGCCTCTTTGGCTGCTGGTAGAAGGTGCTCTATAAATAAAAGACTAAATTAAAGTATATCAGTGATTTAATTCATTTAGATACACTACATATGCACACACATCTTCTCTTTGAAACACAAATAGTGTAATATGTGTGAATGTTGTCATTGTTGCTAAAAAAAAATAAAACAAAAATAAAAAAAAACACTCGCACCAAAACAAAGCCAGAATTTCCTGATTTTCCGTCTCAATCTTTGTAAAAAGTTTAAATCCACAATCATAAATCCTTTCCTTGGTAAGTCAATTCCTCTCAAATTAGATACTTGCCTAGGTCTCGAGATTTTCTGTGAAGAAAAGTAGAACATGGTAGTGGAGAAAAAGCAAAAGCTAAATATAATGTGTATCTATCACAACTTCAAAAGGTTCTTTGGGACAAAAAACAAAAACAAAATTTTAAACAAGCGTAAATTAGAATTCTTTAGTTCTACCAGCAGATGGCACCACTGCTTTAAATACAACTACTTTTAAACTGCTAATAATTGTCAAACATTTGCTAAAATGTACGTAAAGCTCCAAAGACTGATCCCATGTTTAATGTTTGTAAATTGCTTTTATTTATCTATTTTAAAGAAACACCTGCCACCTTAATACGACTGATACATTTGTATCCAAATGTTTAAAGTATGTTGAAACATTGACAGGACAATTCAACTTTTAAAATTCACAAATGAATAAGGCAGGTTAGGACAGAAACCGGAAAAAAGAAACACCAACACTTGTCCACATGATACACATCTCTGTATAAATAAGGGTGGGTCTTTAGAAAACGTATACTGCAGTTCAAATGTGACAGATATAGAAGTGGTAAACAGTTGGGTCCAATAAAGTCCATTCATGATCCACATCATAGAGAGCAGACATCCCTCCACCTGGAATTTTATAAAGAAGGAAAAAAAAAGATTTAGCATGTGGAAAATACATTAAAAATAGTGTGAAGTGCAGCAAAAAATGTATTCGTTTAGTTTAAACAATGCCAACAGATTGTATGATAGTAAAAGAAAGATCGCTCCAATAAAAACAATATTACAACAAATATACATCTTTTTTTCCATACGTATGTGTTTTCATGTAAAGTAATGATAGAAACTCATATTTCCCAGAGACTCTCTGGTTATATTACCTAGCTAAATCAAGCTAAGTCGAGCTTTTTCTGCGTTTCTTGGAGTTTGTCTTGCAGACGCTTCTTCCTCCAGTCCAGAAACTTTCTCCTCATTCGGTTCGCCTGCCACCCGGATAAAAAGCCCACGGCGAAAGAGACCAGAACCGCCACTTGGAGCGTCCTCTCAGAAACGTCTGCCATGGTCACCTCCACCCTGCACGCGCTCGCAAATGAAAGTAAACATTTGTCCTCACGCGAGACTCCTAGTAAATCTCGTCTATTTCAAAGTAAAAGTCCACTTTGGTTTGTGAATTTTTCCTAAAAACAACGTCCAAAATGAAAAAAATAAACATTTTAAAACAGTATTTAAACTGTATCTTGTTAGAAGTTTTTTTTTTTTTTTAAATATAAAAACGATTCAAATTTCAGTGTGAACCATGTACATAAAAGTATTCTGATCTGATGCTCACAATTGGATGTCATTCAAAGTTTTTCATATTCCCAGATTTTCTTTATCTGTTATTTTCATTTATGTACTTTGGACACTGAAATTTCCAATATAACAAATCTTATTTTTTTTTGCAAATTCTTTATTTATGTGAATGGAAAAACACATCCTTTGTTTGCCAATCTTTTTTATTTATAATTTAACTTCACTTTTAATCAGAAAAGTGACGTAATTACATTTCAAGCAAGCAAGAAATTAAAAGAAAAAGAAAGAAAGAAAGAAAGAAAGAAAGAAAGAAAGAAAGAAAAAGAAAGAAAGAAAAAAAACAGTATTATCAGAATGTATCACAGTTTTTGATATTTTAAATTGCATCTTGCCTTGCCGCTACCTTTTTTTCCACTTTGCCATTTTTGTTATTGTTTGTTCATTGCTCATGTTTGCTCACTCTGACTTGGTTTGAATAAATAAATAAATTGAGTAGATAAAGTTGTGATAAAATCTTAAAAGAAGGAACAATGACATATTTCAAATGTTTAATTTAAAAACCTTGCAACCTCCAAAATAAAAGAAAATTACACAAACAACATTTCTTTGTCTTGAACTGCTGGCTTTGATGACTGAAGTTTTGTGTCCATAAAGAATTTTTTGACAAAGCTGTATGCAAGTACTAACTATAGGACGACACAACAGTGTGACAAATATTACATTACAAGTAGATTTTTTTTTTCCCACACTTGAGATGAAACATTTACAACTGCATTTGTACCAAAAAAAGATAGGTATTGCATCTGAACAATGTAATCAGAAGGAAATGAAACTGATGAAAAATAGTGTGAAGAAAAAAAGAGATCAGGCTACATTCATCAAAGGCTGAGGTTGTAGTGGCGGTGTGTTTTTCACAGAGCACCATAGTGAGAAAGTTGTTTGAAAAGTGTTCTTCTTAAAGCTTTTTTTGCCCAAGGGATGCAAAAGCTTTCTGCAAAATAGCCTGCAACACAGAGTCTTTTTCCTTCCTGTCATTATGAGCTCTGTGTGACAAGAAAACTTACCAGTGAAGCTTTTTTTTGCTGTGGTTTGTGGTAAGAGGCTTCACAATTTTTAACCAATAATCTTCTTTAACTTTTTTCCACTAAGATTTCTTATCTTGCATGACATTCCACACACACAACTATACAATTGTTTATAAATGATCTCCTTAAACGCCATCATGAGACATTAAAAAATACTTTACTGTTAAAATGAGCAGGGATAATATAAAAATAAGAATCCTGGTCAAAACTAAAACTAACCAAGAAAAGAGGTTGGTTGCAGTCAAATAATTTCGACATCATCCTTTAAAAACATTGAAATTGTTTGTTACAATTCATGTCACAAATAAACCTAAAAAAAGCAGTAGTGAGATATAATTTTATGTTAAAATCTGATACTGAGATAAAGCACCTTTAAAGTTTCTCATCCCTGTAGGTTACCACTTGCGTTCACACATGGTGATATGATTATGATCGGTTTAATGCTAGTGATAAGTCAAGTAACTAGACATGGCTGTCCTTTGTGTGCTGTCCTGTTATTTACAATATAAATTCACTTAGAGATTTTAAAAAAATGTGAAAAAAGCTTGAAAAAATCCTGATACAAAATGAGGTTTTGGATCCAGTAAAAGCCTGTAGACGGAGGCTCCAGACTTCATTTATGAAAGTTTGGCTGTCAGCGTGAGCACATCACTACCGACTCTGCTTCAGCTTGTCGATGTGGAAGCAAAGTTTGAGGGCAGGTCCTAGCTTCAGTCCCAGATACTTCATCATCATCTCACTTTTCAGCAGCAGCAAAGCATCTCCATCTATTTCCTTGGAAAACAGAAAAATATCAGTAAGGCTTAATTTAAATGCAAATGTAACATTTAATGATATACAAGATTTTGTTGGAAAAAGATGACAAAAAACAATTTAGAAACAACAGCAAATTTGTCTGTAGGCTCATAAATGAAAGAGCTTCTTTTATTTGAAGATTTTGTTTCAAGCGTGTTCCTACATGAGTAATCACTAAATTAAAACCTCCTAAAATGTGATAAGTAAAATCCAACTTTATTTAGAAAAAGCACTTCTCATGTTTTGCCCAACTCGAAGAGCTTTAATTGAAAACCAAAAAATAAACAGACTGAGGGAATAGTTGCAATCTCTCCTGTGATTATGTATCAAATTTTCACCTCTTACATGTAATTTCACACCACATCTGTTTAAACGAGCACATGCAGATAGATGGCTGGGGCTATAACATCCAATGTGACTAGCTCAGATTGCTGACAAACCAAATACCTCAGTGTGTGACTTTTTAATTATGGTTTTATGCAAATCTGTAAACTTAACTGTTCATTTACATTGTTGAAATAATTTCTTTTTAATAATTGGAAAAAAAAAAGAGGATGATCTTTTTGACTCAAATGATCTTAAAATGGGAATTTAGGCCCACAACACCCAACTTTCTGGGTGCGTGGCGTGGTCACTCAACACTGAAATGTAATGATTTAACATAAGAGTCAAAAGAAGGTGAAAGATCTCTTTTATTGAGCGATTTTTGTTCCAAGCACATCACTCACTGTTTGAGTGTAAAACTTAAAAAGATTTTGTGAGCTCAAAAAATGATCTTGTCCTTGAACAGAAAAATAGTCCAAAAATATGTGGGAACAAAGCAATTATACTCTTGAAACTTAAAAATACATGCAATCAAAGGAGAAATTTTCCCTCTTTAGTGCTGGAAACAGAGCAGGTCACTGTGCCACAAAAGGTCAGAAACTCAACAACTTGAGAAAGAAAGGTTAACATGCTCAAAAAGGTTTAGGAAACTATAGAATCATGAGTCCTGAACTCACATGCTTCCTGAAAGTGTCAGCGTGGGGTGCCAAGGCTTGAGGGTCGGCTTCTTTGATGAAGGAGACCACCTCTTCTACACCCCAGCTGGAGGGTCTTTGTCAGCAAGACGCTTGGCTTCTCCACTGTCTGGCATGATGGTGTAGACTTTTAGTGTGAAAGAGTGAAAAAACACTATTTTAGTCGATGAAAAAGTCAAAACCAAGTACCTGTCTACACTTTTAAAAGAAGGGTTAAGACTGATATTTTAAATCTGGCTTTTAGCTGAAATTTTGAAATATAGTCATTCATCCAGTTGCCTTAGCCACCTTAACTGGCTCCTCTCTATGTAGAGGAGCAGCGGCTCTACTCCGAGCTCCTCCCAGGTGACCGAGCTTCTCACCCCATCTCCAAGGGAGAGCTCAGCCACCCTACGGAGGAAGCTCATTTCGGCCGCTTGTATCCAGGACCTTGTTCTTTTGACCATAGGTGAGTATTGAAACGTAGATCGACCGGTAAATTGAGAGCTTTGCTTTTTGGTTTAGCTCTCTCTTCACCGTACAGCGACCGCAGTACAGTGGTCGCCGCACCAATCTGTCTGTCAATCTCACACTCCAATCTTCCCTCACTCGTGAACACTCGTGAACAAGACCCCAAGATACTTAGAGCGCTCCATCCACCAAGAGAGGTCAAACCAGAATCTGGCTCCATGAAGCAACAGGACAACATCATCTGCAAAGAGCAGAGAGGAAATCTTGTGGTTGCAAAACCAGATCCCTCCGGTCCCTGGCTGCACCTAGAAATTCTGTCCATAAAGACTATTGTAGTGATCCTGCACACGGCAACGGTGCATTGTGGGTGTTTGGTTTAGTTCTGTTGAACCATGAGTGAGTTGGTTGTTGCTATGCAAGACCTTTGCAATGTTCAATCTGTTGAGTGTGTGTAATGTTAAGCTGGCATATTAAAAAGTTCTGCCAAGTGCATTGGACTCTGCCATTTTATTATGCCTCCTGATCTCTCCAGCTACCCGGGTCCTGCGGTGTATGAGACACGGTCAGCTCATTCTTATGCCAGAAGAGTTTAGGCGATAGATGCTAGCACCTCGCTAGTTAGCTTAGCTGAGTTCTGCTCCATCTAGGCTTACATGGTACGAAGGCCGCTACATTGGTGTCAGAAGTGGGATCGCTGCTATACGTAAGACACAACGATGGAGCAGATAGCTAGCGAAATAGAGCGATTGACCTTAGAGAACAGTTTGCTTCGGGAACGCCTGCGACTAGGCACAAGACAAAAAGCCTCGGTGCATCGCCAACCAGATGGTACCAGTGCTCCCCGCCCAACCTATCAAGCGACTCAAGCAGGACTCCAAGAATCCTCAATGGCGGACTTAACCCCTCCGGCTGCAGAACAGAGGAGTAACGTTACTCGAACCCCCGCAAAGCTGCCAAGATTTAGCGGGCTGACTCCCCTCGAGCCTTACCTCGCCCAAGTGGATTTGGCAGCTTTGCATGATGGATGGAGCAGCAAGGAGACAGCTATACACCTTGCTCTTGCTCTGGAAGGTCCAGCCCTTCAGGTCTTAGTGGACTTATCTACGGAAGAGCGTTGTGACTTGCAAGCCATTACTGCTGCCCTTAACAGACGGTTTGGGCAGCGAGTCTCCAGTGAGCAAAGCAGGGAGCAGCTGATCAGCAGGAGGCGGCGTAGCGGAGAGAGTCTGGGAGCCTATGCTGCTGATATTCAGCTGCACATACGACATGGCTACCCTAACTTTTCAAGTGCAGCCAGGGAAGAGCTAAGCCTTCATGCATTTCTGCGGGGTCTGACGCCTGAATCTCTGCGCCAACACGTGCGTCTCTCTTTTCCCATTACCCTTGGAGAGGCCCTGAGAGGAGCTGAACAAGCAGAGGAAGTTTTGTGTGCTGGATCAGCTGAGAGATCACCACTGGTTAGGGCTGCTGACCAAAAATTGGAGGACTTTGCGCAGGAAGAGGTCAGCCAAGCACAAGTTGTTCGAAACCCACGCCGCCGGATGACTCCCAATTGCTGCCACCGCTGCGGAGAACCAGGGCATTTTGCCAGGGACTGCCCAGCACCGAACCCCCGTCCCAGACCCCAGGTTGCTCCGGGAAACACCAGTGGGTGAGGCAGTAAGGGGACCCTCACCCCAAATCACACCCTTGGGAACCATCTCTCCATCTGTCGGCCGCTGTGGCCCAACACGTGGACTATACTTGGACTGTTTGATTGGTGGCCAGCCCTGCAGTGCCTTGGTAGATACAGGGTCCACCATCTGTCTTGTCAAGACGGGCTATTACCAGGGACTTCAGGCTCCCTCCCAGAGGCTGGGTTCCTACTAATACTGCACTCCTCACAGTGACAGGTGAACAAACCATCATGCCAGGAAGAAATTGTTGCCTGTGGCAGTTGGGCTCATGTGTCTGAACATGAGTTTGGCTGGCTGACATTCGGATGACTGCATTATAGGACTTGACCTACTGGGTCGCTGGGGGGCATGTGTTGATGTGTCACGAGCCTCACTCTGCATAGGCCCCGAGGTCATCCAACTGCAGTCAGGAAGAGGCCGCATTAAGGAGCAAAGGAGCACTGCAGCCAATCGCAGCAAACCTGCACATCAACGTCACCGCCACCGGCGGTCCCGGAAACTTCAAAGAAGTCATGGAGTTCAAATTGTTACATCTGACACTTCTCTAACTCCTGCCCCATCCCCTGAAACTGTGGCAGCGATTAAAGAGCTGGAGCAACGCAGCAATGCTCACCTCAATGGGACGCAGAAGGAGCAGCTCCGGTGCTTATTGCAGGAGTTTGGGGACATCTTTGCCGCTCGTGAAGAGGACTGCACCAGAACAGGTCTGGTCCAGCACCACATTAACACTGGGGAGGCTAAACCAATACGCTTCGCCTCACCGCCTGCCGCTAGCGAAGCGCCATGCAGCTGAAGAACTGATTAAAGACATGGCAGCTAATGCATTATTGAGCCCTCAGAAAGCCCCTGGGCCGCACCTGTGGTTATGGTACGCAAGAAAGGTGGTGGTTGGCGCCCATGTGTGGACTACAGGCGCCTTAATGCAGTAACTCGCAAAGACTCCTATCCCTTGCCCCGCATTGATGATGCATTGGACTATGTGACCGGCTCGTGTTGGTTCAGCTCATTGGATTTACGCAGCGGGTACTGGCAGGTGGAGCTAGCACCAGAGCACGGCCCAAGACAGCGTTTACCATTGGCCAAGGACTATGGCAGTTTAAAGTAATGCCATTTGGACTTTGTAATGCTCCGGCTACTTTGAGAGACTTATGGAGCGGGTTCTGAAGGACATTCCCCGCACTCGCTGCGTAGTGTATTTGGATGACCTGCTGGCCCATGCGCAGAGCTTCACAGAAGCTGTCCAGAATCTGCATGAAGTCTTTGCAGCGATTCGACAGGCTGGACTGCGTCTAAATCCAACCAAGTGCACCCTTCTGGGCCGCCAAATACAGTTCCTTGGTCATGTCATCAGTGAGGATGGAGTGGCAACTGACCCTGCAAAGGTTGCGGCAGTGAGAGATTGGCCCACACCATCAAACACCTCTGAGCTACGAAGCTTCCTTGGCTTAGCATCCTACTACCGCCGTTTTGTTAGGATTTTGCCACCATTGCCAACCCCTTGCACCGATTGACAGAAAAAGGCAAGCATTTTGAATGGTCTGAGGGGTGTGCGGCAGCCTTTCAACAGCTAAAGACTGCCCTTGCTGATGCTCCTGTGCTGGCTTATCCTGATCCAGTCAGCCATTCACTTTGGACACCGATGCAAGCAATGTGGGGGTAGGAGCCGTGCTCTCCCAGCCGGACAAAACTGGTGAAAAGGTTGTGGCCTATTACAGCTGCAGCTTAAGCCGACCGCAGAGAAACTACTGTGTCACCAGACGGAGCTGCTGGCTGTAATTTAGCGGTAAGACACTTTCGGCCCTACCTCCTGGGCACAAAGTTCAGGCTACGAACCGACCATGCCAGCCTCACCTGGATGTTAAACTTTAAACAGCCTGAGGCCAGGTGCCAGGTGGTTGGAAATCCTACAGGAGTATGATTTTGAGGTCCAGCATCGGCCAGGACGCCAACACACTAATGCTGATGCCCTCTCCAGGCGCCCCTGCCTCATCGATGAGTGTCGCCATTGCCTTCGCCAAGAGGGACAAGGAATGGTACCCTTGGCAGCCGCAGCCTGCCAGCTGGACAAGGTCTGAAAGGGAGCCATTCTCTTTAGAGCAGCTCAAGGAGCAACAGAAGGCTGATCAGGTGCTGGCTGAGGTGAGAGGCTGGCTGGAAGACCAGAGGCGTCCAGACTGGTCAGCTGTGTCCTTCCGAGGACCGGAGCTGAAGATTTGCACTCCCAGTGGGACAATCTGGAGCTTCACAACAATGTTCTCTATAGGAGGTGGCGGGCACCAGGTGCAGGTGCTGACCATGTTCAACTCCTGGTGCCCCGCAACCTTCGCCAAGAGGTCCTCCATTGGATTCATGGTTCAGCTGGGCAGGGCACTTCGGAAACAACAAAACAGTGCGGCGGCTCAGACAAAGGTTCTACTGGCCAGGTTGTCGACAAGATGCAGAACTGTACGTCCACTGCTGCGACACTGCACTGCCCAGAAAGGACCCAACAAACGTTCACGAGGGCCGTTGCAGCAGTATTTAGTGGGGGCACCTATGGAGAGGGTTGTGTGGACATTTTAGGCCCTTTTCCCACCACTGACACTGAAACCGCTACGTCCTTGTGGCCATGGACTACTTCACTAAGTGGCCAGAGGCGTATGCAGTCCCAGATCAGAGTGCCACCACTACAGCACAGAGGTTGGTGGACGAGATGTTCACCCGATTTGGAGTCCCTGAGGAGCTACATAGCGATCAAGGACGGAACTTTGAGAGTCGGCTGTTCAGTGAGGTGTTGCCAGCGCTTGGGGATTAAAAAGACCAGGACCACGCCTCTTCATCCTCAAAGTGATGGTTGGTGGAGCGGTTTAACCGTACTTTGGCCACTCAACTTGCAATCCTTACCAGCCGTCACCAGAGGGACTGGGACCAGCACTTGCCCCTTGTGTTATGGGCATACCGCACTGCTGTCCAGGAGTCTAGCCAGTGCACCCCGGCAGCCCTAATGTTTGGAAGGGAGCTACGAACACCGGTGGATCTGGTGTTTGGAGCTTCACCTGAGCCTGAGATTGTGGGTGGCCCAGAGCTGGATTATTTGCGGCGGCTGAGAGGGCGGCTTGATGAGGTCATCAAGTAGCGCGAGAGACTCTACAGGAAGCCGGAGCCCGTCAGAAGCGGGCGTATGATTCCAGGGCACATGGACCGCCGCTCACACTTGGGGATCAAGTCTGGGTGTACTGTCCAATGAGGAAGCGGGGCTTTCCCCCAAATTGACACATCACTGGCAAGGGCCGGGCAGATCATGAACCAGATCTCTGATGTGGTGTTCCGGGTCGCCTGCCAGGTCGTGGGCGTCATGTGGTTCTCCACAAAGACCGTTTGGCACCATACCGACCCATGGCCCCTGTGCAACAGACTGAAGAAGTCAGTGATGGCTCCATAACCCTCAACACCGATACAGAGAGCAATAATAATGGACTTGGAACCGAGCCTGCCCAGGTAACATGCCACGGGGAAGGCCAGTGCATGTTCGGCAAAGACCTGCCTACTTGCAGACTTTGTATTAGAGGACGTTTAAGGGTTGTGAGGACACTTAACCCTCTAAGAGGGGGGCTGTGTAGTGATCCTGCACACGGCAACGGTGCATTGTGGGTGTTTGGTTTAGTTCTGTTGAACCAGAGTGAGTTGGTTGTTGCTATGCAAGACCTTTGCAATGTTCAATCTGTTGAGTGTGTGTAATGTTAAGCTGGCATATTAAAAGTTCTGCCAAGTGCATTGGACTCTGCCATTTTATTATGCCTCCTGATCTCTCCAGCTACCGGGGTCCTGCGGTGTATGAGACACGGGTCAGCTCATTCTTATGCCAGAAGAGTTTAGGCGATAGATGCTAGCACCTCGCTAGTTAGCTTAGCTGAGTTCGCTCCATCTAGGCTACATGGTACGAAGGCCGCTACACTATGAACAGAATCTGTGATAAAGGCAGCCCTGCTGGATTCCAGCATCCACTGGGAACAGGTCTGACTTACTGCCGGCTGTGTGAACCAGGCTCCTGCTTTGGTCATACAGAGACCGGACAGCCCTGAATAAGGCTCCCTGGACCCCATACTCCCGTGGACCCTCCACAGAACACCACGAGGGACGCGGTTGAACGCCTTCTCCAAATCCATAAAATATGTGTGGACTGGATGAGCGAACTCCCACGAACCTCAGCACTATAGAGAGGATGTAGAGCTGGTCCACAGTTCCACGACCAGGACGGAAATCTCACTGTTTTTCTTGGATCTGATGTTCGACTCTCGGCCGAACTCTCCTCTCCAGTAGTCTGGCATAGACTTTCCCAGGGAGGCTGAGGAGTGTGATTCCCCGGTAGTCGGAACACACCCTCCGGCCGCCCTTTTTTGAAAAGGGGAACACCACTCCTGTCTTCCAGTCCAGTGGTACAGCTCCTTACTGACACGCAACTAAGCAAAGAAGTGTTAACCTAGACACTCCCAGCATCCAGAGACTTGGATACTCAGGGTGGAGTGACTCAGCTTGGGTGATGGACAGCCCCACTTCAAAGTTCTTAGCCTCTGCTTCCTCAAGAAGAAGTGTCAGCAGCTGCTTGCTTTGATTGGGGTGGGGTCCTGTGGTGAAACCCTCTGTAATTACGAGACTTGTGGTCTCATAGATCCCCATAATATACTTCCTCTCTTCACTATCTCACCAAATTCGTATGCCGTTTTATCTTTTATTTGTGAGTAAATGATATCGTGAGGTTTTTTTTAATGTTTTTTTTTTAAGTTTGAACGTTTTTTTTCTTATAAAGCTTGTGTTACTAACACACGAAACCATGCTTTATAATAAAAGTTTTGAATTTAATTAAGCAATCACTTACATGTTGCTGTTTTTTGTTTGTTTTTTTTGCAGTAGAATTGAAAACTCACCGTTCTATTTCCGTCCTGGAAACTAGCTGGACTTGATGCTTGTCTGCGCACACCCATTGAAGAACGGTAACCATAGGACGCTTAGTTTGGTACTGGGGATGTCATAACCTTGAGGCCGAGTCGCTGGGATCTACGGCGTGGCGCTTAGGAGTTGCAAGCGGATCACACGTGAAATCATTCAGGCACCGCTGTCTCTGCTGAAGAAAGAAGAAAAGAAGGTGGCATCACTCAATCCTCAGAGACAAATTTATCTTTCTTCATGACGGAGCCATTAAAGCTGATGTGCACATTTTTTTATTAACTGCAATAATCTTAAACATGTAATTGCTTTTTGCATATTCGACCACAACTTGATTTACAAGTCTTACTGCCATTTGATGGGAAAAATGAATGCAAGTCTGCTTTTGAGAATACTGGGTTATGAGATGCACCATCTGTATCTTTTAAAGGGTAAGTATTTTGTCCTTCACCTTGCACAAGATCACAGCTTTTTAGAATTGCTGTAGCTGAACTGCAAAGCACTGCAGTTTCCAGATCCTGCAAGAAGTGAGCTTCTAATTCCAAACCAACCAGAAAAGGCTGGTCTTTGATTAAGTCAATTTAGCATACAACATGTGTATATTCAAAGGATGAAACATAGACATGGAATCCCTCAGTCGGTTTCTGTCCTGTCAACTACTAACTGGATTTGTCTGTAGATAGAATTTAAGATACAAACCAGTAAAAAGTTGCTTTTAACTCATCCTCACATGACTCTGAACCAAATGTAAAGATTCATTTTGTTTTCTGTACGTAGGCAAGTATACACACAGTGCACATGCAGTCTGTTGCAGCTGTATGCATTGATTTCTACATGCACACAAATCAAACTCTTTCATCATAAAGTTCTGTTCTGCCTCTTTAATTAAAGTTCATTGAAGGTAGGCCAAAAACTTTATGGAATTCAAATACAGGTTTTAAGAAAAACGAGGTGATTTAAAAAAAGGAAGAAATAATATTTGTTTGTGGTGTTTGTTTTGTGGTGTGTAAATCCTCATTTCACCCGACTTATCTCTGGTACAACTGCATCGCCACCGTTTGAAGTTACAAAAGGAAAAGCAGACAGCCGTGCACATGAAGATCAAACAAGGGAGAAATAACTCTCGTGAAGACAGATTTCTGATTTAAAAGCTCAATGATTATTAAGCTTACCAGCTGAGTGCAAAACAGAAATCTCACCTATTGAAGTATAAGTCTGTTTTTTTTAATCATCATATCGTCTTCTATATTACGTCCTGATCATTTGCTTTATATTTTTGAGAGTGATCCCTCAGAGGAAAGCTTGTAACAGTTTGAGGGTTTCACCTGTGAGGGCCTGCGGTGCAGCAGAGTGAGGGATGATAGCGGCATCATGGGGGATAGAGCCAGTCTCAGGTTCTGGTGTACTGCTGAGGGCTGAGTTGACCGGTGGAGACATCATCATCCTGGGCTTCAGCTGCACAGAAACATATTTTCTCTAATAAACATTCATTTTCAGACATCTAAAAAGGGACGTTCAATAAAAGAAAGTGGTTAGTCTGACAGTGAAACTATCAGGTTTTACTAAGCAGAAATCCAAAAAAAGAACAATTAGTCAAATAAAATTTGTCTGTAGTTTTGTCTTTTTTTGTCATGACAACTCATTGATTACATTTTGTGGTTGCCTGAAATTAGTCACATATTAACCAGGCATGATGTAAATCTGCATTGTCTCCAAGCTGTGAGTCAGGATTAACCCGGTTCTGACCTTTAAAGCCAGTCTTTGTGCCAGAACTAAGACCGGAATATTTAAGATAATTAGGATTTGCATGTCGTTTTGCCTTTATTAAAGGCAAGAAGAATAAAGGCAAAACTACAATAACAGACAAAACGTTTTAATTAAAAAAAACACATTAGGAGGTCAGCTACATCAGGTTGACTTTATGTCTTTTTATTCATGTCAGAATTCAGAGTTTTTCTGCTCTTAGTCTGAAAAGTGAGTATTAATAAATATGTAGTTATGGTTTAACACTGTCTGACGCCATAGAAAAGGGTGTGGGGTGAGTTTTTATAGTCGAATTTGGACTTAATTAGTGAGAAAGTGTAACAGAAAAAAAAACTTTATTTATCCCGATCATCTATCCGTACTAATAATAAATAATAAAATAATACTAAAGAATGCCGTTTTAAGCTTCGTCTCAATAAATATCTCCTCCACTGTGAGAAACATGTTAAGAGAACATGTTAAAAGCCCAAATTCATCTGAGTGGATTTTTAAAAACAACTTCTGATTGCTGACAGTTCAAAATTCCCTTAAGTATTAAGTCTTTTTCTGTCTTCAATGTTTGAGTACAACAAAACTACTTTAAAGTGAAGTTACATGATATCTCTCACTCTAATCGTACGCTGGTATCTCTACTAATCATAGGTGAATGCCATTAGATGAAAGCTGTTTATCTTTTAGTACACTGTCTAAATGTAACCTTATGTGGAAAATGAAATAAAATCAATGCATCTGACTGACCTTAAACCCAGGTTTTCTGCCTCTTTTTTTTGGTACCTTCAGGTATGACAGGGACTCAGGATAGTGGAACTCCAGCTTCGGGTGGGGGGCCTTCCTCTTTTTCTGGCAGGTAGTTTGTCCTGGCCCCTGCCATCATCTGAGAGCCAAAATTGGAGTCTGCATCTCCGGGCTGGCAGACAGCGGGTTCATCCGACCTGAAGAGACAATTCTTGTATCTAAATAGAAGTAGGAAGGCACCTTGTGAAAGCACTCAAACTCAAGCTGAAGCTGAACTTAGCTGTACGTGAGAGACGACCTCGAGAGCACGCACATCAGGGGCTCTATATGCACAGAAATGATAGGAAATAGTACAAACAAAGCCACATAAAGCTCATTCACCTCCCCTCTCCGGCTGCAAAGATTGCATAAATATCGGAAGAGAGAGACAAGCCTCACATTCATGAACACACAGAGGAATAAGTAAACTGCAGAGCTGCACACACGACAATAGACTTCTGTCTCACACAAACCATGCAGACATTAGTCACTGTAAACACTGCAAACATAAGCACTACAATTTGTAAGCATCAGCTAGATTTTTATTAAGCATCATGTTTTTGGTTTCAAATACATTTATGAAAAAATCTGAAAAATATTTCTGAAAAAAAATCCACACACGCACGCACGCGCACGCGCGCGCGCGCGCACACACAAATGAGTTTAAAAAATCCTTTTTGAAAAGTCGTGTTTGTCATCAAGACAGGAACTGAAACATCAGCACGCACACGTGAACATGAAACCTTTGAACCATTTTCTCATTCTGATGCAGAAACAACTTCATGAATCCGATCATCCCGGCAGCACTACCATACACGCAGCTAACCCCTTTTTGCCCCAGCTGCGGTTTCCAGATCCACGCCGCTGCTGCAGCTGCTGCTGCCCTGTCAAAGCCCGGTAACACTGCAAGCTCGCCTCCTTTCTCAATCTCAGACCCCCCCCTGGCTAACCCCTCTTCCTGTGTCCCTTTCTGTCGCCATAGCAACGCGCTTCTAAATCCGCGGCAGCCGGCAGTCGTGATGGGCTCAAAGCGATGTCTGTGTCTGTAGAAGTGCGTGGATGTATGTAATTAAGTGCTGCAGCCTGGGGTTTCTCATTCCCTTTTAAACGGTTGTTGTAATTATATCTGTAATCTATTTTAAATCCTGAGGGATGAAAAACGGGTGATATTTTACATTTTATTGTTTTTATACTCAAGATTATTAGTCTCTTTAAATTGATTTTATATAAATATAGAGATTAAGAAAGGCTTAGTTATTTATTCTTTCATTCTACTTTCTTGGTTTTAGCATTCAAGAGAAGAGGGGTTCTGTCTCTTTTGCCTCCAGTTGCAATATACCCCCCGCTTCACATATTGATTAGTCATGCTCGGGCTCTGTGCTAATTCCATTCAAAGCCCGATCGTTTGTTTTTTTCTCTCAGCCAACCAGTTAGTCTTCTGAAGGACGGATACGTTAGCATGTGTGCAAAAAAGGTGGTGATAAACTGTCAGGTCAAGATGCTTCATGATGGAAGGAGTGTGCAAGTTCACTAGAGTGGAGGGGTCATAATCTTAATTAATTACACGTGGATTAAAGCTGATGTTCCTGCAAATCCGTCCTGCCCCATTACAAAATCTATTCATACAGAAGCAGAGGAATTGATATCATCTTACTTTACAGGAATGGGATGTGGATGGTGGAGGGTGTCGAGCAGCAGCTTTGCAAGGCAGTGGGAGATTTTTGGATGGCTGCTTTGCAACTAAATCAAAACATTTGGGACAGAAGTCTAATTTGTTTACGGCTAGTTAAGCAGTTAAGAGCGGCACACGCCCCTGTGCTTGATATGCTTTATTCTAGATATTTGTTCTATTTGAAGTATTCGAAAGCTGGTTTAACGATCAGAAGTGCAGCAGAAATCAGCAGAGGTTGACTCATCTTAATCACTGGCTCAGGTAGCAGGATTTCACACATTTAACCTATGCAGGAAGAAACGAATTAGAGATTTATGTTAATGCCTCCTCAATCTGCACACCTAATGTCTACTTCCATCATTTTTTATATAGATGCTCAAATTATTTTTTCTCATAATTTTAAATGTATTAAAAGCAGAATTGATAAATGTGTGCATGCTATTCATGTCTTTCCTAATCGATGTTACAGCGTAACAGTCCATCTGAATTTATTTATAGCTATGGCAGGGCGTCACATAGCAAGACAGCGAATCTGCGCCAGAGTCATGTGACAAAGTGGGAATAAGTAAACACATAAAGAGTATTAAACAGCCCTACTCACATACTTGGCGTTCTAACTACACATTTAAGCAGATAAAAGGTGAAAAGGGCTCACTCTGTCATTGGTCAGATGGGTGGAAATGATAATTGACTCCTGGAGACATAAAAAGAATTAGACATTTTAGTTCAGCTTTTAAAGCACCTCTAAATCTATTTTAGTAATTCAGCAAGAGAAATGTACTTTTACCGAATAGCATGAAAGTAACTCTCTGTTGCAGGTATCAGCTTCTAGGGTCCTCTGCCGAATGGCTTTGACTGTCCTCCATGCCGACCAGTGCCAGCAACTCCGCCCTCTGTAGCAGTAGTGGCGATGCAGGCGCAGACGCAGACGCAGCGCAGGCGCAGGCGCAGACGCAGGCGCAGACGCAGGCACAGACGCAGGCAGACGCAGGCCCTTGCTGAGGATAAAAGAGAACGAGAGTCAAAGGAAATCCGTTCCACCTTGCAGGGTCATCCCTCACAGCCAGAGAGAGATGGATGGGACACATCGCTCAGCAAAACCCAAAGTCCATCGTTGATGCAGACAAGGACAGGACAGGAACCATAAAAGACACTGTTATTTAAGGCCTGCTTAGTTAATTTGACACATTCCTCTGGACAGAATGAGTTACGAAAAGAAATAATGACTTGGAAAGTGTTGTAATGAAAGCAGTGTATTAGAGGTCAGTAACAAAGCAGAGACTAAAGAAGGATGAATGTCTGATGATTCCTGATGATTTATTTTCTGTTGGGTTAAAGAGAGATTTTGATTTAGATTGATTTAAGTTGAGTGGGAATAGGGGAGGTTTCAAGAGCCATCTTCCTATTCTGGCAAGCAGAGCAAAAAGACATTAGTCACTGCTAACACTTACACCAGGACTGTTTTTGTTTTGTCCCAAGAAACTTGGAATAATCTCTCCAAAGACAGCTTCACGTCTTCTTAAAGGAACACCATGATCCAGCAGGAATAGTTTTAAATAACTTTTAATTAGGAGAAAGACGCTCATCACATTCACAGGCCATGTTTTTAACGAGATCTTAGAGCAACGCTTTATTGACTTGACAAGATTGTATCAAAGTAAATTGTGAATTAAACCACTGGGACAGGTATTTTAGTGTTTTTTTAAATATATAACTGTAAAAAGTTTAATGATTCCACTTCTAATGCATCAATGAGCTGGAGAGGCAGGGGCAGCTGCCCCTCTCTGCAAAAAGAAATAAGCTTGTGAATAAAACAGTGCATCAAATGCAAAAATCAACTGTCAAAATGTACTTAATGTATATTATTTATACTAATTCTAAATATTTATATTTAAAAAATTGCTATAAAATAAATAATGTCAAGATTTTTTAATATAACTTTTCTAAATTAACACTTTGACAAAATCGTACATGTATTACCATTTATCATTCAGATAAATGTTTAGACTTGCTCTTTTATGAACATTAAAGTAAAATTATTCAAAAATCTTTATATGCTTGCAAAATAAAAAGTTTGGAGACACTTTCTGTCACATTTGAACTCTTTGTGTGAAAAAACTGCATACCTGCTTTCTGGAACCAATCCTGCATATTGATCCATCTGCTCTGCCTGCTCCTGGTACTTGTTTTGCTGAAACAAAGATGGTGTCTGACAAAATAAATCATATTTCTAGTTGTTCTGTCATTCCAGAAAGGGAAAATCGTCTGGTTTTATTTATGGAGTGTGCAAAATATAAAATATTCATCTACCAAAATGATGTGAAACAATTGAATATATTTTTTAGCGTTCTATTACAGTCAAAAGGTTTTCAGCCAGTAGCAACAAATTTATCCAGGGTCATGACATGGGTTATAAATGCTGTGCAAACATTTTAAGCTGATTTGCTGTGGTTTGTGTACAATCTCTTGGACAGTAAATATCAGAATAGGGTTAATGAGCAAATGCATTATGCTTCCTCAAATTCTGGATTGAAAAATATGAACAAATAAAATGTACTATTTTTAATTTGCTTAATTTTATTTTAAGAATGAGCTAAATAAAAAGAACAGGTGGAGCTGAAGCTTGAGAAATGTATTTAATTGTTTTTATATGGGGCGCCGTTTGTAAAACGTGTAGTAAAATTTTAACAGCAATATTATTGATTATTTAGCCTCTTATGAGAAAAAAATAGGTTTGGTTTGTCAAATGTGTATTTTCACCTTTTAATTCAGCACCCAGACATATTGGGTTAAGACATATTAAATCACAGTAATTTCTCATGAGTAAAGGTGGAAACACTTTCACAGTGAGATTTCATGATTAGAAAAAGGAAAATGATTGTTTGATGGTTCAGCTTCACTCCAAGTAAAGCAGCCGCATCACTCGATTAGCCCCCTGCTGTTGAATGGAACATCCTAACGTTAGAATGTGTGGTCAACTATTGTGATTAATGAAGCAGACAGAAGGCTGTGGACCCAAACGGGACGGTTGTAGACTCTACAAAAGTAAATAGATCCCAGTCCACTCTGGTGTCAAACAAATAAAATAAAGAAAAATAACGTTTGAGGAGGGAGGGGGCGCTAATGTCCGAGCAGCTCGTTGTTCCAGCAGATAGACTGTACCATCGACAGTATACGGACTGTACCAACGGGTAGTAGAGCACTGAGAAGCTTATTTACAAGAAATAAAACTTCTAGTTATAAGACCGCCCATTACACGACTAACAATCAAACATTAGCATTCTACTACATCTGCATTAGCCTAGCTAGCAATGTACAGCTTAACCGGTTAGCTAGGACCTTAAACTTACCGCTGATTGTGTCTCTGTGGCGAAGGCTGTTGCTGATGATCCAATCTCAAATGTCTGGATAGTCATGAGAAAATCTCATCCAATGTTTTGGCCAGAAAGTGGGACATGTATTGAACCAGTATAAACCAAGGTGACAACTCTGGCACAAATCAGTTCATAGATGGAGCATAAATCCAGTTTTTATTTTGGTCGGCCACTTCCGCTTGTCGGCAAGTTAATTTCCATATAATCTAAACATTTAGCTCTAAAGTAAACATTTAGCTCCAAACTAAATATTTAGCTGTAATCTAAACATTTAAATTAGACTTTAATATTTATCAATCAAACAAAGATTTAGTTACAAAACTTAAATATATAAATTTGGAAACTAAATATTTAGGTCAGATCTAAATATTTAGTTCAAAAACTAAAATTATAATTTTAAAATAAACATTTAACTTAAAATTAAATATTTAGTTTGTAAGTTAAATATATAATTATAAAATAAATATTTAACTTTAAAAATAAATATTTAGTTTGCAAGTTAAATATTAATTATAAAATAAATATTTAACTTTAAAAAATAATATTTAGTTTGCAAGTTAAATATATAATTATAAAATAAATATTTAACTTTTAATTAAATATTAGCTTGCTAACTAAATATTAAGCAAGTAAATGAAACATTTATAAATACATGAATTAAAAGGTGAAAATACACATTTGAAAAACCAAACCTATTTTTTTTTCTCATAAAAGAGGTTAAATAATCAAAAATATTGCTGTTAAAATTTTACTACACCGTTTTACAAACGGCGCCCATAGTTTTAAATTGAAAATACACAAGCTTTAGTATTCCCAGATTTTTAGAGTAGCTAAAGTTATGAAACAACTTTTTAGCACAAAGCTTTGGAATTAAATAAGAACTGATATAAAAGAGAAGTTCAAATGGCTAAAAGTTTAAAAACTTTTCTCAAACTGAAAATAATTTCCTCCAAATGGAATGAGCAGTGTTAAAGGAGCAAGAAATCTCCCTTTTTACGTACTTCTAATTATCATCTGGTTATTAACAAAATAATTTCACCCTGGGTGCTGAAAAGCTTTTATTTTGTAAACCTTTTTACTTTTGTTCACACATATATTCTATATTAACAGTATTTTTGTAATTTTTTCTCCTAAAAAGATGAATGTTTCATGGCCATGATCGAGTTAACCTTTAACCCTCCATTTGTTTCTCACTTTAGATATGCAATTTTGTCTACAAACGTTTCTTTTTCCTATTTATTTGTTGATTAATAAACATTTCAGCAAATATAATTTTTTTTCCATAATGGTTCCATCGCTTTTCAGGACTAATGCCTTTTTTCTTATGAATTATTATTCATTTTCTTTGGAAAAATAAAAAGTAAATGTGTGTCTTGGCCATTAGAGCATATTTGCAATGTAATCATATGTTAAGCATGCTTGACCATGTAAGATTGGCTATCAAGATTGTTTTAAATTATAATTCTGTGTTTTCCCCAAAAAAGTGAAAATAAAAAGAAAGGTTTGCCTGTCAGAATTCCACTGCACAACTGAGCTGGAAGCCGCCAACAGCCAACAGGGCGGTCGGTCTGAATAAGTGAGGTTCCTCCAACTCAGTGACCTAGTGGAGGTGTGCATGTCATGGTAGGACGTTAAGCTTCCCTGTTTGACACACAGCCTTGAGGGTTGTATTGGTGGTTTAAACCGCCAAATGGTTCCCAGCTGTGTCTGCAGTGCGGGTCACCATCCCTCCAGAGGATGGAGCAAATACCAAGAACAACCTTTACACGCCCAGGTATGTGGAAATGAATGGGAAGAAGCAGTCTTGAAGCAAATCCAGTTTTAACCTTGTAACGGTCTGGAAACCCATTTCCTCGTATCGAAACCTACAAATTTGAATAAAAACTGACTCTCTAAAAGGCTTGATCCAGTATCATGATTTTGAATGCCTTCAAACAGCACATCCACAAGTACAAGTATCTTCTCTACAAACAGGTTAGAAGCACACATCAGCGCATTCTTCTTAGCATAGTCAATCAGGTTACAAAATATTACACCAAATAATTCTTTCAGTTTGTCAAATCTTCAAATCAACATGTCATGACTAGTGAAGTAAACTGTAAAAAGGGACCCTTTAAGTCTGCCCTCATGATGGTACTTTTTAGGTGCGCACAGTACAGGACATTACGGTAATGCCCAAAACAGCAAAATCATAGAACTTGTTTTTTTCTAGTTTATATTATGATTTTATTTGATATCAGTTATGAATAATTTAGGGTGACATAAAAATGCAGCTTAAAAATAATGTATTCATATTTGACCAAACATTTTTTGATAAATTTGATAAAGTGAGGTTTGGTGAGGAAAAAAAAAAAAACCTTAGTTGTTTCCCTGCACGCAGGCTGATGTAAATTTACCATGGATAACCTTCATGTCAGTTCATGTACTCCAAAAAAAAAAAAAATTTCAGTATTAATCGTGAATATTTACTTGTTTTGCATACTTATAATTTGCATTTGTTCATTTCCATGTGTTTGTGTATGTGCTGTTTAGAAACCTGAACAAATATTTCTCAAGGCAAAGTGGAATTTTTACAACAGTTCAAGGAATTTTTTATGGCTGTAACACGTCTATACATGTTCAAATATTTTGACTACAAAGATTAATATTGCAAAAGCACAAAAATAGTTTTGCATGTGCATTTTCTTAACTAGATGCACAAATTTAACTGCAAAACTTATTTACATGTGTGGTCATTTTGTTAAAACTGCAATATATCAAGCATATTTACAAGATTGTATTTTACTTGTGTAAAATAAAAAAAAATAAAAAACTTTGTTTTAAATGCACTATTTCTTCAATAAAATGTAATCAAAGTTTAAGTATTTAATTTTTTGAGAAACAATTGTAATATTCAATTGTTTCAATGTGTCATATTCTGTATGCATAAGGAATAATAGATCTATTGATGATTAAGAGTAATATTGTTCAATTGTTTCCATGAGTACACACGTGGACAAAATTGTTGGTACCCTCAGTTAAAGAAGGAAAAACCCACAATTCTCACTGAAATCACTTGAAACTTACAAAAGTAACAATAAATAAAAAGTTTTGAAAATTAAATAATCAAATCAGCCATCACTTTTGAATTGATTATAATTATTTTAAAAAAATAACTAATGAAACAGGCCTGGACAAAAATGATGGTACCATAACATAATATTTTGTTGCAACCTTTTGAGGCAATCACTGCGAAGTGATTTCTGTATTTGGCAATGAGCGTTCTGCAGCTGTCAACAGGTATTTTGGCCCACTCATGAGCAAACTGCTCCAGTTGTCTCAGGTTTGATGGGTGTCTTCTCCAAATGGCATGTTTCAGCTCCTTCCACAGATGTTCAATGGGATTCAGATCTGGGCTCATGGAAGGCCACTTTAGAATAGTCCAACGCTTTTCTCTCAGCCATTCTTGGGGGTTTTGGCTGTGTTTTGGATCGTTGTCCTGTTGGAAGACCCATGACCTGCGACTGAGACCAAGCTTTCTGACACAAGGCAGCACATTTCTCTCCAGAATGCCTTGATAGTCTACAGATTTCATTGTACCTTGCACACATTCAAGACCCTGTGCCAGATGCAGCAAAGCAGCCCCAAACATGACTGAGCCTCCTCCATGTTTCACCGTAGGACAGTGTTCTTTTCTTCGTATGCTTGGTTTTTGAGTCTATGAACATAGAGTTGATGTGCCTTACCAAAAGCTCCAGTTTGGTCTCATCTGTCCAAAGGACATTTCCCAGAAGCTTTGGGGCTTGTCAACATGCATTTTTGCAAAATCCAGTCTGGCTTTTTTAGGATTGTTTTTCAGCAGTGGTGTCCTCCTTGGTCGTCTCCCATGAAGTCCACTTTGGCTCAAACAACGACGAATGTGCGATCTGACACTGATGTACCTTGGCCTTGGAGTTCACCTTTAATTTCTTTGGAGGTTGTTCTGGGCTCTTTGGATACAATTCCAACGATCCGTCTCTTCAATTTGTCATCATTTTCCTCTTGCGGCCACGTCCAGAGAGGTTGGCTACTGTCCCGTGGGTCTTGAACTTCTGAAATATGAGCCACTGTTGTCACAGGAAGTTCAAGCTGTTTAGAGATGGTCTTATAGCCTTTACCTTTAAGATGTTTATCTATCATTTTTTTTCGGATGTCTTGGGACAATTCTCTCCTTGGCTTTCTGTTGTCCATGTTCAGTGTGGTACACACCTTTTCACCAAACAGCAGAGTGACTACTTGTCTCCCTTTAAATAGGCAGAATGACTGATTATGAGTTTGGTACCTGTGATGTCAATTAAAGGACACACCTGAGTTAATCATGTCAGTCTGGTCAAATAGTTTTCAATCTTTATAGAGGTACCATCATTTTGTCCAGGCCTGTTTCATTAGTTTGTTTTTTAATAATTATGTTAATCAGCAATTCAAAAGTGATGGCTGATTTTGATTATTTAATTTTCAATACATTTTATTTATTGTTACTTTTGTAAGTTTCAAGTGATTTCAGTGAGAATTGTGGGTTTTTCCTTCTTTAACTGAGGGGTACCAACAATTTTGTCCACATGTGTATATATGAATGAATCTATTTTTTTATTTGTTTTTCTATTTTTTCCTCTATTTGATTGAGTGAAAAAACCATTTCGAAATCTAAATCCAAACTAAGTTTATTTATAAATTGTAAAAGAATTGTCTTTAAAAAATTAATAAAGCATTCAGACTAAAGTAAAATGATTAAATCAGTCTCTGTGTTGAGACTTTTTAATTGTAAATTTAGACAATTTGACTTAAATTGGGTTGATCTGTTGTCATGAGCAACAAATTAAACCTAATCTGAAAATAAGGTTTAAATATATTGGTATAATACTGCTTCTGAGGGCATAAAAACCTCCACAAAATTCCAACCTGTCAAAATTAAAAGGAGAAGAGAACCCATTTACTATTTGCCTTTGGCTCGAAATATACCAAATGTGGTCTACATCAAATAAGTTTCACAAAACAGCTCCTCCAGATTGTAAAATAATTTATGATCATTTATAAAAGGCTTGCATGATTTAGAAAGCCCTATGATGAGTGGAGATAAAGCTTCTTTGGTGTAGAGAACCTTGTGTAAATGAAATACTGAAGCTGCTTCTGGAACTTTCTACAGTCAAAACAAGCCACTTTGTTGGAGAGTTTTTATTTGAAATTATTTAAATACAAATATATATATTTCTTTCCATTTACAATGACAATTCCTTTGTAAACAAAAGTGGCAGATTCATTTGGTTCTTCTCTGAACTGAAGTGGCCTGGAAGCCCGTCGCTTAGGTCAGTTCCATGAAGAGAACGTTCTACCCTCCTGCAAAACCTCTAGGTTTTTTTTTTTTCCACAAAGCATGAATTGATGATGCTACATTCGATTGCAGAGCAATAATCAGAATTCAATATTAAATGTGGGCGCAGGTTAAAGAAACAGGAGGGCATCACTTAAGTGTGTCATCAGGTGAATTCAAAATGTAATGTTTCTCATACACACACGCACACAATGACTGAAAAATGTAGATATTAATTATGAAAGATTATATATATATATGTAATGGCTGAAACTGCCTGTTCAACACAGTGAAAGCCCACACGTACATATGGAAGCTCTGATCTGCCCAGACTGACATTTTATATATCAAAAAAAGTTAAAATGCAGACTTGTGTTGCATTTGAGGAAAAAAAAATCTTTAAAAACGCTGCTTGAACAAAACATTTTTTTTGCTTAGTCATATTTGCTTTGCATTCCCACAAATGGGAAATTCTTTCAAATTCCATCACAACCTAAAGCGTTTCTACATTTACAAAAACAAAAAAAAAGTGGCAAAAACATATTTCGTTACTTTAAACCAGTCAATCATATTTCTGCAACACAATTCTCATAAACCGTCAAAATATCTGTACTTTGATTGTGGTGGCATAAAGAAAGATATGCACTTCTGAGCTTGCTAAAATTGCAAATAAAATGTAGAATTAAAAAAAAAGAAAAAAAAAAAGATGCGATCCTGCTCTTGCAGAAACCATGTGACCGGCGCCCAACAGCTCATAAGCAGCAGGATTTCAGTTCCATCTGTAGGCTTTTGGACAATGAGTTAACATTGGAATGTGCTACAAATAACAGGGAAAAAATACACAGGAGAGAAACAAAGGAAGTCGCATCTCTGAGGAACCAAATATACAAACCTTTAGATTTGATGGGGTTTTTTGTCGTTTTTTATGACTCATATGTAAAGTACTCTGAAGTCAACACACCTTAACACTGCATAATTTCTCGCTCCCCCAGTAACACCTGAGGTCACTTTTCACATCAGGATTCACTGCTTCAATACAGATGCCTTTCAGGGGAAAAATGTTACCACAACCGATGAGATAAGCGTTGGACATCCCCTGTAGCAAACGGCGATTTCAATATACAGTTAATATCAAAGTAACAGCGCAACGGGCTGGAAAAAGAATTGCGCTCTGCCTTTTCACAGAAAGGAGATGTTCCAAAAGTTGACTCAAATTTTCCTAAATACTTAGGTAAAGCTCACTTCTCTGGATTAGGCGTATACACAGAGGATCAGGGATGAGCAGGTTTAAAAACCAGAGTGGAGACCTCCGTACAGAGATCCTTTTTGTTAATTTTGAAAAATCCACTTTTCCACAGCCCATACCATAATAGGTCATCCAGTCCACAGTGAAGCCATCTCTCACACCTTTATAAAGACGCACAATACACACTATTTACATACACTCGTACACCCACTCACACAACCGAGCCCTGTTAGTATTCACAGAAATGCCTTCCACTTGTAGCAAGATCAAACCAGTCTCTGTAAAAAGAGAAATTATTGAGTCGCCACAGTTTGTCACATTGTTACGGTGAGGACTTTGTGTGTAGAAACTATCTCAGGTGATTCATTGCGGGTTGGTTTTTTGTGTGTGTTTTTTATTTTGGCAGGCACAACTTCGTCACTAGTGAATGGGTGGCCAGTCCGAGGGGGGTAAAGATGGCGCGTTCATCTCTGCTTTTCAGTCGTCTTCGTCCTCGTCGTCGCTCTCCTCAATGCCGTCGCTGTCCTCTTGCTCTTCATCCTCTTCCTCCGTGTCAGGGATGTCCCACTGTGGGTGGTTGTCAAGCATGGCTTTGGCCTCGTGGACCTCCAGCTGAGAAAGCACAAAACGGGGTGTCTTAATATAAAAAGCAATTTCAAAAAATAACATTTATAAAATCATCAAATCTAAATAAGATTTTCAATCTTATTATTTGGATTACAAGCAACTATCACTAATAACTGGTCAGCTTCTCCTCAATTTATGGCTTTAAATCAAGAGCGAGACACCTATTTGTTTACCTTTAGAGGCTTGATCTGGTCCAATCCTAGGTAAGAATCTGAACGGAGGACCACAGAGTACTGGTAATTCCCGGTTTTAGACGGCGCCGGAAACTTTAACTCCACCTGTAAAACAACACAAAAACATTTTTTTTTAACCTTTCATCGTCATTAAGACTAGAAAAAATAAACATGTAGCTATGAAACCACATTAAAAACACGTAACTTGATGACTTTTCAGCTTTTCGAGATGCTAAATGTCTTTTAGACTGTGGAGGGCCTGTTTCATTTTCTTTGCAAAGCAGCAGTGGATGCAGTTTATTTTTTTTGTAAGCTGCACCTGCAGTTACTTACCTGTAGTCAAATGATAACAATACAACCTATTTGAAGATAGATGTTAAAAATTGAAATTAGCTGCCTGGAATTTAAGCGCACAGTTTGCTGCATATTTCACTGTTGCACTTAGTAAAATTCACAGCTTTGTTTTTGCGCAGTGACAATAGACTAAGTCTGAATCTAAATATTATTTTATTTTAAGCTGCTCCTAAATGGTTTAATTCTTTAACACCAGAACTTTAGCTCCAGTTTTGACATTCCTTCGACAAATTGTAACTCTTTACCGATTTACGTAATTAACATAATTCCAGTGGATTCTGAGGCAGAGAAATGCTTGTACTGAAATGCAACATTTTACAGTAGTGAAGTGGTTACACAATTAACATAAATCAGCTAATTCTGTCGCAGAAAAAACAGTCATTAAAATTTAGCTACCAGTGCAGAGCTTTGTGAATTGATGCAGAAAATAAACGCTGCTTTAAAGAGGTATACAAAGAGAAGTAGAAAACCATGGAAAAAAAAACAAAAAAAACTGCAAATTCTGTTAGCAGGCTGTGAAAACAACATCCTTCTATTTCATCAAAACCATCCAATTATCTGCATGATGAGCCCAGTTTATTTCGCCGTGAGGAGAGAATAAACAATCAAAGCTGCTGTTTGCTGCTCTGGTTTATTGTTGAAGGACTGCTCTGCCACCTGTACGGCTGATGAGCAGACACTGACCTGTGAACCTACAAAAGGCTGCGTTGAAAGGACTAATGGTTCTCCCGACCATGAAAGGGACACGACCGACGACTACAATCCTCAACAATTTAATATTGAGCCTTTACCTACAGTGTATGTGTCGCTCCAAGATGATGATGGGATGGTATAATTGAAACAAAATATATTAAGCTACAGGGCTATCAAAAACATGTACTTTTACCTTTTGATTTAAAAAATATATATAATTTAATAATAGTTTTGGCTACTGCAATAACCCAGAGATGTTTGTAATGCAATTAAAGTATGCATGGAAAGGTGGTTTGGTCTGACTTCTGTTTGTGCTTTGAGTGTGCAGACGTAAGGCATAGAGACGAGGGTCTGATCTCTGCGGTCATGTACAGCCACCACCTCCTGCTTCTCTTCAGGGAAGTAAAGGGTATAGGCTGAATGCGTCACTTTCGACTTTGTTTCCAGCAGTGCGCGCTCTCGCCGCTGGATGCTTTGCTGCAAAGCCTCCCACTCCTAACAAGAGAAACATTAGTTTGGGTTTTGGATCAAACTTTGACTTCCTAAAATGTGAAGAGCTCTTGACCTCTTCGTCATCGCCCGCCATTTCATCAACTTCTGTGTCGCTCTGTTTGTCGCTGTCTTCGTCTCTCTCACTGTGAGAATCTTTATTGGCTATTCACTGCCTTTATCCGAGGCATCATCATCTTCATCTTTTCCTACCGCCGATGTTGAAGTTGTTGTAGTTGATGGATTTATAAGCTCCTGTAAACAAACATTATTAAATATTTCCATTTTGTATCTTTTTGCATTTTAATATTCTAGATGTGAATCTTACGTTTCCTGTTACACTGCCATTAGCCTGCTTGGTTTTGGCAGGAGCAGGGGTGGCCTTCTTCTTTGTTAGCTTTTTTTTTTGGACTTGGCTGCCTTCTTTGCCCTTTACTTTTGTTTTGCCACACTTTGGTCTTGGATTTATTGGCATCTCCCTGCTTTACATCAAACAGAAAACAAAATGTGACTTTCACTTTTCTGTGAAAAATTAGGAATTAAATGAAAAAAAAATTTGGTCAAATCCTTACCACTTCCTCTGTGATAGGTGCCTCTTCTCCTTGACATGATGCTGACTCTTGCTCTTTTTCAAACATATCCTGCAGAAAAATTCAATATTTTAGCTACTCCTTAAAGCACTGGAGGGTCAAAAGCCCCCTCTAGTGGCTACTAGGTGATTTGTGCAACTACTAGGTTACAGACTCAGGCCAAAGTAAAACAAATACTTACAGACATCCGCTTTCGGGTTAAAGTGACCGTTACTGTGACAATCGAGCCTGCTGTGATGTTATGGCTGTCTTCATCGTCAAGAACTGTAAAAACACAATTCCCTTAACACCTAAAGGAGAAAACTAAGGAAGTAGCAAAAACAACTTTTCTGTCAACAGTTTTTTTTAATTTTGACTTGTAATAATGCTGATTGTTAATTAACCAGAAAATATGTATATCTAGTTCTTGCATAGGTTCACAGGATGTTGGAGTGGTTATTTGCTCTGAGCTGTTTGAAAAAGCTTCAACTGAAGCTACAGACTTTTATACACCAAGTGGAGACTTTTTTTTCTAAATGAGACATGAATTAACTTAAAGTGTGATTATGAATAATTAAGTCCAATACTTGGTCATGAAAATGAAAAGCAGTGTTTCAGCACAAAGCATTATGTGGTAGGACTGAAGCCACCAGCTGACATGTGGTGACATGGTGTCTAATTCATCAAGCTGTGACCACAAATACTGTACAAAGTGGTATGGAAGGTTAAAAAAAACACTTTTTTGAACTGACCCTGCAGTTTGGTTTCCATGATGATGTGAGGAAAACTGCCCAGGACAGCCATGACCTCATCGTACTTCTCCTCTCCCAGAAAACGCAGCATGTTACGCCTGTCCGAGTCCTTGAGGCTCACAAGGTCCTGTAGGGTTCGCACCTTATACTAAAGAACAACAAATAACAGAGAGAATATTCAGCTTTTTGGAATAAAAACAAGAGGATTTATTTATTTTTAACTGCTTTACTTTAAAAATTGAACAAAAAATTGCAATATCATACAACAAAAAGGGTGTTGTGAACCAAAACAGGCACCTTCTTTGAAATACAGTAGCGCAGGTGCTCCTCCTCAAAATGAGGCAGCTGCAGTAGCGGCGACTTGGACTCCTGCAGGCCCTGCACCGTCATTTGAGTCAGCTTCATGCAGTTCTCAATGCTGACCAGCCGAGGAGCATGGAAACCTGGAAAGAGGCATCATTGAGGATGACGTGACCGCTGTGACCAGAGGGTTTGCGCGGTAAAAGCAAAGAAGACGAGGTGGGGCTGTGATTCATGACTGTGTGTACCTCCTCTGCTGTTGGCCATCATGGTGAGCTGGCAGCCCACATTAATCATCTCCTGAAGAAGAGCTGGACTCTTCCTCACCACAAACCTTTGATCTGGAACAAATATCACATGTAAGACTTGGAAAATATCTTTTATAACCTCTAGGGGGCATCTATACAGTATTTTTTAAGAGTCACGCATGTTTTCTTATTATTTAGCCACTTTAACTCCATCTTTAAAAAAAAACCTCTTTTGTTTTAATAAAACATGTTAGGTTTGATGTCAAAAAAAAAAACATTAAAAATAATCGTGAAGTAAAACAAAAGAACTAGGACTATATTCATTAGCAAGATTTTTAATTATGTGACAACAACATTGACTCTCAAACATGCAGCTAATTGTTTACAATCTTTTTCATGATTTCACAAATCCCAGTTTGTTTGTTTATGCTTTTTGCTGAAAGCATTGCTGTGTCCCACCTTCCTCCAGTTCCTCTGACACGTCCATGCGCGCTAGATGGGCTAGCAACAAGACCCGAGCCTTCAAACTGTAAGGATAACAGAACGGAGGCTCCTTCTTCTTCACGTTGATGTTACCCAACTCACGGATGAGCTGTAAGAAAAGCAGGAGAACAGGATGTTTCAGCTTATCATTAGAAAAGAAAGACAGAGAAACACCATCCTTTGAAGAAAGTCCTAAGGGTGTCAGTGGTTCGAAAGAGTTTCTGTAAAGTAGTCTAAAATATTACTGAATATTTCTGTTAAATGGTGCACTGGAAATGTTAAAGACCCACTCCGATGAAAATTGTGTTTGTTACATGTTCTTCTGGCATTTTTCTAATGATGGAGAACATATATAAAGAAAATTCAGCTTAAAATTGAATTTCGGATCATTTATTTGTTCTGGTGGTTACAAATCAAGAGCAGATGTAAAAATATATCTTGAAAAAGCTTGCATTTGTGACGTAGAAGCTAAATTCAGCGGGTCGCAAGCTCCCTGCTCCGCTCCATCATGATGTATCCTCATGCAAACACTTAGATCCAAGTACATCTTCATTTTCCTTGTCTTAGCTGGTATCTAGCTCATAATTGGATAGCTCAAATTTTGCTCGCCATTTTTGTTGCACCGCTAATGTTATATTGGGGGTGTGAGGAGCTGTAAGCTAGCGGGAGAAAGTGTAAACATTTTGATGACAGGAAACGGGGGCAGAGGTTACTGCGCACCAACAGTCCCGCCCATAACTCAGAGGCGAATTTCTAATGAACTCCTGCACCTATGCAGAAAGTATCTATGTTTTAGAAAAGGACATAGATTTAAAAAAGAAATGTCACTAAAACTGGCAGAATCATAATTAAAAGACCACTGGGAACGATTTTACAAAAGATCAAATGATGATTAGATGGCTTTGTATCTACCTGTGGAACTTCCACATTATCAGTGGGCCTTATGGTTGCCTCTTTATTGCTGCGAGGGTCGAACTCAAAGGCTGCTGTTAGCACCATCGTTAATCCTGCAGGAGAGAAACTTAATTAATTAATTAATTAATTAAACAAACAAACCAAAAACAATCAAAATTGCTTTAATTTGCTGTCCATCATACAAACTATTTCCCAAATAGTTTTTTCAGAGAACACTTTTTTTTTTTTACTTTTCTTTTTTTTTTTGCATAGATTGGCCAGAGGTACAACTTGTACTCAGATGAGACTTTTTTTTTAAATATGAAAAGCAACAACCACTAGAGGGCACTGTAGGTGAGCGCCCACAGGTATTTGCTACAAACACAGAAGCGCCACTCAGTTTTACGTCAGGCTTGGCAGAATTGTTTCAAAGTGATAGAGGATGAAGAATTTGACTTGTCAGCATATTCTTTATCCTATGGTTATCAGAATAATTGTTTATATGTTGCGCTAACATTCTAAATTCCTACAATGTTTCATGAAGGTAAATAGGCATCAATGTGTTACAATAGTAAAATATATTATATTATTCCTCTATTATGGCAAAATTATATATATATATATATATATATATATATAATATATATATATAATATATTTTTTTTATCTCACGTTTCATGTTCATATTGGGCGTCTTGTACATAAAGTGGCATGAACAACTGGGTAGTGTTGATAAGGATCTGGTCGCCACTGTATCGGATCGAGCGGTACCACCACGTCCCCTGGAGAACGGAAGGAACAAATCAGACATTTAGGGTGTGATCTGACCTGGCTTTTTAGAAGAAAAATCACAAAAGGCAGAAAACGCACCACGACTACAGGGAGGATCACCATAAAGGCCAGTCCATACACCAGGAGTACCTGTGAGAAGAAACCCAACTTTCAGAGCAAAGTTTGATACCTGAATCCTGTTTCCTAGCAACTAAAACACAAAAAGAAGGCATACTATTTAGTAACCTCGTACCAGCATTGAGTTCTTCTGGTCAACAATCCAGGCAGGGAGAGCAATACCAAAGCTGGTGGCTGAAAAGATAGAGTGATTGTTTTATTATTGCTTTTCCATTATTTTATTTGTTAATGCTGACTCAGCATGACTCAGTGTAGGAGCTCAGCTTACCTTCTGGACCGTCAGGGTTACCGTACAGCTCCCAGTTCAGCCGAGACTGCTCATTGGTCAGACTGGAAGAGAAAAATAAATAAATAAAAGGGTGAATAGAGGATACATTTCATAGGTGACGGTTGAAGTCAAAGGCAGGAAAATTTCTTACGCAGAATAGGCTTTTGCAATCCTCATAAAAGTGGTTTCGTCGCCCCCTCTGTCAGGATGGTGCTTCAGAGACAGCGCGTGGTATTGCTTCTTGATTTCTGGCAAAGTTGCACCCTGGAGGATACAGATACAGCAAACACAGCATTAAAGCAATGAATGAGGTTTGCATCTGGATCTTAAATACTAAAGTTGTAGGATTTGTGTGCTTCTTTGACGAGCATGAACTGTGAGACTTTACCGGGTCCAAGTTGAGGACTTCGTAAGGGTTGTACTCCTGGTACTCTCTGTCCAGCTTAGATACTTTGTAGGCTAGCAGCAGGAACACAGCCCACCCAAATAATAAGGCTGCTTTCCTGAAAACATTCCAAAAGAGTTTCCATTTGTAACTTATGTCTATTGAAGCATAAATTACTTTATGGAACAAAATTCTATTTGATATTCGGAGAAAAGATTTTTCTTCAAACACCGATGAATCCATGGAGCACAAACACATAAGCAAAGCAGGTTTCTTAATTGCATTCATGCACACAACAACTTATTTCCACGTCAATTGTATGAAAATAGAGGAAAGACTTGTTGTCATGACAACACCTCACCACCTCAGCAGCTCAATCTGAGAATATAAATATTGTTATAATAAAAATCACAGCTGATTCTTTTAACCACAGTTTTACACAAAACATGCGGGAGGCAGACTCATAAACCCTGGACACTGAGCGTAAACAGGATGCTGCAGTCCAGGGAAGGGGAGAAAGTGGGCGTACAAAGGCAAACAACCTAGAACTTATTAGAAACTTCTCAGAACAAACAGGACAGGTAATGTATTTAGAGAAACGACAATCATATTTTTTTTATTGGAAAAGTGTCATCAACCCATGGGACAAATATTCAGTAAGATGTAAGAAAATCTTAAAGCAGATATGAAAACTTTTTTTTAAATACAGGCTGCACAGAGGCGCAGTAGCAAGCGTTTTGCGTCACCTCACTTGGTTCAAAACCCGACTGGGACCTTTCAGTGTGGAGTTCTCTCTGGATTCTCCTCTCACAGGCCAAAAAACATGCTTCATTGGTGTCTAAATTATCCTGTGAGTGTGCAAGCCATCAACCTGTCCTAGATGTACCTCTCCTTCCCCGAACAGTGGCCAGGTTAAGCTCTGGCATCCCAGTGACCCGAAAGGGATGCAGCGGGATAAGAAAATGGATGAATTCCACACAAGAAAGCAAAATCGATGCTGCCACGACTTACTTCAGTGTTGGAACAATGCTCTGCTGGGATTTCATCAGCCGGAGCCGGTACCATAGACACCTGCCATGCACTCTCCGCAGGCTCTTCAGGCGCAGTTGTTCTAAGAGCAAAACAAATATTAAAAATAAATACACAACAAATAGCAATCACGCTGATCTCCTTGACTCAAGTTTCTTACAGTTATCACTCATAAACAAAGACGTTTCTTTCTTTGCCAACTTTTTGTGTATTCCATTAAAAAAAGTCTAAGTTTGCATTGTAGACAACATAAAAAACCAACAATCAAAAGTTTTTTTTTAAATAGTTTTCGTTTGAAAAAAACAACTCTTAAGTGTTGGGTTCGTCTCTAAACGTGGACAGTATGATTAACAATAATAATAATAATGATTAAAAAAAAAACATCAAGATTTAGATAACTAGAGGCCAAGGTTACCAGGTTTGCTCCGATCAGCAGAGCAGACGTGTGTTAGCTTCTTTTGGGACGCAATAAGTAGAATTACACAGCACGTACTTCAACAACCAGACAGAGATTATCGTCACACCAGCTGGTGAACATTTACGAGCCAGAGCTTTACCGAAATGACCACGTTCCGCCAGTTGGGGTAGTTGAGTGAAGTACAATAGCAGCAAAGTCAGATATCAGGCCTTACCAACATTCTGATCCCGCGGCCAGAGGTAATATGTGGCCGGGATTACAATGAGTCCGACGAAGGACGTGAGGAAATAGAAAAAAGTGTTGCCGCTGTCGTCATATTGGAACTGTTGGCCGGCCATTTCGTAGCGGCGATCGGGACCCCCTTCTTCTTCTTCTCCACCGCTGTGCTTCCCCTTCAGAGCTGATGCGTTTAGACCTGTCAGACCCGTTAGCGAGACAGCTAGCATCCAGGCAAAGTAGCCCGATGCATCGGTGTACGTGGTGTACGCCTGCGCAATGTGGTCTCTCTTCTTCTGTTGGATTTCCCGCTGCTTTGTCATTCTACTGCCCCCTGCAGGTAGAAACGAGACAGGAAAATGGATGGAGGTACAAACCCTGTTCAAAAAAATGGAATAAAATGGAAAATTAATATATTTCCATTATTTACATTAAAAAATAAACTTTTGTGGAAATATATATTCGGGGCCATCTGTATTATTTATTTATTATTTTTACACAAAATGACGTTACAGATAAAACAGATAAACACAAAAACATTATTTAAAAAAATTATTCCAGGAAAATCTGCCCAAATTTTGCAGGGCATGAATGTCTTAAACTGAGTTTCACCAAATAATCATCAGCTAAACTCAAAGCACTTGTACAGGCTACCCAGATGTTGTGAAATTGGTTCAGATTGATTGATGAATAGTAGAGATGGCACAATTCTTGATTGAAAAGCCAACCGTATATTAAATTAATAAACTAAATTGTAGGGAAAGTGAACCATCGCATCTCTACTACATACCAACATGTCTACGCTGATAGTCTTGAGCAATTGTGCTAAATTCAAGGATTTAGTTTGAATTGTTTTATTACAATACAGCAGGCTTGGTTTTAGCCATCTGAAAAGCTTTTCTTCATTTTTTTCTTGTCTATTAAATGAAATTAAGAATTTTTAGTCATTTTGTTGTTGTTTGGTAACAAAACCTTGACCCAAAAATCAAGGTTTCAACCAAATCATGTGGAAAGTGAATCACTGGATCCCTAATATATCTAGATAGAGGTTGATAGATTGATTGATTAAGATTTTTTAAAATAATAGAAACATAATATTAATGTCACATTTTAAAAGTCTTTTCCTTCTTTTTTCAGCTCTGCTCTGCAAACCCCTTTGTCTAAACTCTGTCCTTGCTCCTCCAACCTCAGTGTCCTTTTACCATCACCGTCCGTCCTCTGACCATGTCCAGACATGGATTTTCTTGATCGTCATCCATCATAATGTATCCCTCAAATGCTTTCATTTTTTATCCTATTTTCTTCTATGTGCTTAAAAAAACGTAACATCTTCCTTTCTTTTATTGCTAACAGTCTCTTGTCACACGAAACACTTACATTTGATCCATTCCCGTCTGTTTGTACACGCATCCTCATCCTTTCTCTCACACTGCATTGTTCTGTTTTTTTGACCCAAAGCACTTACTTTTCTTTGCAAAACTTTTCATCCAGTTCATTCATGCAAAAATAATGATTGGAATGGCAACATTCACTTAAGATATTTATTTGTTATTTATTTCCTTATATTGATGTGTTCATATGTGCACCATAATGTCATTCAGACTTTTGCGTTTCAAGTCTGGCACAGTGGCATCATTGGCAGGATAGCCCACAGGAAGAAGCAGAAGCAGCTTCTCATTGGCTGGCCTTTCAAGAAGTAGTCTGAGCTGAGGGCCACAGTTGAGAGGGGTGGATGTGACTGTAACAAGGCCCACATTCTGCCCAGCCACGTTCAAAATGGAAAAAAAGGACAAAAATATATATATTATAGATATTTCAGATAGGAACTATCTTTATGAAATGTTACCTTTTAATTTAAAGAGACATTGATTGAAAGTTGTGATTACTCACCTGCAAGGCAGCTAACAGGATGCCACATGATATAGAGACGCTGATCTCATTGTAATAGTGTGTCTTCTTTTTGCCATTTGGCAGAATCCCGTAAGTCTGTTTAAAGATGAGGATCAGATATGGAGCAACATCTAAATATTCCTTAATCCAATTGGTTCTGCCAAAAAAACAACAAAAACATTTTTTTTTAGCATTTTGTTCTTTTCTGCTGACTTTTATTCCAACACGATGTTGCATTTGTAGTTGCACAGAATTTAAAATATAATGCTGCCTATTTACTTTTTTGAATACATGTAAAATGACTTGTTTTTGTGGCGTTAACGTGGATATTCACCTCAGTTTGGCTAAATCGTGGACCCATTTGTTGCCCATCCTCTGTCTGTAGTTCATTTCCTCTTCCTCCTCCACTATGCATCTGATTTGACTCTTCGTCTTCTGATCAGACACTACAACAAACGTCCATGGCTCTGTGTGAGCTCCACTGGGGGCTGTGCCTAAACCCAGACAGAAAACACAAAGAATAAATAAACCAAGACATCTCTTTGTGGGGCAAACCAACACACACCCACATTAAATAATCTAACTGGAGAAAGATTCCGACCTGCAGTGAGTATCACATTATCAATGACCTGGCGTGGGATCGACTTAGGGCTGATAAAACGAACAGATCTTCTCTGGTTCATTAAATTGTAAAAGTCCCTGGATCTTTGTCGCATCACCTCCTCTGGGTAGCGAGGAGGTGAGTATGGCACGTGAGCAAGGTCCTCCATTTCACTGCCATCCACCCAATCATCTAAACCAGCAAAAAAAAACAGATATTTTTACATCCATTTGTTAATGAGTGTAAACATCAATCAGCAAGAGTTAAAGAAAAGTTGCTGGAACATGTTTTTCTGGTGTTTGTTAAAGTTCTGATTATCTTTTTTTTAATCAAAACACTGATCACTTCAGACTCAAAATGTCATAAAAGATATTGTGTTGTTGCCTGATCTCTGAAGATCTTAAAAGAAAGTATAAACTGCAGCTTATCCAATTCCTGGTTGGATTCCCTGGAGGATGCAAAAGCTTATTCTAATAGAAAACCTGGACTTAAGTGAAGAATGCAAACGGAAAATAGATTTCACATGCAGAAAGTTTTGTGTTTGAAATGAATATTCAGCAGACCTGTAAATGCAAACTGAGGGATTTTAACACTTTTTCAAGAAAATCCCGACTCATTCTGAAATGTCAGTCTGACTCATTCCTTTTAGCTTAAGTTCTTGAAAAATCATCTTAAAATAAAAAAAAAAAAAAAGAAAAAAAAAAAAGAAATGAAAACTGAACCCTAGAGTCTTAAACTTTATTCTTTTATCATTCACCTGATCTAATTGTACAAGATTGGCCTATATTCTATTGTACATTACATTAATTTGAAATAAGTCTTGCCTGGATCCATCTGCAGATTATGAAATCCTTCATATGAAGTCCGCTCACCTTCTTGTTCTGTTGCAACTTCTGTGTCATCCTGCAAGTCCTGGTCTACCCACGGCCTAAAGTCTGTTCTTATGGCCCCTTTGTTTGTTTCTGTTGATGTGGCCTCTGTCTCCAGAGATTTCACCAGCATAAAGCCCAAAACCAAACACAAGATCAGCGCCAGGACGGGGGTGAGGACGGACAGGAGAACCATGACGGCCTGAGTGAAGCTCGAGAGGTGACCAACTTCAGCTGACTGCAGATGAAGGACTGCTGCAGTAATCTGGAGTGGATCTTTCTGCTGAGTCAGAGCCTGAGTCTTCCATTTAAAGAAAAAAAATAAGAAAAACAAAAAAGTGTGCAGTCTGCCAATGAGATTACACTGAAGTCAACTATCTTGTTACAAAGTCCAGCCGTGAAGTTAATATTCTACTTTTACCTAGAGGAGATGGCATAGGAACTTTCACAAGAGAAGAAAAAGGTCTAATGGTGAGCTTAATCAGGGCAATAAAAAGAGATAAGTATATGTAGAAAGAAAAGCCTGAATCCTATCTAAGTCTGGCTCATTTGTGTCAAATAAGAAAATTACTAAGTAGAAAAATACATCTCTTGCTTCACATTGTCTTAGTCAGGGGTCTGCAACCTTCAACAGTGATTCAGGTCGGTTTTTCACTAACTACAATCCAGCAGGAGCCAAAAAGTACCTCATTCTCAGAAAAACATCACACTGATTTGCATTCATGTTATTATTACTGTTATGATGACAATCATACATATACTTCTACTCTTGGCATGAAAAAAACATAAATATATAGAGAAATAACTTTTTTTTCAAAATAGTTGAAAATAATTCAAAATAATAATAGTTTATAATGTTTGCCAGAGGTTTATATGACTTTCTTTCAAAATAAAATAAACTGTGTCACATAGGATAATCTCAATGTCGCAAACATAGTAGGAGGTAGTGTAATGTCAGCAGTGATTTAAAAAAACAGTTTATTTTACTATTTGTGGTGCATCTCAGCCAGAAATGTGTAAATCTAACAAAACAAAATTAAATTAGCGCTAAGTGACACTTAACATACTTTTCTGACCAAGGTGCACTTAAAATCCTTGAATTTGTTAAAAAATAGAAAATCTGCCTTCTAAACCGGTGCACCTTACTTGTGGTTGTGCTTTACTGACCTCCAATAGACTTTATTTGGTACAAAATACGTCACAATTTGAAGTGATGCACATTGGCTTTTAAATATTTGTGAATAAGTTTAATAAAGTTTGAGTCAATTTGCTTTACATGTTTAAAAAATACTGCTTTATACTTTATCGTTGCTTTTTCAAAACAATTTTTTTTCTTTAACCAGAGAGCCACAAAGCTGGGGTGAAAGAGCCACAAATGACTTGGCATCTGCAGGCTGCAAACCTCTGGTCTAAGTTGTTGCAACAAGAAAAAACTGTTACTCATCTTAATAAAAGAAGTTTTCTCTTTGGAGCTTTTATATACATATATATATATATATATATATATTTATGTCACTATGTGCTCCAAAAATCATCTATGGTCATAAAACAGTTAAAAATGACTTATTGAAAAAATGTTTCCCAAAAACCAAAGAGATTTTGAGAAATGACTAGTGCTCAGAGATAAATATATCCCTATTGCCCTCAGAAAGATATCAAAAGCGCTGAGTCAATTCTTTGGGAATTGTAACAGTTACACAAAGTTCTTACACATAGTAGCTCTTTTTCCTCAGGCCGCTATTCGTGTTGCATTTTCTCCCTCAATATTTGTTATTTGAGACTGAATTGCAGTAGACTGGCACTTCTTCGCCTCATTATTTTATTCCTTTTATTGTCTATTTCATCTGTGTAATTCAACTGACTTTAATAGTTTGAAATCAGTAGAGATGGCTGCTTTAATTTGAAAGCAAAAAAAAAAAAAACTTGCAATAGTGTCAATATGCTGTGGATAGATGGATGGATGGATGGATGGATGGGGATGGATTGATGGATGGATGGATGGATGCGTTATTAATCAAATCCATAAAGCCATTTACACGAACTGCAGAGGTAACTGGTGACCACCAGAGAGCGCAGCGAGGTGAGCACGTGGAGCTCCATGTTTTAAAAGGAATTTGCATTCACTTCCACCTGTTTTATCTTCATCATTTTGTTTGGGCTGGTAAATAAATAATGACGTATTAAAAAATCACATTTCAACGCTTAATTGTCTTTTGGAGAAAATAAAAGTATAAGTAAACTTTGATAGCATCAGTTAATTATGTTTAAAACTTTTGTCTTCCATTTTTATTTTGCTGTTATTTTTTCCATTTATTTTGAGACCACTGACGAAAACATTGAGACAGGAAAACACGCCTTGCGCTTCAAGCAGGGTTGGCTCCGCCCCCCTCCGTCTCCGGCGCTGCGCTTTAAATAGCAACTGTTTAAAAGCTTCTCACATTCTCCTGTCTCCGTGCAGCGACATCCCTCTTCATTTACACATTTCTCTGACCAGCTTCCTCTCCATCCCGTCATGTCCGCAGCCAACACCGATACCAGCGAGCGGAGCCGCGTCTTCTTCCAAAATGCGATGGAAGACGTGGTCTGCGTAGGGTACGGCCCCATCAACGGGGTCGCAGAGGACCAGAAGAAGCAGGGCAAGGTGACGGTCAAATACGACAGGAAGGAGCTGCGAAAAAGACTGATACTGGAGGAGTGGATCATTAAGCAGCTCAGTGAATTGTACAACTGCGAGGTGAGTCAAGGAGAAGTCACAGAGCAGTTTGTGGGCGCTTTCTGCACCAACACGCAAAGAAGCAGGAACGACTGGTTTTCTTTCAATTATAGCCTCAGTAATTAGGACCCTACCTTTAGATCAATGTGAGATCCTAATCATCCTGATAAATGCCTACTTATTCTCTTTTCATATAATATTGGGTTGATTTTGATCTCCTAAGAAGGAAAAAAAGTAGAGGAAATGGCGCACGATTGTGCGTTTTTACGCACTAATTCTTTTGGCTTTTTTATATTGGTGCGTAGACCTAATTCTATTCATTTCAATAAAAAATGTGCAGCATTTTCCTGCAGCATCATTCTTGTCTGCATTCCCTGTAATAATAGCTGATCAGTCTACATCCTGGAGAGCAGAACCACAGCTCCTCGTTTTGATGACATGCGGTTCAATTCTTTGGACGTTTCTGCAGCAAATCTGTGACCTTTGAAGCAAATTTCACAATCCTCGAGGTTTCACCCGTCGACATTACTGGCAGCCGAATAATTGCGCGTCCATTTCTTTGACATTTGGAGGGCGCAGAGCTCAGATGGGAGTTCAGCAGCGATTTAAGGCAAATGTGCGCGTGCGTGTCCCATACAGTATGCTTCCATGCAGAGACAAGGGGGTGGGGGATGGAAACGAGGAAAGAAGGGCAGTGGGTTAAAGGATGTGCTGATGCTGTGACTCTGCTCGCCACCCAATCACCTCCTCCGGCTCTGATCCCCCTCCTCACAGCTGGGGGTTTGCACAAACACACGCGCACACTCTGGTAGACATGTCTGTCGCCTCAGACCCAATGAGTCTGAAGTGAACCTCCAACTGTGTGCACATCTCAAAGAGGGAGGAAAAAATGTGTGAGTGCACCTGCAAAAGTATCTGGTTAATAATTCATGTGTTTTTCTTTCAAGTGAGCCTTTTCACAGTGCAGGCTCACATCAAAGCTGGTCTCCTGGCAGAAGAATGAGCACATTTCTCTTTCAGTTGAACTAAATTGGAGTGTGTGTATGCAGTTTTTTATGATTTTTTCAGACCAAAAGAAAGATGTACTCAAGGTTAAAATCTGAAATGCATAAAACAAACACGCAGGTTTTTATTTAATTCCATCCCCATTTAACCGAGCTGGCTATAGTAAGCAGGAGGGCTGACTGGTACTAATATTCCTTACATCAGCCTAACAAAGTGACATTTGCAAAAGATGGGATTGCACCAGTCCACTGTTTGCATTACAAGGCTTTGAGGTCACAAAATGCAAAGGATTATTTAGGCAATTGGAAGCCAATTAAATTGTAATGGCAGCTGTGCTGTGATTGCTTTGTGTTCATAATTAGTTTTCCCCTAAAAAAAACTAAAAAGCATCTCATGACCTTGCATTGACGCTCTGATAGGTGGATGCAAAGAGTCGTGTTGATGTGTTGGTGTCTTTTATCATTTTGACACATTGTCATTTGAACTCATGGCCAAAGCCATATTTCATTTGATCATCACTGGAACATGTGAAGAGATGGACGTTGAGTGTGTTTGAGCATGTGCTTTCCTGAGTGTGTTTGCTCACATAACTGTGAGCATGAGATCACACCTCCACGCCTGTAAATATCTCCACGCTGAAACCCAAGATGCACCACAGGGGTGTGCTGGATGTGTGTGATGGAGTAGAAGAAGCGGCTGATTTGACCATGGTGGTCTGGCTTAAAGGTCAGCTGCATTGGTTTCACCGGATACTCAAGTGGAGGTCGGTGTTTGCGAGGAACTGGAATTGTGCTGATGTGGAACAGGGATGAAAAGGGAGATGCAGGAGGTGTTAAACCTTTGAACACTTGGTTTTATGTTCACGGACAAACAATAAATAATGTAAAAATAGCTTAAAGTAGAAGAAGTATAAAGTAGTTAAAGATAATACATAAAGATGTTTTTTAAGGTGTGAATTGTTCACTTTTTGTGCCTACATTTGATGTTTTTGTTGAGGTTTTCAAGTTCAGAACAGCCGTGGACAGTATTTAAAGAATTGTGACAACTCTACAAGTTTCAATTTCTTTTAGGTTTTGCACCATTAAAAAAATATTGGAAAAGTCAATTAGGATTTTTCTTTTTTAAGAGTTTTTTAAATTTTGGTTTCACATTGCACATTGAAAGCAGACTACAACACGACTCCTGTATTGAGTGTGATTGTGTTAAAAATGCGATCGTTCGCCATCAATATTTCTTGGGGCACAATGTTATTGTGCCAGTGCAATAGACGGCCATGTTTGATTCTAGTTTAACTGCAAGACAAGTCATTAGATTATTAGTCAGTAGATTACTCATATTTGCAATTTCTAAAATGTATTTCCATATTTTGTCACAATTCAAATGGTTTTATAGTTACGGTTTGCCTATACATATATTCTTCTTATTTATTTTTGGTCTCAAGTCATAGGCTTCAACAGACTATTGAGAATATTTTACAAAATCACATTTTGAGCCTGCAGCCTATGCATGCCATTCTTCAGTCCAGGCAATAGTGCTGCAGCCCACCACAGCCTCCAGGCTAATCATTCTGGATCTGTGAACGGAGCCAGATTGATCACAGTAATGATGATGCAGTTATGATGATGGAAACTCATCCTCCAGCTTGTTTCTTTCGCACAACACCATAAACAGTTAGCTCATTGACCTGCGTCTCATCACTATTCCACATGTACACTGAAACATTTTCATAATTTCTCTGATTTTACACTTTTCCAAAATTAGCTCTTGAAATAAAATCTCACCAGGCTTCACTGACAAAGGAATAAGGCCTCAAACAGTCAGGTGGATCAAAGTTTGCTTGTTTATTTGTTCATTCTTTTTTTTTTTTTTTGCTTGAGCTTGAAGCCTTTTCAGAAGGAGCAGAATGTATAATATAAAATTTAAAAACCTGTGTTGTTTTCTAGGACATAGCTTCTGCAGAGCGACAATAGTTCATCAAAAATGTGCCTGAGTTGTGGCCGGGACTGTTGGCACGGATCAAGCCCAACATTTTGGCTGTTTTTTGGTCAAGAGAACAAAAGTCTGTTAAAGAGCTCTGAGATGTCCATTGACTGTCTCTGAAAACACACTGCAACATGAGACACTCAGCTGGTTTGTATTGGATTGCAGCTTAATGCTGAGGTCAAATTTAGGTGATTAAAAGGAAGAACGTGTCAGCAGCTTGTTGATGAATCTGTCTGAGAGCAATCGATGAAGCTTGTTCAGAGCTTTGGACTGTTGAGTAAATCCGCTGTAGAACTGAAGTCTTTGTGCCGTCTCATGTGTGGATTGTTGCAGACGAACATCAGGAGAGGTGGAACAGAATCTGATACCGCTCAATCACAAACACTGCCCTAAAGGGGCATGTTTGTCTGGTTTTTTGAGCGATGGGGGTGATGTTGTAGCTTTGGTTTTTGGCAGACATGGGGCAGTTTGCAGCTTGGGGCACTTTCCATGAGCCGATGAGCATGAACACAAACTCACAGGTCAGTGTTCTTATTTGGACCAAATGGAGCAAAGAGAACCCAGAGACTAAGGCGGCTGCTTCCTTTCTTTCTTTCATCACCACAATAGGTAGTTGACAGAAAAATCTGGGTCCCTGTCCCTCAACTTCTTGTCCATTAACCCACCCTCCTCTCCTTCTCCTGTGACTTAGTCAGTAAAATATTCCTCTTGCTTATCTTTCACGTGTTTCTTACTGAGAAACTAGAACTCTCATGTATCATGTGAGCCTCCTATCGTGGCAGAGAGCAGCAATTTAAGCTCACGTCATCCGTAAGGTTCAATAGCACGGCCAAACACATTAGTAATGTTTTACCATCAAAGATACTAGATATAGTGCTCATATGTGCAGCCAAACATCAGCGAGCTGACATTATTCCGCTGTTTTATCAGAACGACCACCATTAATGTAATTACAACAGCCAGGCTGACAGATTTGCCTGTTGGAAGATTAAGCCTGCTATTTTTTATTTTTATTTTTTTAGTGAGTGACCCTGATTTGTTTATGGATCCAATGAGGAAGGTCATCGTGCTTGGAAAGGCAGACATTAATTTAGAAGCCATTTAAGTCCCGCAGACAAAAATAGATCCCTCGCCGACTGGCTGTGTCTGCGAGCACGTCAACACATTTGACACACATGCATCTGCTTCTGATCAAATCAGGGGTGCTGACAATAGGACCTCCCAGCAGGCTTACATCCATCAGCAGTCGAGGGAGCTGAAATCCACTGCAGCAATGAGAGCATCAATATCAAAAGCAACATGAAAAGTTAAAGTCTGCTAAAGTGAAGCTACAGGCACACTGGGCATAAGGAAGTGCTATGTGCGGTTTCTTGAACACATATTTAGCCTATGGTGTTCACACTGAACAAGCAAGGAGGGGCTTCTTCTTTTTTGTTTTCTACTGTTTAATAGCACATGTGCGCTATCTACAGTTATCAAAGTGGTGCAAATCTCACAAATCTTGCTCCAAACTTTTTCTTTCACAGCTTTGTTCTGATACATTAAAGACTTGGTGTCACATATTTGATCTGGTACAAATGGCAAATGATCAATTTCTCCTCCATGATCAATTTTCAAAAGGTCGGCACTCATGTGAATGAAAGGGAGCGCCGTCCATACATCACTACCACATATGACTCCCTGGCTGGTTAAAGATTGACCTGGTTTAACTTGTAGCACACGTTTGATGACCATGCGCTTTGTATGTAGAGCCAGAAAACCGTCGTAGAAACTTGCGTAGCCACGCATGAACATGAGAGCTTTGAACACAGAAGCCTGAAACGCACATTTACATAGACTTTTCATTAAAAGTGGTCACTTCAAAGTGAGTTGCCGAAGGCGGTGCGAACAAATTTCAACGTGTTTCCCCTTCAAAGTGTGACTCAGCAAATTTGCTACGGAAATAGGAAACAGGTCAAAATGTTCATCAATATGGAGCTCCAGTTAAACGATAGACTGATGGATCAGCTGCACAGCCTGGAAGCACAAGAACATGAGGGGCAGAGAAAGCTTCAATGGAAGAGATACCGACTTTCGTACTTTCCACACTGACTTTCTTGTCTCTGCATGACAACCTCTGCCATTCCAAGAAGATCCAGTCACTACATTCATTGTCATCCCAATGTAACTATTTATTAATTGGATGTGTACAAACACAGACTCACTCTCTGTGTTAGCGCTGCTCGAGCATAAAGGATACTGTCTTCATTCAGTGAGGAGAGGAAGGCTAAGATGCTCCTTTGATTCTGCTTTTGCTTGCACCCCGGCATGTACAAACCACCACCCACTGAATACTCATGCAAACTTTACAAAGACAGGAGTTTTCATTAAACTTTCATGAAAATGGCGTAAGTTCTGCATAAGACTAGTGAGTTTAAAGGATCGTACATTTCAGAATGTCAGTGAACAGGAAGGTTTTAAGAAAAAGTTACAATTTTATGATTTTTCCCTAAAAGTTGACATCAGCCACCCAGCTGTCACCCAATTTTGTAGTGGCGCCATCTCTGCCTGGCCCCTGATAGCCGCCTGACTTCCACCATCTACATTCATGACCACGTCAATAGTTTTCTAAAAATCATGAAATCTTGAAGGTTGCGCACTGGCATTTGTATTTATGAACATAACATTACCTTTAGAGAATCAGAAGGAGGCAAAAACAATCTTCTAATTCAATGTTGGAGTTACTTTATATACTCTGAGCTACCCTAAACCTGCGTGTCTTTTCAGATTTAACTAGATCAACTAGAGATCAGATTATAAAAGTAACATAACCACTTTACACCTTCTGCCCTTTTAGTCTCTGTGGCTGAGGCATTGGTATATTTTTGTCATGAAGCAATCAAGGCTAATGTTTCAGTTTTCCACTGTTTCCTCTACAGCTCATCAAGCTAATGGTTACTTGGCAGAGCAGAGTGGTCACCAGGCGGTACCTCTTGCTTTCAGAGAGCTGCGTTTTCCTACCAAGCTTACTGGGTGTGCAACAATCTAAAAGTATCTGCAGGATGCAGTTTTCATGATATTTCTGATAAAAGGTGTAAAAACTAAGAGGCTGCAAGGTGATACTAATTAGTAAATATTTTTTTAAGTTATTACAACTGCAAAGATGATAAAAAGCTTTTCCAATTAACACGTTTATATAAACCCAGCAAAACTCTTGCCAGTTTGCAAGCACTGGTTGGTTGCTTTTAAAGACAGAGATAATAATTTATTTTATTTATTTCTTTATTTTTTCACAGTTTCCCTGGAAGAGTCTGCTTTGGCGTCGGGGCAAAGGTTTAAATTAGCCCCAGCTATCAATAAATTTGCCTCAGGGATGAACTGTCTGGCTGGTAAATAAAATAAAACAGCTCTGTTCTGTGAAATCCCACAACTCCCAGAAAGAAAAGCTGGTGCTTTATGGAACACAATCTAGTATAACTACCAGGGTTGAAGCCACATTTAAAGTCCTCATCCGATCATCCTTTAATCTCATTTAAAAGCATTCCAAGTTGTCTTTTAAATAGAACTATGCAGTTTTTAGCCAAAATCAAATAAACAGCAGCAGATGTTAATTGGAAATTTACCTCGAAGTTGTTGGGAGGACTGTTGGCATGAAGTAACCCCACTCCCACTCCCCATCACCCATCTATTTACATGCTCTCCCGCTAGCTTACAGCCCCTCACAACCCCAATCTAATATTACCAATGCAACAAAATTAGTGAGCTATATTGGAGCTATCCAGCCATACAGTTTTTAGCCAGATCGGACGTGGAAAAGAAAGACGTAAATGAATTTATCTGTGGATGCATTTGAAAGGAGTGGGGACGGGAGCTTGAGTGTATTTTTCTACGTCACAAATGTGCAATAATTAGTTTAAAATAAACTCAGAAAAGCAATTTTGAGCTTAATTTTTCTAATGTTCAAAGCACTAACACGTTGAAGTGGTTCTCTAATAAAAATAAAATAGGCCTTTTTTTGCTGTTTGTCAAAGCAATAATGTAAGAATGAGTGTGGATAGCAGCTCTATTTTTTACACAAACCTGTGGGAGGGTTTGCTCCTGCAATGAGGTTCTTAAGAATGAAACTAATTAACATAAATCTTGAGCTCAGTGATGTGGAGGTTTTTCTACCATCATGTCAGCTAAAGTGGGCATCATCTTGATATGATGGAGTCATCTGCAGCGAAGTAAAGCCCTAGGAAGTTCATGCTTGCAGTGCCAAATCATCTGTGAAATCTGCAGACCGGCAGATTCTGGAAGCATCGAAGAAACCTCCAGTTTCCATAAAAATGGGAGCTATTAAATAACCTTAAAGATTTAATACAAAAGATGTTATGCTACATTTTGAAGCCTTATTGGGATGCATTACTTTTAATTGCACTTGCTCTTTGAGGATCCATTCTGCCCTCCAGCTCTCTTTTTCTACTTTTGGTTCCCCTCTTTGATACCCTGTCCTCTGGAGTACAGCTGAATCAGCGAGGGAAAGAGCTTTTGCTGCAGCAGCTGACTGCAAAATTAAGCAAAATAAAAATCACATCATCTGTTCTGTATAGATTCAGCCCAATGCAGTGCTGAAGGGGAATTGGGAAGTGATAGAAATATAGATAGAAGGAATCATTTGAAAACTTTTTTTGTTCTTGAAAACATTTACAGCTGCATAATCTTTCTGACTATAGCCTTCATCGTGGAGTATTTTTTGACTTACCCTTCATTACTTGGTCTCAGGGGATAAATCCATCCCACCTCGATCTTTCCATCACTTTGATGTGAAAAGCTATGGCAGCCAGAAGAGAAGAACAAAAGCTGAGGTGCAGGCTTTTTATCATTGCGCAACCCTCCTCTTCCTTCCCTTCTGCATCATCATTACAGTGACCCACTTATCTGCTTGCTTTCCATCTCTTTCAATTCCTCCTCTCATATTTTCTAATCACTTCTTATTTTTGTGCAGCATCTCTCTTTCAATGTTGCTGTATTGGTTTCCAATATGAAATACATCGTTTATTTATCTTTCGAGCACTCTGCAGAGCTCACGGATTTAAGTTCTGCCAAACCTTCCAACATGAATGACATTTATTCATAAATAATTATCAAAGTATCATCAGCATAAATCTGTGGCTGGGCAGCCTCTTTCTACTCTTCTGCATGCATGCAGAGAAACCATTCACTTCTGATACTTCTTGTTATGCCACTGGTGCAGATACTTCTCGCCAAGATTCCAGTCTAAGTACTAAGTACTTCAAAGTTAAAAAAAAACTTCCATATTTCCTCTCAGAAAAAGGTGTGTAATACCTTATTGACATATATTTTTGAATAAAGTCATCAATTAGTGGAAAATGTAATCATTAAAACTGGAAATAGAATTTCATTTGTCATTTTGTTCAGAAAACATTTAACTTCCAACCTAAAATGCAGGAGCAGAGAATTAGTTTTTGGTTATTTTAGCTTCAGGGAAAAAGAGACCAGCTTATGTTCCAATAAACTGGTTGCTCAAGTTCATACAAAAGCAACAATAAAAAGAAACAACAGCAAAAAGGTTGTCAGAATGAAGTGATTGCCCAACTCTTTGTTGGAGGAAAATATTTGAATAGATTTTGACTGCAGTTTGTTTTGAATCTCAAGGTTGGGCAGCTTGCGTTAGTTTTGATTTCACCTCATCTCAGACGGAGGAGACTGACAATGCTGGCGGCTGTTGAGCCGTCAGTGAAAACATGTCTGACACACATGAGCAGCACTGGCACACAGAAAACACAGACTGCCAACCTTCTCTCAGTTTTCCTCTCCCATCAGTTCTCCTAGCTGTTGAACAGGACAAATTTTGTTCAATCTTTTTAATTTCCATTGTTTGTGTCCACCACATTTTTCCTGTCAACTTTTGACAAAGAAAAGGATTTCCTTCCACAACATCACCCTCAGTGTTTATCTGCATGCTATCTCTGCGTGTTCATTCTTTAACACACTCAATCTGTTGCCCCGACACAGGCCTTTTCCAACAGGACATTGATAGTGGCCGAGGTCTCAGTGTATATGTGCCTGTCACTCAGCATTTGCATGTAGTTGGCAGCTGCCTGCATCAATGCTTCGCACAGACTGTGTTTGTAGTCATCACCAGTCGCAGTGATGGAGGGTGATGGATTGCCTGCTGACTGGTGGAATGGTCAGACACACACACGGTGAGTGATGGCACAGGCGGTCGGACGGACAGCTTTGTCCTTTGGGCCTCAAACCTTTCAGGAAGTAACTCAATAAGAAAGGTTGTCTCTTGAGAGACCTTTCTAATCCCCTCTCTGTTATTATTTTTACATAATTGAAAAATTTGACACAACTCTGTATTTTATCCAGGCTGGGGACTGGCACAGGGAGAGCCAGACTTGGGCCCTCTTGTGGCAACGTAATTATGCAGTAGCATGAATGGTCTTGCCCAAGGACCCATACTGGATGAAGCTCATCACACCCCTAAGGTTCCCATGCACCATTTCTGCACTTAGGCCACTGAGCCATCCAGCCACCTATTAGCTGAAAAAATACTAAAGAAAATATTTTGATCTTTACTTTTTTTATTAAGATGTTTCAAAAAACATATTTAGCTTAAAATCAAACAAGTGTTTTATTTTGTTTTTGCTTTTATATGTGCAATTATTTTACTGTCACTAATTACTATTTTACTTTTTGATTGTTTTAACCTTTTAGTTGTTTTTAATGTACATTGCCTTGTTTGCGTGAATGTTAAGGCGCCCATATAAACAGATTTGATTTGAACACAGTTTTATTATCTGCTAAAAGAAAAAAAAATGTTTTATGTTTGTCCACAATATATGTTTAATCATTCTTGAGGTTTGTCTCATTATTCTTATTTTGAGGAAATGTAACTGAAAATTCAGTTTAAACAGTGCATGTCAAAGACTAAACAAGATTTCCTGCTGTAAAAGTGTGACGGCTTTGCTTTTTGATTGTTTTTAAGGTCTACATTGACCTGAAGAGGGGTCATTGGTTGGTACAAGCGTGACTTAAGAGTAGCTATTGCATGTTATGGAGGATTCAGGTCAGATAACATACTTTCCAGGAAGCATTCATTTGGACTACTCCATGTTAAAACATCCAAGCAGATCTCTTTTTTTTCACAATATGATACCCCCCCAACATGTCTCAGAAATCTGTGTAAACCTCTGACGTATGTTCGCCTCCAAACAGCTCTTTTCTTCTTTTACACAGTGCATTTGCATATAACTCTAGCTCTGTTGCTTATGCTTATGCTTATGAAAACACAGACACATAAAAATGTGGCACTCTTAATATATGCAACCGCATTCCCATCTTTCCCTGCCTTTTATTGTCAAGTACCGCACCAGAGGTGGTCCAGATCAAGACCCTTTTGCAGAGATTTCAGAGAAGCAGGTTGAGGGGGAAGCTTGTTTGAAGAAGGAGATGCTTAACATGCTGGATGTGTTAATGTCCTTTAACAGCCCTGGAATAAAGATGTAGGTGTCTGGCGTGTACATGCAGAAATCCAATGTATGTCTGAAAATGCAGCCAGATTTGACTGTTTTTATTAGGAAAGCGTGAATTTTAATTTGTATAATTTAACTTTGTATTACTGTAGCTGTCGTCTAAATCCAGTTTTGTGCACATCCACCCACCTACGCAAAACTGAACACAGTGACTGAGCTTTGATGCTGGAAGCCAAAGTCATCCTGGTTTTTTGTGTTTGAATATCACTCTGTGCTCCTGGCTGAAACACACAGGGGCCCTTCAAGATGCTTTAACACACACACAAGGAGGAGTTTTCTTTTCTTCTTTGGGTAACTGTGAGAAAGAAGACATCAATATGAGCACACAAAATGAATAATAAAATGAATGTTAGCTCTACTCTAGAATAGTTTAACATGTTCAAAACACTATGACTTGTTTTTAAGGTTCAATAAATGTGTGTGATTTTGCTTTTGTCGGCATTTATCAACTAGTATTTATAAAGACAAATAAAGAGAAACAATAAAAGAAAAAAAAACGTTTTACATAAACGTTACCAAGTTGAGCTGATTGACTACCATTTACATATTAAATTACTTGAGAAATACTTCACAGTGAAAGATAAAAATAAAACAAAAAAACGTACAAAACCTGAGCAAACATCAACTAGAATTGTGATAGGTTTGATTATTTTTTACACCCTTTTGTTTTGTGAAAATCTCAATGGAAGTTAGACAAAAAAATGTACAGATTTTCACTAGGATTATGCTGTAAAGAAGAGGCGGAGGCGTTTGGATCCATGTGCAATTGGTTTAATGGCAAACACAAGCAGACGGGGGCAAGACGTACTCAAAACAGGCAGAACACAAGGCGAGTCCTGGCATATATATTTCTTTATTTACTTTAATCTTTAAAGACGCATTCCGATCAAAATTGTGTTTCTGACATTTTCTTGGGGCATTTTTCTCATGACAGAGCACATATTTATGAAAAGAAAATTAAGCTTAAAATTGTATTATGAGTATTTCTTTATTCAAATTGCTTTGAACCAAGAGTAGATGAAAAAATGCCATGGGAAATAGCTAGTAGGTGCCAGCCTCAAGTTCCATTCTCCACCCCATTTTGATGCATCCACTTGTGCACAAATAGATCCATGTACATCAAAAATTATGATTTTTGTTAGCCTAACATTCAGTTATTGTTCACTTATAAGCTTCATATTGTGTCACAGTTAAAACTATTTCATTATGTTTAGCATAATTATATATAAAGAGGCTGCTACTAAAACATCTACTTCACCAAATGGAAAAATCTGGAAGTTACTTCATGCAGTAGCAGAAGGGAAAGGTTGATCCTCCCAGCACGTTTCCTCTGCAAAAGCCTTGTGGTGGAAGAAAATGAAGCATTTGAACATAGGTCCTTTGAAGTGGTTGTGAGCACCACTAGCCACTGAGGCAGGAACGACCCAACCCAGTCACATTTCCCTGTTATGCGCTTTCTGACAGTCAAATTTACAGCACAATTAGACTGTGAAGAATCAAAGAAACTGTGGTTTCAGAGCTCACTTTACACACAAATGGTTTCATTTAACTTCTTTTTTTCTTTGCCCATTTTTCTCATTTTGTTCATTGATACTGTAATGTATCCCAGTCTCTCCATCAATGAGTTTTTGTTTGTGTTACAGGAGGATGACATGCCCGATGTAGAGATAGACATTGATGACTTGTTGGACGTAAACAGTGATGATGAAAGAGCCAGCAGAGTTCAGGTTAAAAGCTTTCTGTTATATTCTTATACCATCTGTTCTCATGTACAGGTATGAGAATGCTAAACATTTTTCTGAACAAGTATGCGAAATTTACATAAAAAGGGCATTAAATGCAGCCCAAAAGCCTAAAATGTTCTTTCAAAACAAATAACAAGCTTAAAAACAGGATAAATGTACACAGCAGGTAAGTCAGTAATTCACTAATTCATGCTGTAAGGAACAGCAAAGCTCCCATCAATCACAAAGCAAACTAGAATAAAAGTAGCCTTTGTATAAAAAAAACAAAGCTGCACTTGTTTGAAAACTCTGCTGCAACATGTCATGATCCTTAAAACTTGTGTTCTCCTTTCCACAGAAATCACTGAAAAACTGCTTCAAACCACAAGATGTGAGTATTTTTTTAAGTGGCTCTGATCTTTGCATACAATGTAATCTCTAAGTTCATGGTCTTTTCACCTTTTTTGATTTCTAAATGCACAAAAAAAAAAAAAAAAAAAAAAAAAGAACGACACCTATGCCTTTTGTCTTTCCATTGCCAAACCTGTCTGGATTTCTTTTGGGTATCTTGGTTTGTACTTATGGGTGTGTGCACATGACATGATAAATGACTGGGATTAAATGAGAAGAGTTGAGCTATTACGGCGATTAAAGGTCTTAAAAAACAATGACATTACATCAGTGTACAGCAATCCCACTTGGGCCAAACTTCTCATCAGTCCTCAGTGAATGTGAGTACGTCTCTTACAGTCACAGCAAGGTTAGTATATAATACTACACCGACGTTTAGCCAAGTTAACACATTTAACATCTATGCATACACACCTACATTCAAACAAACACAGTAATCTCATGTGTTGAGTCGCACTATCAAGATATGTTTTGAAAATAAGATTGGAAGTCACGTTAGACACATTTAATCTATGAAAAAACAATAGAATTAAACTGGGGAAGAAGCAGCTTATTTGTGAGATCTAGGTACAGCTACAGGAGAACAAGAATTGGAGAAGTAATAGAGAAGAAGGAGCAAAATAAGTCTTTTGAGATGTTAGCTCATTCATTCATTTTCTGAACCGCTTTATCCCTTTCGGGGTCACGGGGCTGCCGGAGCCTAACCTGGCTACTCATGGGGACACCCCTGGACTGGTTGCCAGTCTGTCGCAGGGGCCACATTCACACACTCACATCCACACCTAGGTAGAATTTAGAGTGACCAATTAACCCATGAAGCATGTTTTTGGATGGTGGGAGGAAGCCGGAGTCCCCGGAGAAAACCCACGCATGCACGGGGAGAACATGCAAACTCCACACAGAAAGGTCCATTGTTGACACTACTTCAAGTCTTGAACTTGATACCTTGGACTTGAACCAGGAACCTTCTTGCTGTGAGGCAAGAGCGCTAACAACTGCGCCACCGTGCAGTCCAGATGAGCAAGTGAGATGTTAGCTGTTTTTTCAAAAATCTGTCTAAATCTGTGATAGTAGGCATTTCTCCGTTGCTGAGAAAATCAATACAACCTCACTGGTGAGCCATATCAACGTGCTGATTAGATAGCATGATTGCAAAAGTGTGCCTTAGACTGGCCACAAAAAAGGGTCACTCAGTTTTGCCTTATTGGGGACTCAGTAAACTGGTCAGTATCTGCATGACCACAATATGCATCATGCAGTGCAACACACTCCTACAGTATCTCGCCAATCTAACATTTAAAATAATGACATGATTACTTTAGTCTAAGCTGGTCTGCAATCAAATTGACAGGCAGAGTTTAAAGATCAGAGAGGCTTGGGTGATTTAGTTTTAAACCAGAATCCTTTAATTGCTTTTGATAACTGTCTTGAACTGTATCCATCCTGTGCCAATTATTTGTTTGTGTTGATGGGTTTTCATGTGTGCTAATCCATCACACTTCTCTTTTTCTACAGGAATTTGTTCGCGAGCTGCTGTGCAGGATAAAGGGAATGAGCAAACTCAGTGCTCCAACCAAGAAGGGTCTATAAGGGCAAAACCATCAACAAAACATTAAGCAACATCATCTCAGCTCTACCAACTTCATCCACTGAGCAAGAACTGTCATCGCACCGAATAATTCATCCGACGATTAATACCTACTTTGCAAATTAAAAACTTGCTCCTTAAAATCCATAAATTAGCACTGGCCATTCACGTCACAAAGAATAACATGTTTTATTGTGATATTTGACTGTTATAAGGTACACATACTGTACATAACAGAACCAACAAAAGTTGTAATAAGCCACAGGAAAATGTTAATTTGAATGTGTCAGAATGGAAATGTGCTTTAATATTAATACATAGTTATTTTAAACTACTTTTAAAACAAAAAGCAGCCATTAAGAATAGGATTACTTTTGAGAAGTGATGGAAAGCGGTAGGTCTGGATATGCTGTAGCACTGTGAAGTGCTTCACAATTTTGTTTTATAAATAAGGTGTTTTTCTGTTACGTCTTTTTTAAATTATATGATATGGTATGTTGCAGTTTTAATGTTTAAATGAATCAAATGTGGTTTCCAGCTTATTTTGTTAGTGTCAGCCGCCTAAGTGATTGCATTATTATGTTTTTTAGAAGCAAAACTTCCCGCCAAAATGTTGTTCTAAGGTTTTTGCAAATTTAATGGGTTTTGCCTTTTTTGTACAAGACTGCAAATCACTGTATCGTTTGTAGCTTGAAGAGCAGGAAATATGCTTGTTTTCAAGCTTCTTCAAAAGATGATGAACAGTTGGCCATTAGGATTTTTTGCTCAAAACTCCCACATATCTGTTTTTTGCAATTTTGCAGTGCGATTTTTTTGGGATAATTGCTGTAAGAGTACTGTGGGTCAATTTCATCTTCATTCTTTCAGCAGTGATCCTTAAATACCTATGGCCAAAAAGTGAAAGCAATTGAGTCAGAACCAAAGGGCGACTTGAAACACTGACACTTTGACCTGTTATGGACTGTAAGCACTACATCCTAAATCGTATGCATCACCGAGGTGTGTGTGATCCAGCTTTTGAAAGAGATTAAGTTTGGTAACATGTCTGAAAGGGTACAGAACCATAGGGATTTTTACACATGTTTTAGAAAATATGTTGTAAATCTTAGGGTTAAAAGATTATTTTAAGGATTTAATTTTGCTAATACCTGCACTAACATTCTGAAAAACCTGTTAGCTCTGGTACAATCACGCCTCCCAATATGGATGGGGCTCAGTCCCATTTAATTTCCGAGCAGTTGACGATAGGACAAACTTTTAAATAGAGACATACCCTTAGCTGCCAAAGACAAACACCAAACAGTTAGGTTTTGACATGACAACTGAGTCACACTGGTTCTGCATGCTAGAAACACAGGCACAAACACTAATAACTAGCTAATAACCTTATATTCAAGCAAAAAAAAAAAAAAAACAAACATTTGCTTTGACCTGGCTATGTACGACTGTAGATATTTTTCTTTTGAGGCAACGTGAGTATCACGTTCAATAGAATCCAGGAATTTTTTAAGTGGTGCTGTTTTTGATGTTCTTCCCAGAATCTAGATATGTAAAAAAATGTTTTCAAACAATACTGGAGAAAAGTGTTTGTGAGAAATGTCTGTGTCTAAAACTCTGTCCTCTGTGCATCTTTTTTTTCATCTATGCTGGCCTGGTTAGGCTCCATCTCAGTGAAAAAGTACTGTTTATTTAGTTCAAAACCTGCTATTTTGTAGTTCTGAACTCAAGCGCGTAACTGATGTAAAAGCCATTAGTGAAATTTGAGAACCGTCCAAGATTCCTGCAAAGGCGCTGTCTGGGATTTTCTTGCAAATAGTTTAGGGGCGAGACATACACAAAAATATTTATGGGATTTCATATGATAACTATTTTGAAAGTGACCATATAAGAAAGCTTTATGTTTGCATGTTTTCGAAGTAGCATGTTGAGGGGCACTCTTACTTTATAGAGGTTTGTTTTTCATTTTTTAAATTCTTATTATTATTGCTATCGATACAATTTGGACTGTTCCATTTTTCAGCAAAATTTGTTCTGTGTACTAACAATAAGAATACAGTTTTTTTAATGTAATGTTGTGTGTTATTTGGGTTTGCTGATAATAAAAATTACAAAATGACTAAATTATTGTTATTGTAAATATTTTATTTTAGACATAGATGAATGACAACCTGTATATAGAAAGCAGTACCCCTGGCCAAAAGAAGCCAATGACGGTATGGAAGAGACTAAATGAAGCTACAAAGACACCAGTTTTCCCAGTTCCTGATCCTTATTGCATTCTGACCTCACTGGGCCCAAACTATAAATGGTTCACTGTTGTTGATCTGGCAAATGCTTTTTTCTGTCTCCCTTTTGCACCTGAAAGCAGGAAATATTTTGCTTTTTATTATAAGGGTTGCAAGTTGCAGTACCAAAGACCACCACAAGGGCTTAAGTGTATTCCAGGCATTTTCAATCAGGCTTTAAAGATAATATTAGAAGTTGTGATTCTTCCTGAAGACTGTTTATTGGTGCAGTACGTTGACGACCTGCTTTTGGCAGCACCTACAGCAGAGACATGTTTACAGGCCTCGTCCATATTTCTGAGAAGATTATGGACCTGTGGCTTCAAAATGTCCATGAAAAAGCTGCAGTGCTGCAGAAAGTCTGTCACTTAACTAGGACTCACTGTTTCTGCCCAAGGTTCTGCAATGTCAGCGGAACACAGATCTTCCATTTTGAAACATCCCAAACCTCAGACCGTCAGAAAGGTGTTCATTTATTGCAGTGCTCCTTTAGATTCACTGGAAACCAGACGGCCACACTGTGGGATTAGCAACACTAATTAAGAAAACAGCACACATCATCATAGGCCATCCACTCATCATTTTGAAAGAACACTCCATTTTAGCATATGTGGCCTCCACTGCAATCAACAACTCAGACAGACCAGGATGATAAAGGAACTCACAACACCTCACATTCAACATACTCATCAAGGTATAAATATGACAGATTGTACACACGTGGACAAAATTGTTGGTACCCCTCAGTTAAAGAAGGAAAAACCCACAATTCTCACTGAAATCACTTGAAACTTACAAAAGTAACAATAAATAAAAATTTATTGAAAATTAAATGATCAAAATCAGCCAGGGTAAAATTGAACACATGCGTAGATATTTATAGGACAAAAAACTGGCTAAAATGTGTGTATCCAGCAAAATGAACTGGGTTCAGGCTCTCCCATTGGCTCTTTTAACTGTTAGAGTCTGAACCGAACCACAGGTTTCTCTCCATATAAGCTCTTGACAGGTCGCCTGATGCCAGGTCCTGCAGCTACCTTCCACCCCTGCAGGAGATGCCACTTCCAGACCTGTCATGTAAGCCATACTGGTAACAATTGCACTCCCTTGTCTCTAACATCTCTTCACAGGTAGCAGATCCTGCCTGCAATGACCCACCAAAGGATCCAGAACCGTTCACTTGTGTTTATAGCTTCACTGATATCACTTTTTCATGCTAAGACCTGCAGAGGACAAAAAGTGACTTTTTTCTTTTTTATTCATTTTTTCTTCAATTCTTCAATTTCATTTTTTACTGTTTCCTTATTGTTTAACCGCTTTTTACCCCCACCATGCCCTCTGATTGGAGAACCTGGGATTCCCCAGGTCCAAGAGGGGGAGGGCAGCATTGGGAATTTTCTTTGTATTGCTTGTATATACATATTTTTTGTTTTGATTTTAATGTTTGAAGAAGCCCGATGGACAAACCCAACCCACTGTAATGAAACACACCCAGATGAAGGTAACCACACACACACGCCAATATAAAACACCTTATTAGACACAGGCGAGACACGTGTGAAGCCGCCAAAGAGATGGTGGCGGGCTGGTCGGGAGTACCAGGAATCAGGCTGTGGGCATACGACCAAGGGGTAAGAGTAACAATACCACAAAGTACTAGCACCATTTTTACAATTCCATTAACCACTTTGAAGGGATTTCGGAAAGGTACAGCGACGACTGGGAAAGGATGGGAGAACTGGTGGTAAGCATGCAAAATGAGGATGTGGACAGTTGGTTTAGCAGAAAAGGCCGCGCACTACTTAAGGTGGTCCCAGGGCCCCTGGATTCAGACTGTATTGTTGATTTAATGAATAACACCAATCCGCAGAACCCCAACTGCACCAGATGGGACAGAGTGTATCCTTTGGTTCCGGCTTTGAAAAGAAAACCTATTTTTTGATAGGCTGGCAATTTCTGGCAATTTAGGCTACTGGCAATTTCTCTTGTGTTAACATTTCCACAGGTGGAGCACATAAATTAGGACAGGTAAATCAATCTTGGTGTTCTGATGTTGTGCATGTGACTAACTTTCCCCTCACAGCCATGTGGACATGGTGGTGGTGTGGTAAGAATCAAGTATGATAAACGTCCCTAGAATGTTGACAGAATTCATTATGTACATTATAACATAAAAAGACTAAATGATTATATACAAGCAGACTTTGAAGCTATGAAAGAACAGCTGACGCAGACTCACTGATGACCGTCCAGGACAGGATTGCTCTTAACATGCTCTTGGCCGAAACAGCAGGTGTATGTGATATTTTATGAGACATGTTTGACATCTGATTAACTTTTGGGTCTTTTTAAATGCATTTATTGAGTGTTACTAACAAATAAAGCAAAATTCCTAACACGATAAATTCTTTTGGGTGTTGAAAATAAGAAGGTTAAGAGCTCCAAATAAATCTTTGCTGAGAGGCAGTTTAACTTACACAGATGTTGATTCCACCCACGACAGAAAGTTTATTTTTTAACCCTGTTTTACTAGAAGTGCTTTTGTGTGCCATTCTAATTGTTTTGCAGCACTGTCATATACATTTTTGCAGTTACAGCTTAAATGTGGCCTCCTTCGGAGGCCAAGAGAGGGAATGAAGAAATTAAGTCTTAATAAACAAATACTTATGTGTGTGTCATAATAATTCAGTATTAACCAGTATGAAAATTTAGTGTTAAAAGTGGTAAACTTGGTAGACATTGAATACTTAAACAAAAGTGTTTGTCATGGTTTAAACTTTGCAGACATTTTTATGATTGTGTGAATGAATGATAGGATAGTTTCTCACAGCATACAAGGTTAGTTCATATAGGGAGTATGCTGCTTTGAAACAAATGTCTGCAGGCGGGAGTGAACGGAGAGATGACAAGGAGTTAACGAGGAACAGAGCCACCTGCGAAAGGATGGGAAAAGGCGGACGGTGGGAAAATGCATCTCCAGGGAGAAGATCCAACCTCTTATTTTGATCCAACCTTCTTTTTGCATATTGTATATAAAACTCTGGGTCAAAGGGAAAAAGGGTGTCTCTATTCTTCTTCTCTATGCTTTGGTAGATGTAAATCCGGATCAGCTCACAATTATTTAGGCTAATTTAGAGACATTTTTATTAATATTATAATTGAATAAAAAATATAATGTGTCCCTTAAACACACAGGTTACAAAAGCAGGATCATTGTCCAAACCTGAACCACCCTCACATGGGGATGAGTGCTGAAACTTGGTGCCAAGTCAGTTCCGATGCTTTGTTTTGGACATGACAGTCACTTGTTTTTCTCTTCAGTTTTTCCGTACAAGTTTAGCCAACCATTTGACCTATTCAAGTGGTTGCGGGCGGGTTCATATAGAAATGGCTGTGTCCTGAAGCTTCAGTCCAAAAGGGTGAAGCAAAGGAAAGTGAGCAGTGAGATACACGTGTACTTCCGCTTGTGTGAAGATGGAGATGCAGAGCTGTAGTAACTGTCAGAAAGAATTAAATAAAACATCTTAAGCACATTTATGTGCTCTCCTTTACCATGTGACACTGCTTTGTTACATTTATATGCTTTACAAACTGGCTTTTTATTTTTTGTTTTTAATTTTATTTTTCATCTTTGAAGTACCTGTGCCACCCTTTGGGGACCAGAAGAGTTTCAGTCAATCATCAATCTTCATTTATGTAATACTTTTCATACTTGGTGTCCAATGAAAATGATAATTACACAAAGAAAAATATTACATAACAAGAAAATTAGATTATAGATGGGGTCACCCCCCCGACCCACACAAACCCCACCTTTAAAGTACCAGTTCAGCACCAGCACCTATAATTTATAATTTATCTGTAATTTATAATTTCCTAATTTTCCTTTGAGTTTGAGAAAATAACGTTTTTTAAATTATTTATTTGTATCAATACATAAGTAAACACAAACAAAGAAAGCATACTGCATATGGCCTTTTTTTCAAAATACCGCTTCTAATTAAACTGATACTTTTTGTGTCCACTAGATGTCCTCCTAGAGCAAATGAGGCTTCATGAAGCACTGCACTGGAGTGAACCACAGCCAAAAGCCACAAAAATAATTTGCAATATAATTTTTGAGGCAATATGCCATAGTATTATTCATGATATGTTGGGTGACTCGGTTTTTGTTCACAGCAATGTTAGTTTAAGATGCAAAAGTATTGACATGAGGGTCAAAAAAGTACCTTATATTTACACACATTTTTAGTGTAACATAGTATAACTCTACTGTAAAAAACGTAATAATCAACAAATTTAGCATTTAAAAAAACAGCAAGTAGTCACTTGAAAAAACAGAATAGATGCTTTACTCTCACCATAAAGTTAAAGCTAAAAAAATTAACTTGAACTTTTTTCCGCCAAAAGTGTTTTTGAGATATCATGGCAGCCATTTAGAAATACAGTAAGCAGGAAAAATCCTTCTACTGCCTCTAGTGGAATGATGATGAACTACAGGACAGAAAGCTAGTTACATATAATAAGTTTTTACGGAAAGGTTGGATCATGCTGATCGAGATAAGAGTCTCAGAAATACATGTATCATAGGGGTAAATAAAGCAATGTATACAGAATACCTGTAGGGAGAGATCAAGAAAAATGTTAGTAGTTTATTTGTGAATTCAAAATCAATTAATGGGATACATTGAAATCCTCAAAGACATCAGCAGGGACTTACCATCTAAGCACAAAACCGATTCCTGTCTTTGGATCCTGGTGGAGTCCATGAGGTCAGTCTCATGAGAAGATAAAATGGCAAATAAATAGAAAATGATTGCTTTAAAGGGGAAATGTCTGACCATGATTTTATCTAATGTTGCATGGTGAACCCTGGAAAACTGAGGCAGACAAGGGCATACGGGCAGGAAGTAATGTAGTTATCTTGGATGGGCACACCAGACAAGTACTGTTCTACATGTGAGGTGGCATAGAGCCAGCACCGCTACCCTATGTCAGACGAAAGTAATAAATAAATATAAGTACAAAAATACAAATGTATAAATACAAATAAAATGTGCTCTTAGGGCCTGGCAGCCACACGCGTGGACATCACATTTTGCCCTGTTTTTGTGATTTGGCGCGACTATATGTAGAGGGTTAGCTAAAATATCAGCTCAGGTCTTAAGAGGTTCATAAATTAAACAGATGAAAAGTCCTTGGATGTAAAGAAAACTAAATTAAGGGAAAATAATCAGCTAAAAGAAAACTGCAGACTCTGCAGGTTACCTTTGGGTAAAATGATGAATGGGTTAGGGGAGAAACAACCTCAACAAAGGCTTTCAGAGTGACTAAAGAAGATCACTTCCTGCAGGAAAAAAGGGGAAATAAGCCAGAAGAAAGAGAATGCTGTAACTGCAGTGAATGCAGACAAATAAACACATAAGGTAGGAGGAGCAGAGGGCTCTGTTATGCCACAAAGAACAGAAAATCAAAAATTCACATTAAAATGCAAGAAAGAAATATGATGGGTGAGGCAAATAGAGGTTACATATTAGCAAAATAATGTTTTTCCAGATTGATGTGCATGATTGATGAAGATAAATTAAAGAAAAATAAATTTTGCAGTTGGGTTACTTTAACAGCTATGAACATAAATCCATACAAAATGCAATATTGTTCCTAAAGTCCCACCCGATCATCCTTTGACCTGTTGTAAAAGCATTGACAGTGGTCTTTAAATTATGATTATAACGTTTTTAGCCAAAATCAAACTGTGTTGTTTTCTAGGACATAGTTTCTGCAGAGCCACAATAGTTCCTGAAAAAATTTCCTTTAAGTTGTGGGCGGGACCACTGGAGCGGAGGAAGCCCCTCCCTCCCTTCCCTAGTGCTGATAGCTTGGAGCATTGAGCTTGTGGCCCTCCCAGAGTATTCTCTTCATCTCAAATAAGTTATTTTTCAAACTGCATTTTTTTGTCTTCTCTTGATTTACAACAATTTGAATAAAAAAATATTCAGATATGCAATTCTGAGCTCAAGTTTCTTAAAATCTGTCCATAAGAAAAATGTCACAAGAACATGTTAAAAACACAATTTTCATCAGACAGTCTGCAAGATGCATTTTTTTCGCTTCCCATCAAGGAATCAATGTCTTCACACATTTTTTCCACTAATATTTTCATGGGTAAGTACCTTTTTGTATTCCTGTAGTTTCCAGTGTGTTCCTTGTTGTGCAGAGGAGTGTGACATAGTTCAGTAGGACATTCCTGTGTGCTGTCTGATTCTGTAAAGAGCTCATCAGGGTATGACATTATTACTCATTGTGTGCATGAGTAGCCTTTCTCTGCTTGTCTAGTCCCATATGGAACATACCACTGGCTCGGTGGATCCTGTTGCTAGGTAGAAAGGGTTATAGATGTCTGACAGAAATCAAGATTGTAGTTAAACAGGCAGCGTACAAGATAAACCCTAATAAACCAATAATTACGGTGTCTTGTTTGTGCATTCTCACATAAGATATTCCCAGAAGAAGGTGTCAGCTTTTTTTAGATTTTTGTGAAAGCATGAAGTCTTTATTTGAGTGGGGACAGCAAACATACTCTCCCCACTGGTCCATTCCCAAACAGGAATGTGAATTTGCGAAAGCGTGCAGTGCAGCAGGGAAGAGCTGTGTGTGGCTTTAAATTCCATGACCCACTTTTCACAGCTGGGGTTGCCTGGCAGGGTGTGCTCGTGCATGCTGCCTTGAATAATTGGGATTGCAAGGTGAATGTGAGGAGAATAGTTAAGGACAAGCTTTAGTCAACTAGCTGTGCAGCAGTGACTTTCTGAAAACAAATGAATCAGAGAGTCAGCTGTTTGTCAGGCAGAAAAGGTATGGGTAAAAGAAAAAAGACCAAACTGAAAATGTGGCACCAAAGCAATTCTACGTCCTCCTTCCTTGAATGGAGTGTCCCATCACAGAAGTACCTCACAGAGGCTGAAACAGAGAAAGGGCTGACTGTGAATATGAAAAGACAGATGTCTGGTAAGGTGCTAAAGAGAGGTGAGGCACAGGGGACGCCTGCAGCATCTTTGGAGCATAGCTCTGTGCAAAACAGACAAATCAAGTTCTTTGTCACTGTGTTGGAAGCTGCCCATTCGTTCTCATGACAGGTTATTCTGCTGTAGCATCAATGATCTAACAGAGAGCAAAGAAATAAGAGAAGAGCAAAGAAAGAGACTTCTGTTGGTTTTAGGTCTCATATCAGCGTGTCCATACAGTAACAAAGGCTGTCTATGTCAGTTGTCCTGCATTGTCACGTAGACCTTGCATTTGTGCAATTTGTGCATAGCCTTCTGTAACAGCATGTAGCTTGACTCTGCAGCAAACAGCTCATGTACTTAAATAGCTTTTGTTTTGTTGAGTTGTTCAATAATGCAGACATCAGCTTACTGACAATGTACTTATTCAAAATGTTAAATGTTGAATCACTGCATATAAAAAAAAAAAACGAAGTTGTCATTTTCTAGTATTCTGAGCGATTCACCATCCGTCTAATAACTTACAAGTTACTTTAGACCCACTCTTTTTCAAACATTTGGTCCTTCAAGTAAGATATATCATCGATTATAATGGTGCAAGACTGTGATTGGCAGCCTGGTGTTCGGCTTGAATGACAAGTACAGCAACCGCAGAAATTTAAGGACTAAGATGTTGGATGTTCTGCGTCCCCTCAACTGTGCTAACCAGGTGATAGTTATGGGCAGTGGTGCTCACAGACAGACACCTCAGCTAAGTCAAGTTCAGAGAAGGTTACTTGGAAAAGGAAACCCTTATGGAAGATCCACCTGACCTCAGTCATCCAACAGAAAACTCTTTTGTTGTGCATGCAGGTACAGTACGAAGAGACGTAATGCTGTCAATTGTGAAAGCAGGGGCGGAGCTAAAGGGGGCAGCTGCCCCCCAGCAAAACGCTTTGCCCCCACTGTTGCCCCCCAATTTTTGAGTCAATGTTATTGTCATTGAGAAAGCTTCAGAAATTATTAAGAAAGCCTCAATATAAGCTTCTTTAAGCATTGCAAAAATAACAAAACAATATTTTTAATATGACCTCAGCTAAAAGAACTGCTATTTTAATATTTATAACAAAAAAGCAATAGATCTGATTTAAACACAATTTTTTGATCCTTTCCCACACTTTGCTTAGCTTTAAAATAGGTTATTCCACCTGATTCCACAGAGCTTTTCATATTTCAAATACTTTACTGACTGGTCATCTTAAACTGCATGACATAATTCATAGTTTACTCAGACACTAATGGTGCATTGGAAACTTGTCTTGACGACAACAGATGAGATTAGACAAGGTTACAGAACAGCTTCCCAGAAGTTCTCTTTCAAATTCCTCTCAAATTTTAGTCAACAGTATGTTGTTGCAGACTTTTGTTTAGGTATGACTGTCATTTTCACCCTTTACAGAGCATGGACTCACCTTCATTGTGTGATTGATCAGATTAGCTTTGTTATGAATTCTGGTGTTAGGCTTTTGATGGTCAAAGAACATTATTTTAGTCAGTGTAGGGATGTTGTCAACCTCTCAAAAGACCATCTAGAAGAATAGATCCAAGGCATCCAGAAGTGCTGATGTTGTGCATGAGCTCACCAGGCATCACCGGGATGTATCAGACGAGTCCTGATTGGTCATCTTATTATGTATAATATCCAACAAACTGGTTACAAATCTCCCTTTTCCAAACACATAAACATTAAATGTGCTGCATTTTTCAATCTAAAGAAAAATTCTCCAACTGATTGTTAAATTCTGAAATAAAAGGGAAAGTAATATTCATACTGTAACACAATGGGGCACAAATAACTCTTTAACCAACCCCCATTTTTCTGCTGCCTTCATAAATACTGCATATTTCCCTTTTTTTTACTACTACTACTACTACTACTACTACTACTTCAGTGTTCCACTTTGAAACAACTTCCATGTGAGTGTCAGAACCTGCACTGCTTCTCCAGAGACATCACTTTGATTTCCCTTCACTGACATCATTCTATTTTTTACTCCACATATTAATGTTTCATCTGATCTGATTTGAGCAACTGACCGAGCGTTTTCAACATCCGCCGTCTTTCCCTTCGTCACGCCCACCGCCTTCCGCGCCGATCCAGGGGACCTGGGAGAGTGTTCCAGTCGCTCCTAATGCACAACTAGCCCGTCCAGAAAGATTTTCGGGAGATTCTGGGGACTGTCGGGCCTTTATTACCCAGTGTGAGCTCCATTTCCAATTACAAGCGCCTCACTATCCTTCGGATCAAGCCAAGGTGGCTTTCATCATTTCCCACCTCACCGGCAGAGCAGGTGCATGGGCAACTGCTGAATGGCAGCGTGGAGCACCTACCTGCGCATCTCTCTCTGCTTTTCTGGAGGCTTTTCAGCAGGTGTTCCAACACACCAAGCCGGGCAGAGAAGCAGCTCGAGCTCTTATGCAACTATGGCAACGGGGAAGACAGGCAGCTGACTACGCCATCGAGTTCCGAACCTTGGCCTCCACTAGTGGTTGGGACACCACTGCGCTCATGGACGCTTTTGTGGAGGGACTGTCCGAGGAATTAAAGGACAGATTAATTGCTCTCGAGTTACCTTCCTCCTTGGAACCCCTCATTGCCCTGGTTATCAGGATCGATAACCGTTTACAGGACCACAAACAGGAACATGGCAGATTTACACCCCGCTTCCAACACAGTTCTGTTGGGCGCAGGAGCTTGGACTCACCTGACTGTGCTGTTTTTCCCACAGAACCCCCGCCTCTAGTTTCTGAGGAACCTATGCATCTTGGCCGGGGCAGACTCACAGTTTCCAAGCGACGGCGGCGGATGGCGGCAGGTGAGTGCCTTTACTGTGGCGGCCGGGGTCATTTCTGCAGGGATTGCCCCAACTCATCAATAAGAGTGGGCGCGCTTAAGAGCCGTGGTCCGGCTCCCACTATCCCGAGACCTGCTTCCTGTGTTTTGGATGTTCGGGTTATGTTCCAGAAAGGGGGAGTTTCTGTCAGAGCATTGGTGGATTCAGGAGCAGAGCAGAACCTCATGGACGCCGAGCTAGCCAAACAGGTCGGTCTTAAGTTCGAGTTTTTGCCCCGTCCTATAGAAGTGGTCTCCCTCAATGGCCAAAGATTAGCCACAGTTTCACGAGTCACTGAGCCGGTTCATCTGATTGTGTCAGGCAATCACCACGAGCACACCCGTTTTTTCCTTTTTTCCTCCCTACAGAACCCACTGGTATTAGGTTGCCCTTGGCTGATGGCTCACAACCCAGTCATCGACTGGCCCTCCAGCCGTGTCTCCGGCTGGAGTGAGAAATGTCACACCACCTGTTTGCGTTCAGCTCGGCCTCCTGGGGGAGATCCCGCCGTCCCAGTAGGGCGGCCGCCCTCACCTGATCCATTCAAGGTTCCGCCTGAATGTCGTGACCTGACTGAGGTGTTTTCAGAGTCATGAGCCCTGTTGTGTTCAGGGGTTGCCCAAAATAGGTTGCCAGATCGTCGGCGCACGCCAGCACCATCCTACCTACCTGGTCAGTTCGTCATGTTGTCCACCTCGCTCCTCAGACTCCGGACAGAGTCGAAGAAGCGTTCCCCCAAGTTCATCGGTCCTTTCGAGATCCTGAAGGTCATCAATCCGGTGGCGGTCAGGCTGCGCTTGTCCAGGACCTTGCGCATCCACCAGGTTTTCCACGTCTCTCAGCTGAAGCCGCATGTCACGAGTCCCCTGCAGCGGCCATCCTCTCCGCCACTCCCTCCCCGCATCATTGATGGCCAACCGGCCTACACTGTCCGTCGCCTGCTGGACGTTCGGCGACGGGGTCGTGGCCTCCAGTATCTGGTGGACTGGCAGGGGTACAGGCCTGAGGAGAGGTCCTGGGAGCCTGCTTCACGCATTCTGGACCCTGAACTCATCAGGGACTTCAATCGGCGGCACCGGGACAAGCTTCCCCCTGCGCCAGGCGGTACACCTTGAGGGGGGGGGGGGGGGGGGGGGGGGGGGTACTGTGGGGTTATGGACCCAGGACATTAATTATTGTTGTGTTTGTCACTTCCTGTTTTATTTTGTTGTATTTCCTGTGCTCACCATTGCTTTTCAGGTCACTTGACACTTCCCTCCTTGTGTGTTCCCTCCCTCCTGGCACACCTGTATGTTGTTAACTAATCCTCTCTCCCTGTTATATACCCTCGTCTCCCTTGCACGGGTTGTCGGGTGGTTTTGGTTACTTCTTGGATTTACTCCTACTCTTTCGAGAAATTAAATGAATGACTATTCCATTTTGAGTGCCGTCTGTGTTTGTGTCCACACGCCAACCCTGACAGCTCTTGTCCTTAGCTTTTTATAATAGCTGCCATATATATATTTAAACAAATTCAGCTTCATGTGTTTTGGATTTACATGAAAGTGAGATGGAACTAATTTATTGAAATAGCTTATAATGACATCCAAGGTATAGGATTTCAAACATTTTAGTAAACAAAATTTACTCATTTACATAGGCTTATTAGATTGTGAACACATAAAATGCTGAACAAAACATGCTTTTATAACTGTTGCAAATTGAATTAACCCTTATATTGTGTTCAGGTCAAAACTAACCTGTTTTCAAGTGTGAAAATGCGTCAATTTTGACCCGAACACAATATAAATGTTTAAACTAAATTGTATTTTACGTTTTTAGATTAACATCAAAATAGCCTATATTTTTGTAATTGCTCACACTTGATCAAGTAAATGACAAAATAAAAGCTTGGCATTTTATGCATCATCACTGAGCTTTTCTTTAAACCTCTTAAACACAAAAAAGTGCCCTGATGCCAGATGGTAAACATGACAGTTATAAACCATGCAAGGACAATAGTACCATAAACATGGCACTACATGGTTCCATTACCTCTAATTCCCTCAGATTATAATCTGAGGGAATTAGAGGTAATGGAACCATTTACTTTACTGGTTTCTATGTCTGCTGGCTTGTTTTTGCAGAAACTACTTCTTTTTGAGGTCTGTCTATGATTGGCTACTGCATGTGTCTTCTTTGGTTTTTGTGTATTTTTGCTCAGGAACAGCAAAACCATAAAGACAACATGAGGTCGACTCTGGGATGATTAGTCTGTCTGCTGGGGGTTGAAGGCAGATCATTCTTTGCTCTGCCATCTGTTTCAACTGGATTATGTGCAAGACAACCAAGGAGGGTGCTTTCATTTTGCAGAACAACACAGATTGCATACTGGATGTAAAGTGTCAAAAAGAAACAGTTATGAAGATTAAATGATATCTGCACTTTAAGACCTACAGGAGCTGGCTTAGTTTAGCTGAGCAAAAACATAGATATTTTTAAGGTGCATTTTATCACAAATTTGCTGACACTTTATCAGCAAAACCATCATCGACTTTCACTGATTTCTCTGCAAAAGTTGATCATTGAACAGCACTGCTTCTTAAAGTTTGCATTAAATTTAAAGGTTTTCTACAAATTCATATTACAAAAGTAGTTGCACCTCTAAATCAACCTGCATCAAAAGTGATGGTGCAACTAGAATTTACCAATTTTTCAAACTTTTATTAATGAGAGTAAGTAAAAATTTTGATTTACTGCACAGAAACAATTGTGGCTATTGCAAAACAGATTATGTAGGTTTTCTTCCAGATGGAACTTGATGATTTGGTTCTTAGTGTAGATGAATTAACTTAAATCAAGATTTAGGGGGGTATGATTCTCATACATTACATAGCTTCTTAATACCGCCAAATGATACAAATAACAGCATGAATTCACATTTGCAATAAATCAGTGATGTATTTTTTTCTACTTGTGAGTTAATAAACTTCTCCCCTGTTCCACATACTTGGCAAAAGTTAGTACACAATTTTTTTTTGCATTAAAATATTTAAATATCACCCAATTTTGCAGTGTTTATCACCATACAAATAACAGACGTAAACAAAATGTTTTGTTTATCTGTACAAATGTGATTAAAACCAGCAAAAAAATAGATGTAACTAGATGTCAGGCCTCAGCTGTACGGCTCCACCTCCGACCACCAGAGGGAGGGAGCCCTCCCCTGTGTACTGATCCCCTACATTTCCAGCAGCTGTCTCTCATTACACTCATCAACCTCGTCATATATTTGCCCTGTTTTGACTTTGCTCCTTGCGAAGTATTGTGTTGGTGTTACAAGCAATTCTGAGCATTCTTTCTTGTGTATTGCCTCCTCGTGTTTGACCTTTGCCTATCTCCTTGACTCCCTGTCTCACTCCATGCCTATTGACTCTTGCCTGGCTTTTGACTACGTCCTGTTTTGCCCTTGCTTGTTTTGGTCGTTATTAAACTCACCTGACTGCACATGGATCCACACGCCTCTGCGTCTTCGTTACAGAATACTTTGCCACATTTGGATCCAGCGGCAGGTGTGCTCGCTCCTTCCAATCCAGCTAATGGAGCTATGTTGTTGGAACATGGACGACAACTCAGTTCTCTGATGCTCGCCACTGATGCCATCATGGAGCATTTGTCAACAAACCCAGCAACATCTCCAGCGTCTGGCACGCTGCTCCAACCCAAGCCTCCTTTGCCAGCGGTTCCTGGGGCTTCTTTCACCGCAAGGAATTCAACATCCGGTCCACGTCTCTCACTGCCGGACAAGTTCACCGGAAAACCCGAACACTGCAGCGGCTTCCTGATGCAGTTCTACCTTTTCCTCCACCAGCAAGCTTATCTGTATCGCACTGAGGAGTGGTTAGCTGCGGTGGTCTGGAGGTTTGTTACCCTTTTACTCCTATGTTGAATTTATTCAGTTGTTGCGTGCCATCTTCCAGCATGATAGGGATGGAAAGGATCCAAGTGAGCAGCTAATGGACATTAAACAATGAGAGCAGACTGCCGCTGCATACTCCTTAAGATTTAGGACCCTCGCTGCTCAGACGGACTGGTCCTCAGCTGCTCTCAAGACAGTCTTCCACAAAGGTCTTAACACGGAACTCCAATGCCAGATTGCCTGTCCAGACGAGAAAACATGGATCTGGATTGGTTTATCGTGGTCATCATCTGTTTAACAATCTGCTACAGACCCTGAAGCCTAAAGACTGCAAAACTGAGCCAGTTACCTTCACATTGGCATGCTCTCGCCATGAGCATCCCACTTCCATGGAACCCATGCAGCTAGGATCTATGCGCCTGACACTAGAAGAGAGAAGCAGACATATGCGCAAGAACCTGTGCATCTACTCCGGTCATTCTGGCCACCTGAGACGATTGTCATGCCCCATTGTCTGCCCAGACAATAACACTTTCTTTACTTTTGAAGTAACGATCACGCTACGGATAGCAGATAGGCTCATTATGACCAAAGCCATGGTAGATTTAGGCCCTGCAGGAAATTTAATTGACTTGGCTTTTGCCAAAGCTAACTCAATTCCCCTGCTGCCCTGCGAGTCACGGGTGGCAGCTTCCGCCCTAGATGGTCGTGCCCTGGGCTCAGGTCGGATCAAGTTCCAGTTCTTCAACTCGACATTCAGCATCAACACCAAGAACTCATCCGGGTTTTTGCCATTGACTCTTCTCGTTGTACACTCATACTGAGACCCACGACCTCATCATTGTCTGGTCAACAAAAACACTAATGTTTGGGTCACCGGTGTGTCGCCAACATCATCATCTCAACCTGTCCGGAGCTTCGGCAGAGCCACTATGGTTATAGCAAGCTGCTACCAGAATGACTATGGGCAACTCCGTCACCACTCAGGACACTACCTTCCCAGTATCAGGATTTAGAGAAGGAGTTTAATGAACAAAAAGCCACACGTCTACCTTCTCACCGAGCATAGGACTGTGCTATTGACCTTCTGCCTGGGGTCTTCTCAGAGATGGGACGGGTGTTCCCCTTGTCACACCCAGAGTCTGAAGCCATGCAGGCTTACATCCAAGAAGAACTACAAAAGGGGTTTATTCAACCATCTACGTCACCTGCTTCAGCCGGCTTCTTCTTTAGGAAAAGAAAGATGGTGGTCTTCATCCCTACATCGATTACTGCAGCCTCAACGAAAGCACCATCAAGTTCTGGTACACAATACCATTGGTTTTCCCAGGAATGTAGCATCTGTGTAGTGCAAGAGGTTTCATCAACCTGGACCTGTGCAGTGCTTATAACCTCATCCGCATCCGTGAAGGGGATGAATGGAAGATGGCATTCTCAACTACTACAGGCCATTATGAATACCTGGTTGTGTACTTCGGCCTCTGTAACTCCCCCTCCGTGTTCCAGGCCTTTATTGATGATTGCAAATTTCTACCACCGTTTCATCCGTGGTTTTAGCTCTGTGGCTGCACCTTTCTCCTCAAAGAAGCACCCAAGCGCCTACAGTGGACCCCGGAAGTCACCTCAGCCTTTAAAGACCTCAAGCAACACTTACATCATGGAGGTTGATGCCTTGACCACAGGCATCGGGGGAGTTCTGTCTCAGCGTCATGGTCATCCCTCCGTGATGTATTCTCTTCTTTATTCTGGGAAACTCAGTGGCGCAGAGAGAAACTATGACGTGGGGGATCGTGAGTTGCCTTCAATAAAGGAGGCCTTCACGGAGTGGAAACATTGGTTAGAGGGGCATCACATCTTTTCTTGGTGTTGACAGACCACAAGAATCTCAAGTACATCAAGGCAGCCAAAAGGTAAAACCTTCACCAAGACCGTTGCTCTCTTTTTCTCCCGCTTCTACTTTCAGATCACATTTAGGTGGGGTTCCAAGAACGACAAGGTGGACGTGCTTTCCCACCTGCATGAAACAGAAGGTAAAAGACTTTCTGCTAAACCTGTTGTACCCTCCTCCTTAATCCTGGCTCCCATACAGTGTGATATCATCATGGAGCTGTCGGACATCAATCAAAATGAAGGCATATCTCCACCTATGAAAAACACCCCTGAATGGATCTTTAGAGTCTCCATGATTCATATTATTTTTCTCTTTGACATTATTACTGCTTGGCTCACAAACACGCCCGCAAACACACATGAGAAAATGAATCCCAACGACCCCTCAAGGAGAAAGAGGTCACTCATCCTCAAAATCAATCAGTTCCTCGATCTGTTTGTTTCGCATCAGCCCACCCCCACTGTCAGCTCAGAGTAGTCCAGAATGAGAAGTCAAAAGATTATGAGCATCCTAATGTCTTAAATCCTCTCACACCCCAATTCAGATCTTAAACTGTATATATTTAGGTCAAGCAAATGCAACTACTTAATCTGGCTTCAATGTTGGGTTAAACGGTGTATGAATTCCCTTCTCAAATTCACAGAAAACTATAGAGCCAAAAAGACTCAAACATGGGTTTATTTTTCATACCACAAATATTTTCTGAGCATCTTGTTTTTAATCAATTTGACCAATTTGATTCCATTTTATTTTGATAGCACTATTTTTTTCCTCAGTGTTAAACAACATGTTTATGTGTTTACCAGGATCAGGATGTAAACTTACAGGCCAGTCGCTGTCTTTCTCCTCCAACAGCATATTCGCTTAACAGCTGATTTCCATGGTTGCAGCTGTCTCTGCACCAATAAGTCTGGCTAAAAGTCCAGAAAGGCACTTAATATGTACATTTAGTACATCTAACAGCAAGGATATGAAGGGAGATTGTCATGCATTCACCTAGGAATAGTAAAAACAAAACATGAATAAATAAATGATAAACATGCATGTGGCTCCGTCATTGATGTCTCTTTTTGCCTTATTGAAATACATTAACACAGTTGTAAAGTAACTCTCTTTTGGTACATAATAAATTCTTATACAATTGTAGTTCTTTGCATTTAAACTTTACAGTAAAGCAATAGATTTAAAATATCAAATGTTTAGCTGTTAACATTCTTGATTCTACTGCTAAGTAATTGAATTTTATTCTACTCATTCATTCAGATATGGACGAAAAGTATCAAGTTAATAACATCAATAAAAAAACATGAAGGCAATGAATGATCAAAATAAAATCTCATGAAGGAAATTAAACCCAATGGCTTCCTCTGCTGGTGGACAGATGCACTTGCGGTCAAGTTTTGTGTGTATGCGTGTGTGTGCATGTCTGTGCAAACTGGACAAATTATGGAACTGCTACACAAAAACACTGTTTGCTATTTTGAAAACAAAACTTCATACACATATATACAGTGGCTTGAAAAGGTATTCATACCCCTTGAACTTCTCCACATTATGACCACAATCATTAATTTATTTTATTGGAATTTTATGTGAAAGACCAGTACAAACTGGCACAAACTTGTGAAGTGGAAAGACAATTATACAAGAGTTAATTTTTTGTACAAATGAAAAATTCAATACTTTGTGGAACTCCCTTTTGTTGCAATTACAGCTGCAAGTCTTCTGTGGTTTTTCTCTACTAGCTTTCTACAGACTGAAATCTTTGCCTATTCTTCTTTGCAAAACAATTCATGCTGAGTCAGATTAGATGAAGAGCATTCGTGAACAGCAGTTTTCAGATTTTGCCACAGATTCTCAATTGGATTTAGGTCTGGACTTTGACTGGGCCATTCCAACACATGAATACATTTCATTTGGCCTCATCTGACCAGGGCACCTTCTTCCACACATTTGCTGGGTCACTCACATGGCTTATGACAAACTGCTGCTGGTTTTCTTTTAACAATGGCCTTTTTCTTGCCACTCTTCCACAAAGACCAAATGTGTGCAGTGCACAACTGTCCTATGGACAGATTCCCACACCTAAGGTGTAGATCTCTGCAGCTCATCCAGAGTCACCATGGACTCCTGGCTGCATCTCTGATCAGTGCTCTCCTTGTTCGGCCTGATAGTTTAGGTGGATGACCACATCTAGGTAGGTTTACAGTTGTGTCATACTCTTTCCATTTGTGGATGACGGACTGAACAATGGTTTGTGTGATGTTCAAAGTTTGGGAAATCTTTTTCTAGCCCATCTCTTATTTAAATTTCTCCACAACCTTATCCCTGACCTGTCTGCTGTGTTCCTTACACTTCATGATGTTGGTTTCTCCCCAATATTCTTTTGATAAACCAATTTCACATGACAGCTGTATTTGTATACTGAGATTAAGTGACGCACAGGTGGCCTCTATTAAGTCATTAAGTCAACATTTGATCAGTCACCAATCATCAGGCAAACAATAGAATGCACTCAAAGAAAAGGGGCCTGAATACTTTTGCACACTGCACTTTTCAGTTTTTTTATTTGTGAAAAAAAATAGAAGTATTGTTCATTGAAAACACCTTTAAATGCTCTTATCTGTTCTGGAACTGTGGTTCCATAAGGCTCTATAGCGCCACCAGGAGGTCGATAATGGCACAAAACACACTTGGGCCTAGATCTCGCATACCATTTGTCGTTGGAATAAGCTTTGTTTTCTCTTTGTTTCTAGAGAAACTTTTTGTAATTGGGACCGCCCACTTACCCCTAACTAGATTTTTCGCTATTTACAATTTTTTGTGAAACACATTTTTGGCTCCCTATTTAACATACTGTCTGTAAACTTTACACATTAACCTACTTGAAGTACCACAAATCCAATGGTGCCACTCATTTTTTGCGCAGTTCTGTATCATTTTCGTAAAATACGCAATGCAAATTAGAACGATGTGTTCATGATTTTTACAATGCTATAAGTCTTTATCAATTTACCTAATCCTCACCAGAATTGATGTGAAACATCTTGAGGGTGTGATAAGTTGTTGCAAAAAGTTTTGTAACAAATTTCCAATAGGTGGCGCTGCAATAGCTGCCAATGTGTTCAGTCTAATATCGCCAAAGCTCTAGCTCTACAATGGGTAAACAGCCGAAGCTTTGTAGGTTGGATGCATTTAGCATCCTGTAAATCATATATAAAAATGATTTTATATACATTTTTAAAGATATTTTTATGCCATAGGAAATGAATGAAACCCACTTTTGAGGACCCATATCTCAAAAAGTACGATGTCTATTCCTATGAAACTTAGTGAGCAGATACTTCAGAAGAATGTATCTATTCTGTAAGAATGTTGCCTCTATTGCGCCACCTGGTGGTAAGTTGTTGTACAAAAGTGTTTGGGCCTTAATCTCCCAGAGCAGTAGTTGTATGAAGACGTTTTTATTCCCCTATGATTCACTGGATACTAGAAAAATAGTGAGTATGGATCAGCCATCTATACCTCATAATATTTTTTTTTTCACAATTTAGGATTTTTCACAAAACACTTTAAATCAGTGCCAGATACTTTTTACAATCTGTACATAATTCTGCATCTTTCTTTATTTTTGACTACTTCAAATTCATTGGTACCACCCATTTTGCATAATTCCATACCGTTTTTGCAGAACACGTATTGAAAATATAGATGGGAGTAGTTGTCTAGTTTGCAACCCTGCAGCAACAAATTCACATTACCCCACCAAATTTTAAAGGGTGCTTCCACCATTTAAGAAAAGTAAACGCAACAACTATCAAAACAATGCTCCAATAGGTGGTGCCAATATATTTTCCCCTATATCTCCAAAAGTAAGTGACCTACACACGTGGACAAAATTGTTGGTACCCCTCAGTTAAAGAAGGAAAAACCCACAATTCTCACTGAAATCACTTGAAACTTACAAAAGTAACAATAAATAAAAATGTATTGAAAATTAAATAATCAAAATCAGCCATCACTTTTGAATTGCTGATTTACATAATTCTTTAAAAAAAACAAACTAATGAAACAGGCCTGGACAAAAATGATGGTACCTCTATAAAAGATTGAAAACTATTTGACCAGACTGACATGATTAACTCAGGTGTGTCCTTTAATTGACATCACAGGTGTTACCAAACTCATAATCAGTCAGTCTGCCTATTTAAAGGGAGACAAGTAGTCACTCTGCTGTTTGGTGAAAAGGTGTGTACCACACTGAACATGGACAACAGAAAGCCAAGGAGAGAATTGTCCCAGGACATCCGAAAAAAAATGATAGATAAACATCTTAAAGGTAAAGGCTATAAGACCATCTCTAAACAGCTTGAACTTCCTGTGACAACAGTGGCTCATATTATTCAGAAGTTCAAGACCCACGGGACAGTAGCCAACCTCTCTGGACGTGGCCGCAAGAGGAAAATTGATGACAAATTGAAGAGACGGATCGTTGGAATTGTATCCAAAGAGCCCAGAACAACCTCCAAAGAAATTAAAGGTGAACTCCAAGGCCAAGGTACATCAGTGTCAGATCGCACCATTCGTCGTTGTTTGAGCCAAAGTGGACTTCATGGGAGACGACCAAGGAGGACACCACTGCTGAATAACAATCCTAAAAAAGCCAGACAGGAATTTGCAAAAATGCATGTTGACAAGCCCCAAAGCTTCTGGGAGAATGTCCTTTGGACAGATGAGACCAAACTGGAGCTTTTTGGTAAGGCACATCAACTCTATGTTCATAGACTCAAAAACCAAGCATACGAAGAAAAGAACACTGTCCCTACGGTGAAACATGGAGGAGGCTCAGTCATGTTTTGGGGCTGCTTTGCTGCATCTGGCACAGGGTGTCTTGAATGTGTGCAAGGTACAATGAAATCTGTAGACTATCAAGGCATTCTGGAGAGAAATGTGCTGCCTTGTGTCAGAAAGCTTGGTCTCAGTCGCAGGTCATGGGTCTTCCAACAGGACAACGATCCAAAACACACAGCCAAAAACACCCAAGAATGGCTGAGAGAAAAGCGTTGGACTATTCTAAAGTGGCCTTCCATGAGCCCAGATCTGAATCCCATTGAACATCTGTGGAAGGAGCTGAAACATGCCATTTGGAGAAGACACCCATCAAACCTGAGACAACTGGAGCAGTTTGCTCATGAGGAGTGGGCCAAAATACCTGTTGACAGCTGCAGAACGCTCATTGACAAATACAGAAATGGCTTCATTGCAGTGATTGCCTCAAAAGGTTGTGCAACAAAATATTAAGTTATGGGTACCATCATTTTTGTCCAGGCCTGTTTCATTAGTTTATTTTTTTAAAATAATTATGTTAATCAGCAATTCAAAAGTGATGGCTGATTTTGATTATTTAATTTTCAATACATTTTTATTTATTGTTACTTTTGTAAGTTTCAAGTGATTTCAGTGAGAATTGTGGGTTTTTCCTTCTTTAACTGAGGGGTACCAACAATTTTGTCCACGTGTGTACATGAATGAAACTTTATGTCCCAGTTCTACAGAAGGCCTTCAATACTTAGAGCTTTGACATGTTTAAAAACGGTATTGCTTTCAGCAAACAGACACAATTTATTTAAGAAGTTGCAAATCTAGTTCTATTTGTCTTCTTTAGTTTAGTTTAGTTTTTTCAGTATTTTTACATTTATTTTTTGCTTTGCTTTGATTACTTGAAATATGCCATTTCAAAATCCAGGTATTATTAAAACAATCAAAAATTACACACCCTTTCGTTTTATAATTCAGCTTTTTGTTTCCAAAGTAACTGCAAGCAAAAAAAAAACAAGTTTATGAATTGTACTCTCCAATGTGGATTAGTAGTAATATACTGAAGGAATGCATCTCCTTAGCACACATTTTGACTGCAGTGTCAAACCAATTCCAATCGTTTTTTTATTTGTATTTTCAGGTTGGCCACTAGATGGCAGCATAACACGTGGGCTAAAAAAAGTATTCACATGTGAACTTTGGTTAAATCCAAAACAGAGTTTATGCTTCAATGTTTTATGGTTATTATTACACTGCTATGATCCAATTGTTTTACTGAATATAACTATGTCTCACTCAAGAGAGCCTCTTGTGAGCTTGGAAAATTAAACTTTTAAAGAGTTTTACTCATAAACTCAATGTATTTATGTCAGGATTTTACTCTCCTCGTGTAATAAATGAACATAAGTTCTGCTGAGGTGGTGGAGAAGAGTTGTCCGTGGGAGGGGCCACGGACCCATCCAGGCCACCCTGTTTGGGATCATTCCATCAGGTCGCGCGCGGGTTCCTGCCGTGTGATCCCTCTGAGCTGACGTCAGGAGAAATGGCGGAGCTGGACGGCAGCGACACATCTCCTCCGGAGTCCCAAGGTGAGCTGCGGCGGCGGAATGGAACCTTTGACTTTCACAAACTTTTTCTACGGGAAAACGACAACAAAAACAAACGTTTGCGTTGAGAGCTGGCGGAAGTGACACGCAGCCGTGGGCGTTTTGACGGCGTTTAAACCTTAATGACTGTGAATGAGTCGGGAGCTCACCGACGGTCAGTCACGGGAGCAGGATTAACTATCAACCAACTCACCCAACCGGTTACCTTACGTGTGTTAAATGTTCTTTGAACCACTGAAATGTTATCCGTGGTACTTCTGTAGTTGGACGGACACCTGTTGCAGACTTAAAGCTAGCCACCTGTAAAGCGCCTTCAGGTTCGGCGACAGGTGAATTCAGGGATTTAAATGGGGGGTTAGGCTCTGTGATGACAGCAGACCTATGGCGTATTTAGACCTGTTATCTGCTCTTCTACAGGTGTTGTTTGTCTTCAACGACACAATTTTCACAGCTCGTTATAAACTAAAACCATAGAAACAACCTTATATCGTGTATCCCAATTCCTAAATGAACAGTCATAAGGAAAGTTCTTCTCCTCTCCGGCAAATTTAAATAAGAACGTGTTAGCTTTTGATGCAATAAATGAAAAGATTCAAAGATTTGCCCTAGTATGGAGGAAATCAGGTGTCAAGAATGCTGCAAAATAAATGAATACCTTTATTTTTTCATAACTACACATTTAAGTATTTTAAAGTTATTTATTTGTTTTAGTCAACCAGTTCAGTCTCTCTTTGCTTTGATGTAAAGGCATGTAGACAGTGGAATGTCAAATATTTTTTTCATTGCTTAGTAAGAAAATAAAGTTTGGTGCAAGTCAATTTTATGGTAGTTATTTATGGGGAAAAATAATGTTTTTTTTTAAACAAAACTTTACCTTTTCTTCTTTTAGTCCCTTTAAAGTTCTACTCCGATAATCTTTTGATTTTTTTTTTTTTTTTTTTTTTTTTTTTTTTTTTTTTAAACTGCTTTCGATAATAGATAGCGACATATGATTTTGTGAACATGTGGCCAGTGATTAACTTTTTTCTTGGCCACATGGACCCAAAGGAAGGGTTAGGGTCAGATTAATGCGTGCGACCAACAACATTTAGCCTTGGACGTAATTAATGAATAATTAGTGAAACATTTTTAAATGTGTTTACATGCAACCTTCTGATGTTAGTATTGTGTAGTAAATAATTAATTTTTTCATGTAAAATGCAAAGGATGATTAGATTTTTTTTTTTTATTTGGTGCAACTTTAGATGAACAAAGGTATTCTATATTAAAGTTGGTGCTGCTTGACTTTATTAACGTTTTTTTTTTTCTTTTCAGTTTTAAATGTTATATGTTCTGTACAGAGAAATTTACTAACTTTTTTTCAGTTTACTAAGGATGTATTCAGACTGGACACATTTGATCCACTTAAAGTGAACCACAGTTTATTTCCACCGATATTCGAGAACATATTTTCAGTCTGAATATGAGCAAGTGAACCCTGGTCTGGTCCCAGGAACCGCTCTCGGACCCATCTTTTGAGGCGATCTCAGTTCGTTTCCAAATCTAACTGAGCCTCGGTTCGGTTTGAGATTCCTCAGTCTGAGTACAAAGCGGACTGGGTGTAGAATAACTGAACCAAAACTACCACCGTAGCCAGTACTTAGGTGAAATTTAACAAAGTAGAAATGTAGCAGCAGTACAAATGTAAAGCAACAATCGTTGTGCTATAGAAGAAAAAGGATCAAAGTGCTGACTTGTTGGAATGCTTATTTTACACAGCTGAAAACACAGAGTGCTTTTCTGTGTCTCATTACCACGGTACACGCTTGATGCTGCTGTGATGTCATCCTAAAAGCTGTTGAACAGAATTCTTATGAAAACAACGCCATAACACAACAGTGAGACTAAGCAACTCATTGAAATGTGGTCGGATGAATTGTGGGGTCGACCGTGGTGCAGTGGAAAGGGCCCATATGTCGAAGTGTCCTTGGGAAAGACACTGAACCCCACATTGCCTCTGACAGAAGGTTGGTGCCAGCGTTCGGCAGCAGATCCACCATCAGTGTGTGAATGTGTGTGAGAATGGGTGAACTGTGACTGTAAAGCGCTTTGGGCCTTCAATGAAGGTAGAAAAGCGCTATATAAGTATACGCCATTTACCATTTAGGCTCATAAAAACAACTTTTAACGTGATACACATAGCTTCTCACATTTTTCCTGTCAATTTATATGTCATTAAGACTTATCCTACTTTCTTAGCCGTTGTCTTGCCACATGCCTCTGCTGTACCAAAGTAGCAGTAAAAAGTGTTGAACATCACGTTGACACAGACATTCAAAATTGATCAGAGAAATATAAAGTTTGAATCAGTGAAATATCCTGACAAGGATTCCAAATTGCATGAATTCCATAATTTCCATCTCGTGCTGCTTTGCTCCGCCCTCGTAATTCTTGGCCAATGTGTGAAGACATCCTTAGCCATGTAGTTTTCTTTACAATCTTTGTTGTGGACGATAGCCCATTTGATAGAAGTCTGAATACAGAACAATAACAGTTCAGGACTCCATCCAAAACTAATTAAGCGGTCTCAGTCCAGACCAAATGATTTTCCAGTTTGAATATACCCTAAATTATTTAACTCTTTTTTTAAATCAAAGTTTTTACATCAAGTTTAGGGGTTTAAAAAAAAAAATGAGTGTCAGACATCGTCAGGATTCACTGATGGAATATTCAGCGACATGCCTGACTTGATTTTTGGGAACAATGTTATATATATATATATATATATATATATATATATATATATATATATATATATTATTGTGCATTCATGGCTGTTAGTCATTCAAAAACTTTTTTAATTTTATTTGAAGAGTTTGGGAAAACTGTTTTATCTTTATACCTGTAAAGCAATTTTAGTTTTTAATTTCATTATTAAGATTAATGTAGACAGCTGTTACTCTTAAATTGGTGCACCACTTTTCTAAAATTATTAATATTGATTTGAAAGTGCATATAGTCACATTTGCAAACAAACAAAAGAAAGTGATTGAGTTTTTGCAAATGTGAGATGCATGCTGTTTGGTAATGCTGACAAATCTAAACTTGGTGGTTGCGAAGGCTTTTATTGTGAAATTGCCTGTTATTTTTCACTTACATTTTTTGATGTTCTTTCCCAACATTAGTTTATTGTCTAGTCTTTACTGTTCCCCCTTTTTACACATGGAATGCATTTTTTTATTAATTCATAATAAAAAGTAAGAAGTGTGATATTGTATTTTGAACATACTTTACAAAGCTGCTTTCCTCTCCACAATGCACATACATAGAAAATAATGTCTACTGGCCCTTTAAGTGGTCACAGGGGCGGAGGCTCATACCATGTGCTCTCTCTAATACTGCAATGTTTGATTTGGTGTGTATGTATGATTGGGGTCCCTCTTTAGTGACTGTATTCATTACACCAAAGTTTGCTGGGCCTTCCTCCGCTGGCACACCTCCACTCTGCTGCTTGTCATTAGTCCACGTCTCGCTGTTGTCAGGGAGACCCTTTTCCTGCACTCACCTTTCATTGCTGCTTTGTTACTGAATATTTTAACAACTCTGCTGGGTTTTTTATTTTCCGTGCGTATGTGAGCATAAACAGTGAGATCCTTCTGACATGTTTAGATGTGCAGAGCAGATCTAGTGGGGGGGGGGAGCTGCATCTCTTGAGGAGTGCTACAGTCAAAGGAAGTGCAGTACTTACAGATCTGATCTCTTTTCTAAGCCACACTACAAGAGCTCATCCTCTCTCCGTGCCTTGCGCTGCCGTCGCCGTCAGTATGGACGTGACACAGTGAGCTGCTCTGTTTGCTCCATCCACCGTCACTGCATTGCACTTTATTCCTTCACTCATCACTTTTAGCCTTTCTCCTCTTTCTCTCATGGACATTTACCTCCCTCCCTCCATCCCAGCATCACCTTCTTACTTTATTTATAGCCTGGTTGAAAGTAGCTTTTAGCTGTTAGCTACAATTTTTTTCCAAGAGAATAGGGCTCTTAGGGGTGACCCTGACCTTCATTCTGTGGTACCCAGGACTGACCTGCCTCATCCACTACCCCCTCACCTCTCTCAGCAGGGTGGGATGGGTGGGGGCTGAGTGAGCTAGCCAGGGGCTTGTGGGGGTTAGCAACAGGACAGGCGATGTCAGATAGAAAAAAAAGAAGTGAAGAAAGAGGTGGAAGTGGATCTTCCCAGAGCAAGAAGAAGCCGAGGAAGGGAAGCAACCGATCAGCCATCCCAGGCCTGTTCACTATCACTGAGGAAGAGGAGGGACAGAGACGCAGAGACGCTTGGAAGAAGAAAAAGAGAGGTATGGAGAGAAACAGACATTGGGTAAAGGGAATTTGCATGCTAAGATAAGATATCTTTAACCTATTTTAACTTGTGAATGATGCATGTGTGTATGTGTGTTAAATGTAATGAGGACATTATCTGGGACAGAGAGTTTACAGTGGGGCAGTGAAATGTTAAAGCAGTCTCGGGGTGGGGGCAGGGGGGCAGCTTCTTAAAATGGATGTAAAGTGTGGAACACTGAGATCAAATATATTTATTAATGTTGTAATAATCACAGAAGTGAGGTATCTTGATGCTAACAATGCTGATGTCTCTCAGAGCTCTTTTGGACCCTTAAAGCTGTGATACTGAGCCTACTTTTTTTTTGCTAGTAACACTTTGCTGTCCTCTTTTTCTCTTACTGAGGCACAACCATGATGGCTGATGGGACAGATGATGGACAGCTTTGTTTATGTTGCCGAAAAACAGCTGACACGGCAAGACGGGGAGGGCTAGATGAGGACAGTGGACTAGAGCAAAAGTGAAGGCTGCTTTATGTGTTTCTGTAGATGCACTGCAGTAGTTAGCATAGTTGCCAGCTGGTATAGAAATGCAGGGGCTGTAGCTCAGTTTAAATTGACTTCTTTCATTTTTTGACTTTCATTTGTATTTCAAAGACAGCGACAGATTGAAAGGCTTTTTAAAAAAATTCCTTCCCTCTGTTGCTCATCTTTATTTTCCCAGTCTTCTTTCCCAAAATCATTGTGTTTATACAAAAGAAAAGAGAGAAGCTTTTATTAAAACAAAAGAAAAATATTTTTTTTTTCATTTGAACTCACTTAAAGTATTTGTAAAGGAGATGAGATGTTGTTGCAATATTACCATAATTATTAAAAGACATTTCTTAAGGACCTACTACTAAAAATCTGGTTTTTGTGTGTTTTTAGCATTTTCTTGTCATTGTTTGATGATGGAGGACATTTGGATATTTGTTTAATTAAATTGTGAATCAGGGCAGACAAAAAGCATTATTTGAACAAAATAGTTATTTGTGATGCAAGAAAAAAATATATATATACTGAGCGGGCCACAAGCTCCCTTCTCCTCTCCTAAATGGGGAAGGGCATGGAGGGCAGGGTTGCTCTGTGCCAGTGGTCTCACCCACAACTCATTGACAATTTTCCAATAAATTACTGCCGCTCTGTGGAAACTATGTCCTAGGAAATGACGCAGGTTTTTTTGAGTGCAAGAAATGGCGTAATCATAATTAAAAGACCAGTGAGAACGCTTTTACAATGGATCAAAAGATGATCGGAGTGGATCATTAAAGCAGTGATCTTTTATTCTGCTTTCAAAACTACAACCCTGCCTGATTTCCAGCTAGCCCTTCTCCAGCCTCAGCTGATTAGCTAGATCAAGTGATCCAGTTTCTGACTGACTGAACACATCTGATCCAGGTAATTGACAGGAGTAGAAGAGGGTTAACTGGAAAACATGTATCACAGTAGGTCACGAAAAGTAGGGTTATAAAAATATAAATAGGATTTGTTAGTCTGTCTTATATTATTGTTTTTGCTGTGGTGGGAAATGACTGATTATCCTATTTGTTCTACCTTTTTAATTTTATCTGGCAGTGTGGTCTGAAATGTTGCATACATACTCGCATTTTTTTAATTTATAGATGAATCTTGTAGTATTTCCACTTTCTTTAACAAAATCATAGATCTGAATTCTTTCAGGTCTAAATGATTGTCCCAAAGCTGCAAAGGAAGTCCCTCACCCTGCCTGCTCTGCCCCTCTGGTCATTGGAGGTTACAGTTTGGCTTAGCATTAGCAGCAGCTAATCCTCTCAGGCTGCACAGTGTGCCTGCCTGTTACCCACTGGCCCGGGCAGCAGCAAAGCATTAATCGCCAACCCTGACCATTTAATCTGGCAGTCAGTGAATGCAGATAGATTGGGGGTAGGGAGGATGTGCACATACTCACAACCCTGTTGGGAGTGACGGGCAGATTAAACACAGATCACAGATCAAACACTCTCGCTGTGTCTCACTCTCTCTTATGGAGAATGAGACAAAGCATGAGGACTCAAGAGTTCACACGACCTGTCCCTCTGTCTGACAACAGAACTGACATCCTTCTTTTTTGCCTTGCTGCTCTCCCGTCACCGTGGAAATGATTTCTGATAGATTCTTTTTGACTCCCTCATTTGGTGCCTTGCACTTTTCCATGGATTTAGAATGATTTTTCCCTATAAAGATGTCTTCAGGAAGCAGGAATATGGATTATGGGCCTTTATTGGTTAAAGTGAAAAGCCAGGATTTTGGGGTCTCCTCATAAATTTGCCATTCTGGAATTATGAACCACAATCCAGGTAAAGCCACAGACCACTGGAGAACCTGGATAAAGACATGCTGTGCTTATACTGACCAATGCTGTCAAGAATTATTTGAAAGAAAACATCACAGGATGGCAAGAAGGTTCAGGGGTCAAAAGGAGGTTTAAAGGAGAGATTTCTCGATGTGCTTCAGTCAGATTACTGGTGTTGAACATGATGTAGCGTTTATTAGAGACACTCAAAAGGCTAACATCCTATCGTATTTTTTTTATTGTTTCTGTAGCTGCCGCTTAAGCATAAAAATGGTTCAGTGTTGTCTTTAAAAATTTAAATACCCACTCTGATGAAAATTGTGTTTTTATCATGTTCTTGCATGTTCATTTTTGATGACGGAGGACATGTTTAAAGAAAATTAAGCTCAAAATTGCATGTCTGAGTATTCCTTTAATCAAATCGCTGTGTATCGGGAGCAGACAAAAAAAATGCCATTGGAATAAAATCTTGTATTTGTGACATAGAAGCTATAAATGGCGGGTCACAAGTTTCCTACTCCACTCCATTCTGATGCATCCACTTGCAGATGACTAGATCATGTACGTTTTCGGTTCCTCATTCGAGCTGGCCTCTAGCTCAAAACTGTGCGGCTGTAAACAGATGGATGATGGGATGTTAGGCTGGCTTACTGCAACAGTCCCAATCACAACTGAAAGGCAAATTTTCTCCCTTTACTTGCTTCTCATGGGGGATTTATACACTTTTTTTGTGGGGGGGTATTACTTGAACTTGATTACAGATTTTATGTTGCTCAACTCATACTACAGAGTAATGCATATTTTAAATTGTTTGAATTTAGACTTTTTCTTTTTCCTCATTTCAGTCCTTCTCTTTCTTTCTGATTTTGTAGTTGTGAGGCAAACTTGGGGATTATTCCACAAGGCCTCATACGTTTTCATAGTAAGAGGCTGCTGAGAAGAAAGTGGGAGGCTACCACTACCAAGAAGAGTACTGAAGAGTTCTATAAAATCTGAAAAAGTGACTTGCTTTATGTTTTTCTCTTTTTTTTTGTCTCTCATAGATAAGGTATACCTATGATGAAAATTACAGACCTCTCTCATCTTTTCAAGTGGAAGAACTTGCACAATTGGTGGCTGTCTAACAATGTTAGTAATAGGAGTAATGCGTAACCAAGTAATGTAGTACTGCAATTTAATGACTTTTGTCAGTAACAAAGTAGCATAACAAATTACAGTTCAAATATATGAAATTAATTTCAATTACTGGACTATAAAAACTCTCATCACTTCGTTACTTTGGTTTTGTAGGCTATGACATTTTCTCTAGGAAACCATAACAGAGATTAATTTAAAAGAAAATAGAGTTACTGGTGCATAAGTGCACGCACGTGTGCACAGAGTTGGGGATCGGTCAAAGTACAGACATTACTGCAGTCACAGTGCTTTCCAGACCGACTCAGAGATGAGACGAAAAGAGATGCTGCAAGGACTCCTCTGAGGTGAGCAGCAGAGCAGAGACCCGCCCCGTGTACTGATGTGTGGTTGCAAATTTAACGACTCTAAAGATGCTCTTTAGTGTGAGGGAGAAGAGTCTTGTCTATATTACTTTATACCATATTACTTTATTTATTTTTTCTAAGCTGTACTTGACTAGTGGTCAATTTCAATTTAAAATTGGGTCAATTTCTTTAATCCACCAATTACTTTTTAGAAGTAACTTACCCGACACTGCTGTCTAAATACTTTTTTGCCCCACTGTATGTTGTCAACAAATTCAGTCGTGTGGAAGTGTTGAATGAAATAGGAGCACATCAGAATTTTAACAGATTAGACTCAGAAATTTCTGATGGTTTATGAGATTGAAATTGTAAAAGAATATAAAACGTCTTATTTATGGGACTTTTGTGTGAAAAATAAAGTATTTGCAAAACTGGATTCTTGGGAAAAAAAATGGATGAAAAATGATTGAACTTTTCTTTTAAGCTAGGATTTATGAATGAAGCAACTAAAACACAACTTCTTTAAGAAATTGTTTGCAATCTTTGTGTATGCAGTAGAGACATGGCCCTTCCTCTTTATTTTCCACTCCTATTTTCATGTTCATGTCAATACACAAGCTTTTAACGTAATTCTGATATCAACTGACAGCTTCATTTAAGTGGAATGAAAGTTTACTTTTTTCCCCTTCAAACCATTTTTCTCTTAGTTTGTCATATTTCAGCCTTCCAGTTCAAGTGACACACACAATATGCGTTTGTTGCTTCTGTCTTTCACCAAATTGGAGCTGAGTTTAAATTTTAAATACAAGGAGACACATGACCGATCATTTTTCATTCTAGGATCAATATGTTGATATAATCCTAAACTGGTCACTGTCAATAGTTCATTGAGTCATTTTTTAAATTTAATAGAAGTCATTTAAAGAAAGGTGCACATAGACTCAGTTTGGTGTAACATTAGCCATCAAACCACATCCACCTGTGACTGTGTGTTCACCTGTGAGCGCTTGTGTACACACCGCTGCAGATGTCCCATAGACTGGGACATTATCCACTGAACCATGACATCATTCTTTTTCCAGCATGCTCTTTTGTACGTCTCTGTAAAACAAGTGTCTTTTGGGTGGGGACGGCAGTAACGGCTTGGATTCAGATTCTGCCCTCAGCATTGAATTATGTTGGCAGAGGAGGACCAACATGGATTTTTGTCATGAAACTTCATCGCTGCATTGGAGGTTTCTCTTGTGTTGTTGGATATGAAACTTGAACTTTGCTCCTCTGCTGTCAGTAATTGTCAGAGTAGCTGATATGCTGCTGAGGGCAGTAAAAGAGGGCACAGCAGTGAGAGCTGAGAGCAAAGGCGCATTTCACGTAAAGTTCTTCTATTCAACTCAATTTCAAGGATATACTTGGTTTTTATGTCTTTCTTGTTTGTTTTTTTGTGTTTGTTTGATAGAGAAAGATCCCCTTCCTTTTGTCTCTTTAACCCGTCAACAAAAACACCTCGGCTCAGAAGTATAAATGTCTTTGTAATCTTCCTGCTTCTGCTTCAGGGTGAGAACACATTTATGTCTAGAAACCTAAAGGTCCTGAGGCACACTTGCTATTAATCAATACCCTGCCTTTGAGCTGGGAGGAGAAGCTCTCAATCAATTAGATGCTGTAAAACAACAATCACATTTAAATTTTTATTGTTTTAGTTCCTGGCAGGTCTAGCAGGACACTGCATGCATGCACAGTTGCATTCTTTATGGCATCCTACCACAAACCTGAACTCACTAATTCTCTGTTTTGTCTACCTTGCTTACTGTATAATCACACTCAGTTTGACTTGGAATAGACATAAGCGTTTGTAGCAGCAAGGCCAGGTCTGTATGACCCATCCAGACGTTCATGGTCTTTTTTGCTTAGAAGCATTTGGCTGTTAATTTTTGTTTGAACATGTTGCATGTTAGAGCTTCAATTCTCTTTGGGGATCAGCAAAGATTATTTGAGGTGAATTTAATCAAGCTTTCAACAAATAATCAGTTTTCATGCACTGCAGCCAAACAGATGGTTTCAAAAAATAGAACTAATTCCCTCTGTGTGTCAGGTGTGTGGTCATTCTGGCAAGCCAACTATCCTTCAAATTAACCCTTTTAAATGGAGATGTTGCCGGGAAACCTAAATAACACACGCTCTAAATGAATCGGTTACAGAAAAGCAGCTTTTGGTTTTGCGCTGACTACAGAAGCCTCCGTTTCTTCATTACTCACATTTTGGTGCATTGAAACCGTAAGTGACTAATAAAACAAACAATTTTATGTAAACTTTCGGCTCTGACATTGTCTCTTTGTTAAATGAAACTAAACAAATACTAAAAAAAACAGAGTTACTGACTCATGCATGCACACATGTATACACGCAAGGAATAATTTGTGGGGGCATTCAGCAACTAGAGATATTTAAATGATTTCCAATTTGTTGAAAACAAAGGGAAAAACATTTCAGTTAAGACAAGTTATGTCCTTGTCTCACAGCAGAATCAGCTGATTTGCATCAGTTGCGTTAGCACTTCACTACTGTAAAGTGTTGCAAATAAGTGCAAGGTCGCTTTCCTTCGCTTCAGAATCCACTTGAATTACTTTAATTGTGCTAACGGTTGAAGAGTAACAGTAGATGAATGTCAACACTGAAGCTAAAGCTCTGCTTTGAAAGGATTAATAGGGCTTTAAAATTTAACACAGAGCCCAAATTACTATACTCCCACCACAAAGTTTTAGAATTGAAACAGTTTGATTTCTTCAGATTGTTCACATCTGCGCATTCTAGGTGAACATGTTCATTTTTGAGGCACAAGACAAGAAAAATATTGTTTGTTTTTTTACATTCATGTCATGTCTTTGTTAGAAACCACGTTTAATTTGTTATATGTGACTGGTGGAGCTTTTGCATAATGACTTCTAGAAACTTCATCTCTGTTTAAAAACAACCTTTTTTCCTTCTTGTCTCTGCTCTGTCCTGTTCTTGCTTTTTTTATTCCTCCTCTTTCAGAATTTAGCCTCATTATTCTGTCTCTTTTTTCCCCCCAGCATCCTACTCCCAGTATAATTCTGATGATGGGAGAGCGTCTTCAGCCACCTTTACCGGCTCCCCAGGCTCTGGACAGGCCTACACTCCCAGCCTAACTCCTATTCCAACTTTCCCCCTAAATCGCCCAGTCACCAGCAACAACCCCAGCAACTATGCTGCCACCAAAACAGGTAAACTAGGAGAAAAGCTCATCTGTCAGTTTTTTTAAAAACTTTTTTGTGTGTGAACAGAGTTTTTAATAATGCTCTTGTGCTGCAGATTCATTGCTTTTCAACAAGATTGATGAGAGACAGAGGTTGGCCCGTGAGAGGAGGGAGGAACGTGAGAAACAGAACGGTGAGCCCTCCTGAGACGTGTTTGATGGAAAGTTAAATGTTTATTATTGCATGAAAGGGCAAAAACTAACGCTCTCTTCGCTTATATTGTTCATGAAGTCGACTTGTAGTTGTGGAAAGGTGCCCTTTTCTCTAGTTGTTGCAAAAAGTTCAGGCTCAAGTCTTGGAACAGTGTTGCCATGGATTCTGAGCTGAATAATGGGAGACTCCAAGGGGCAAGTTTTTGAAAGGCCACCGTTTTCACATTTTTGCTGGAATGTTTGGGTAACATACCTCAGGATGTGGGCTTTAGGAAGTTAAAGACCTGTTTGTGTGCTGCTGAATTGTGTTGATGCTGATTGTGTTGCGTTGTGTTGTACAATAATCAAACGTCCAGCTGCTTTGTGGCCACAGAGCAAAAAGGAGCTGACTCCCTCACAATGCTAATACAAGCGTGTGTCCGTTAGCAAGTTTTTAGGATACATTTTACAAATAGTTGTGTGTTTTTGTTTGTGCAACATGGTTCAGCTGCCAAGGAAGCCCAATGGCAGGCACGTGAAGAGCGAGCCAGGCAGCACTATGAGAAGCTCCTGGAGGAGAGGAAGAAAAAACTGGAAGAACAGCGGATAAAAGAGGAGAAGAGGCGGGCCGCTGTGGAGGAGAAGCGACGACAGAAACAGGAGGAGGACAGGGTACTTTGACACACACATATATGGGGTGTGTCTTTGACATTTGACCTTTGAGTTTATCTCAATGACTGCAGTTCACAACAAAATCATAACGTTTGGGTTATTAATCTGAACAGTTATTGAAATAGTCAACAAAAGATTAAACTATTTTCCTAGACTCATACCCTGACTTATTTTAACTTGAACCTCAGACTTTTTACATGAACGTCTGTTTTTCAGCTGTCTCTGACAGCTGGGTAGCCACAGGGCGGTTGCAGACGGATCACCAGCCGGCAGCAGCTCTGAGTGGACGATGTGTAAATGTCTCCAGGCCGTCCACATCAAGTGCCACCGGTAGCCCAGAGGGATATAAAAAGTGGGCAAATGTCTATATTCATGACCACACAAACGGTTTTAAAAAAAAATTGGGCGGCGGCATGAAATCTCAAAGACTCTGCAGATGCCTCCCCTTTGCATGGTGGCAGTTGTATTTGTGACAGTAGCATAAGGCAAAGATTAAAAAAAAAAAAAAAAGCCACTTTTCATTGCAGTTCTGTCTAACATATGAACTGAAGTTGTTCACAGAAATGTACTTCCAATAACTGTCTAATTGATTGAATCCAACAACCGATGCGCAAGACAGTTTTGGAAACAGAAGGTACTAAGTTGGAGGGTTACTTCTATTGTAAGGTTTATGTTTTTGCATAGAAGTGAATAGGGACAAACTTTCTTATTCCAAAAGCCCCCTAGTCATTACTTGGTGAACTTACCTGGTTCCAGTTAGTTGTGCTTTGTGTCAGAGGATGGTGCAAATAGGCTGTATTCCATGCGAAGTTCAAAATGGGCTGTTTTCACAATATTTATTTCAGTCTCAGAACAGTCATTTACTACAAATACAAAAGAGAAGAACTGCCAAGAGGCTCCAGGTAAGGGAAAAGTAATGAACATTTGCAGGAAGCTGATACAAGAAATATGTATTTTGACAGTCAATTGCACATTAAATTTGATTCAGTCTCTGATTTATTATTAAAAAAGGAAACTTGCTATACAGTGTTTGAGTATTGTAATCAGTATTATAATTAGATTAGAGAGTGTGATCTGCAGCAGCTACAACTTCACCAGACCTTCCTCTGTTATTGTTGACTGAGCAGATACAGCAGCTGTCTCCATCTCTTCAAGCATGTTTAGACTGCTGAGTACTGCTATCTTAGTGTGAAATAGCATGTAGTATGAGAATGTCACACGAGAATACATTGACGCAAACATTTGTATCCTCAACCTGATGGTTCAAATCAACATTAGGCTGTTCATTTTTGATTAACTTTTTATTTAGCTTAATTTTAGTTTTTGTGATGTTATTTTTCTCAAAGACAGATTTCAAAAATGTACTTTTGCTTTAATTTAAACTGTTATCTGGATACTTTCAGTCACACACTCAAGAAACAATTGGCTCCAAAATATTTGCTGTGTCTCAAATGATTTTCCTGAGAAGATGCACAACAGTTTCTTATAGGGAAATATTGAAAAGGCTTTTAATCAGCTGACTGATCTTCTGAGGAAAAAAGTAATTATAAAACAGATGGTTACATGTTCACATCTGTCAGATTTTTTAATCTAGATTTGAAAATTCTAAAATAAAAAAAAATAGGTTTGGCAAGTTTACTTTTTTATGTTCTATTAATTAATCAATTTAGTGAAACAATAGCAGTTTTAAAAGTTATTTTGGATGGTTGGTTTTCTAAATCTTGTAGCAGGGGTAGCTGGCACATGCCTGGGCGCTAATCATGTAGTATTTAGTGTGTCATGAGGCGGCTTTGTAGAGATTTAGTCATTGTCATTGTCCCCAAAGGTGCGCCATGAGGCGGTGATGCGCCGTACGATGGACAAAGGCCAGAAATCCAGACAGAAGAACAACCGCTGGTCCTGGGGAGGTGCAGTGCACACAAACACCACCAACACAACAACTGGTACTTAATACATTTTTAAAGCTTTATGACTTTGTCGTTTAAACACAGACGCTTCTCTGACTGTGTGAGTACTGAAAGAGTTTATAAAAACTCTGCTGTGTCTTCTCTTGAATTTTGTGTAAATATGTTAATAAACATGCCTGCCTCTGTGTTGATTTTGTTGTGCTACATTTACACGTCTCAGATTGGCGGCTGTTTGTTGTTTTTGTCTTCTCACACCCTTGTCTACCTGTCCTTCTCTTTCTCCCCCTGGTCTGCTGCTCTCTTTCACTCTCCCTCTTTTCCTGCTTTCTGCTCTTTGTCTCTGCCCCTCTGGTTCAGGTTTTGTCGAGTCGGCTTTCCTCTATCCACTCGACCTTGCTGGACTAGAGCACATGCAAAGTGCTTTCAGTTTGTACCGCAGACATGGAATGACCTCTCAATGTGAATATTATAGTTAGCTGACTAGTGTTAACATGATTATAGATCCTTCTAGTTAGTTCACATTCAGGCCAGCATGAGTATCTTAGTTAGTTTGTTAGTTTGTATGTTTGTATGTAAAATTCAGAGCAAAACACAACCTGAATATGTCTCCTAAGTCACAAGATCTCTCCAGTTCATTTATTTTTAGTTTTTAGAATCATTTAGCACTAATCCCCTTTTCAAGTATCACTTCTTTTCTGTTTAGGTAGTATCATGTTTAATCTTAATAAACAAAGGTGGACATGGTTTTTGGAAAAGCTAACCTTCTTTCTGTTTTTTTTTCTATAACTTTCAAACTAACAGTTACTTTTTTTGTTTGTCCATAACCTCAGATGCTGGCAGAAGGTCAGTGTCTACAGTAAACTTATCCAAACAGACAGACTCCATCATTACAAAGCGCCTCTCCTCTTCATCTGCAACGCTTCTGCACTCACCTGACCGAGGTAATAAGCTGAGATGTTTCACCTGTATTATCTTTAACATAACATTTAAAGACCCACTCCCATGAAAATTGGGTTTTCGGTGTTTTTTAATGATGGACGCATATAAAGAAAATTTAGCTTACAATTGCATTTCTGAGTATTTATTTATTCAAATTGTGGCAAATCAGGAGCAGATAAAAAATGCAGTTTGAAAAAGCTTGTAGTGACATAGAAGCTGCAGTCAGCAGGCCCCCTGCCCTGCTCAATTTTGATGTCTCCACTTGCATCCAAAAAGATCCATTTACATCTTTGTTTTCCCTCATCTGAGCTGGCATCTGGTTCAAAAGTGTATGGCTGGATAGCTCTAATATTGCTCACCATTGTTTTGCACTGAGAATGTTAGTTTGGGGTTGTGAAGCGCTGTAAGCTATAGCGACAGAGCGTGTAAACATATAGGTGATGGAAAGTGGGGCCAGGCTTACTCTGCACCAACGGTTAAACAACTGCCACAAGAAACTATGTCTTAGAAAATGACATAGGGTTTTTGAGTTTGGCTAAAAACAACATAAGCATACATAAAAAAACACTGCTTTTACAATAGATCAGAAGATGATCAGAGTGGGTTGGAGTTTTCTCAAAAACATTTTTCTTCATTATGTTTTTTGCTATAAATATGGAAGGAATAAACCCTGTTCTGTCCAGAGGATGATGGAAAATAAATAAAACAAATAATGTGATGGTTTTGTTAGAATTTAAAGTTTGTCAAGAGATGTTTATTGAAGTGTCTGATTTACTACATGAATATAGGAGTATGTTAGACTCTTAACAGGTGGGTTTTTGTATGAAATGTCTACTGTAGAAACCAATGGGTGAATTGTTTTGCACTCTGATGTTGATGTGTTGCTGTGACAGGTTTACAGATGAGATCAACCTCCTCCCCATTTCTAGACAAAGCTCAGTCCAAACCCCGCCTACATCCGGGCAAGAGCCTACAGCAGAAAAACACAGGTGTCTTCAGGAGAATAGAACACTACAATACAACAATATTTGATTAAAAAGCTCACGGGCTGGAAACTGTAAAAAAAAACAAAAGGAAAAATAGAACAAATTTAGTAATGTTAAGAAGAACCTAAAGCAAGAAAACAGGTTTCTTTGCTGTAACAAGGTTCTTTGGCAACGATACCATCAGAAATTTTAGCTTGCCCATTACAATGCATTTGTAAGGAGCATGTTCTTCTGTCATGTTTATGGCCAAGCTGATCCCACAAATGTTCAGTGAGGAATTGATTGGATACGTTTGGTCTGTTCTGGATTGTCTGGATGCAGATCCAACAGTCAGATCAGAGGTGTCCAAATCCAGGCCTTCTGTTGGTTTTTCAAAAATTCTGCCTTATTTGATGTTGATTACCTGAATCTGATGTGTTTAACCAATAAAGAGCTTTAATGGCAGGTTGGTTGGGAATAACCTAGCATACCAGCCCTTGAGGCCTGGATGTGGACACCCCTGAACCAGATCATTAGCAAACCTTTAGCCCATGCTCACAGGTGCAGCCACGTAAATGCCAGAAGCTCCAAACAAGAGTCTATCTATTTCTGCTTCTTCTTGTTCAGGAAAAGGGGAAAAATAGATTTAAAAACAAGTCAAAGGCTAAGAATATTTAGTAAATACTTAATGGGCTTATCCCACATACTTGGCTCTGCTACGTTGCATGTTCCTCATACCTGTAACAGCATTTATTTCCAAAAAGATGATCATTACCGGAAAAACAAAACTTTTTTCTGATAACTTTAGAGAACACTTTCGTTCCAACTCTTTTTTGTAAGCATTTGTCCAGTGTTTTTTTTTTTTTTTTTTTTTTTTTTTTTTTTGCAAAGCCCTGATGCCACAGAAACAAGTGATTGTAGTTTGTTTAAAGATGTGCAGCATTTGCCGTTCATTGTACATGCAAATATTTGCATGTCTTTGTGTAATGGGGATTTTTGTTCTCTCCCTCCAGCGTGACCCCTTTTTCTAATCTTCTGTAGGATAATCTTGTTGTTTATGTGGGAATATGGTATGCCATTCATAGTCAAGCAGGAAAAATTGAAACCCATTTTTCAAACTGATATTTTTTTATTATTAAGAACTTAATTATTGCAACTAATGATTTTCTAGGGAAAACATTAAATATTTTCTTTTAAATTGTAACTGTTTGAAATTGTTCATCTGTACAGTTTCCAGCCCATTTTAAGTTTTGCCTAAATGCTGACACCAGTAACCTGTCTCCTGTCAGGTGCATGTTGTGCTTGGTATTTTATTTTCTGCTTAAGCTTTTGGTGGTAAAATATGTTGAGGTATAAAATCAGAAAAAATGCGTCTTTCTTGTGGAACTTTGGGGTAATTAATGCTTTAACCTCCCTAAATAAAAACTTAACACTTAGAAATATATGCATTTTTGTTGTCAAAAGCATTGATGTCTAAGTGTTTGAGGATTTTATTTGACTTTTTTGTTGCACTCTTTTTTTTTTTTTTTTTTAGTGCTCGCCTCTCAGCTTTTTTGCCTTTGTTTGCACTTTGTTTGCACTTTGGTACAGGATGTTTGCTTCTCATTATTTTTGGTACAGTTCATACATGTTGGTTGTGCATGGTTAACCTTCACTAGTCAGTCCAATGAGACGGCTATGGCTGTAATATTGGGCTATATAAATAAAATTGAATTCAATTGAACTAGTCCCTTCAGCATCCATGAACTAAAATCAGCTCTGACTGGTGAAATATGTGTTTCCAGGGCTCCGCCGCCTTCCCCTGACGCTGTGGGAGAGCAATGTGGTGAACCGCCTGCAGCAGCCAACACACTCCTACCTGGCTCGCAGCCGCAGTGCTGTCAGTTTGTCTGGAGACCAAACAGGTAACAAAGCATACATTTCTGTGAGCAGGGCCAGTGTAGGTACAGTATGTGTTCGGCCTGTCAGATTGGTATGGGGGCTTGTGACTAGTGATGAGGTCACACTTCTGTAACACAATTTAGATAAACTATGTCCAAATTCCTGGTCACATCATTTAGAGAAGCTACTTAAGCTATGTCCAAATCTGTGATGGGTGTTTGTGGTAGCCAAGTGAAGAGGGAAGGCAGAAACCTAAAAGTCATGGTTGTGAGTTTGAGCCCAGTGTCAGAGATGATGAATAATCTCACCTGCCAAAATGGCTGGTGAAACAGTTTCTCCACCCAGCAAATTGAAGTTTTACCTGCATTTGGCAGGTGTTTATTTAGAGCCCTGTATAAATAATAAATATAATATCACTGATTGTTGAGCTCAATATTCAATGCAGTCAGTATACTGGATATATTGAGCTCTCTAAAGAGCAGAGTCAGTATACTGACTGTATTATCCGGTCATACTGGATACAGAATCTAAAATGTTATCAACAGCTCTGCTTAAAGAGTTGAATTAATAAACAAAGTTCCAAAGCACACAAAATACCTTGACAAGTCTCCATGCATGTTTTACTTGTAATGGTCTGGTCTAATGTGATGATTGGCATGTTTTTTTTTCTTGATCAGTGAATCACTTGGGAATTCCATCTCTGGGGTATTTTCACGTGTTTGATGTTTCTCTTTTTTTTACAAAGTTTATTCATATCAGTGGATTCTTTAAATAATAACTGGTCTATTCTTTTATTAGATTAATACCCCAGTTATGGCTCCAGTTTATTTGTAGATTTGTCTAATCAGTAGCACTAACATTTCCTTTCTCTGTTCCTTCCAAACATTTTCTTCTCAATAATTTCCTCTGCTGGCTTTTCCAAACTCCCTTCTTCATTTCCCCTTTTCATATTTTTGTTGCATGCTTGATTTTAATCACATATTTCTTTTTACAATTGTCCCTTAAATCTCCCACACTGCTCCCGATCCACACCAACTTCCAAACACTCCACCCCCACCCTCATACATCACCGTAGCCATGCCTGTGTGTCCTCGCTCAGTTTCCTGCCACCCTTCGAGCTCCTTGTCCTTCAAGGCCCTGCAAAGCCAGCCTCTGCCTCACTGTCGCAGCCAGGAGAGGAGTTTTGGCAGGGAGATGGCCTCTCTGCCTTCCGCCACCCCACGCAGGAGGACCACCGGAACTGGACAGGTACAAGAGTTTGATCGAATTCACACTTTTGGCTTAATCAGGGGGCTGCAACCAAAGGCTCTGGATTCACATGCATCTCTTATTTCTCTATTATGGCTTTTTGGCTTTGCAAAAATTACTTAAATAAATAACGTGTCAAAATTAAAAGAAATAAAAATTATTAAAGAAAGAAAATATATAAACTGTCATAATTCAATTATTGTAAATGTTTAATAGCTACTTTATAAATGAATAGCGTAATGACCACAAAAACATAATGAAAGTGTATTTAACTAAACGATGAAATGGCTCCTGTCACGAGAAATCAATTTTTCATCAAAAAGTTCAATTTTTAAACTTTTTTCTTCCTGATAGAAAATGTGACTCAAAATTATAAGGGGTGTTTGGGACCTTAATGATTACATGAGTATTTACTGACCAGAATACCATCTGTTTATGTTCATGTTTTTCTACTTTCAGTCAGCACAGCAACAGAATGGTGTTTTCTGTAAACATTAACCTCTAGCTGCATGAAGCAAGAATGCTTCCTGCCTAATAAATGACTATAAATGATTTTTTTTATGGTAAAGTCTCTGAAAAGTATTACCTTATATGTTTGCAGAAAGGGCATTTATGGCATAGCAGTGGTGTTTATTACCCTTTTTAAGATCAGTCAGAAGTGGATCTTCCGTCACACAGAGAAGTTTACCCTGTGTCCATCTGCCTGCTGCCGTCGCAGCTTATGCCATTAAGGTTTTAGAGGAACGGCTTCTTCTTTACATCCTGACCTACAGACAGTGTCTGCACAGTCACAAATAGTCCTGCGTCATTGCAAAACACCTTTCGGGTCATCTTCCTGGGTTTATTCCCCCCATAACTATGTTCAGTTTGCTAAGAGCTGGACAGTTGATTTTGTTTCATGGCTTCAGACGTCATCCAGGGTCAGAAGAAGGCTGGAAACAATGACTTCTTGATTTTGTTAGTGTTTTGTCAAATATTTCCTTTTTAAGTCAAAGTTCCCTTGATTTCTTTTTGTGACCAGCAAAGGGACCATGACCATGTCAGGAAGTCATGGAGCAACCTGTCACTTCCACTGGCTCCTGTGCTGACATTACCCCCCAGAAACCCCACAACCATAAGCAAAAAAAACAGCAAAATGGCACCCTCTGCTGGCAGGTAGGATAATGATCACATTTAAAAAAATGTCAAGTTTTTTTTTTTTAACAGAACAATAAAAACTGATCAGAGTAAACTTGATGTTCTGATTATTTTATTTTTTCTATATTCTCAATGTTTTCTCAAAGACCTCCTCAGAAGATTCCAGGACGCCCCCCAACGCCCAAACTGTTAAAGTCTCCAAGGGCAGAGGATCCTGGAAACCTTCGTCCTATCAGGATTACACCGGATAGTTCTCAACCTTCTACCCCGACCAAACCCCAAAATGAAGAGGAAGAGCACTTTCTCAGCCCTCCTCAGCCTCGGCCTCAACCGCTGGGTCAAAACAAGACTTCCAGTGAGCAGATGCAAACCACACCCACAGGAGCCAGTGGTTAGTTAAAGGACTTTGCTCATGCAGTTTGGATTTTTATTCTACTTCTGTTGGCTAAAATGTTTTTTTTTTTGTGCTCTTTAGAGAGCTCAGGCAGTCCTCCATCTTCCAAACCCTCAGCAGGAACCACAGACCCAGAGGAGGCGAGTCGCATCCTCGCAGAGAACCGCAGGCTGGCGCGCGAGCAAAGGGAAAAGGAGGAAGAGGAGCGAAGGCAACAAGAGGAGCAGGCCAAGTAAAGTGGCTGGATCAGGTGTGACTCTAAAACGCAGACGTGTTGTCTTTGACTGATGTTGTCTTTTCAGGTTAGCCAGAGAGGAGATGGCTCGGCGGAAGGCTGAGGAAAAAGCTCGGAGAGATGAGGAGGCTCAGCGGCAGGCAGAGGAGAGGAGGAAGAAGGAGGAGGAAGAGGAGAAAAAGGCAGAGGAAGAGAGGTTGCAGAATGAAAAGGAGGAATCTCTGAGGCTCCATAAACAGGTCAGAGCTAAGAAAGTTTGTGCCATTAGATGGAAGCTAAAGATTTGATGTGGAACTCATGATCACTCTGTGCATGTCCAGAAAGAGGAGGAGTCTCGACAGAGGGAGGAAGCTGAGCGGCTGAGGCTGGAGAGGGAGAAGCACTTCCAGAAAGAAGAGGCTGAACGCCTGGAGAGAAAGAAGGTAACACCATGATTAAAGTTGATTTAGTCAACTTAAGTTTAGCTTAACTTTTATCTGATATTTTATTCCGTGTTTCATACTTCTAGCGTCTTGAGGAGATCATGAAGAGAACAAGACGCTCTGACACAACAGAAAAGGTAAAGGCGATTAACAAATATTTCCAACAGATACTCAGCTGTTTGACCTTTTTCAAAAATGTTTTTCTTTTTCTAGAAAGTCAGAAATGGAGACAGCGCAGGTAATGTAATCTACTGTTAAAAAATATTTAAAATTAAATGGTGTTTCCATGATGCTGCAAATGATGATTGTTTATTCTGCCATTATCAGTGACCTGTGCAACTTCTGCCACATCCACAGTGACTGTGTCCCAGACGCAGAAAAGTGACGCCAACAGTCTCAACCCAAACCAGAGCACTGCAGCGCCGAGCCATCCCGACCAGAGGTCTATCTGAGGTTCTATTTGAGGATTCCTGAAGCTGGGATGTTTTAAAGGGATTCATCGCCATCTTTCGTTTCACAGGGAGAACGGGGGGTTTGAGGAGGTGATTGAACTGCCTTCGCATTCCAGGTTGTCTCCTCCTGAAGGACGGGAGGAGCAGCAGCAGTCCGAGGAGAGAGTTCCTGTCGTAGCCTTCACTGAGAACGGCCTCCTAAAGTCCCTGAGTGGAGTAGAGGACATTTCAGCCCAGCAGGGACCAGGTCACTGAACACCCATCTTATCCTCAATTCTGCATATTGTATTTGTATAAAATCTGTCAGTCTGATCATTTATCTTTACAGATTTGCATCTGAACCAACTATAAGAAGCTTTTGTTAAATCTAAACTATTCTCAACTATTTTTTTCTACTTTAAACTGATTCTGACTTAAATCCTGGCCTAAAGGTCATCCATTTATAATCAGTTTTTGCCTTTTTAAACCCTAAATATAACTTACCTCAAAAATAAACTTTCAGTACAAATGTGTGAGAACAGATGCATTATTATGAAAAAGGGTAATCACATTTTTTCTGATTTATAAACCTATAAATATTAGACATCAGAATTTAATTATTTTTACTGTGTCCTCTTTGGTCAATTTTGGGTTTTATGTTTATAGAAGAACATCAAAGAAAAAATATACTTTTTTTATTCTCAAATGAATTATTTTTACTCTCTAAATATACAGATACTTTGGACAAGCATGCTAGAACACGTGCATTTGGCCCATGTTGTTCACATTGGACAAGCAGGGAGGGGCTTATTCTTTTTCTACTGTTTACTGGCGCATGTCCACCACCTATAGTTGGAAGAGGCTTGGTACAAAAATGTTGACGCGTTGCTAATCTTGTGACTTTTACTCCAAGCTTTTTCTTTTACAGCTCTATTCCAATATACGAAAGACTTTGTGTCACATAATTCCAGCCGGGCACGCGTTTGTACGTAGAGCCCAAAAATAGTCATAGAAACCTGCATTGCTACACATGAACGCAGGTTTTTTGAACGCAGAAGCCCTAAATGTGCATTTATGTGCATTTCCATAGATTTTTCATTGGAAGTGGTTGCTTGAATGTGTGTTTCTGAGGCTGATGTTAAGGAAGACCACAGCAGGTGCTATGTGAAATTTAAATGTAGGCTTCCATGCAATAAATCTACAAACACTGACATACATATTTCCACAAACATCCTATGATAAATATTTAACTCAAAGCCAAAATGTTTTGTTTAATTTGAAGAAAATATGTGAATTCCATCTTTTTGACTTTGACTTTTAGATGTTGCCTGAAATATTTTGGGGACTCGACGCTTCCACACACAGAGACGAGAGAAGAGGTCGTACAAGTCTGGGAGGTGTTGAATCAAAGGAAGGACTCAGCACCAGATCCAGACCTTGTCGTTCCCTGACATGAGCGAGCACCACATTCACGTCCCAAAGATGACGACTCCAAAGATCTCCTTCAAAACAGAGAGAGAAGTCATTTTCTCCTCAGCTAATTCCCTGGGAGGAGCCGCTCGTCTCCTCTGACCACTGCGACTTTGGGTCATGTTTGGTCACGCAGCTTCAAACGATTCTAAAACTCCTAAAACCACAGGAGAACCCGGAACTCCTCTCTCTTCTGAGAGGACAAATGTCTGATTATAATGTAAACAGATTGTCTAAACCGTCTTTAGCACTGATACTTGAAGTACTCTGTTGCTGTTTGCTGACTTTTCAGAATCGGCAACCTAACTTTAGAACTGCAACCTTTCCAGAGAATCCAGATTTGTTTTCATCAACATTCACTTTGAAGAGTTGCAGAACAGATGGGATCGACGCTCAAATATAATGATGAGACTACTTGAAAGTGTCACATTGTTAATGTTGTTTTGTCTACAGTGTTTAAACATAAATGTCATTTGGGGGTGTCACTGTCCAGGATCAGTATTGATGCAATTATGAACTTTAGTTGGATTATAATACACTGATCTCTCAGAATTAGGGCGTTAACGTCAGATTTTTGTTTAGTTTTTATTCAATTGCTGTACAAATAACATGATTCTTTTTTTCTGTTCAGATTTAGAGAAAAGCATTCTTTGGCTTATAGCCTCTTTCCATTATTTGCTTGTTTTCCATCAATGCTGGATCCTCTCATTGGGCCTCTTTGCTTGTACTGTAGCCGGTGCAAAAGGATTAAGTTATAAGTACTGCAAGTGATAAAAGGAATAGAAATGCTGCTAATGTTGGATTTTTCTTTGCCTTACTGCTTTGAAGGAGTGACTCTCTCAGCACTAAAGTAAAGACATACATTTCTCCAGAATCTTACCATGTTAAACCAATAGTCTTATTCTGTGTTTTGTTTTGCATTTTAGGGTCAGACTTCCGTTTTCTGTAACCGCTGCAGCACTCCTCAAAGGGGGAAGAACTTAGTTTCTCATAGTTCTGCAGAGCATGATACTTAACTCATTTCTGTAAGTTATTTCAGTCTTAAAAATTTAAAATCAAACCTTTCATATGAAAAAAGCTGGGACAAGTTTTTGAACCATTGCATCACTGAATGTGTACCACTGTTGCAAATATTTAGCAAAATAAAACTTATCAAATTGATCAACTTTTGATATCGCCTTGAAACATTTTGCGTTGTTTTGACTGAATTTTCGGTGCAATTGACAGTGTGAGAAGTCAATTAATTGGAGCACAAACAGTAAAAAAGTTTTGAATTTACATATTCATGTAAACAAAAAAGGAAAAAAGGAAAAAAAGTAGTTTATAGTTTCATTGTTGTTCTGGATTCCAGCTGTACATGTTCTTGGAGGACATTTATAAAAAAATAACCTAAAATTGGGTTTCTGAGTACCGGTACTTCTTTATTAAAATTGTTGTGGATCGGGGGCAGATGAGTCGTAGAGGTGACGATTGGAGGATTACAACCTTCCTGCTCCTCTGGATAGCTTAATGTTGCTTGGCATTGTGTTCCACCAGTAATGCTAGGTTGGGGTTGTAAAGGGCTGTAAGCTAGCAGAAAGGGGATGCAAACAAAGGTATGATGGGAAAAGTGGTTACGTTACTCTGTCCCAACAATTCCACCCACAACTCTGAAGCAGATTTCTAAAAAAAAAAAATTACGGCAGCTCTGCAGAAACTGTCCTAAAAAGGTTTTTCTTTTTCATTTTGGCTAAAAAAACAGCTTAATCACAATTAAAAGACCACTGATAAAACTTTAAAAATAGATCGAAAGATAATTAGAGCGGGAGTTTAATGAAGTATCAACATAACTGTACGTCATTTTTCTTCCAGCAACAAGGAGCAATTTGTACTTTAGCTAAAAGCTTGTCCTCAGCTTCACCAGTAGAAAGATTTTGAGAGGAAACTTGCAGCAGCGTTCAGCCAGCTGCCGCTGGAATCTTCCTTGGCTGCTGTGCGGGAAATTGCTCTGTCCACTTCCCTCTCTGGGCTCTCTTCTTCTTCTGGGAGATAATCTGGAAGGGTTGAATTCTGTGGTACCTCTGCCCCACCGGGATTCAGAGGGATGTAAACCTGGAAAAATGATGAAACTGGATTTAGGACTTGTTTTTTTCTTTAGCAGGTGATCTAAATGTAGTTCACCTCTTCTCCCGCCTCATTCTTCACCACTTGTTGGGCTGAGAGCACCTTTGTGGCAGCAATTGCTGTTGCCAGGTTCTTCAAGGGGGGAGGAGTTAAAAAAAGAGGTTTGATGATCTTGAAAAGATTCAAAAAAGTTCAATCTTGTTCATGTTTATTACCTCAGTGGGAAGATCTGAACGAATGCGAACCGTACATCTCTTGGAAGCCATTTGGAAAGTAAAGCTGATCACTCCCTTAACCTTAAGGAGAGCCTCTTCACATAAGCTTCGCTGATGCTAGAAAACAAGAAAAGGGGGAGGAGCGTTCCATTAGAAATGCTTCTGAAAGTAAATGAATCTTTAAAAGCCTCAAGTCTTACTTACTGTGTTGTCCAAGCCTTGGATGTGCAGCGTGACAGACTTGGCTTTTTTATTAGATGAGTTGATAAAGAACTGCTGCTTTTTTCTCCTCTGCCTCTCTGGTGTGCGGGGTGCAGGATTAGGAGGCTCACTCAGAATGTTATAAACCTCTTTAGCCAAGGCTGTGATGTCAATAGACAGACTGTCTCTACACAGAGACAAAAAAATGTAAAAGGAATGTGGATTTCTGGGTCATTCTTTGTTTACACGTTTAGTTTATCTCACCTTTCAATAAGATTTTCCAAGCTCACCATCATACCCAGTTCATTCTTCATTGTGGTGATGTTTGGAGTCAATTCTGCCAGGTACCGAAGGGTCTTAAAATAGAAAACAATTGTTTTAAAAAATGTCTATTTAAACTACAGACACAAAATATGCTATTAAAAACACATTTAGACCATTATTTGGGCCAGAACTGCTTAATTAAAATAAGATATGGATTGCTTTCAGTAAATAATTATTCATAGTGGAATCTTGACATGTTTCCATTTACCAGCTATTTCTAAATGTAACCTTTAGGATGAGAGAAAGACAGAGATAGGATGTTATATTGTGATATGTCATTTCATACTAAACCCCAGGAAATTGCTTCCCTTCTACCTGCAAAGTGGCAAACAGCACTTCTGGATCCTGGTGGTCCAGGAAAAGAACTAGCCCGGGCAGGCAGCCCTGATCCTGAACTATCGCCTCTCGGTTCTGTGGTTCCGAAGCCAGATCCCGCAGCTGGCACACCACCGACAGCGCATCCATCATCTTAGTGCACGTTTGCGAAGATTACCTACAAAATTACGATACATATATAATCGGTCAAAAGGTGCTAAACGCTAAGTTAACACGAGGACTTGATGTTAGCTAGCTACCTCGCCAGGCTAAGTAGCTGGACGGCTTTTTTTTAGGATTAAATTTCAATTTTTCTGTTACATTTTGCTTCACCAAGTTTATTTTTGTTGTAAATTCTAAAGCCCCACAGTTAGGGAATGAAAGTTGTGTTTTGAATGTGTCTTACCTAGGAAGCGAAGCAGTTTGTGACGCAATAAAACAAATTTGGTGCTCTTTCTTTCCCGTTACATGATTGACCAAAGCGGTTGTGGATCGCCTTCCACTATTGGCTCCTCGTTTCTCCTCTGTAGCCAGAACCAATCAGGAGAGAGCTTACTGCTGCGGCTTTATTTGACTTCACAGCTTTACATCCCGGACGCGTGAGTAAAGAGAAGTGCGGTACTGCAAGTTCTTGTTTTCAACCATTTGAGACCGAAAACACAATTTGTATATTTCCAATTTCACACGAAAACAACAAAACGGTAAGCGTTCACGTACCTGTATCTTTTCTTGCTGGTTCAAATGTATGTAGTTGATGTAAAGCTTGTTACTTTTCGTGCTCATTGCAGTAGTTTGCACTGCGGTTGCTGCTCTGCTCAGGCAGCTCAAGAAACAGCAAAATGACATAATCAAATGTGCTGTAAAACTGTGATTTGCGCTAACAGGATTGTTGATATTGTCCTCCATCTCTCCATTGATCAATCTAGCAGTAAACAGCATTTGCTGTAAAGCTGCACTCAGTTTTCAAAAAATTGTCTCCATCTTTGGAGCCCCTTGTCCTTGTGGTTTTACAGTGGTTTTATTTCTAACCTTCTGTGATGTCATTGCAGGTTGATTTCTGCATCTTTTGTGTCTCTGCAGGCCCTAAGTATGTGAGGCAGTGGTGTCCTCTGTCTAGTTCAGTCAGCAGAAAGAGGATCGGTGCAGTCATCAGCTGCTGCAGAGGAAAATCCTTACAATGTCTCTATTGGAGGATTTTGTCTATGTGCTGCGCACAGTCTTGGAGTATTTTGGAGTACCTCCAGACATGGTTAGTAAACACAAGTACTTCTTTTGTTGCTGTATAAAACCTATTATTATTTAGTATTACTTCAAATTTGACTGTTTCCCTCTTCTTTTAGTTGGATCCCGTGTGGACCAGTCAGCTGTGTGGACAGTATCGCAGTATCATTAGGATGATTGGGACTAACCTCCCTCTAAAGCCCCCTCCACGTGTCCACTTTCAGGTCTATAGTATTCAATAACTCCTCAAATGTATTAATTCCACAATTATTGTAAGGTCGAAAAACTAATGTGTACCTAATATGCACAGCAACAACTTAACAGTTTATGTCTCAATGTTATTATTTAGGCTGGGTATTATTACCAACATTTTCATGCAAGTTTTTTGTGAATAATATTCTATACTGTTTTGTGAATACTACCTTTTGATTTTAAAAATCAAATGGTATAAAAAAATCAAAAGATAAATTACATAATCTCTTAGTTTTATTTTTCATAGTATTGGTTTTGTTCATAGGATTGTCTTTTAAAGAAGCAAGCACAATTATCATTGTGCTTTTGAGGAATCCATGTAAACTTCAGCACAAACAAGATGCAAGATGTTCTGCTTTTGGTCTTTAGGTAGACAGCAGAATTTCTGATTCTATTTACTTAAACTAGTTTTTTTGGGTCCCCAAAACACCCACACAGCCCCAAACCATCATACTACCACCAACGTGTTTGACTGCTGGTGTGTTTTTATTATTATTATAATATATATATATATATAACTTAATAGAATGGAACAAACACCTTTAAAGATTTAGCTTTGCCCACCATTTGACAAAATATATTCCCAAAAGTCTTGAAGTTTTATCTTGGAGCTCTATGACCCAGGTCATTTCTGTCTGATGTTTTTCTTATGAATGAGTCGCGAACTACGACCTTAACTGAGCAAGTCACTCCTGCAGTTCTTGATGTTGTTGCGGGTCTTTATTGAATTTTAAGTTGGGTCTTGCAGTGCTCTTAGGATAATGTTGGTTGGCTGGTCATTTTGGGAAATATTCACTTCAGTTTCTTGTTTTTCTTCCCAAATGTGGTCAATGGTTTTCAGGGATTTGCTGGCATCTTGAGGGTTGAGTAATGGCTTAATGAAGTACATATTTAGCTTCTTTTCTGCTTCTGAATTACTTAAAATTGAAAGTATTTTGCCTAATATATGCTTCTTACTTTATCTGAATTATTTAAGTTACAAACATACAAACAAATAAGAAATCCGGATATGGTCACTTTGTCAAGTCACTTTATGAAAAGAAAGTAAAAGATTTCTCACCTTTTTATACTTTTTGGTTTCTTTCTACTATATGAAATCAATGCATATAAAATAATATATTTACTTTGCATGATCATAAAATAGCCATGTTTTGTTTCAGATCCCCCTGGTTTCTAACACCCTGCATGAGTATGTGGACGCCACAGTGGACACACCGGCCATCCCCTCATTGGCTGACATCATGTGGGTGTTAGAGGACAAGGGTGACAGTTTTGCCAAAACCAGGTAAGAAAAAAACAAATGAAAAAAATGTTCAACAAAAAAAGAAAAAAGAAGAACAAAATGGTTTGTGTGTGCCTTTTATAGGATGCATTTACCCCCAAAGAAGCAGGATGCCATAAATCAGAATCCGAATGATTCAGAGCCAAATGTGAACATTGTTCAGAAAAGAGAAAGGTCTGCTGGACATGCTGTGGATCCAGAAACACTGAAGAAGATCTCAGCACTGGAAAGCGAACTGCTCAAACTGCGGGCTCAGATAGCCATGATTGTTACCGCCACCCCAACCTCGGGTAAATAAAGTAAATATTTGCAGAATTTACCTGTCTTTCTTGTACATGCATATAAATTAAAATAATTTTGTTTTAGATAAAACAGAGTCCCAGAACGCCCCGCTAGTGGCTCTGATGTCCCCTCCGCCGGTTCCAGCCCTTACTTCTACTCCTTGCTCTGTTCCTCCTCCTCCGCCTCCACTGCCTCCACCTCCTCTTTGTCCAAGCTCCTCCATCGACACACTGAACGTTATGGAACTTATCAGACAAAACAGGAAGAACAAACCTGTCAGCAGTCAGCTGCAGCCTCAGAACTCAGAAAGTAAAGGGATGCCCTCCATGATGGATGTTTTAAAGAATTTAAATCAAGTTAAACTGCGTTCCGTACAGAGGTAACATGTAAGATGTATTTTTTCTTTTTCTGTGGAAAAATATGCAGCAACTGAAGCTCATTCCTTGTCTTTAGATCACCAGGAGGAACGCCAGTCAGGAGGAGGCGCAGTAAGGGAGGAGCTGCTGTGCTGAGTGACCCAGCAGCTCTCATCGCTGAGGCCCTAAAACGGAAATTTGCACAGCATCGCCATAACACATCCTCCGACAAAGAGAATTCACAGGAACTATCACCTTTCGGCAGTCCAGAGTCCCCCAAGGTGTTTTGTAATTTTTTTTTTCCCGTATTTTTATTTTTGACACATCACAGCTCCAAAATGCGTCTCCTTAGGTTCTAACCTTCATTCCTCTGCTCCAGGTTTCTGTCCACTTCAGGCGCAGTTTGGGACGGCGCCACTTCTGAGCCAGAAGTAGTGACACCAATATTTAAAGGACAAAGCAGGTTATAACTGCATGTGCTCACACAGACGTGCCTCTGAGTGGATTTCTGCTGATGCTGCTGGTTACGGGTCATTTTTTTTCATTTTCTTGTGTTTTCAAAAGGTTTTGGGTTTAATGTCATTCATGCTGGCTCTGGACTTAAAGGTTTTTGTACTTTGAAGCTTTGCTGTTTTAAAATTTGTTGGTACATATTGGATTTAAGCTTAGAAAAATTTAAACTCGCCAGGTTTCAGATTCACTGAGCTGTATTCTATGCAATTTTGAAAAAGTTATTTCATTTTATTAAACGGTCTAAATGGAATTTTTCCAACCTTTTTTGTGACTCTGATACTTCTTCATAGTAAATTCTATATCCATCTTCAACAAAGTGACATTTTCCCCTCACTTTTCAAAGTTCTTCCAAGGTTGTGATAGGAGGACTGATAAATGCACATAAAGACAATGACTATGTATAGAAGTGAATGTCATGTGTCTCACTGTCTAATGGATGGGTGATGCCTCAAGTCTTAAATATTATTTGTCAAAAGTAATGCTTTAAAATTCATTTAATTGTTACATGATCTTTACTTTGGCACCAAAGAATAAAAACAAGGTTCAGTTGACTTAAGGTTGTGACTTGGTAGTACATCTTTTCTCACTTTTGACCTAAAGTTCTATTATCAGAAACTGTAGCTGCCTTTTTTACTAAGATGATATTCAAATTGTCTTTGATAAAATCCACCACTGTTCATTAGCCCTTCCATAATATCTTATATACACTCTTATATGGCTACTTTATTAGGCATACCTACCTAACTGCACATTCATGCAAATTTCTAATCCGCTGCAAACCTGCAGCAACTGTGATGCTATATCAATAAGAAGCAAACATTCTGAGCAATGTTTCCAGGGCCTTGTTGAATCCATTCCGCCTAGAATTAAGGCAGTTCTTATCGTAAAAGGGACCCATCCTTTTATTTCCACTCTCTCCTGCTAACCTGCATCCTACTATTAGCAGTGCAACAAAAATGGTGAGCAATATCGAAGCTATCCAGCCGTACAGTTTTAATCCAGATGTCCGCTCAGACAAGGAAAATGAAGACGTGCATGGATCTACTTAACTGCAAGAGGATGTATCAGAATGGAGCAGAACAGGAAGCTATTGGCCCTCCGATTGTAGTTTTTACTTAACAACTACAAGCCTATTCACTATTGGAATAAGGAAATACTCAGAAATGCAATTTTAAGCTTAATTTTCTATACGTCATCCATCCTCAAAACAATGCCACAAGAACATGTTAAAAACATAATTTTGATTTTGGTCTTTAATTAACATAATTCAGTTCAATCTTATTTATATACTGTAGCTGATCATCATATAGCCGTCTCAGTGGGCTTCACGCTGGCATTTATACAAAAGAACATAAAGTCAGACATAAAATAGAAACAATGACTGGTTGTTGCAAAAACTAAACAGACTAAGTTAAATTGACATCCCTGACCTTATACCCTCCTTCTTGGAGAGGAAAAACTCACAAAAAACCTATCTTGGGGAGAAAAAAAAAAAACCTCAGGGATGCCCACATGAAGGAGGGATCCTCTTCTAGGACGGACAGTTGATGCGCTAGAAATGTTAAAGAAGAATTAGCTAATCTAACTCTACAACTACATGTATGAATAGTGTAGCAGATGTTCTTCATCCAGATGAAACGGGGGGACGACTGGGGGTGTGAGACGAGCCAGAGGCGAGGTCCACGGCGAAAGACAGGAGCGCAGACAATCCACCTGGAAACTCTCCCTCTCCAAGAAGCAAAACGAGCTAGAGGCGAGGTCTAGGCCAAATACAGGATCACAGACAATCTGCCTGGAAACTCTCCCGCTCCCCCAGAGGGGAGTGGGAAAGAGGGACAAAATATGAATCGCACTGCACCAAACAGAGGCATGAAGAATAAATAAAAAATAACACCGCATAAATGATAAATGATGAAGAATAGAGGAGAGAAGGAAAAGAGAACAGAACCCCAGTGCACCATACTTTCCCCAGATTCTAAACTTCTAGTAGCCTATAGCCTATAATAACAATAGAAAATCTGCAGTTTTTGCATGTCAGTGTTTCTATCATGTATTATTAATCTAATCTAAAACAGCATAAGCCCACTGAACCAGGGGAATAGACCGCCATGGCCTGGTTTATCAAACCATCTTCCCTCTGCTTGTAGTGGGTGTAATGAGAATTGCAAATATTCCTCCAAACTTCATTACAGTAGGTGAGGTAGGGGAGCAGTAAGTCAGATATTCCCTAATTGCTAGTTAGCCTGACAGTAAGCCAGTCCATAGAAGGATGTTTTAAGCTTAATTTTGAATGTAGAAACTGTGTCGGCCTCTTACATTAGCTGGGAGCTTATTCCTTACACCTTAAATGATAAATCCTGGTCAAATAAAATGCCTAGGTTTCTAACTGTGGAATTGGAGGCTATATTTACGCCATCCAGGGAGACCATCTGATCAAATAGAGCATCTCTTAGGTATTTGGGACCTAGTATAATGACATCAGTTTTTTTCTGTGTTAAGGAGGAGATAATTGTCATCTAAGTCTTGATGTCTTTAATGTAGGCATTACATTTCTCTATGTGATCATTCTGGTCAGGTTTCATAGATAAATGCAACTGTGTATCATCCGCATAACAGTGAAAGTTGCTACTGTGTTTTCTGATTATGATTCCCAAGGGCAGCATGTAAAGGATAAACAGGATGGGCCTTAGAACTGAGCCCTGTGGGACACCATAGCTAACTCGAGTGCAATGAGAGGAATGTCCATTTACAGTAACAAACTGGTATCTATCAGATAAATAGGATTCAAATTACTGGAGGGCAGATCCTCTGATCCCTATTTCATGCTCTAGTCTCTGGAGTAAGATGCTGTGATCTATAGTCTCAGATCTAACGGGACCACAATGGAGATTAGTCCCTTTTCTGTGGCCAGTAACAAGTCATTAGTGACTCTTACTTGTGCAGATTCAGTGCTATGGTGAGGTCTGAACCCTGACTGAAAATCTTCAAAGCTGCTATTGCCCTGTAGGTGGCTGTATAGCTGTTTAACTACAACTCTTTTCAGCAGTTTTGAAATGAAGGGCAGATTTAATATTGGTCTATAATGGCCAGAATGCCAGGATCTAAACTGCACTTTTTCAGAAGAGGTTTAACAACTGCATATTTAAAAGGCTAGGGCACAAAACCTAATTCTAGAGAGATATTTATTATAGTTAATATAGATAGGGAGATAAATAATTATGAATAAAACTGTTTTTTGCTTCATTCAGCTTAACATAGTCATCCTGTTGGAGGCAGGTTTCTGTTAGGGCTAGTAGGCTAAGTTTATTTTCATTAATTAACTCATTGACTAAAAGGGACTTAGAGGAAATAGATCTAATATTTAGTACCCACATTTCATTACATCATCATTTTGGTTGCTGCTATTGAGAGTGTTAGTAGCTATTACTTTTAGGTTTCTGTGTCTCACTCCTTTCACTTGACTTTCAGCGCATTAGTTAAAGTTAGGAGTTGCTTGACTACCTCGGTGGGGTTTGCACCAGCGCTAAAGGGAGCTCAGAGGAGTGTTGTAAACTGGTGCTCTGGGTCTCTGGGTTGTCAGGTTGCGCGACAAATGATGGCAGAAATGTACCTACAAAGAAGAGCGGCACCGTCCAAAGTGGGATGGATGCCATCGTTCCGCATGAGATCAGGCTTTCCCCAAACACTCTTCAATTGTTCACAAAGTCAATGCTGTTTTCTTGGCACCATCTCGCTAACCAGCAGTTCAGTGATGGAAAGCGACTGTAGATTTCATCACTGACTTCTCTGGTAAGGGACCAGAGAAAACTACAGTTTCTGACAGGGACTTAGCAAGTTTACACAACAATTCTTAGTAGCAACGTTTATGTTGGAAACTTAGAAAAGCTGTTTTCACCTGAAATATATTCGAACATTTACGTTAAGTTACCCAAATATGAATTGGCCAATGCTCACTTTAGTGAGCTGCAGGAGAACACACGGAACAGCAATGCCTATTAGCTGTAACTTATGAGTAAAGTCTGGCTGGTGGTATTATTCAAAAATATCCATTCATTAGATAAGAAAAAGCATTTTTTTATGACCTTCAAATGTAGTTGTAATCATGAGACCAAAATGAACAAATTCACCAAAACTCAGTTAAAAGTCATGAGTTTTGTGGATGTCTAGATTTTTAATGTTTTTCTGTTATTAATATTTAAATTAAGGTTAACATTATGTTTTGGAAGGCATCTCTGACGGTGAAAAAAACCAAAATGAAGCACTGTTGTGACTGTAAGGGTCAGCCATGTGGAAGCATGTGATTCAGTGTATGGAGCTCTGCATCCTGACCCACTTTTTCAGTTTCTGCAAAAACACTGACACGTGGCTATACTGTACCAGATGCTCCTGTTAATATGTGAATCTTCCCGCATTTATTATTTTTTAGTTAATCTTTTATTAGTTTATTAGTTTGGGATTCCAAGATCATTACATGAAAATATTTACATGTTTAAAAAAAACAAAACTGCAAGATCATATTTGTGCATGACTTTGGGAAATAGGCTCTTCAAAATGGACAGAATTGTGTAAAAAAAATCCTTAACAGCCTGACGCGTGACTTTCAGCACAATACCTTTTGTTAGTTGGGTCACTGATACTACATGAATCGAGCAAGTGTTTTTGGTTCATGAAACGTTGTTTCCTGACGAAACAAACAAACTGAGCCCACTGTTATTTTAACCTCAGTTTTTGCTTACATTTTGAGTTACTTCACTGTATTAGAGCCACGTGAAAGTATGTGGGTTAAAGTTTAAAAGATACAGATTTGTTAGTTGATATAGACTTAATACAATGAATCTTATCCTTGTTAAGTCTGCTTCTTTCTTTTTCTCTCTGGGAATCTTTTGGCACTTTACTGTCCCTACCGGCATAATCTGGAATTGAAGTTTATCCAAAAGCAGGAGCCTCAATTTGTCCTGCAGGGGTCCATAGTTATTGTTTATCACTTAAAGATTAAAAGGTTTACCAGAAATGTCTATTTAATATGATTTAAGTTGCCCCAATGATTGTTGCAAACAAATTTCACCCTGTCTTGACATACGATTATTTTTATTTTCATTATATAGAGTGGAATTTACTCCGGCCAACTCAAGTTTCTGAAAAAGAGACAATTGTAAGTCGAGTTCACTCCATCCTTTGGACCTGTCAATCAAAAAATAAGTCACAAATGTTCCTTTTGGCGATAAGTTTACAATTATCATGATCATTTATATAATGTTGCTTTAAACATTTCAGTGGAAATGAAGGGAAACAGTTCAAAAAGTTCATTTTTATTATTGAACTGTTAAGTAATTGGCTACAACAATCAGTTGAACCAAATCTGAGAGTCGTGAAGGTTTGTAATATGAAAAACTTGCTTGATTACAATCTGAATAAATGGCTCTATATTGAAAAAAGAAGAGCAGCAATGTACTAACATTATGAAGTGTGTGTCCAGGTAATATTTTTTCATCCTCTTACAGTTCTTCATCTACAAACTCAACATACTTTATCTAATATTTTTTTCCAGTCAGAATCTTGAGTGTGATTTGAAATATTAAAGGCTGAATATGTGTCTGCACGTGACTGCTTCTAAAAGGGAAATTTCTCTGGAAAAATGTGACATCTAAAGAGGAACGTGCTGTTTTGAACCATGGCGAAGATCCTGAGATTCTCCAAGCATCTGAGGACAACAAACTGCTCTCAGGTTCTGGCATTTAAATATTTCAAGGTCAACATATTAGTCTTGTGATCAGAACAGCTCATCCTTAAAAGCCTCTTTTGCTGGATTTAGGTGAGGTTAGCCAAGAGTTAGTTAATTATCAGCATCTTGTCATTGGTTATCAAGGACACCCAGGGTCAGGCTGATCTCTCCTAATAGTTCAGCTCAGGCCACTGAAATTCTTTCCTCAATCACATTGATGTGAATGACCTCTTTAGCTTAGCAATGGATAAGTTATTGTTGCATTTACGTTCAGCATTCATCAATTTCCACGGTTCTCCTGCCTCCTTTTCCAATTTTTTTTAAGCGTTTCTGTAGAATTTTGCTTACATCTTCCCTCAGAAATTGCTCATTGTGCTGTAGCTTTAGGCGGTTTAGTCAGCAGGACGCAGAATTCTGAGAAACGCAATTTAAGGAAAGCTTGTTTCTATGCCAGCCAAAGCCTTGATGAAGGTTGACTGCATGTACCTCATTTCACCTTCAGGCAAGCTTTTCTTATTCTTCTTTGAATAATGATGATTATTTGAGTGACTTTATACGATTTAAGAGGAAAATTATAATTTGATCAATTCATTAATCAAAAACGATGCTCTTTTTCTCCTGAGACAACCACTTTGAAATCTTAAAAGTAACCTGCTAAAGATATTTTTCTGCTGCTTTTTTGTTTAAGATTTTTCGGGTATGCAGAAGGTGATGGTTTTTGATTGTGCTTTGCTCCTTCAGACATATTTTCTGTGGCACGGAGGCACGGAGAATGAGTTTGGAGGGAGTACATGTGAGCTTGGAGAGTAGAGGAGGGGCTTTTCAACTCCATAACAACACAGAGGGGAGTGAGAGCGTTGAGAGGATTGTGAATGCGGCAGAGGAAGAGAGCGCACGTTCTCTGGTGCGTTGAAGACAGGAAAGGAAAGACGGATTTTCACAATTCTCTGCTCTGCTTTATTCTGCATTTGCTTTCGTGCTCCAGATTTTGCAGTCTGAGTCACTCCAGGATGTAAAGTAGCTGCATAGTTTGTTTACTCTTTCTCTACAATGACTACTTGACAATTTTCTTGCCTCCACCATCCTTCCAGCACCAGCATCACTTTGATCCACCCTTCCTTTGGACTTCATCCATCTACCTCTGTCTTGTTTTGTACAATGCCAGTGCTGGAGGGGCATTGGGGCTCGGATCTCAGGATGCGAGACTCCAGTCTTGGGGTCTGTCCAGAAGAACCTCCTGACTCTCCAGAGTGGGGACCTCTGAGGACACCTCCTGTCACTTGTGGTGGCTTGTCGCTGACCCCGGAGTTTCCCGCTCTCATCCGACAGCTCCGAGCAGCCTGGAGAGCCCGCAGGGGAGGTCCCTGCTCGAAAGAGAAGGAGAAAAGGCACAGCAGCACTTGGGTGGAAGCAGAAAAGGAGGCTGAAGAGGGAAAGCAGGATGAAGAAAACAGCCATGCACATCTTGAAGGTAATCTGGTTCTTTTAGTAAAGATCAGAACACATCAAATTCAACTCACCCTGCCCTCTCACCTTTGGGTTTGGATGTCGCCTGACTCCAATCTTTGATGCCCATTTGTTTTTTTGACGAGTGTATGTGTACCGTAAATGTGCAACGGATTAACTTGACGGAGCTCGCCTGCGTCCATGTGTCTGCGTGTGTTTGTAAGTGACGTAGGCATCTGGTGGGACAGCTGAGCGGATGAGGTGGTGTAATGGGAGATTTGAGCAGCAAAGCCACAACATCCATCTGCTGTACTGCAGCTGACAATCAAGCCTGTTTGTGTGCGCCCAGTGACGTAAAGTGACAGTCTGGAGTCAAGAAATTTTACTTTTACAAGTGATGAGAAGGCCAGAGACAGAGGATCATTGCATGGAAAAGTATTTCTTATCTGATGCTTTGATCCCAGTGTTGATATGTAAGCCAGACTGTCTATTAATGTAACTTAATAAAACAAGTGGGACTAATTCAATTTCTCTGATTCAATGTAAAAGCCAAAAATCCCACGTTGGGGGATTCCCAGATGAAGGTTAAGAACTGAGTGTTCTTCACTGAGTGTGACTTTCTCCTTGAACTGTAATGACCTATTGTGATTTCTTATAGGGAATGTCGGTGCTGATAGTGAGTCACGGTGACATTTATTGTAAAGACCATAAAGATCTAAAGTACAACAAAAATGGATGTACCTCAGTTCTACCTTTTGGCTCAGATGTGAATGGAAACGGTCTTAATTCTTGCTTTGACAAAGGAAAAAGGGTTATGAAAGACCATTGTGAACAACAAGGAAAAGGCAAATCTTTGTCAAAACAAAGCTTTATTTAAATTTCAAAATAAAGACAATAAATACATTTAGTTGAACTATGAATTTTCATAGTTTGAAGTGCTCAGTCAGTTCAAACTGCAATTTCTCTGACAAAATCCATCCATCCATCTCCAGAATCTGCTGAATCCCCTTTGGGATCACAAGAATGCTGGAACCAACCCAGCTACTTTAGGGCGAAGGTGGGTACACCCTCGACAGGTTGCCAGCGCGTTGCCACACTTTTACACAAGCACACACACATATACAGCTAAAGGCAATTTCGAGTCACCAACTAACTTAAGAAGCATGTTTTAGGGCTATGAGAGGAAGTATTTGGTGAAAACCCACACATGCACAAGGAGAACATGCAAACTCCACACAGAAAGGCCCCAGCCAGGATTTGAACCAGAGCCTTCTTGCTAACCGGTGTTTTAGACACCATAGACCATAACATTTTATTACATCAACTACAAAATGAACTATTAATTTCTGGAACTGTTCTTTCGTGGTTTTCCTCCTACCTGTCCAGTAAAACAGCTACCACGTTTGCTAACAATATATCATCTGAAATTACTCCTCTGTTACATGGTGTTCCACAGGGCTCTGTCCTTGGCACAGTCCTCTTTCTCCTGTACATAAACCCTCTTGGGAAAATCATTAGTGGTTTTAAAAACGTGTCTAATTATTTTTATGCTGATGACATCCAGTTATACTGTTCTTTCACTGACTCAATGAAAGAAGTTTTCCAAATTAGATGAATTATCAAATTGACTTTCATGCGTTAAAGACTGGCTCTGGCTTAATCAATTACAACTGAGTGAAAAGAAAACTGAAACTTTGATCATTGCTCATAGTTTTCCATGTAAAACAACACCTCGGTTCCCTGGGTCCCAGGTGCAAATCTTCCCTACAGAAACCATGGTGTTGTTTTTGACCAGTCAATGTCCCAGGAAAAGCATTCAACTTACCTGGTCAAAACCTGTTTTAATCATTTAAAGAAACATATCTAAACTGAGGAGAATTATTTCTAAAGCTGACATGGAGGTTGCTATTCATGCTTTTATTTCATGCCGTTTGGAATATTGCAATTCTTTTTTTTACTTGTTTTAATAACTCTATAAAACGCCTACAGTTGGTTCAAAATGCCGCGGCATAGCTGTTAACAGGAACCACTAAAAGCGCCCTTATTTTACCGGTTTTGAACTAATTTTAAAACTTTAATTTTGACTGAATTCTTGTTGAACAGGCTCCTGGTTACATCTCTCAACTGTTGGTTCCATGCACCCCAGCCGTCCCCTTTGTTCCTTGAACTTGGATCTACTCAAGGTCTCCAAGACTCTATAAAACTTGGGGGGACGTTGCTTTTCAGGCAGTAGCCCCGAGACGCTGGAATGCCCTCCCCTTCTTTCTTCGGGTGGGCGATTCAGTTAAATCTTTTAAGAAACAGTTGAAGAGACTCCTTTTTAAAAAGGCTTTTTAAGCGTTAAAAAGAACGAAATTGCTTTTTACTCTGTATAATACTTAATATAATACTTAATACTGTTTTATTTATTTGTTGATTTACAGTGCTTTACAAATGCTTTACAAATAAAGCTTACTTACTTAGTAACCACTGTGGCACTTGTAAATCCTCTGACAAAAATATGAAGATATATTTGGCTTAAGATGCACCTATTTTACCCACATACATTTTAACCTGCCAAAACAACTTGGAACTCTTTTGTTTTAAGATGCAATAGAGGTTTATGCTGTGCAAATGATTCAAAGCACACTGTGAATGTTTGCACTTCTGAATGGAGCTGTAAATAATACGACTTTAGCTAATCTTTTAAAGAAATCCTTTTTGTTGAAACATGTACACAGAACAAGTGCAGCTGCAGACTGAATCGAATCAGCTGAGCAGAATCACTATATCTCTTAATGCATCTGCAGGTAGAAGGGAAATCCTCTGCTAGTTAGAATTAGAACAGTTTGTATGTTATTGTCAGCTCTGCGTCTTATGGCATCAGCGCAATAATATGTCAATTTCTAAAAGGAAAGCCGCCCTTTAGCACAGCTTGTACGGCAAACAACCACAGACTCACCAAAACCAAACTGAACATATTTATTTCAGTTCCCGGCGTCTGCATGTCTGGGTGAGGTGATCTGGATATTCATTTGGAAAAATAAAGGATTTAACCTTATTTGCAAGTGTGTGTACACGAACAGAGCAGCTGTCAACACGCGCGTGCTTCACAGCTTCTGACTGATTCATGGTTTTCATCTCCAATGACCCAGTTCTGAGCAACATGAAAACATTGACCTAGTTACCGTGCAGTGAGTTTACAGAGAGAAAGGAAACGAGGGAGAGCGGCTCAATGAGAAACAATGTTAGAGAGAAAGGAGACTGCCATTTGGGGGGGATGAGGAAAGAGGATGCAGAGATGGAAGGGAAGGGGTGACATGAAATGAAAGAATGCAGAGACTTGAGTTGAAAAGGGAACGGAAAAAGCTGCAGGCAGGATTTTTGAGTCTAAATCTCTGTATCTCTGGTTTGTTTTTGTGGCATTTTCCAAAAGATTTCTTCCTCATCCTGTCAGCCAAGTCCGTCTTTATTCTTCTTGTGCACAAACTAGGCCATTTCAACAAGCTGAGTCACTTTCCCACATATTTATTGCTTGGATTCTGAACACAAAAACAGGGAATTATGCCAATTTTCCACAATATATTTGATGCACAGACACTTCTTGAATAAAGTGACAACAGTTGATTCTAGACTCACTCCTTTGGCAGTGTACTCTTGCAGGACCTGGCAGCTGGAGCGGGTTGCGACAGAGATTTCAAACCCATCAAGGGGTGCTTTTAGCATCTTTTATGCAGGAGTCATGGAGGTGATGTGAACTGGCAACCTTAGGGATCTAATACGCTCTAGTTCCTCACTGCTGATGTTTCAATAATTCAGTTTTCCCTTGTTTTTAATACACATTTAAGTGCAGATTTTACATGCACGTGTAGTTTGACTTTCACTGGCTTCTGAAAAAGTTAATTTGACTTTTATTTTGTTTTTGACATGATTAAAATACACTAAAATGTACAAATAACATCAAAATAGGACAACGTTTGATGTTTTTTCAATTGCATTAAGTCTAAAAATATCACAAGGAAAGTAACCCAATACATTTTTATCATGAATCCTAATGTACAAATCTCCTCAAGAAGCATTCACACGGCTCCATATCGACTGCTCAATGCCATGAAATCCATTTCCCATGAGCACATTTAGACCAGATTACAAGGCTTCCTTTGATTCAATGTCTTGCTTCACAAAACTGATTTAGGAGGGATGTAAAATGGGATTTACATGCAAAACGACTGTCCTCTCAAAGCCCTGCTGGTAATGGCGTGGCTGCTCCACCTGCTGTTGTGTCTCAACTTCAACGGCGCTTCCTCCTGTTTTAATTAGAGGACACAAGTGCTTTAACGTTCCTCAACAGAACATTTAATCATACATGCAATTTTTTTTCTGTCTTTAGCGAAAAGCAGACTGAACACGGCCCATGCGGATGTGCTGCTGGCAAAAAGGCGAGGCTCCTACCCACCGATTGACCTGCGCATCTTGAAAAGTATGCATCTGAAGAAACAAGAATGCTTGTTAAAGATACATTTATAGGATCTGTAAATGTAACATGCAAGGAAAACTGTTTTCTGCACTATTATGTTCTCTACTCATAAGATTTTTACTACTTTTTTTTGCAAGTTTATCAGAAAAGTAAAACAAAAAAATCAGTACAGCTGATCCAAATCTTTTAGGACCATTGTAAAGTTGTTTTGCCGGATTCAATCATTAGTAGGGTCTTACTAGAGTTTTGAAATGCAAAAAGATGAACTCTCAGTCACAAGGGAGAACATGTCTGAAAGCAGTTAATAGAAAACAGCAGTTCAAATAAATTAGGCTGGTTGTCACATGATCAAAAGTTTATGAGCACTGCATGACAATACCCAGAAACCCTCTCGGAAAAGCACTAATTCTCTCAAGCAGTTCCATCATTTTTTTTAAAGCAGCCACTATCTGGACCACAACTGCAAACATCCCCATCTATCTATGTTCTACGTGGTCACTACCATACAGACGAGGACCCTCAGTTGTGAGGGATGTTTCCTGCAACATCTCTGCTTAGCCCAGTTTGGCGCCCATTTACCCTAAAGCTCCAGTGATCTAATGAAGGAAGCATAATCCCAGATCATGATGGCACTTCCTCCACTGTGCCATGTAAAAACCTCTGTAGTTGGAATTCTTGGTCATGTCAGAGATCCTGGAAGCCATCAGAATCATGAAGGCTAGCATTTTTTCTCTAACATTGTTCAAACTATTGACTGTTTAAGAGAACTGGACTGAGTGAGTGTGATGTCACTCACAGCTTACTTCTGACTCCAACGAAATTAAGTCAATTCAATTACAGTTTTTTTCTAAATGTGGGCGCGGTCATGTTGGAACCAGTAAGAAGTGACTGATTCCAGTCGGTCTGTGTCATCATTTCCATGGCAACCACACTAGCCAATCAGGAGGGAGCTTGTTGGAAGTCCACACTCCTACCACTTAAAAGTGAGCTCGGGAGAATCTGTCAATCAAATGTTTCAACTGTTCGGCGTGACACCATTTACTTTTATTACCATAGACTTTTATTGAAGCATCTGATTGGTCATTTTATAATTTAAATAACTTGCAATAACAAAACATGTTAAACAAGGTATCAGAGCAAGAAGAGCTATTCTGAGAAAATCCAACATACGTAACTACTGAGTAAAAGTTGTTTGTTTCTGAATTCAAGTCTATGGGATTTTGCTGGCAAGTACTTCCTTTTTGGAATGCTGGGGGGATGCTACTTAATCCAGCTCTCAAATTGCAAATTGATGAAGTTGAAAGATGCGAGGCATTTGCAAGTACTGTTTTTTTATTTAAACCTTTTTCTTAGAGATGTCATCTAATTGACATTTCATTTCAGCTGAGACCCTGAAGGGCCTTAATCAAGGGTTAGGATTGAGTTAACCTATTGCTTTATGCTTTTAGGAACAGCCAATCAAAGCCTCTGACTTGACGCTAGGGAAACTGGTTTTGCTGTCTGCAGACATTTTTTTTTCTTATACCTTCGGAAATGACTGACAGCAGGGATGGCGTTCTGTGAGAAGCCTTTCGAACATTGCTCAATAATCCAACCGTGTTCAAAGAGAAAGCGCTTCTTTGACTCGGCCCTCATGAGGTCTTAAGTCTGACCTTTCACTTCTGAGCACAGATCTTGGCTTTCAAAGGCTGCAGACCTTTGATCAGCCGTAAACCAGCTTTTTTATCTGCTTTTTAATAAAATACTTGCTCATTCCTGTTTCTTCATTTTGTATTTTGAAACAATACTAGGACACTATCTTATGGATGAAAAATGTAACACTAAATTCTTGCAGTTTTTCAGCTGGTTGTGAGATTTTGATCAGAACAGAATATTTCTTAATCCTTTGAACAAAAAATGTGCACAAGAAAAATAAAACAAAATGGTTAGAAATGTTTATGCAGTTAGCAAAAGAGCTAAATTGTTTTTAAACTTAACTTTCTATTTTATAATAAATCAAAAAGAGTAAAAACATTTTTTTTTCTTAAGCCAGATTAA